>CAWUFW010001861.1:716057-1916057 GCA_963921515.1 Calotriton arnoldi | reverse complement strand
CATTGACTGGTTTCACTTGGAAATTCTTCTAAGTGTGGAGTTTTGGAACTTTAAAATATTCCTCTAAAATCAGCCGAAATACGAATTCCGATTTACTCACCTGTTATCAGGAGAGACCTCAGTGCTGCATGTTTCAGCCCAGTACTGATCCTCAAAAGTAATTTTAACCGTACTTACCGGTAACTTGAATTTCCTTCATAGGCTAACATTGACTGGTTTTCAGCAAAAAAGTTTCAAAGTGTTGATTTTCACAAACTACAAATATTCCTTAAAAATCGCCTGTATGACTTAAACGCATTCTTTCAACTGTTTACAGGAGATGCACCAGTGCTGGATCCAGGATCCAACACTGAGTAAGAAAAAGTAACGATAACAGTTTTTACCTGCTAAGTGAATTTCCTTCCATAGGATAACATTGGTGATTCTATGAGAAAAAGTTTCAAAGTGTCAACTTTTAAAATACAATAATATTCCTTAAAAATCACGACTGTAACCAAAACGCTTTTACTCAACTGTTTACAGGAGATGTACCAGGACTGAATCTAGGATCCAGTCCTGTGGTTACAAAAGTAATCCATAAAGTAACTAATTGCATTTAACTAGAAATTCACATTGAGCTGAATGTTGCATTGTGTTTGAAAATGTGTTGCCCATTGCAACAACTGTAACTACTGTACTTAAAAGTCTATTGCCTATCTGCAAAGTATTTAAACTAAAGTAATTCATTCTGAGAAAGTATTTTTTGTAATGTAATGTATAATGTAATTACAATGTAATTTGACAAATAAAATATGTAAAAAAAAATTGTTTCTAAAAATGTAGTAAATCAGTATGAAAAAAATTAATATAACAATTAATACATTTAAAAATTGTCATTTACAAAACCTTTGAAATTCACTGAAAAAACCGTAGGTTTCAGGCACGTTATAGTTAGAAATTAGCATTTAAAAAACCTTTGAAATTCACTGAAAAAACCATAGGTTTCAGACACGTTATAGTTACAAATTAGCATTTAAAAAACCTTTGAAATTCACTGAAAAAACCATAGGTTTCAGACACGTTATAGTTACAAATTAGCATTTAAAAAACCTTTGAAATTCACTGAAAAAACCATAGGTTTTAGGGACAGTTATAGTTACTTGGACATTGCACTCGTACAAAACCCGTGAAATTCCCCCGTTATAGTTAGTTCAGCTAACTATAACTCACGCCCCCGCAATGCACTGCTGATGACGTCACATATTACATCACTCATGACATGGTCAGTGACATCACTGATGACATCACTGATGACATCTCAAATGACATCACTGATGACATCATCCACGTGATAATCTGATGCACCTCCTCACACCCTAATATAACCTTTGATACACCCACTCTAAATTACAGACTGCCATTCGCAAAACCATAGACACTCCAACACCAATAACTACATACCCACTCACTGATTCTTAGGTCTACACACACACATCCACTCACTCACCCGTACAGTCACTCATACTTACGGTCACTCAGTACAGGACTATCATATGCACTCTTACTCCTATATAGACACTCAAACAACGCCACTCATCCATAGAGATACTCACACACCTAGTCAGTCATGCAAATAATTAAACACACTGCCATTTACTCACCTATACAGTTATACACACACCAGCTCACTTACTCATACAAATAGTAGCACATTGTTACGCTCTTATACAATCACTGATACAAGCACACAATCATCCATACAGCCACTATCACAATCACTCACTCTTGCTTATAGCTATTTATATACTCCAACACACATATATACTGCCTTTCACATTATGTAGTTACTCACACATGTACCACTGGGACATACATTCACTCACTAACACACTCTTACACACACTTACCCACCCATACAGTCTATCACAGATGCACTCTTGAAACCATCCACCCAGTGAATCACCCACTCACACATCTATGCACAGAGTTGCACACACCCCTCCCACACAAACACTCAGGCACCCATACAGATACTCAGACAAGCATTCAATAACTCATATAGAAAATCATTTAGCTATTCACAAACACTTGCAGCCACTTACACAGCAACAGACAGACGGATACAGACATACACCCAGTTTAGTCACTAACCCATGCATTCAGTAAGATACGTTAAATCACTCACTTATAGAGTCAGTCACGCACCTACTAAATCATCCATACAGACACTTACACACCCACTCATTCTTCAATACGTCTTTTCCTATATATTTTAAAAATATTTAAACTTTACAGAAACACACAGTCACTGGATGATGTCATCAGTGATGTCATTTGAGATGTCATCAGTGATGTCATCAGTGATGTCACTGACCATGTCATGAGTGATGTAATATGTGACGTCATCAGCAGTGCATTGCGGGCGCGAGTTATAGTTAGCTGAACTAACTATAACGGGGGAATTTCACGGGTTTTGTACGAGTGCAATGTCCAAGTAACTATAACTGTCCCTAAAACCTATGGTTTTTTCAGTGAATTTCAAAGGTTTTTAAATGCTAATTTGTAACTATAACGTGTCTGAAACCTATGGTTTTTTCAGTGAATATATATATATATATATATATATATATATATATATATATATATATATATATATATATATATTATTACCTACTGCGGTTGCCAGTAGGTAGTTATAATTAGGACCTAGTTACCATTGTAAACTCCACCACGTGGCAGAGTGTAGTTTTTTTTGCCAAACTCCATGCTCCAAGCGGAGCAGAAAGTTGGCAAAACTCCACAAACTCCGCTGGTCAAGCGGAGTTCGCCTCCCACCTTTAATCTAGTCCAGTCCCGGCCGCGGTTGCCAGACCTGGAGGCTGATTAGGCACGGCACAAACTCGACTCCTCCTCCTGGATGGCAGGATGACTGGGGATTGTCGCCAGTGGAGCCAGAGCTCACGAGTATGCTTCCATCTTGGTTGCCGCCCAGCCAAACCTCCCATCCTAAGTCATCTAGATGACACATAACATATCACTCTCCCAGTTATAGGTGATTATGACCCCAATGTCTCCTGCAGCAGTGAAGGGCCCTGTTAGAAACTGGGCTGTTGGTTGACTGGGGTGTGAGCCATGGTCAAGCAACAGCCACAATACTTTGCAGGGTGAACCACAAAAAATCGCTAAATTAACCTGTGCTTACCCCTGGGTAGCTTGGCACAAAAGCAGTCAGGCTTAACTTAGAGACAATGTGTAAAGTATTTATACAGCACACAAACAGCAATAGGGTGAAAACACAACACAAGAAAAACCCCAAACCAATTTAGAAAAATAGAGTAAATTATAATAAATTATTTAACACCACAACGTAAAAAATCCAATCAGTAAAACCGAAGTTATGAAAATTTGTATATTTTTTTTAACTAATGCCTACAAGATCAAAGCGCCAACCGCGGACATCTAGTTGTGAGAAACAGGGACAGTTACGTGAAACAGGGACAGAGTCAAAAAATATGGGCAATCACGATGGAGTGCAGTTCGGATACAAAAACTGGATTGGGCCCGGTCAGAACATACCTTCGGACGAGAAACATTTTCTGAGAAGGTAAAGTTCAGTTGGGCAAGGCAGCAGGAGGTGTGTGAAGAGTAAGCATTGTTGCCTGATAGCCTTGAGTCAAAGCCATGGTGAAGATTTCTACGTTCAGACTAGTGGGCTTATTTACAAGCACACTGCGCCGCCGGTGTGTCACTTTGAGTGGCTTTTCATCGCCTCATAGATATGGAGTAAGGCAAAGCAGCACATGTCCCTGCGTTGCCTTTCTGTGTATTAAAGTATTAAAGAGGCATTCCATGGGCATTGTGGTGGGTGTTTCCACGCAATACCCATGGATTTCAACGCATTCCCAGATTTACAGGGACTTCTAAACTTGGGAATGCGCCAAAAGCCTATCCCTCCCCAGGGCAGGAGTAATAAGGAGAAATAACTTTATTTCTCCTTGTTTTTTCCTGTTTTTATGTGTGTTGCTTTCTGCAGCCCACATAGAAGGAGGAAAATGCCTCCATTGATTGTTTTTGTGCGGGAAGGTGTTCCTTCCTGCACAAACATAATCATTCATACAACACAGACACCCTTGCACCATGCTGTAAGAGCACCTGCTTTGGTGCAAGGCAGCCAAAACGGCACCAGCGCAGTGTGAAAGGACATGAATGCGAGGTATATCATAAATATGATACATTCCTGCCCTTTCCTTTTGATGCAGGGCAGTGCAACAAAGTGACTTACTGTGCTGCCCTGTGTCAACAACTTGTTAATGAGGCCCTCTGTCTCCAGCAGGTTGAGGCAGAGGGTTATAGCCAAAGACAGTTACTTGAGGTGGGATACCCCTTCGCGAAGGACCGTTGAAATAGATTTGCTGCTGCGAAGAATGTAGCGGGATAAGCTGCAAAATCAACCAGACTGGGGATGCACCTCATGCGGATAGGCGAGCAGGTTGGTCCCAGTCTCCTCCTAGTTTTCAGACCCCACTTTTGGATTTTGGCTATCTGGGTAACTTTAGCACCACTTTCAGGGTCCAGGACTGGAGGAGCACCACTTGGGGGTCAGGGATCACTCAGGCTGGGTCCTGGTGCGGGCTCAAGGTGGAGGAAGCATTTTGTGTCCCCTGGTGGCTCTGAACGGGAGGCCAGCAAACTAGCTCTTGTGGGTCCCTCTGGAGGTCTGGAGGTCCTGAGTCGGTTCAAGATTCAGTCCTTGTCTCCAGGCAGAAGGTAGCAGGGCAGTAGGACAAACATGGATAGAAATATTTAAGGGCAGCAGTCCTTCAGAGCAGCAGCCAATCAGTGACAATCCTTCCAGCAGCACAGCAGTAACTCTTCCTGGCAGAGTATCCACAGGTCCACAATTGTACAGAAGTGCTGGTGTCTGAGGTCCTACTTTTATACCATAGTGTCCTGGTTCTGGAAGGTGGGAGAAGAGCCTAGACAGTCGCTTTGAAGTGCATGGAATGTCATGCCTTCCCTGGCTTCAGGCTGACTGCATTGACAATGTGAGGTTGTTAGGCCCTTTTTGTGAAGGCGGGACACAAGCTATTCAGTTGCAAAAGGGGATGTGCTCAGCTCCGCCCCCCCATTCTGCAGAAGATGGCCCGTTCAGGTACACCCAGTCCCTATATTGTGGGACTGTCTCTGGGAGGAATTCACAAAGTCTAACTGTCAGTTACACCCAGCCATGTGACCCAGGCCAGGCCACAGCCATAAAAGGGCTAAGGGCAGAAAAATGGAAACTTTCTAAAAGAACAGATGATGGACGGAATGCTAAACAAATGAAACATTCACATGGCTGGGTTAAATCCATCATTTTTTTGCTCACCACGCCACCACAGTTTGGAACCATCCATGTGCAAATCAGTCTTGACGCTGCTCTCCATGGGAACAGTCCAGCCCGAACGGCCTGACCAGGTCTTCCCTGACCCAGAAATAAGCATCCTGGGACTGGTTTCGGAGTATCACCCCTCATTAGCCAAGCTAGCTTGAATCCAAGGGCACAGTGAGCATGGAACCCACCTCTGGGCATATTCTTCCCAATTAGTGCGACAAAAGCAAAAAGAATAGATGATGGACGTAATTATGAACAAATAAAACAATCACCTCCAGTCACGGATATGGGTTAGATCCATCATTTTTCTGCTCACCACGCCACCCTAGTTTGGACAAAGCCATATGCAAATCAGTCTTGACCCTGCTCAGTGTGTTGAGCAAAGAAACAATGGATTTAACCCAGCATTCCTCTCTCGCTCTCATACACACACACACACACTTACACAAACACAGAGATTTTAGCTGATGCCTGGCTCCATAATGTCTCACAGAACAAAGGGAAATGGGTAGCAATGTTTATCAGATGTGTAGAATTTTCCTCATATGATATCTGTTTACCTATATTTTTCAATGTGTAGCTCTGCATAGCCTAGACAGATATCTTTGTCTAGAATATGTAGAATTTCAATTGGCAAATTTCTGCCTAAAATACTCCTGTTAAGTTAATAGTAATTATTTTACTGTAGTATTTTGAAGAGACCTGGGCGGAGTTATAATTCTGCTCGCAGAATTTGTGGAATTCTGTTAGCTCCGCACTTTTGAGTGAATATTCTACTTGAACGGATGGTTCAGATCGGTTTTTAGTGCAAAAAGCATTTTTTCATTTTAGTTTTTTCTTTACGGGAAGGAGTGCCCCAGAAACTCCAACTTCCTCTTCCTGTCCAGAAGGCTCCTCCCAGTGCTTTGTCCATCTCCTGATCACTTTTCATTTGGATTTCAAGGTGAAAGGATCACTCTCGTTGTCTGCAATTCCTGCTGCATATGTATACTATTAGATTTCAAGGATTTTGTTTTTGTGACATTTCAGGAAACAATTGAAAACTTGGTTGTTCCAACAAGCAATGTAACTATTTTTCCATTCTCTTCGGTTTCTTTTCTTTCCTTTTTCTCTTTTTCTCTTGGCATTTTGGTTTTCTCTGTGTTTAGCGCCGGGACACTCTTTCGAGTAGCTGTGCGCTTTAGAAATCTGCCCTAACATAACATAACAAGTAAGTTCAAAACGTTTGTATGAGAGTGTTGTTTGATAGAAGGCATGTACCAGTATTTATTTGTTCTTTTATTCAATTTCTAAATTTGATTTTGATTGCGGTGGGTGGCCTAGTGTTGCAGAAGGGGCTTATTTTTTGCATTAATTTTTAAATCTTTTGTAAGGGAAAAAGGTTGCCCAGTTATGTATATTTTTTCCATGTTTGTTAAATTTGCACTATTCATTTATATTACCATATGGCCTATTCTGCCCACAGGCCACCCAGCCAGTACTAGTCATTGGATACATGAAACAACTGTTTCTGTGATACATGTTGTTTTAAAACAGCTATGCTATAGGCCAGGGATGGCATTGGATTCAATTAAAAAAAAATGTGTTGTTTTTATTGTATTTTAAGCTTTTTTCTGCAAAAAAGTGTATTTTGGTGGGATATTATTTGATGTCTTGGGAGGATGTGTTATAGCTCATTTAATGTTCACTTTTGGCATTGCTGAATTAATGGTAGTTTTGTGTTTTCTTCACTGGCCAGTATGTGTGTGTGTGTGTGTGTTGCCATGTGCCACCATTTTGTCTTTTTTCTCCATGTCATGAGGCCGGCGGGCATTTTGTGTTGTCAGTGTCCATAGGCCTGCATGTGTTCTTTGTTGTCCGAGCCTATTCCTTTGTTTTTTTTTTACCATTTAGTACTCATTCATAAATAAGTAATTGTTTGAGAGGTATGAGCTCAGGTAAGGTTCCGAAGGAGAGGGGTTTCTTTTTGGATCAGGGGTTCCAACCATCTCCTAATTTCCTGAGTACCAGCCTCATGTGAACCAGGCAAACAGAGGGTAAGTCTCCTTGCTTGTTGTTTGACCATGTGGCCGGTGGCCAGTTTGTATAGTCAGCCAGTGTGCTTTTGCCATAGGCATGCATGTGTTCTTTGTTGTCCATGCTTCCTTGCTTGTTGGTGAACATGTGGCCAGTGTATTAAATAAATCCTTCATCCCAATTGTCAAAGCCATTTTCTAGGGATATTGAAGAGGGCTATGCCTTTTCTTGTTTTTTGTTTTTTTAACTTTTTTCCCTGATATTAGTTTAATGTGTTTGAGGATTATTGTAGTATGTATGTGAAGTGTTTATAAAATATTATATGCATTTATTTCCATTTTCCCATGCACCTCCTTGGCCTCCCAAAGGATTTCACATAGTCCTAAGTGAGACACCAGCAATTACTTTTTTTAAATATTATTATAATTTTCCTTGGCCTTCACCCTCTGCCTGGCATAGGTTTCTTAGGCCACAGGCGCACACCAGCATTCACCTTTTAAGGATTATTTCATTTTTTTCTCTGGCCGCCTGCACCCCTTGCCTGCCATAGGTCTCTTAGGCTAAAGGCGCACACCAGCATTCCCCTTCTTGAGGATTGTTCCATTTTCCCTGCACCATCCTTCCTGCCACAGTTGTCTCACCTTAGAGGAACATAAAGCTACCTTTTAAATCTGTATGTTGTTATTATCCTGATTGAAATATTATGCTATGGTTTGGATTGGAATGGTCAATGGATTTACTATTGTGAATTATTTGGCAATAAGATAGCCTCACTAAATGTTCTAATCTGTATGAATAATTCAAACTGCAAAAACGCCACATTTCACTGAATGTTTTTCTTGTTTGTTTGCTTTTAGGTGCACAAGAGACATTACCCACAGAACTGCCAGACAGAAGGCGGGCACAAAGTGACACCACACCTCAGTCCTCCTCTAGCTGCTTCTGCTTGTACAGCAAGAAAAAGATCGTGTACTCCACCATATTCTCCAAGCCCCCTTCTTATGATCTGGACATGGACTAGACCCCGGCCGAGTCCGAGACACACCACGAGAGACAAAGGCAAAGGAAAGTTCCTAAAAGCCTTACAATTATGGAAAGGGACAGTGATGAGGACAAGCGAGTGATCGTAATATGGAAGCTGGCTCACAGGACACCAATATTACAACCCCTATTCAACCTGCTCAGAGGGATGTGGCACTGGTGCCACTACCTCCAGTTTACATATTTGGAAGCCCCCGCTGAGACCTGCATCCACCACTAACTCAGTCAAAGTATGCACTGCAGCGAGGCAATCGACACACCCACCAATCTCCAGTTCTTCTTCAGACATTGGCAGTGGCACACTAAAAATGTTCTCCTCCCCTGTTTGGGACGTCTCTACAATTAGCAAGCAGGAGGATAACATTGCAATATGCTTCGTTTGCCATGCTAGTGTTCATCGATGTAAGCCTGGCTCCCGCTATGGTACTGAGGCCAAACGACCCATATGAACAAGCATTTACAATGCAATAGTTCTTGCAATTGCGAGATTTTGAGCTATTGGCATTGTAAATGGCAATGCCTTTTATAATATTAAAAGGCATTGTCATTTACAGTACCAATAGATCAAACTTTGGCAAAAGCGATACCTATTGTATTGCAGAGAGCGGTGTCCGTGAACCAGGCGCAGAGCTAACCATTAAAGTAAAAAGAAAAAAAGAAACAGAGAGCGGTGTCCCAGAAGCAGGCGCCATGCTCACCATTTAAGTTAAAAAAAAAAAAAAATGAAACAGAGCGCGGTGTCTCTGAAGCGGGCGCTGCGCTCAACATTAAAGTTAAAAAAAAATGTAAACTGAGCGCGTTCTCCCTAAAGCAGGCGCCATGCTCAGCATGCAAGTTTATAAAAAAATAAATAAAAGCTGAAAGAAAGTGTGATGTCCCCGAAGCGGACAACGCGTTCTTTTTAAAAGTAATTAAAAACAAATGCACCACCATTGTACTGTGAGTGCTGTGGGGTTAGGGGGCAGCCACTTTTAAAGTTAGAGCGGCATAGCGCTCCATACGAAAAACGTCCACCATTGTGGGAGAATACAAAAAGCAGCCGCCATTGTCCCCATTAGTCAATAAACAAAATAGTGCTCACCGACTTATAACGCAGAACGTGTAACAAGCCAAGTAAAAGGTCCAGTTGTTATGGGAGGTAACAAATGCAGAAAAGGTGGTACCGAGGAGGGACTAACAAGCCTATTTAGGAATCAGAAGCCAGCATTTACGAAGGACAATGACACATCAATGTCAAATATGGGTGGAGAGTGGGCGGGGCTTCCAGTGCATACTCCAATACAGCATGCCTCGCAGAGCAGCGCTGCCTCTAGACTCGACCTAAAAAATATCACAAACTAACGTAGGAGGAGCACCTTCAAAAAATTGCTGGTAGTGATGATGAGAGAGAGGCATCAGCTCCAATCACTGTGATAGGAGATGATGAGGAAGAAGTGGACTACAGCTTTACACCAAGCAGCTCTGTCCTCAGCAGTGTGCCAGCATCACCCACATCAGCAACCTCCAAATGGCACAAGACTCAGATGCAGACACCACGGCATACAGTGATGATTTCCCCCAAGATGCACACTGAGTCTACCATTGCCTGGTTCTTTCTGGAAGTTAACTGCATCACTGGTACCACAAAAGAAAACAATCCAAGCTACTATTATGGGCATGTTAAAGGCAGGAGGGGCCCTATGAACACAACCGCCCAATGACACGTTTATACAACGGGAAGCTTGCTAAAATGTTAGCCCTGGACCTCCTCCCTTTTTCTTTTGTAGAAGGAGTAGGATTTTTAGAGTTTGTGGCAGCCATCTGCCCAAAATGGAAAGTTCCCAGCAGGACTTATTTTGACAGAGTTGCTGTTCCAGCGCTTCATCACGATGTGCTGCAATTGGTTGGACAAGCTTTGCAGCAGAGTGCTGTTCACACTATCCACCTGGCACAAGACATGTAGACCACTTGTGAAGCAACTGACTACATGTGTACTACTGCACACCGGATCTCTTTTTGGGGGTTAGGGAACAGCTATATGAAGTTCTTAGCGCTGAAGAAACTTTTATGGGCATTCGGTGGCATACAGCAGTAGCAATGTTCACCATGGAGAAATCCCATACAGCTGCTAACATCTTGGAAGACATTAACATCACAGTGTTTGAATGGCTATGACCCAGAGGTCTCAGAATTAGATATGTTGCCTCGGACAATGGCAGTAATATAGTCAAGGCAATGGCAGATGGTGGATATTTCAGGGTACTGTGTTTGGCGCATGGCATCAACCTGATTGTGCGGGACTTTCTAAAAAAAAAAGACGCAGTCAGCAACATACTTGTCAGCTGCAGAGGAATTTGCACTCATTTCAATCATTCTTTTAAAGCTCAGATGCAGTTGAGGATCATTCAACATGCTAATAGTGTATTGGTTAAAGCCCTCATACAGGAAGTGCCAACATGTTGGAACTTGATCTACTACACGTTGCAATGTATTTTTGAGCAGAACAGACCAATAACTGAGGATGCCCTTCAAAGAGGAGGGGATGCAACTGGGAAACGAATGACCATGGAGATGAACAAATTGGAGCTAGTCAAATGCCTCACACAAATGCTGCTTCCTTTTGAGATTTTCACATGAGAAGTCAGCAAGGATGACAGAAAGATGTGCTAAGCTATCCCGTTGTTGCATATGCTGTAGGACCAGAAAGAAAAGGTGTTCAAAGGTTCACTGGTGTGAACTAAGACGTGTTTGAGTTGGTTGAGAGCTTAATCCTTTGCATGACTGTTAATTCTAGGCTGCAAAGAGACATTGTATCCTCCAAAGTGTACATCTGTGCCACAATACTTGATCCATGGTACAATACACTACTGCCCACTTTCATTTCTTTTTCAGAAGAGGATGTTTCACTAAACAAGAAGTGGATTGTTGAACAAGCAAGAGACCTGAAAGAAGAATGGCTGGAAGTTAGAGACCAGGGCAGAAGTTCTGGCATGCAGCCCACTTCAACCTCCAGAGATGGCAGTGCGGGCTGTCTCACAGCAGCCAACACCAGCAGCATCAACACCAACAATAACAACAATAACACCATCAACAGAACCATCGGACCCAACCTCTTCAATGGCTTGGTTTCAAGTGGCAGGGCTTAAGTCAAGAGCAGAGCCGACGGCATCAGAGGTTGAGCAAGTGGCAGAACCAATGACCATTCAGAGGATGGTCCAGGACTATCTGGATGACCCAAAAGGAGTCTACATGGATCAAAACCCATTGGTCTATTGGTATGGAAAGATGTGCCAATGGCCAGAGCATTACAGGCTGGCAATAAAGTATGTGGCTTGTCCAGTGGCCAATGTGTCTACTGTGCGTGTGTTCAGTGTAGCTGCACAGTTGTCACAGTCAGAAGGACCAGTCTCTCGCCTCAAAACATGGAGAGATTGACCATGATTAAAATGAACCATTACTTTATACCACAAGATTACACTGTTCCTGAGAGAGCACAGACAGAGGTTGAGGACAATTGGTCAGTCTCAAGTGCGTTAGCTGACCAGCTCCTTGTCAATCCCCTGAGTTTGAGCACAAACTCTACTTCTCTGACTGAGGAGGCCACAAAGAACTTTCACATTATCGTTGAACTGCTTTGCCCCCAAAAAATGGATATAGCGAGAGGAACCTAATATAGTTGGTGTCTGAATTATGCAGCCCCCACCATATATTCACTTGTACGACCAAATTGGAGTTGGACCAGTGTGCAGAGAATAACCCTGCCCATTCACTTCAAGGACATGAAGACAATGCCTGCCTCCGTCACATCCCTATCCTTCTTTTTTTCATTCCCTAGCTGGGCTGCCCTCTAAAGAATATTAATTTACAAGACTGCCATTGTGTTCCTTCCATGGGAAACAGAGGAGTACAACAATAGACAACTGTGTACCATCATGCTTGGATTAGAACAGGTAACTATTGCACCAATAAGAGATATTTTTGAGTGAATGTGAGTGGTGATGATTTATTGTGGTGGCAGACAGTGAGGGTGTTGTTCAACTAATATTTGTAAACTTGATTTCGATGATTTGCAATGTTTGAAGGCTGATGGGTGAATCTCCCTGAGGGTGATTTTAGGCCCTTTCTTCAAACTTAGCTAGATTTACTTGCATGGTCTACTCTTTGCTGTCCATTTTTTCAGCTTTTTTAGAAACCAATCAGTTTAGTTAATAAATACAATCAACACAACATTTGTTTGAATTTGTTTGCTCTTCTAGCTCAGGTACAGCTGTGCACTGCAGGTCTATCTTTCTCAATCTCATTTGGATGAGGAGGACTAGGACCCGGAAGTCAGACAGAGTCGGGACTCAAAATCAGACAGACTCAGTTTGGGACTACCTGAACAGCCCGATGATGGAAGTTATCTACTTAAAGTTCAAAGGGAAACCAACATGACTCAAAGATGCCAACTCAGCCCTCTTCACTTCACTGGAGAGCAGTGTGCTGATTTTGGAAATGCTAAGTAGTGTGCCGACTCAATTGTCAAACTTCTCTAATAAAGTGGTTGTGGTTCGGGGAACTATAATAGGATACACACATGTCATGTCACATGATGAACGCACTCAGCTAAATGTTATGACAGTTGTAAGATTGATCAGCAAGGTACATGTAGCTACTTGCCTAGGATTGGTTGTAAAATTGCTCTCACTTCTAAGTTAATTGCATATGAGTCATCATGATTGCAGAAGCCTATGCTCTTGCTCTGCCTCTTGGTCCATCATGAAGCTTACCATCTGTCCTTCTCCTTGACTCTAAAATATTGTTACTATTTTACAATCCACAGGCTTTCGCTTCTTCTGCATGAAACAAGGCATAAGCTCCATAACACCCCTGCTTACCTTATCGGACCAGTTCAGCCAGCCACCCAACATGGACATTCCGAGAAGATTGCAGATGCGCCGCCCAATTTGGCATTTATATACAGTATCATTTTTCTTTTAACAATCATAATTTTTAGAACTGTGTTTGTTCACTCCTCAAATTTTTTAAATTTTTTAACCTAGATGACAGAACATTTAGATATAACTTGGGTCTCTGGGATTGAAGGACTGTTTGCAATGCATTTAACTAAACTGTATCATTCCTTTATTTCATTCAATAACAGATTTGGTGATGATGTGCTGCACATCACCCTGATAAATATGGTTGTTGTGTAGTGTTAGTTAAGCCCTAATCCTCTTTCCCCTGATTGTGTGATATATTGAGGTGTGATTTATGAATTTACATCATACATGGATCATACACTTGGTGGGGCGGATGGGGTGAATGCGACACAAACTCACTGCTGGATATTCTGCTTACCTGAGAAATAACCCACACCAGCCCCACTTACCCACCCAGGCATGAAAGGGATATATAACATAATTCAATTAATCATCATAGTGCACAGTCACAACAATGTTTTTTCCAGTTTTCCATGACAGGTAGTAGTACTAGTGTGCACTATCTGTGCTGAGTCACAAAGTTAAAGTTGCCTTTTACTGTACGCTCACTCTTGCACTTTGACTGAACTACCAGACATTTGCCATTAAAAGTTGTAACTTTAGGAGTAGTAACTAACTAGTGGTAGTAACTCATTTTAAAGTAAGTGATAGGGATTACTTACTACTCTCAAAGTTACAACTGGTAACGTTATTGATGGAAAAGTTACTAGTTGTAAACTTACACTGCAAGAATCAGTAAGCTCTTTGATGGGGAGATGCTCATGGACCACGATAACTTTGTACAGACAACTGGGGCCCCCAACACACTATACATGACACATGCAGCGCTAATACAATATGTTAAAAAGCAATGGTCCCCCAACTGGGAGGAGCCACAGACACATGAACTGGCTAAGTCCCTATATTATATGGGACAGGGGTGCCACCTCATTAAGTGGTTATATTTAAGCATCCGGGTACATGTGAAGCTCCCCCTCGACACTCTCCGGGCGCAATGGGTGGCGGACGTGGGATGGGATCTCACAGACAAGGAGTGGTCGGATATCTTGGAACACCCCAGGAGGATACCTCGAAATGCAAAATTCAAGTTTATACAATACATGATTATACATAGAGCTTATCTGACCCCACGTAGATTACAAAAGATGTACCCAGCCACTGCCCACCAATGCCCCGGATGCAAATTGCCAGAGGCTGACCTGCTTCATATGCTATGGGCGTGCCCGCGACTTGGGGAGTTTTGGGGCGGGATCAAACGAATAGTTGAGGAAGCTACACACCTCTCCATAGGGGACACGGTGCTGGAGTGCTTGTTGGGCCTCCGCAGACGCAGGAAAACACACAAAGTATAACTGCGCTTCTTGGATCTGGCATTGTTGGTAGCTAAAAGATCCATTACTATACGTTGGAAGTCAGCCAAATCTCCGACATTACACACATGGCACAGCGAACTGATCAGATGGGCCGGGGCTGAAAGCGCAGCCTTGCGTAGAGAGGAGGCTAGAGGTCTCCGTAAGAATCCAATCTCACTAAAATGGGACATAATGCTAGAAGCCCTGAAAAGTGGTAACACGGACGACATTCCCGAGGCTCTAAGCACGCAGTATTCAGTGACATGCCCAGGATTTATATGAATACCTTGTAATGGATGTGGGAGGGAGGGACCCTTGCACGAATCAAGGTACTAACCTGACAATGATTATGGAAGGAGATGAGCACATGGTTTCTTTAGGTATATATTGCCTTTTTGGCTTTAATCCCCTGGAAGCTACCCCATTCTTGGACCCTTGATACTCCTGGGGTTAGATCGGACTGCGGTTCTCATCTCTCCAAACTCCCGTGTTTAAACTCGAAATCTTCAGAGGAACTGTGATTATTATCCCGACCGCGGAGACCGAGCAATATGGCTGATGCCCGGGGGAGCTGCCTTGACAGCTATAGAGGAGATCGGCTTTGGTTCACCCCCTCAGCCGTCACCTACCCAGCCGGACATTGGGCACTGTTCTCCGCGTCTCTCTGCTGTGTCTCCTTTCCTCCCACTCCCTCCGACCGTGTAACATTATCTTTTATATGTCGTTGTACTGGGTGTCCCTGGAACTGATGTAATTTGTAACTCACCTGTCCTCATGTAAAGCGCTCTGATACCTCCCGGTCTAGCCAGGACAGTGCCTAACCTCAAGATGGCGTCTGGATTTTGTTGGACTGCGGTATCTCATCTCTCAAACTCCCCCGCTTTATTATAACATTCTCTTATTGCACCTGATCATTATCCTGACAGCGGTGTCCGAGCACCTTGTCCGATGCCCGGTGGAGCTGCTCGGTTCAGCTATAGAGGAGATCGGCCCTGGTTCATCCCCTTGGCCGTCACCTACCCAGCCGGACATTGGGCATAGTTTCTCCCCGTCTCCCTGTTTTTCTCCCTTCCCTCCCCCTCCCCTGACGAATTTCCGTAACTGTGCTTTCTTTTTTCCTATGTTTGATTTTGATCTTGGAACAAATGTAACTTGTAACCTGTAACTCTGATCCTCATGTAAAGTGCTCTGATACCTCCGGGTCTAGCCAGCGCTATATAAAACTCAAATAAATAAATAAATAAAAAATAAGCTAAGACCAAAAGTGTAACATACTTTACATTTCTAAATTAGGCCTTGTGTTGCTTAAATCCTTAACCTCCTGAGTCCACTCATGACTGGAGGATTTTGTGTGTTTAGTTTTAATTGTTTTAATGAATTAAATACTAGTTCCCCATTGCTCAGAAGTTACTACTGCTAGTTTTTGTAATATCGGGTCTTTGTGTCATGGTGGTGCATGGTCTCAGTCTTTGATAAGTTATGATAATAAATAACCCATTAACTCTGTGTTTTCTTTCAGTCTAATTGCTTATGATGGATAATCATTCTGAATAATCCTACAGTTGAAGTTCACATAGTTGGGAGTTTGATCTTGCTTGTGATGTCTTCCCTGTTAGCGCTAGCCCACTACTACTACTACCGCCATTAGGAAGGCAGCTTGGGAAACCCTGCAATAAGGTTTTGGAAGATTGAGAGAGGTAGCAGCCATTGCTTCCTCTATTCAGGTAAGAGAACTAAGAAGTGACGTGAACTAATTTAGTTAGTAACTTCTGCTGAAGATTAAGACTTTTTTTATCTTTGTTGTAGGCAATAGGCATAGGCATACCCCCTAGTTGTCAATATAGTTACAGAGGGTAGTAGGTCAAGGGTATAACTAACTACTTTACTATACACTTTGATAAGCGGCTAGGTGCTGCAAACGTGGCAAAAATTAACCTCATCAAGCAATAATGCAGACCCAGTCTGTGTTTTTCCACTCTAGTTGCAGGGTATTGTTTGGGTATAAGTAAAGTAAGTAACCAAGCAAATAAATATATGTCAAGGGACTTAAGAATAAGATAGAGAATTAAGATAGAGAAAGTCTAGGGTGAAAAGTTTATGTACACAGTATGTGCGGCAGAGAGCAGCCTTTTGTCAATAAAAAGCAGAAGGTTGTGCTAAGTGCAAAGACAAAAGACAGACTGTGAGTGATATGCAAGAAAGAAACTACCCATTTATTTTTTTTATATAGAAAACTACTGTGTCCACCCACAACAGATCCAAACCTGTCCCCAAACAAATAGGCCCAATGTCCAAAGTCCAAACCTTACATCAACTTCCCTTCCCCATTCCCACCCTCTCCATCCACAACAAAAGTCCCTCCCACCAAAAAAAGTCTAATAAGAAAAGGGCTTCCTAGAGGGCATACAGGCGGAAGTGAAGGTGTTTTCACCTCTTGAGCCAGGTTCTGCTGGCCCACACAAATCAGTGCTAGCTCACGCAGGGTGCGACGGAGGAGGGGGTTAGTTGATGATGATGAGGAGAGGAGGTTCTGCTGGGTGGCAGCAGTGGTGGATCCTGGCTGCTGGCAAAACTGGCGATGGTGTGACTGAGATGAAGGCGGCAGGCTAGGCTGGCCGGAGGGACTGGTGGAACGTTTTCTCCTCCAAAATAAGGTGCTGGTGATATTCTGCCATGATGGCCTCCATCCTATCTGACCTATCGAGATGTCATCAGTGATGTCATGAGTGATGTCACTGACCATGTCATGAGTGATTTAATATGTGAGGTCATAAGCAGTGCATTGCAGGGGCATGATTTATAGTTAGCTCAGCTAACTATAACTGCTGAATGTCTCTGGTTTTATATGAGTGAAATATCACCCTAACTATAACATCCCTGTAACCTTTGTTTTTTTCTGTGAATTTCTAAGGTTTTTTTAAATTTTATTTCCTAACTATAACGTCCCTGTGACCTTTGGTTTTTTCAGTTTCTAAGGTTTTTTTAATTCTATTTTTTAATTGTAACGTCCAGTTTTTTTTAAGTGAACCTATAAGATTTTCATTCTTTCTTTCTATAATTGGATATTGTGTATTATATTTATATAATATACCACTCATTTTTTGAGTTTATATGTGTTTATCAGAAAGTACATTATTAACTGGTTTTATGTTTAACAATTTTGTAAGTCAGCACAACATGGTTGCATTTACCGTGGAGAATCTGTCATCAGTAAATTCATTTCACATACTGAAAATGCACCTAAAGACATTTTTTAAATAAAGCTTAAGTCTAAATATTTAGTAAAATATTTTTTTAACTCTTCTTTCTGTGAACAATTTAGAAGAAAGCCACCTTTACAAAAAAAATTGTATTTGTGATTACCGACATCATGCCTCATTCAGCTCCAGCCTTCTCCTGACTACTATTGCTCCTTCACTTCAAAATGCTTAGAGAATGGATTGTGGGCCACAGCTATATCTATTGGGCTAAAGAGGCTGCAAAAAAGAGAGTTACTGACAGGGACTTGGGTTTGCCAAATGTGCATGTTACTTGGTTTGGCCAGAGAGGGTTAAAGTTTCATCAGTTGCTGGCTTTTGTTAAATCCATTGTGGATTCCCAAACTCCTCACCTCATGATTGTGCACTGTGGTGGCAATGACCTAGGAACATTGACTAGAGTAGGGCTGGAAATCCTAATGAAAGTATCCTTTGCAGAACTGATGTCGCTTTTCCCTCACACTGTCTTGGTGTACTCTAATGTATGCCAAGACAAAAATGGAAGTGGTCAAATCAATCCTCTCGTCAGATTGACAAAGCCAGGAAACATGTTAATAAAACTGTTTCTGCATTCCTCAGAGACCATCGCATGGGCTGTATCTGTAACAACAATCTGCATTTTGAAATGCATGGAATTTATAGAAATGATGGAGTGCACTTTACAGATGAAGGCAACAGGGTGTTTCTAAGTAACCTGAAACTCTGAATCCGGTCTAATGTATAGCAGCCATATACACACAACGGCTCTTGTCAGAGACACCCTAGTACCCAAAATATTGTGACTTTTTTTCTAAAATGTTTTTTTCTTTCTTTTTTGACAATCTTCGCAACAACGTCATGATCCCCACAAACACGTTGCGAAAATCTAAAATAAAAGCAGACATTTAATGACCACCAACACACCCAAACATAATATGTAAAAAAATCCATTCTGAACATTGCACTACACATATTACTATATACATACTTATTTCAAAGCATGTTTAAACTCATATTTTTGTACTAAGTTTCTTTAAAAACCATCTTTCAGACCTATTTTCCGTTTTCGGGGTTATTTGAGACGTCGCAATGACTTTGTTAACTGTAACAATCACGTCTTTTTCATAAAGTGTACAACACATCTATCCAAATATATTACAGTATTTTACACACTACTTTTTTTTTTACAGTATTCTCTAAATTCATATTTTTCGAGAGAGTTTATATAAAAGCCATCTCTAAAACCTATTTTCCTTTTTCGTGGTGACGACAGAGATCGCGATGACGTCGGTAATCGCGATACCCATGGACATATCGCGAAAACGGAAAACAGAAGCAGACATTCAATGGCCACCAACACATACAAAAATAATATGTAAAAAAATCTATTCTGAACATTGCCCTACACATATTACTATATACATACTTTTTTCAAGGCATGCTTAAATTTATATTTTTCTACTAAGTTTCTTTAAAAACCATCTTTCAGACCTATTTTCCCTTTTCGCGGTTATTCGGTACGTTGCGATGATGTAGTTAACGGCGACGATCACGCCTTGTCCATAAAGTTAAATCACATATATGCACACATATTACAGTATTTTACACACTAGGGGGCATATTCCCAAGAACGTGTGATAAACATCGCAAAAGTAACTTAACGCAACCTTCCACATCGCAGTCTATCACGGGAAATTTACGCCGTGTTAACCAAGTATTCACAACACGGCGGTACCATGCGCTAGTCCCCAGATAACGCGTCAACTGACCGTGCTAAAATCAACGCCATGCCGCAAAAATGCGAAACACTAACGCAAAAAAAGCTGCAATGAGGCCAATCGCGATACGAAAATCAGCGAAACCCAGCTACAGGCCTGCAATCCACACGCGTCAGGCGGGAACAATCACCATAAAAGTAGAAAAAAACCAGACAAACAAATGCCAAACAACAGCAAAGCACAATGGACGTTGCCGGAGCAAGTACGGAGTAGAACCCGAACCCCACAAGCCCCCCGGAGGACGATCCTGGGACTTCGGGGTCAGGGAAGGGCAAGGACAAGAAGAAAAGGAAGACGAAGTTCAGCCTGCAGGAAAACAGGATCCTGATAACAGAGGTGACAGAACACCATCAACAACTGTTCGTCACCTCCAGTGTGTCATTGGCAACAAAAAATGGACTATGGCAGTCCATCGTGGACAAGGTGAATGCAGTCGGAGTGCTGAAGAGGACAATGGACGAGGTCAAGAGGCGCTGGAATGATGTCAAGCGCAAAACCAAGCTGAAACTCGCCAACAACCTGAAGGCAGCAATGCAGACTGGAGGTGGGAGCCCAGCGACACAGGATGAGCTGGACGACATGGAGGAAATGGTGTCCACAGTCATCAGTGGGGAGACGGTGGCAGTAGTTGGGGGCCCGGACACTGCTCAACAGGCCCCGACACAACAGCAACAGGGTGAGTAATGACCAGGGCCTGGGGGGGCGATGGGCACAATGGCACACATGCACAATTAAGTTGAGCACATCTGTGGACAAACCATGCCCCAGACCACCAACTCCCACCAAGAGACCAATGTACCCAAGTATGCAACATGTCAACACTGTACAAGCATAGAAGTCAAAGGCACACCTCATGAAAGTGATAAGGGGCAGAAAAATCTGAACTGCAGGGGCGACTCCCCCAAAATGCAGCACACACATCACATGCAGAGCACATCTACATTGACAACGATGTGACACAATCCGCAAAACACCTACAACAGAAAACAGGACACAACTGGTGCCTCTTGGGTGCAGACACTGGCCAATCACATTTGGCATTGCAGGGAAATGTGCGTTGATAATGTACAAGTACAAACACACACACGTCTGTTGTCGAAATGTCCACTGTCCCCCATCAAATACGCAGCTCCTCCCAAACAGCCACAATGTACCCAGTCATGCTGTCTGTATGTAAACATGTACAATGCGACAACATACATGTGGACACATTGTTAAACTGCATCTCCCCTTCACATTGCAGAGGGAGAATCAACACCTCCTGCAGAGCAGCCCGACCCTCTCTTCTCTGGAGACGAAGAGGACCACCATAGCTTCGACTCTGATGCCCTCCAACTGCTCGTGGACAGCCTACGCAGCCCACTTCCAGGAGCTGGGCAGCCCAGCTGCTACGAGGAGACCCCACCCCCTGCACAGACCACACAGCAGGCAGCACCCACCACCACTGCTGCCTCCCAGGACCCCCACGGAGAACACATGGCCTTCCAACGCCATGTTTTGGGGTGCCAGGAGAATCTGGCTGAACAGGTGCGGATGGGCTTCGACCGCATGGCAGACAAACTAGATGCCATACGTGGGTGTCTAAGTCCCATCAGGGACCACTCACGGTCCCTAACTGACACCTACAGTCCGCTCCATGCTCTCCAATGGACCATGGCTGACATCGCTGGAGCCCTGACTCAGAGAATAGTACAACTGTCCAGTCCGAGTGGCTCTAGCGATGTCACACAGGAGTTGGGAAACATGCGAATGTTAATGGAGACCATGGAGCGGGCGAATGCGGAACGAGCGGCTGCCACGGCTGCACACCAGCGAGAGGTAGCTGGGTTCCTCAATGACCTCAGGACCATCCTCATGGCATTGCTGCCACAAGGCCTGGCGCGGATGCATGCTGTTGCCACCACTCCATCCACATCTCCGCCCCCTGAAGTGTCAGTGCCACACAGTGCGGCAGACCTTCCACCACCGGCCACTGATGTGTCACTGCCACACAGTGCTGGAGACAGAACACCACCACCCACACGTGAGCCACATGAAACAGCAGAGAATGAAGATGCGGATGATTCTGCCCTCGTGGTAAGAATGATGCAGCAGCATGCATCTCATCCATAGATCTGGTTTCAGCTTGGTACTGCACTCTGCATCATCACCTTCCACTGTCCCTCGATGCACTCTGCGACACTCACCTTGGACCTCGACATGGACTGCCATATGCTGTTTTATCGCCATTGACACAGCAATCAGACTGCGGACTGAACTCTTCCTCTTCCTTTGGACTTGTCATTCCCTGAAGGACCCTGGCTGGCCCTCCATGGGACAACATCGTCATGTGGGTTTGCATGGCCCTGTACTGCTCCAGATGCAACACTCCACTGAATGTGCATTAAACATTCATATTCACACAGATGTGTCATGTCTATGGTCTTTCAAGTGTGGAAGAATGGCTGAATGTAGGCTCACTGGACTCCTCTTACGTCCATGTGGCTCATGTCGTAGGACAGGGGTCACAGGGTGACACATTGCCCAATGCGGTCTGGCTGGCACTGACACAACAACAGGGACACACGCATGAGTTACTTTCTTGTCCAGCCTGTGAGAAGTTGGCCTGGCATATGCTGTCCACTAATTATAGTGGGCACCGTGCACCAGTCCAAAGCGACTCTTATGGTAGGTAGGTTAAAGACAACCTTATTGAAAGCTATCCTAGTGGTAGCTATGGAGAGCAGCCTTCAGGCTAAGTCTTGAAGGAATGTAAAGCAGCTTGTTTTACCAGTCTATAATCTCTTGAGTGACCAAATGAAAGAGCACCACACCAGGTATATATTCAAAATATATGTATTTATTACTAAACACACCCCTCTAGTCTCTTTATGAGGCTAGAGTTCGAAATACATAGGTTATAAGATCTTAAATCACAGTAATAGCACAAATACACGTTTGGGCCCTAGGGGCGTACCAAACCATATACCAATAAAGTGGTATGCGAACCACGACTGAACTAGACACTAGGCCTAGAGCCTCTAGAAGTGCTTGGACCACAAGGAACCACCCAAGGTAGTGACACAGGGGACCCACGGGAGACGCGTGCAGTGTAAATACACAACCGCGATACGCCGTTAACTTCTATGGAGAAAGTCGGGATCGGGAAAATAGAGGAAAGGGACACTTAAAAGAGGACTAGGACAAAACCCCTTGAGATCTAGGACTTTGAAGAGTCTCTACCCACGGGAGCACCGGAGTACTCGTGTTACCTCACCCAGGGAAGCCGGGTGCATAGGTGCCTTTCGGGGTCGGGTTTCGTCGTCGGTTCTTATGGTGATCTGCTGCAAAGTGCTGCTGGCGACCAGGAGAAAAGTGTCCGGGTGGATCCAAGAGTGGATCGGAGTTCTGAAGAACCTGAAAGCAGAGGGGACAGAGTCTGGGTCACTAGCCAGTGACCAGGGAGGTGATGGACAGATGCCCACCGATGTCGAGTGCTTCAGGTTCGATGACGGTTGTCTTGACTCTTCAGCCACGAGGTCCGGGAGGCGTTGTTGGTGACCAGGAGCAGGATTCGGGCTGTTGCTCGATGTCTGTCGAGTGCAGAGGTGTTGGCGACCAGATTGGACCCAACAAGCCTTGGCAACGGCAAGTCTCGAGTAAGATGTAGATCGTCGATGATGCAGACCAGCAAGGTCTGGGGAACTCACCCAGCGAGGGTAAGTGAGGGCAGGCCTGGAGCAACCAGACTGCCAAGTAAAGAAAAGATTGGCCTTCGTTAAGGGCTACTAGCCAACGGGCTAGCGACCGCGAAGGAGCCTCGTGACGCCGCACGTGGAGCTGGCTTACAGGACACTCGTGGAGTGGGGGCCAGTGATCTTCGGTGCAGGTGGTGCTGGAGGCTAGGGCTACTCGGAGCCCAAAGCACGACTTCTTGGGAGACCCAGAAGATGGTGCACTTGCAAATGTGCTCGGTGTCCAGGGGTCACGGTCTCAAGTCACGCACGATAGCCACGGGCCTCAGCTTTGCTGGGGACTCAGGGTAGCCTCGGGGAAGTCTGAGAATCCACCTCTGGTGATGCGATGACTTCGGCGTCCGACGGGAGCTTCAGTGATGCGAACCGGACAGATGCTTCTTTGGTGCCTGCCAAGCAGGGGAGTCACTCCTTGACCCCAAGGGAGATTCTTCAGTCCTCTAATCGTGAGTAGAGCGTCGAAGGTCCAGGATTCTGTTTCAGAGTTTCATCCAGGTATAATCTAAAGTCCTAAGGACTGGGTTCCTACCTTTATTCTAAAAATAGGGGATGGACTACTCTGTGGCCCCACCTATGGGTGGGTCAGGGCAGAGGGGTGGCTACACCCCTTTCCCTTTGTCCAGTTCGCGCCAAAGCAGGGGCTGCAAGCCCCTGATCCGGTTTGAACTGGGGTATGCACAGGGACACCAAATGTGCCCCCAGTGCAGGACTTCAAAGCACCCGAAAGTGCTCCCGCCCAGCCCCAATACACATTGTCCTGTCTGGGGAGGTGGTCACACCTCCCTGGGACAGGAAACCTATTGTCCAGGCCTCCCCTGCCGGAGTTTCGTCCAGCAGCAGGAGGCCAGACTCGTGTCTGTGGCAGCAGCATCCATTTTGTGATGCCAGGGCTCTGGAAAGAAGTTACCGGACTCGTCAGAGTTAACATGCCTTTCCCTCTAGAAGGGTGGAATGCTACCCCCGCCGCCAGGATTGGCGGGGGGTAGTATTCCAAGATGTTTGACACCAAACACGACATGTTTAGGTGCAGCCATTCCATAGTTAGCATTTTACCGCGAGGATATAATGCGTTTAAGAGTATATGGTCAGGCTGCACTACAAACAGCATCAGAGATGGTCTCCGAACGCTGCAGAGGGGCCCTGCTCATGCAGGGGCACCCTCTCACATAGGAACCATGCACTCTGCCTTTAGGATTGATAAGGCCTGCCTTAGGAGTGACTTATAGGTTTATATGTGTGTATGCTTTTAGTGATATAGGTAACCTATACCACAGCAAGGGGTGCATGCACCACCTTACCCAGGCTGCAGTAGCAGACCTGTGGTGTCAGTTTGGATGGCCTACCAGGGGTGGCATAATACATGCTGCAGCCCCTGGCAGGCCTCTGAGGTACCTATGCCCTTGGTACATAGTATACCATATACTAGGGACTTACAAGGGCACTCCAGATCCCAATCAGTGATGTGCCTAAGGCACATGGAGACCCTTTTAAAGAGGAAACAGCTAGGCTGGGGTTCTGAATAGCAGGGCCCCAGCCAGACTAATGTCGAAAACCAGTGAAGTATCAGCAAAAAGTGGGGGTACCCCTGTGAAGCAGATCCTACTCTCCTACACAGCCCAGTACGGAACCACGCCCAGGGCCCCAGGGTCATTTACAAACCCTTACGCTGGACTGGCATACGCCAGGCCAGCCCACTCCGCTTACGCTCACAGGGGGGGACGGCAACGCTACATGTCCCATGTCTTTCCTGTAGTGATCTGCTGCTCACAGGTCTAGTTGTCAGCATGCCACAGCCACTCCCTCACGGCTGGTTTACACCCACACCACACCCATCCAGCACACGCGTCACAGGACATGTGACCCTGCCAATAAAAAGGGTCGGGCGCACGTGCTCGACGCCATTTCCACTCTCTAACTGGGTGCATCCGTGTGGTGTTAATGTAGGCATGAGGGCCTCGGGCCCTGCAACATCACATTCCCCAGGACCGGAGGTGACATGATGGCGTCCGCAACACGATACCCAATCATACAGGGTCCATAACTTTGGGACACAGACTTGGTGGCACGGGATACATTGCGGCCGGCACAGGCACACCGCCACGGGATGGTGACTTTGGGTGCACTGAGGTAGGGCACCTTAAGTGCTGAGAGGGTGTGCAGCCTGCGATGATGCCCCGTCCCGGCCGTCCGGACTGCTCAGGATTTGTGTGCCCTGGTAGACCGCAGTGTAGGTCAGAGCCAGCGGGCACCGCGGGCCTACCACCACGCGGCGTCGCATCCCGGATCACAGGGTTAGTGGCACCTCAAGGGCTGAGCGGGTGTGCAGCCTGCGATGATGACGGGTGCACTGGTATGTCCTCTGCCATGGCGAAATCAAGACCCACAATCATATGTGAGACCTGGTGGCCTGCGGAGCGGGGCTGCATGATGTGGAGGGTGCCATGTCTGCGTGCCCCGGGCATGTTGCTTGCAGCGGCACTTGGTGGGCCCTCATTGCTACACGCCAAGGGCGGAAGGTGAGCAGTGAGGCCTGGGTGCGCAGGGGCGGGCATGCACCGCTGGGCGGCGGGAGGGGCTGGGGTACATCTGCCTGGGTGCGCAGGGGCGGACAGGCAATGATGTCTTGTGAAATTGTATGTACTTTGCCATTCATGTATCTGGACTCTGTTTCAGATGACGGATCTGTTTCAGATGTGTGACCTGCTGAACTGCACTACATACAGGCACATGGTTGGAGATACACCTGTGGCAGCAGGTGGGCAGTGTGGCCTGGGTGCGCATTGTCGGCACTCTCTCTCCCTGTCCATCTCTTCTGTTATCTGTGTCTCGCTCCCCCTCTCTGTCTCTCTTTCTCTCGCTCCCCCTCTCTGTCCGTCTTTCTCTCGCTCCCCCTCTCTGTCCGTCTTTCTCTTGCTCCCCCTCTCTGTCCGTCTTTCTCTCACTCCCCCTCTCTGTCCGTCTTTCTCTCGCTCCCCTTCTCTGTCCGTCTTTCTCTTGCTCCCCCTCTCTGTCCGTCTTTCTCTCGCTCCCTCTCTTTCTCTCTCTCTCTCCTTCGCTCTCTCTCTGTCCTTTGATGTGCGCAAGACACACCTTCTCATCATGATTTTGTCTTGCAGGCTGTGACCTATGGATTGTCCCGAGGGGAGCCGCCATGTGTCTTCATTTCTGTTCTGTGTTTCTTTGAATACATTTTCATTTGTTACATCGAAGGTGAATGTGTGATGCTCATTTCTGTGATGACACATGTATGTCACCAAATGTGATTGTGCGACATCAGGTGGATTATTTGGTACATGATTCCGTGTAGTTGATGTGGCATGTCTTTGGTCAGGGGGGCCCGGGGAGGGGGCTCCTGGGGGTGGTGGCGGTGGGTGTTGTGGCCCTGTTGGGGCTCCGAGCTGCATGATCAGTGGCTCCATGGCATCTGTTGCCCTTCAGGTGTGGCTCTGGGCTGGGCTCCATTTTGTGGTGCAGGCTGTGGTCCGACTTTGCACCAGGTCAGAGCAGGTGTTAATTTCCTGCTGCTAACGCACCTTATCGCATGTTTTGTGATCTTATCGCGGATCTGGCTGGTCGTTGAGAATGTTGAGGAGTGGTATTGTCGTGGCTTTTTGCACGGGAACGCCTACTCTGCATCTCATTAGTGATAGTTGCCGGGGTCATCTGTGGCGATGTTTTTTGCGGATGCTATCGTGGGTAAACTGGTGTTATGGGCTGTTAACACCAGCTTGTCAATGGTGCGATAAATTTATCGCAACTTTGGCTGCGATAAAGTGCCGTTAACTCGGCGATAAGTCCTTGAGAATATGCCCCTAGGTGTTTATTACTGTACACTTCAAACTCATGTTTTTCTAGTGTATTTCTAGAAAAACCATCTCTAAAACCTATTTTCCGTTTTTGCAGTGAGATCTGAGATCATGTTGAAGTCAGTAATCGTGATCCAGCAGTTACGTTGTGAAAGCAGAAAGCAAAAGCAGGAATTCAATAGCCACCACCACATTAAAAAATTATAACTATATAATTAACTCTAGCCATCACAGTACATAACTCAGCATATAAATAATTCTATAAAAACATTTATCAAAATCTCAATATATCTATAACACTGCATATTAATGATTCACTGATATATTTTTTTATATTTCCACCAATATTCAAGTTTATAGTTGTGATGTCCTCACGATGGTACATGGGGATTGCGCTGGCGGTCGCGTCGCGAATATCGTGGGTGATTAAAAAAATCAATTATGGACATATAACTTGTGTCACTAACACCCCCATTTCTCAACCATGGGGTCAGAGTATCTCCACCCTGAGCCCTTATGTGGGCTTTCACACAAATTTTCAGCCCCGGGAAACATTCCCGATAGATAAAATGGCAGCCGCAACTTTCTATTCAGATTGCGTCCAGTCAAGCAGAGCATTCCTGTTGGTGTGTGCATTCGCGATTCATCGCAAAACCACCGCAAAATATCCGCTGCTAGAATTATCACTATAATTTTAAACTTATATTTCTCAACAACTACTGAATGGATTTGCACCAAATAAGCAAAAGGCACTTCCTTGAACCTGCATCTACCTCCCTGCAAATTTGGTGTAAGTCCGTTTAGTGGTTCGGGCTGTTGGTGTGGCTAAAGGTTCCTGTGGGAATTGACATTTCAAACGCAACCTTATTTTGCGCCTCAAATTCTTGGTCTTTACTGCAAGGATCAACCCCAAACGTTCCATAACAATAGTACCCAGTGTTACACTTTTTTGGGAAAATTTCATGCAGATTGATCAAACGACACTAAAGTTATAGCCAAGTCAAAAAATGCTTTTCCTATGGAAACTAGGTCCTAACTATAACTACCTACTGGCAACCGCCAGCAAGTCATCTATATATATTTTCCGAAAACAACCGACATTAAGAAGCGCCCAGCCTCGCGGGTCGAGGCTCCTCTTTGTGGATGTCACCACATGTAATTATTTTCCAAAGGAACCCCATACTCAAATCAGAGGGCGGGAAATGAGCCACACCAGCCAAACAGTCCGCAGCAAATATTTTATTCAGGCGGAATCCACAGATATGTTTCAACCCTACATGGGTCTTGATCACATGGCCTCCTGAGTAGTCTGATATGTTTATAAATAGTGACAACATCATTGAAAGTAGCGAAAGACTTTACAAAGCTGATGGTTCTGTGGACATAATTAAATATGAGCATCTTTTTACACATTACTTGTGAAGCAGCAAAATAATATTGATATCATTTTCATATATAATTCTAATAAATCATAGATTAACTTCCACCTTCGGATATTATCTCCAAAGCCAAATGTTTCTTTGCTAAAATTGCTTTTTTTTCTATAGGTTTTGAACATTATATTCTCTAGATGGTTGCAATCCATGATAAAGAGATCTAAACCATTTCATCTGGCTATAAATTAAAATAGCCTTTATTTTCAGATAATTTTGCTGACTAAACTTCACAAGCTTAATCTCGTTCTGTTACAGAAATTTCACTCCCATGTTTTATCAGCCAGTTGCATTAATCGTCTATAGCAAATTAGGCCTCATTTGTTATATCGTATTTGCCACTCACCACAGTTTGCACACAGAGGCTCCATGCCACTCAACACAGTTTGCACACAGAGGCTCCATCTTGAGAATGCTGCTCTTCAATTACATCAACTAAATTAGCCATTTCCCTCTCAGCTACGTACATTTTTCTGGCCTACTTCTTACTGATCCGGCAGTCTTTTACAATCCAGGGTTCAGTATGACTGGCTAAATTATATTTCAGTCTCATTTAATTCTTGAAATTTCACGAATTTAGAGTAATTCAATGTCACCACATTATCCACTTTACACTCCCATATGTTTTCAGCCAGCATACATTATCAATAATTTTTAGCCAATGAAGTCTGTACCACTTAACACAGTTTGCACGCAAAGGCTATGTATTGAGAACGCTGCCTTTCAAATACATCGACTAAATAAGGCATCCATTTCAGGTATTCCTCAAGCGTGCCAATTACTGATCTTGCAAAGTAATCACTTTTTCAAGTAGGCATACAACTTCACTCTTTAGTTCAATGTTTTTTCAGGACTTAAAGGTATCCGTCATCACTCCATAACGCTGTTTGATTGGCTATGTGTAGAAAACATAACAAAGAAAACCCTAGCTGTTCAAAAACTGACACACAACTGTTAGAGCGGAACCCGGACAAGACCAACATCATTACCACTTGGGTCCTACCTCGGTCCCACAACACACTCCATAGTGAAAACAGCTTACAATACAGCTGGCAGGCGTTCCTTCAATATATCGCTTGACGTATTTTACTAGTGGGGAGAGGTAAAAGTTAGGGAAATAACAATAAACAGGGCTTACTGGGGCCAGCAGAACCATCTGCTGTGGAAGTGGTTCCTCCCACCGCGGCGCTGGTGGAGGCAGCGCATTCTTTGCCCTGCTCCAATGCCCTCTTGCCCCTTGTGTGCTGATGTAGCAGATAAAAAAAAGATCAGTGGTACAATACTCTCTAAAAACATATTATGACAGGCATATGCAGTAACTGATATTAAGAAGAGCTCAGCCTTGCGGGTCGGGGCTCGTCTTTGCGGACGCCACAGTAATTAATAGTCCAAAGGAACCCCGCACTGTAATCAGAGGGCGGGAAACTAGCCACACCAGCCAAACAATCTGCGCAAATATTTTATTCAGGCAGAATCCACAGACGCGTTTCGACCCTACACAGGTCTTGATCACATCACCTCCTGAGTGGTCTGATACGTTTATAAATGGTGATAACATCATTGAAAGTAACTAAAGACTTTTAAATGCTGATAGTTCTGTGGACACAATTAAATATGAGCATCTTTGTACAATATATATATATATATATATATATATATATATATATATATATATATATATATATATATATATATATATATATATAAATATATGAGTCAATCACATCACATAACTTAAACTTAACTTATCTCTCAGTGTGAGCAGCATGCTATTTGAAAAACAAATATTCGAATTTTTAGAAAGCAAAAAAAAATTATTTCTCACTGAGCCCTGCAACCTCGACATCTAGCAGGTTGAGCAAGTCCTGTTCCCAGTCACTAATGTCTGCCCAGGAGTGCTTCAGCTGCTGTGCTGTGCACTCCCGTACTCTCCCACACTGCAGCCGAGACTCCCACAGGGCGTATCCTTTCCTAGGCTTGCCGCCAACATGGAGGGAGGGTGGCACTGAACCCAAAAAATGAGGGAGGCCATCTCTGCCTTGGTAAAAATGGGGTGGGACTGCACTGCCTGAATGGCGCCGGCGCCCACAGGGTGTGTGCGTGGAACAGGCACCTCCACTGCTACCTGCTTCTGCCATGGGGGATACTAAAAGAAAGCAGAAAGTAAGGAAGTGGAACAGGAGGAAGAGGACTGTCGCACTAGGAAAGTGAAAACAAAAAAAGTGTGAAAAGTCATGAAAAAGTAAAAAAACAAAGACAGAATCATAAAATACACAAACAGAAAGACACACAGTGTTAAAAAAAAGATGTAAATGAGGGGTGGATGGTTGGGATAAGGATCAGATGGGGGAAGCTTAAGAGAGATAGAATAACAGGCCACAGCATCATGAAGAGAAGCAGAAAGGAGGTAAAACAAGATGGCTGCATCCATGTGCATCACGTGGTGCAATTTGCGCTGATTTTTAGGGTGAAATGCACTACTGGTGTTAAGAAAACAGTATGAAGAGCCGAGCAAGCATTTTTCCCCAGTTGATGGAGTTCTACGGAATCTCGCTGAGTGTTTTTTACAACTCCACGGAATTCTACAGAGCAAAACTCTGTGATTTACGCCCAGGCCTAATTTTGAGTTGCATGTGTCCTCACCCCCTCAGGTAATAGGGTGGGGGCATGTACTCCTACTACTAAGTATAATTCGCATCCAGAGGTGGTTAAATCACATTTAAGCAGAAATTTGTGCCCAGGAGTAGGTTTATATCTATGTGCGTGAAAACTTCCATCCATAAATTTACCTTTTTGAATTGGACCAAGTGTGTTGCCAATGAGTAATGTGAAACATTTACAAAATCATGTTTGAGCTGAGGTCATAACTTGATAGAAGTAGCAAGATTAGGCGGACTGAAACCCTTTACATTTCCTACCCCATCACAAACCCAAGCATTAGGAGGAGGCATGACCAAGTGAGGCACTGAGGATTACTGCTTTCAGCTTTTCCCTTTCCCTCCTATCCTCTTCTCATAACTCCATCTTTGCTATGGTGGGAAAGGAAATGGAGTAGAACTTGGGATTTGACCTGACTGTGCTCATTGGCCACAAATCTGACCATCAGAAAGTGAATGTTTCTAGAGGAGGAACTGCACAAAAGTGATAACTGCTCCCAGCCCTCACCTGATGGCACTCTTTCTCAGATTTACTGTCCTTCATGGAAGGGAGTGCTGCATGAAAACCTGCAGCAGAAAAGGGGAGAAAATAGTGCAATTCCAGATTTTCTAAGAATCGAATGCTCATGAGCTCAATGGTGGTGCTTGTACTAAATTTAGCTGCGCTGTATGTTTCAGAATTGTGTTGTGGAGCAAAGGCAAGACTGTACTGTCTAACGTTGGCTTTGAACTGGAGGTACACCCTCTAGTACACATTCCCGTGTGTAGACATCAGAACACGGGTCAGAAATGTAAGATGTGGCTTTAGGTTAAAGCATACATGTACATGAAAGTATAAAAGACGATATACCACGTGGACCCTTGCTTTCTTCAGCATTAGGATTTGGGCCAGCTCACACTAGTTTAGTAAAAATAGTTTTGCACCCAAACTGAAATATTTTGCACTAGCCAACCCCAACCCCAAATATGTCCCACTTGCATGCATTTTTAAAGGATGACACAATGGTGTTTGGGAGGAATACGGAAAATAGCTTTTGCGGGTGAAAGTTGATCTGATGTTTGATGTGCTTTGTGAATCTTTGCTTAGGGCCAGATGTACAAAGCTTTTTCAGCTCACAAACGGTCAGATTCGCAGAATCGGGGCACTTGCAACCTAAAAAAAGCATTGTTAAATGTACAAAGGGCCACATGTATCATTATTTCAAGTAGCGATTACCTAATTGCGATTTTCTCTGAATCGCAATTAGGTAATCGCTAATCCTAATGTATGAAATTTTGAGTTTCATTAGCGTTTCCTAATGGGTGGCAAATAGACCTACCTCATGCATATTAATGAGGTAGGTCGCAACCCATTCGCATACGGGAAAATCTGGGCACCAAATATTTTTAGAGCAGCCAGTGTTCCCACAGATCACTGCCTACTCTTAAAAAATGAAAGGGAAACTTTTCATTTTTCTTTTTTAAATGCATCCCGTTTTCCTTTAAGGAAAACGGGATGCACTTAAAAGAAAAAAACCTGCTTTATTTAAAAAGCAGTCACAGACATGGTGGTCTGCTGAGCCCAGCAGACCACCATCCCAGTGAGTGCCTGGCTATTCCCAATGGGCCGCAAATTGTGACCTGTCTCATTAATATTAATGAGGCAGGTCACTTGTGACCCATTGGGAATCACAAACAGTGCAAAACACACTGTTGTACCTAGCTGTTTGCGATTTCCTAATAGCAAATAGCAAAAATTCACTATTAGGAAATCGCAAACAAAGTCAATGCACATCTGGCCCTTAGCATCCCGCGAGTGCTGGCGTAAACCCTTGAAAATGTGAGCCTCTTCCTCTGATGATCATGAATTGAGGACCCTAGGCTGGAATGTAACATGCCATCCCTGTGCCTTCCAACATACAGATGAAACCACCAAGACAAAAGTTAATTTCAATGAGACGGTGCTGACTGTAGTGAACGGCTGGACACTGTTCTAGTGGTTATGTTACTAGCCACTCCCGGAGGGCTGGCTTACACCCCACCCCACACCCATCCACCACAGGCGTCACAGGACATGTGAACCTGACAATAAAAGGAGCAGGGCATACATGCCCTGGGCCAGTTCTACACCCTAACCAACCGTGTCTTTGTGGTCATTACATATGCATGGGGGCCTAGGGCCCCACGACAGTACATTGACGATGAACGGGCTGAGCCCGCGTTTGCAGCCTCCTTGTTTGGTGGTTGAAGGGGCAGAGTGCTGCCCGTGTTGAGGGCACCCCCTGAGAGCAGGTGCAGGACGCGCCTGGGGGCCTGCGGGGCATGTAAAGAGCCCTGGGCGTGAAGGAGCAGAGCGGGAGCCCACCCTGCATCACAAGAGCTCGCTGAGTGGGAGCTGAAGGTACCCGGGCCATCTGAAGAGGCCGACCCCAGAAGCCCGCACGGAGTCAGACCCCACCCGGCAACTGAAGAGGAGCGGGTAAGGAACAGCGGGACGGTGTTATCCCCCCAGGCGAGACTGCCCGCGTGATGTAGCTTGCGGCGTGCATGAGGGGCCAGCAGCAGAAGTGAGGAAGCTGTGGCGGGTTGGACTGGCATTCAGCTGGTATCGGAGAGGCAGCTGACGAAGAGTAGGAGAGGCTGCTCGTGAACCCCCCGCGAGGTGATGCCCGCAGTGGGTATGACGCTGCTGAGGCCATGTCGAACAGTGTAAAGTGATGGGCCTGACCCTGCAGTAGGATTGGGCAGCAGGCAATGTGATTCCCAAGCCTATGAGGAGAAGTGGGGAAGCGCAAAGGGGATCCCTCCCTAAGACAGTAAAAAACATTTCGTCTGCCCCCCGCAGGGCCCCAAAGAAAAATGCATACCGTGCTGAAGTGCCGTGTGCACAGCCGTACCTGGTGGCCGGCACAGCTGTAGTGAGAGGGAGGGTCACGGCAGAGCACGATGCAGTATGAGGGCCCGTTCGCAATCGAGAGTAAAGGCCGGGTGTGCCCTCGTGCATGGCCTGAAAAGAGAAAGGAGAAGTGCTGCATGAACTCAAGCCGCATGCAGAACCAGTGGCATTGAGGGAAGCATGCCTCGATAGAACTGTTTCCCCTCCCCCCCCAGGAGATAGTTGTGAAGCTGGACGAAGCCACGCGAGCACAGAGCAAGGCTCCGCGTGGCCCGTCACCGAGAGAGACGGCTGCTTAAGTGAGGGGATGGCATAAAGAGAAAAAAAAGTTACCGCATGGAGGAGAAGGCTGCCGCACCACAGGAACAGTGAGGCCCGTGAGTGAAGAGAGCAGCGTCCCTGCCGCCCATGGTGGAGGCGTCTTGGCACCTGGACAGGGCTCGGCAAGGTCTTGCTTGAGTGGGTGTGGCTCTGTGGTCCAGAAGGCTGCTCGCTGTCGAAGCATCACGCAGCGAGTAGTGAAGCTGGGCCCGCACTGGCCAGAGGCATCCCAAGGCCGCACCAAATGCCCCCAACAATTGGCACAACTGCCATAATTGGCTGGGGGGTCCGGAGCATTTGTCCAGTGGTGCTCAGTCTGTGGGACAGAAGAGTGGCAGCAGTGTGGGTGGTGCTGCCGTGGCAAGGAGTGTAAGAGTTGGCCACAGTGCTGTGCCTTCATATGCTGTGCCAAGGAAAGAGGTGAGGCCCGCTGAGTGGAGAAAGCTGTCAGGGACTCTAAGAGATGGTGCAGTGCCGCCTAGTGGCCATAGGTGGTAACTTCCAGGAATCGAAAGAGAATCTGTAAGGACATCTTGCAGCACAGAGAGGTGGCCTGACCTACAAAAGGGGATCACCATCATGAGCGTATGAACTGCCAAGGTACTGAACAAGTGTGTACCCTATGCTACCCCAAGTGAGGATACAGAGACAAGGCTGTGCATCGAACCATGAGCTGCGGCAGTGTGTGGTAAAGGGATGGCCAGGCAATCTGAACTAGGAAGTTGTGTGAATTCCCAGAAAGACAGCCACAGACTGGTGGGCCTGAAGAAGGCGAAAAGAGTGTCTACCCGAGCAAAGATGCCCTAGACTAGCAAAGGCTTTCAGGAAGAAGAAAGTGCGCGCCCAGTGACAAAAGGACGCCACCGCAAGGGGAAGGAGCAACATGAGCAAGCCGCCCACCACAGGAGTACCATCAGATGGAGAAAGGAGAGCGCAAGGATAGAAGTGCACTGAAGATCGTACCCTAGACACTGACAGTACAGGCTGGAGCCCGAGAGCGAGAGGTTAGCGGAGATGACCGGCAAGAGGTCGGCAAGGAGGACCTGCAAGAAGTCAGCAAAAAGATGACCTGCAAGGGGTCAATGAAGAGGACCTGCAAGAGGTCAGCGAAGACAACCTGCCAGAGGTCTGAGGAGACGACCTGCCAGAGGTCTGAGGAGACGACCTGCCAGAGGTCTGAGGACATGACCTGCCAGAGGTCAGAGGAGACGACCTGCCAGAGGTCGGAGAAGCTGTGTCCTGAGGAGAGGTCGGAGAAGCAGCGACCTGAGAAGAGGTCGGAGAAGCAGTGACCTGAGAAGAGGTCTGACAAGAGGACTGAGGAGAGGTCCGTGAAGAGGACCAAAGAGCAGTCAGAGAAGGAAGACCTGAAATCCAAGAATGAAGACCGAGGACGAGTTGTGAAAGGAAGAAGGTCGCGACGACAGGTCTGGTCACCGAAGGAAGAGAATGCATTGTCTTATGGGTAGGAAGTGCACGTCACACGGAGAGGCCTGGTCAGAGAAGTGCAAGACAAGAGGGGACTAGACCGTGTCGCGAAGCGAAAGAACAAGAAGGAGGAAACTGTGTGGCATGATGCCACCCTAAAGACATTTCAAGAAGAGAGAAGAAGAGAGTCGTGTGTGATCTGACAACTCGCACACCAGAAGGCAAAGGTGACCGAGTGCAAGAACATCTGGAATGGAGCACAGTACCTGGAGAACATCGTTGGTACTTGGAGAAATAGCTATCCATGAGTCTTCGGAACACCGAACAAACCTAGTGATTGCAGAGGCGAGCAGGCTAGACCATTTGTGGCATTCACCTTTGGGGTCGCACGGGAGACTGGGCAATGGGGCTGCTTGGACGTGCTGAAGAAGAGGATCCAACCACTCCACACCAGACCGTGGCGACCCAGGGGCAAAGGCCTCAGAGACGCCGGTGAGAGCGGGTCCCGCCATGAGAGATGAGTCTACAGCCGCTCTTCCGCAGGTCCCAGGAAGACGAAGATCTTGTGCTAAGTGGCAGGAATAAAGAACTACCCTTCAGGTCGACCTAGCGACTTGAAGGTGGGACTCGTAGAGCTTCCGCCACACACCTAGAGGGTGGCGTTGGAGAGACATGGCGAAGTACACCCACATCCAGAGGAAGCCTGGTGAAGAGGGCTTCTAGTACATCCCGTGAGAGGGGAACACCTGCAAGAGGGGCATCCTGGTGAGATGGATGTTTGCAACTACTCTGCCATTCTGTAGAGAGCAGCAATACTGTATTTGTGAAGATGCCACAACAACCAGGACTGATTGGTGAAACATGTCATCTTCAAGATTCACCATCACTCCACCTGCACCATCACAGAGAACTGTATACAGAGAGACTTTGGTGTCAACTTCCACGCCTTGAGTCCAAGGAGGACTGACCCCCAGGGCAACACTGAACTGTGCCAAGCAGAACTGGTGATCCTAGCTGCAGTCGTACCATCGTTTTGTTTCTGCAAGCAGCTGAACAGACTCAGTGGAAGTTCATATTTATTGTTTTATTCTCTCCCACAGGTTGGACTTTTATTGTTCCATTTGTTAAGAAAGTTTTGGAGGGATGTAGTGACCGGCTGGTCTCTGTTTTAGTGTTTTTTTTACCAGCCACTCCCCGAGGGCTGGCTTACACCCCATCCCACACCCATCCACCACAGGCGTCACAGGACATGTGACTCTGACAATAAAAGGGGCCAGGAGCACGTGCCCTGGGCCAGTTCTACACCCTAACCAACCGTGTCTGTCTGGTCATTGCATATGCATGGGGGCCTAGGGCCCCACGACATTACACTGACCACAGACCCATCGAGGTGATTGTGCGCCCCTCCATTTCCTCCTCGCCTCTTTTCCCTTCATCTTGTGTCTGTCACCCACCAAGGCTGCAAAAAGATATCGCGGTCAGATATTGTCAATATTTTCTCCAGAAACGTCGCAGTGAATACGCAGTTCTGTTTTATCCCCATCTATGTTTCTTCACGAAAACGGAAGTGATGTCTTCTCTTGACTTCCACGTCCAAGTTGGTGGTAAACAACATGAGGCTGTTATCAAACTATTTCAAAGCGATATAGCATCAATAGTCAAGACTCCACGCTTAGTGGTTGCCACAGGCAACTGCTCACGTAGAGTGTATATGACTAAGTTCACCACACGCATGTCAATACTCCATATCATAATGTGCATTAGGCATGATGTATACATTAGTCATTAGGAATAAGTGCAATGTACCGTGCAACTGAGGGGGGAGTGGGGAGGGAGATGGAATACTTTATGCTCTCGCAGACTTACAAGCAAAGAGAGGGACACTGCTCTAGTAAGCAGGAACACGTTCCACATATTTGTACTGCACTGTGTACCATGCTTTACATTTACAAAATATACGGTTGTTTTGTTTATTTTAAACTTAGGGGCATATTAGCAAGGGCACTATCGCCGCTTTAGCGGCACTTTTTGCCGCTAAAGCGACGATATTTATATCGCCCTATCAGCAAACTGTCTCTAACAGCAGTTAGCGACAGTTTGCGGGCATTAGCGCCCGTTTTTTTACCGCTTTGCATGTCAGCGATATTTATCGCTAATGACATGCAAAGTGGGCGTTCCCGACGAACAAACCTGGGAAACACTCGCTAACAGGCCTATCGCCTATTAGCAAGGTGGCCATGGCCCCAGTTAGCGACGTGAAAAGTCGCGCTAACCGGGGTCATCGCCATTTATTTAACACCTGCAATTAGCAGGTGTTAGCCATACCTAACATGGGGGTGGATTATGCTGATACGACCACAGGGTCGTATCAGCAAGGTGTTCTCCCTTCTCCATGCAACATCGCTGGTTTTTCAGCGATGTTGGCCCATTTCCCCCGCTATCGTTGGAATATTCATCGCCATAGCGCTAATCGTTGCTAATACAGCGTTAGCGTGGCGATATATTCCAGCGATAGCCGGCGATAAAAAAAATCACGCTAAGCAGGGTTAGCGATGATTATCGCCTCTTCTTGCTAATATGCCCCTTAGTTTAGCAGACACGTTTCTAACTATACGAATGAAAATATATGCTGGCATAATACGGCCATGCCGTTCTGCTGTAGTGAAAGTACCTCATACATTTCCCAAACTAATTCTTATCACCGATAGCTAACTTTAAATAGAAATGTTGCACTGCTGACGATTTTTCCAAAGTACTCAGTAAAAACTGCAAATACTATAAATATGTAGTTGAGTTTCATGTTATTTTACGGCTCTTAACACTGGCACGGAGGTCAGACATGCAAGATGTGTGATTTCGGTTAAAACTACTGCACTGCTCAAGGATCCCAGGGACTAAGGGCCATAAACTTTGATTGTTTCAGATGAGAATTGATCGTCCTTGGTGTCTAAGGTAACGGGCTCGAAATTAAATAGTATGAAAAAAGAAATAAGTCACGTGCAAGAAAATAAGCAACCCATTCACAATACTTACCGTTTTGCTTATGTTGCACCGAAAAAGAGGAAGGATGAAAGTCTGAGCCAGCCTGACGGGCAGACAGACGCACACACAACACGCACATTTGGGTGGCCGGCACAGTTTCATGTTGGAGATAGGAGGAATGGGGACCAACTCGTCATCCTCACTAGCTCCAGAGATTAACAGTTGTATCTGTTTTAGTGTTGTGACGTCAATCCTCCGATGAGAACAGCCATGAGGCATCAGAGGAGCGGGAAGGATGGAGGAGCGCACGGGCAAGATACTGTTTTACCAAGAGCTGTGCTCATGTTACAGTCGGCACGATGGCTCAGGTAGGTAAGAGCTCGTTCCTGGGGTCGTATCATTATGAGCTCCTCTGGCGAAATGCAAAGCCCAGCATGATACAGTCCGGGCTCAAATTGCCTAACAGTTCACACGCAATGCAGCGCAGCAAGACATTCATATCAAAGCCCACGGTGTCCACGGGCCTGGGGCTGAGAGGGGCAGGAGGGTGCAGACAGCAATCAAGAAGGAGGCTCGTGTCACAGCTGGTGAGATGGCTCAGGAGGCTGTAAGCTAACCCCTGGGGGCACATTTATCAAAAGTTCAAGCAACACAGGGCAGTAAGTAAAGCTGCTGTTCTGCGTTGCGTGAACAGGAGAGAGATGAAAAGCACCATATCTAGTAAGAAATGACCCTCATCAGCTTGCTCCCTGCACTGGCACACTTGGAACTGCCTAGCATCAACCCAGGCACCTTTTCATTAAATAGTGCAAAGTTGCCGGCGCTATGGGCAGGGTTTTTTAGCACAGTAAGGAATACCTTCCAGTACGAAAACAAACTAAAGATGCATTTTTTCGTATTTCTATGCATGATGCACAATGCATCACACATAGCAAGAGGAATTAATGATGAGAAATAAAACATATTTCTCATAGTTACGCCTCTCTGTGGTAGGCGTACCGATTTCACACAATCCCAGCTTTACAAAGTTTACTAAATCTATAATTGCATGAAATCCATGGATGGATGCAGGAAAACACCCATGCCTCACCTATGGAATGCCTACCACTATGAATTGTAACTCAGTTCAAACATAAGCCGCTGCGCTGCGTAACATTTCTTTACAAAGCCATGCAAGGCCATGCAAATCAGGCCTTGGGTGGTTCCGTAAATCCCAAATAAGCTTTGTGTTTCCCTGCATCGCCTTGTGTGATATAAAGGCTTAGTAAACGGTGTCTAAGGCCACGGACAGGAATTCCATTAAGAGGAGATAATTGTGTGCAAACTGAGGGGCATATTCACAAGGAGCTATCGCCGAATTAACGGCACTTTATTGCAGCCAAAGTCGTGATAAATTTACCCCCCCATTCACAAGCCGGTGTTAACAGCCCACAGCACCAGTTTACCCGCGATAGTAGCCGCAAAAAACATCGCCACAGAGGACCCTCGCAAATATCGCTAATGAGATGCAGAGTAGGCATTCCCGTGACAAAAGCAGAGACAACAGCACACCTCAACATTCACAACGACCAGCCATATCCGCGATAAAAACACAAAACAGGCGATAAGGCGCGTTAGCACCAGGAAATCTACACCTGCTCTGACCTGGTGTAAATTCGGACGGCAGCCAGCACCACAAAAGGGAGCACAGCCCAGGGCCACATCCGAAGGGCAACAGATGCCATGGAGCCACCCATCATGCAACCCGTACACCCAAGAGGGCCACAACACCCACCCCTACCACCCCAGGACCCGATCCCACACCCGGAACACCCCCCCCCCCCGGACCAACACAGATGCAGCGCAGACAAAGACAGCGGAACCCCAGGAAACGTACCAGCCGCACAGACCCAACATCTGACAATGTCACCTTCCACTACAGGCTGAAAGGGACAACCAACCTACGCATCCTGACCATCATCGCCTAAGAGGCCTACGGCAACAACACAGTGGACAACCAACATCCCACCCCACACAAAGCTGATGGCGTGGCTGCACCTGTTGGCCCCTGAGACCCCCCCATCCAACACCCGCCAGAGTCGGAGGAGTCCCACAGCCAGCCACATCCAAGTCCCCCACACCTGTCCTGGACATCACCATCACCCTGGTACCCCAGTCCCCATACGTACAACACAATGCACAGGATCCGCTGGAGACCAAGCAAGGACCATACGCCATAGCAGGATGCACGCACGTGTTGGGGGCAACACACAGCACACATGTACTACCTGTGCCCCTGGTGACACATCACACAATCACCGCAACAGGAAGCACACATCTCACACCAATGTGCAGGCAACAACAGAACACCGTGGAACACCCAACAATGTCGCCTTCAAATACACAGCCAGTGTGCATGATACCTTCATCCTCCGACAGTCCATCATCAACCAGCGTTCCCAGGATGGCAACAAGGGAAATGCACAGCCCCGTGGCAATATACAAATGAACACCCCACACACCTCAACAACACAACCATGCAACTCACAACTCTGGCAATGCACACGTCACAAAATCACATACAACAGGCACAACAATATGCCCACCCACCAGACACGACAGAACAACTTACAATGTCCACATGGGCAAGCCCTGAAAATGAGCCAGCAACGGCATGGCATCTCAGCCACATACTAGCCGAATGTGGGGAGAGGTGGCAACCAGGCATGTGTGAAGGATGCAGTAGAACCATGATTGGGAAAGTACACAATGCCAAGAGTGCCGGAGATGTGCTGGACACCTCGCAGTATGCAGAACACACCCACATCCATGGCGACATACACCGCTTGCGTATGGAGTGTAGTGGACAGTGGACGCCACCATGTCACCACAGCCAGTGTGGGACCTCGTGGAAATGTTGCCTGTTACGCCCCCCCCAAGCGTCAGCGGAGTGGGATGGCCCGGCGTATGCCACGCCAGCGTAGGGGTGTGAATAAAAACCACGTAGGCCTGGGCGTGGTCCACTTCCGGAAAGACCCACATCTCTGCCAGGGCAGCGCCTCCCACCTCGCCACGAGGCCGACGCCATCCTCGTGAGCGGAGTTGCCTGAGATGCCGTGCGCCTGCCGGACCCCGGCACGCTGGTCCACGAACCCGTCAGGCCAGCCCCTGCGCAGCCAGGCCACACTGATCACCTTCTGACACCGGTATGTGTCAAGGAGGGCCCACCACGTGCCGGCGCAAGCCACAAGCCCGAGGCCCGAGACCTTGGCAGCCACCTCAGACCATCACGGCTGCCACGACACCGGCCCGCTTTATTCCTTTTTTGTTGACGTACTCCACTGCCGCCCCCGGCCTACTCTTCGGACCAGTAGATCCCACTTGTGGAACTGTGTCTTGAGTCATGAATGGCAGTGACCCCATATCCTGGCCAGCGGCCACAGCACCAGACCCCCCCAGTTCATTGAGGCATAGTTCCATATGGGCATCTTGCGACATGTGGTGCCACTAACCCTGTTCAACGCCAGCCTGCTACACGTGGTGCCACTAACCCTGTTCAATGCCAGCCTGCTACATGTGGTGCCACTAACCCTGTTCAACGCCAGGCTGCTACACGTGGTGCCACTGAACCTGAACTACGCAGGCCGGTGGGGCCATCCAACCTATGCCGGCGACACTCGGTGAATGGGCCGTTCTGACCGCTGCCTCAGGCCTACACCACGGTCAGGTAGGTCACACATTTGGAACTGAGTCTTGATTACACTATGGCAGTGAACATCATTTAAGGCAGAGAACAATACACTATACACCCTCCGATGTGGTGGCAACAAGTCTGTGCATGGCATCACAACCACACGTGTCTGTGGGCCTGCGCGGACCACTGCCCTCGCCCTACGCTGCGCACGAGTGGGATCACTGATTTGTAACTGAACATCGGTAATTCAGAAAGCAGAATACATTTCCTCGCATGCACGGAGGGGCGTAAGAGGATGACACGTTGCAGTCCGGAGGGAACAGGATCAGCGTCATTGAGGTGATTGAACACTACTGACAACTGCCACTGTGTCACCAACTCTGTGCCTCGTGAGCCAACGACCCGTGGCTGTGGGCCACTGCTGACCGCTGCCTCCGGCCTACACTGCGGTCCAGAAGGTCACAGAGCCTTGATTTGGCATTCTTGGAGTTCACATCTGTGTACGGGCATCATCGCAGACTGCATCCCCTCACAGCACCTGTGCCACTAAGTTTGTTCCCTGACATTCATGGACACTCACTGGTCGGACATTGGTAGCGTTTGAGTCCATGGACTAGGGGCTAGTTTTCATCCTCATGTAGCTGATCCCGAATTGTTGGTGTGGACGAGGGTTGCGCTTTCCACTCCTCCATTTGCTGCTTCCAGATAACATCAGACCTTCCGCATCATGCCCTGGAGGACACCTTCCACTGTCCCCCGAAACCCTCCGCAACATACACCTGGGACATTGATGGGGACCCGCTCAGGTCGCATGGCCCATATGACTGCACTGCAAGTCACCGTCCCATGGCTGGGTGCCTGTGCCGGCCGCAGTGCATCCGGGGCCACTAACTCTGTGCTGGTCAGGCCTGGGACCCCTTCTTCTGAGACATTGAATAGCCTCTGTAGCGATGGTCTTGGGGTGATCAACGCCTTGTGTCTGTGGCCCTGCGCTGTCCGCCTCCTCCGGCCCCAACTGCGGGCCACAAGGGCCCACACATGGCATCGAGTCTTGATCGGCCCAGACGTCGCATCACCGCAGGAGGCACACGCCACCACCGCAAGGACCACCTTCAACCGCCATCTGCCAGAGTCGAAAGGGTGGTCCTGACAGACCTACGGAGTTGCCCAGACCTGTCGTGGATGCCATCATCGGCCTGCTGCCCTGCTCAGCACTCCAGGTGCCAGTTGTGTTCCCTGTTCTGCAGTGTGGGTGTTGCACTTTGTGCCACATTGTCATGGTATGTGGTGTGATTGCTATGTGTGTGTGCTGCAGTGTGCCATGGGGATGGGGGACATGTCCCTGGGTAATTGTGGGTGTGCAGTGTGTTACACCTCATTGTGCATGTGTGGCATTGTGCCCATCACCCACCGTCCCCCCAGTCCCTGTTGGATCCTCACTCTGTTGTTGTTGTGTCAGGTCCTGTCGGGCTGTGTCCGTACTCCCTACTCCTTGCACCCTCTCCACACTGATGACTGTGGCCTGCGTTTCCTCCTGCTCTTCCTGTGTCGCTGGACTGCCACCTCCTGTCGCCGTTGCTGCCTTCCTGTTGGCAGCGGGTTTGTACCTGTTTTAGATTGTCAGGTCCTGTCGGCGCCTCTTGGCCTCCTGCATTGGCCTCCTGGGCTCTGCGACTGCATTCCAGGCGGTCTGCTTGTGGGTCATTTGCTGGTAGTGTTCTGTCGCCTCCGTGGCCTTGGTCTTGTTTTCCTGCGGTCTGCACCCCGTCTTCCTCTCCATTTTCTCCTTGGCCTTCCCCGACCCACTTGTTCCTTGCTGGTGGTCTGTGGGGGTTGTGGTGTTCGCGTTGCCCTCTGCGCTGGGTCAGGGTGCATGGATGTTGCTACGTGCTTTGGCTTGTTTCTGGTGTGTTGTGCCTGTGGTTTTTATGGTGCAATTGCCCGCCAGACGCGTGGGAGTTGCAGGCCTGAGGCTGCTTTTCGCAGCTTTTTGTACCACGATTGGCCTCATCGCATGATTTCTTGCGTTTCGCATTTTTTGGGCGTGGTGTTGATTTACACGCTGGCATTTGACGCGTTATCTGGTGACTATCGCATGGTATCGCCTTGCTGTGAATTCCACGTTGACACAGGGTTATTTTCCCGTGATAGGCTGCGCTATTGAAAGTTGCGTTACGCTACTCTTGCTGTAGTTATCACACGTTCTTGTGAATATACCCCTGAGTTGCTCACTGTTAAAAAATATCTGTGAGGCAGGCAAGAAGCCATAGAAGGGAAAATAACAAGGAAGACAGCATGTGGGAATAAATGAGATTGTGGGAATTGAGAAAGGCGCCGGGGGCAACAAACACATGTGATTATGAAGAGGAAAGGGACATGAATTTCCATCACATGCCAGCAATCAAATGCCATTGAAATGTGCCAAAGAAAAAATAGTTCCCAGCAGTGGATAGGGATCGAATCAACTGAGAAAGACAACCAAGCCATCCAATTATGACCAAGGGGCCCATTTTATGTATATGTTATGCATGGAAACAATAAGTCTGAGTACAGACAACGAAAGCATGAATTAATGATGCTCGCATCATTACCATGCTGCTTCTTTGTTCTACATTTGTTATGTTAGTATGCCTGCAGTCAGAGAAGTGTTAGGGACTGTTCCTGAATTTCCCCCTGCTGACCCTCTAAATCGGAGTCTGATAAAGGGCTAGTCCATTCACACTTATCTTTATCTCCTTCCTTAATGCAAAAGAGAGTGCAGGTGAGCCCCCTGAAAGCTCCCTCAGAAGAACTGAACTAAAAGCCAAACATTTCACTCATTCAGTTTCAGATAGTTCTGCCTCATCAATATTCTTCATTACCAAACGGTGCTTAATTTGTAAAAAATAAGCACCAGGTCAAGAGGCCACTGCAGCTTTCACCACGCATTGCCCCAGACAGGGTTGTCAGTGACATTGCCAACACGGGTTCTAACCATCACACTCCTACAAGTGTGATAAATCAGACTATCCCAGGCCCCCCAAGATATAAGAATGGCTTTGGCAGCAGGTATTAGTCATTTATAATGTAGACTGAATTAATAGGCAAACGTTGTGCTCATTTCTAAATTAGACAAACACAGCCAGCATGTGGGCAGACTGTCTTAAGTTCCAGTGCTGACTATAAAGTGCTGGTGCCGAGCACCGGAAACTACTGTTTCCAAAGAATAAAAATGCTTCTAGTTCCCTCAACTCACAGCGTTCTGAGAAACCAAAAAGGGCAATTTGGAGACTCTGTATCAAATCCCAGTGTTGGATTGGGCCCTTTTTGCAGGGTTATCCCCAAACATTTTTGCCTTTTTCCTCCCATTTTTTCTGACCTGTTTTTTCGCAAAGATCTTTTTATTCAACATGACTTTTGCATGAAATATAACACATTGCAAATTATACAGGACTTCCTGTGTGTATTATCATCTAATACAGGTTCAGTTGCTGACCTTGGAAAGTCCCCTCGCCACCGTCACACATTGCGAGCATGTCCATTTTACCAAGACCGGAAACAAGCATCCTAGGACCGGTTTCTGGCATTCCAGCCGTCATCAGCCAGGCTTGCTTGAATCCAGTGGCAAAGTGAGCAAGGGACCCACGTCTGGGCATACCCCCGCCAACTTAGGGCGAATAAAGCGATACAAAAGGGGATGATGGCAGGGTATGCCCAGACGTGGGTCCCTTGCTCACTTTGCCACTGGATTCAAGATAGCCTGGCTGATGAGGGTTTTGAACCCGAAACCGGTCCCAGGATGCTTGTTTCCGGTCCAGGGAAGACATGGCTTGGCAGTTCGGGCTGGACTGTTCCCATGAGGCACAGGGTCAGACTGATTTGCATATGGCCATGTCTGAACTGGGGTGGTGGAGTGAGCTAAAGAATGATGATGGATTAAACCCAGATCAGTTGACTGGGGGTGAGTGTTTGATTTGCTCTAATGCTCCGTCCATCATCCCCTTTGGTATCGCTTTGTTCGCCCTAAGTTGGCAGGGTATGCCCAGACGTGGGTCCCTTGCTCACTTTGCCACTGGATTCAAGATAGCCTGGCTGATGAGGGTTTTGAACCCGAAACCGGTCCCAGGATGCTTGTTTCCGGTCCAGGGAAGACATGGCTTGGCAGTTCGGGCTGGACTGTTCCCATGAGGCACAGGGTCAGACTGATTTGCATATGGCCATGTCTGAACTGGGGTGGTGGAGTGAGCTAAAGAATGATGATGGATTAAACCCAGATCAGTTGACTGGGGGTGAGTGTTTGATTTGCTCTAATGCTCCGTCCATCATCCCCTTTGGTATCGCTATGTCTCAAATTGAGCATGCTTTTTTGTTTTTTTTGCAATTTAGAAACATTCCTAGAAGCACACCTGGAAAGCTGCACTTGGCACAGGTTCCCAGGCACAGTTCTGGGAATGTATTTGACTTTTTAAAAAGTGTCCTATTCTCCCAATGCAGAGCTTGCATAGGGGAAATGTGGTCCTCTGTGATCGACAGACATTTCCAGGGTGGCTAGCATTTGTGTTAAAGTTTGGGATGCCCACAATTGTTCATGTTAATGGGTGTTCCCAAATGTCCAAGGCAAACCACACGTTGGAATGCCCTCTTCCCACACCTTGAGTAGGGCTTTTGAGGGATCACTGACAGAATATCGACAACAGAAATGTCGACTTACAAAAATATCGTGACAAAAATATTGTTGTCAAAAATATCGACCTCCTATCTACATAATGGTAAGTACAAAAATATCGAAAAAAAATATTGTTGTTAAAAATATCGTTGTTAAAAATATCGTTTTTTAAAAATGTTTAAAAAATAATGTAAAATAAATTAAATAATACATATAATTTAAAAAAACATAGTTAGAATTATTATGTTTTTAAAAAAATTATAAGTAATAAATATAATATAAAAACAAATTAAACATACATATATATAACATATAATATATATATTTGCTTAATAATTTTAATAAATAATTATTTTAATAAATTATAAAATGTTAGAAACATATTAAAAATTATAAATACATATACATATATATGCATACACCTGTAAAATAAAAATAAAATATATATATAATAAATTTAAATATTTAAAATAATTTTATTTTTTAAAACCACATTTTACACTACATTAACTGCAACAGTAGGGAAAATGTTGGATAGCGAAGGGGATAAAATTACTATTCCCACTCCAGGGAGTGCAACAGTAGGGAAAGTGTAGGATAGCGGAGGGGAATAATTTACTATTCCCACTCCGAGTGCAACAGTAGGGAAAGTGTTGGATAGGGGAGGGGAATAATTTACTATTCCCACTCCAGCAAGTACAACAGTAGGGAAAGTGTTGGATAGCGGAGGGGAATAATTTACTATTCCCACTCCAGCAAGTACAACAGTAGGGAAAGTGTTGGATAGCTGAGGGGAATAATTTACTATTCCCACTCCAGGGAGTGCAACAGTAAGGAAAGTGTTGGATAGTGTAGGGGTAAAAATTACTATTCCCACTCCAGCGAGTGCAACAGTAGGGAAAGTGTTGGATAGCGAAGGAGTAAAAATTACTATTCCCACTCCAGAGAGTGCAAGAGTAGGGAAAGTCTTGGATAGCGTAGGGGTAACAATTACTATTCCCACTCCAGCAAGTGCAACAGTAGGGAAAGTGTTGGATAGCGAAGGAGTAAAAATTACTATTCCCACTCCAGAGAGTGCAAGAGTAGGGAAAGTGTTGGATAGCGTAGGGGTAACAATTACTATTCCCACTCCAGCAAGTGCAACAGTAGGTAAAGTGTTGGATAGCGAAGGGGAATAATTTACTATTCCCACTCCAGCAAGTGCAAAAGTAGGGAAACTTTTGGATAGCGGAGGGGAATAATTTACTATTCCCACTCCAAGGAGTGCAACAGTAGGGAAAGTGTTGGATAGCGTAGGGGTAAAAATTACAATTCCCACTCCAGGGATAGCAACAGTGGGGAAAGTGTTGGATAGCGTAAGGGTAAAAATTACTATTCCCACTCCAGGGAGTGCAAGAGTAGGGAAAGTGTTGGATAGAGGAGGGGAATAATTTACTATTCCCACTCCAGCAATTGCAACAGTAGGGAAAATGTTGGATAGCATAGGGAATAAAATTTACTATTCCCATTCCAGAGAGTGCAAGAGTAAGGAAAGTGTTGGATAGCGGAGGGGATAAAATTACTATTCCCACTCCAGCGAGTGCAACAGTAGGGAAAGTGTTGAATAGCGGAGGGGATAAAATTACTATTCCCACTCCAGGGAGTGCAACAGTAGGGAAAGTGTTGGATAGCGGAGGGAAATAATTTACTATTTCCACTCCAGGGAGTGCAGCAGTAGGGAAAGCGTTGGATAGCGGAGGGAAATAATTTACTATTCCCACTCCAGCAAGTACAACAGTAGGGAAAGTGTTGGATAGCTGAGGGGAATAATTTACTATTCCCACTCCAGGGAGTGCAACAGTAGGGAAAGTGTTGGATAGTGTAGGGGTAAAAATTACTATTCCCACTCCAGCGAGTGCAACAGTAGGGAAAGTGTTGGATAGCGAAGGAGTAAAAATTACTATTCCCACTCCAGAGAGTGCAAGAGTAGGGAAAGTGTTGGATAGCGTAGGGGTAACCATTACTATTCCCACTCCAGCGAGTGCAACAGTAGGGAAAGTGTTGGATAGCGAAGGAGTAAAAATTACTATTCCCACTCCAGAGAGTGCAAGAGTAGGGAAAGTGTTGGATAGCGTAGGGGTAACAATTACTATTCCCACTCCAGCAAGTGCAACAGTAGGTAAAGTGTTGGATAGCGAAGGGGAATAATTTACTATTCCCACTCCAGCAAGTGCAAAAGTAGGGAAACTTTTGGATAGCGGAGGGGAATAATTTACTATTCCCACTCCAAGGAGTGCAACAGTAGGGAAAGTGTTGGATAGCGTAGGGGTAAAAATTACAATTCCCACTCCAGGGATAGCAACAGTGGGGAAAGTGTTGGATAGCGTAAGGGTAAACATTACTATTCCCACTCCAGGGAGTGCAAGAGTAGGGAAAGTGTTGGATAGAGGAGGGGAATAATTTACTATTCCCACTCCAGCAATTGCAACAGTAGGGAAAATGTTGGATAGCATAGGGAATAAAATTAACTATTCCCACTCCAGAGAGTGCAAGAGTAAGGAAAGTGTTGGATAGCGGAGGGGATAAAATTACTATTCCCACTCCAGCGAGTGCAACAGTAGGGAAAGTGTTGAATAGCGGAGGGGATAAAATTACTATTCCCACTCCAGGGAGTGCAACAGTAGGGAAAGTGTTGGATAACGGAGGGGATAAAATTACTATTCCCACTCCAGCGAGTGCAACAGTAGGGAAAGTGTTGAATAGCGGAGGGGATAAAATTACTATTCCCACTCCAGGGAGTGCAACAGTAGGGAAAGTGTTGGATAGCGGAGGGGAAATAATTTACTATTTCCACTCCAGGGAGTGCAGCAGTAGGGAAAGTGTTGGATAGCAGAGGGGAATAATTTACTATTCCCACTCCAGAAAATTAATTAGCATTAATGAACAAACAATTAATTAATTTAAAATAATTTACCTCCCACCATATTCCCCTATAAATGACACCACCAATGTCATAAAGCATGACACAATTAACATAATTAATTAACAATGAATTACTCAATTAATACCAATTAACAAGCAAATTAAAAACAATTATTAATAAATTAGTTCACACAATTAACACTATAAAACAACATTAAATAAATATTATATAAAAAATATTTAAAAATGTATTAAAATTATATTACTTCCCACCCTACTCCCCTATCAACCCACAACCCGCTCCTAAACAAATGACACAATTAACACAATTAACAATTAATTATTAAATATTAATAACCAATTAATAAATAATTAATAATGAATTACTTACCACAATTAACATTATACAATATTAAATACATAAATATTAATTAATACAAAATATTAATTAACGAATTATAATTAAATTACTTCCCACTCTACTCCCCTATAAACCCACAACCCGCTCCTAAAAGAATGACACAATTAACATAATTAACAATTAATTAATAATTATTAACAACCAATTAATAAATAATCAATAATAAATTAATTTCCACAATTAACAATATAAAATATTAAATACATAAATATTAATAAAAAATATTAATTAATTATAATTAAATTACTTCCCACCCTATTCCCCTATAAACCCACAACCCGCTACGGAACTAACATCCAAAAGTTACTTACAAAAAAAATAATAACGTCTAAAAATTTAACACATATATTAAAAAACCAATGCAATATTTACACAAAAATATAGAACACATACATTTAAAATACACACTAAAATATATAACACTAACTAAAACAACAATATTTTTAACAACGATATTTTTGCAAACGATATTAATGACTTCGATATTTTTAAAAACGATATTACTTACCTTAAACTCGATATTCTTGACAACGATATTCTGACAGTCGATATTTTTGTATTACGATATTTTGCACTCGATATTAGAGCAAGTCGACATTTACAACTCGATATTATGTCTGTTTACCGGCTTTTGAGTAATTATTTCTCCACACCTGTGGCGTAAATCATTTACGCCTGCCATAAATACCTTTGTGAATTTCTAGCAGACATAAAAAGGGTAACATATATTGCAAAATGAATTTCGCAGCCAAATTTACATTTGTGAATAGACCGCCTTGTCTATAGAACTTGACACACTTCTGAAAGAAGTGAGACATCTCCTATTATAAAGCTCACCTACTCTACCATGCTCTTCCTGGGAACACAGGGTTAACTCGCAACTCCTATCTAGCCCAATGCACATCTACAAAAGCTCATGCATGTTTAGAACTCACAGTAATCAAGAACCTGTACCTAGAAGAACCTCCCCTTCCATGAACACTAAAGACAAGGAAGGCTTGCTCCAATTACATAACTCAGAAAACTGTTATAGAAAAAAGCTTGATGTCCTAAATATTCCCCCACATTGAGAGAACTAGGAAAAAGACGATGACAAGTAAAGGGTAAATATGCTAACCTGTCAAATGAAAAGAACCCAACGGCGGACCTTCCAATCTGCACCTCACGCTTTGTTTTGTAAATCTGAGAGTCCTGCGCACAATTACTCCAGCACCTGCTGTTGTTCAGCGTTCCTGTGTTCCAGATCCTTAGTCAATAAAGCAAATGGAGGTGCGCCAGGTAAAGAAGTCCAGTCAAGTTTATTTTTAAAATAAACTTGACTGGCGCACCTCCATTTGCTTTATTAAATATGCTAACCTGCACTGCTTATCTGAGATCAAGATTGCATCATCTGGCATGAACTTTATAATGGCAAATAACCTTGATTTATCATTATATACTGGAGCCACTCTGAGAATTCCTCTCGACCAGTGATGGGCTTGCTCATCTCCCCCCCCCAGAGTACTCTGGTATCCATTACTAGGCAGAACATTAATTAGTGGAGGTTTGTAATTCAAAGGTTATAAATACAAACGGTGAAACCTAAAGCGACCCACGCCACATTATTCATCAAGCCACTGGAGACAGAATAACTTTTGTTGAACAACTGATTGAACTCTTCTCTGAAAAATCAATCTTCTACTCTAACAATATTTACCTGGATATGTCTTTATCCTGCAATATTAACTAAGAGAAGCTTAAAAGACTAAGGGGCTCATTACGATACCCGGCGTAAAAAAATCCGCCAGGCATGGAAGCGGCAAAAATCCGCCCGCACACACCGCCTGAACACCGACCACGCCATTATGAGTACACAAACCGAAAACCGCCATCGGCGGAAAAATCACACAAAATACCGCCCGCCATCGTCCGAGTCGGAGTCAAACCGCCCGCCACGGACGGAAACACGCACGACAACACAAAACCGCCCGCCCACACGGCCGACACACCGCACGTGAAATTACGATCGCACCGCCATGAGCGCGGAAAAACCACAAATATACCGCCCGCCAGCGCAAACAACGCCGATGAGAATCGACACGGCAGAAGCCATGGCGCCCACGTACCTGCACAGAAACCATCCGCACACAAAACCAATAGCACACAACATGGCCAACAAGTCCACACAGCAAGGCACACACAAATACACAAGCACAGTACACATCCCGAAAACACCCCCCGGACAAACAAAAAATACAAAGGCCAGAACCCCAGACACAACACACCTGAAAACAACAGACCATGAGGACACACCCACATAGGTGAGTACAAAAGCAGCACTCCCACAGACCACAACCCCTTGCTACATTGCAAACCAGAGAGGAGAGGAGAGGACACAGTGACACAGCAAGGACAGCAGCACACCACAGAAACGCACACATCACAACCACCACCACCACCACCAAACACCGGCACCACAAACCCCCTGCACATTACACAACACACACCGCACCAGCACCACAAACACCATGGCACCACAAAGGATGCCCAAGTTCACGCCCATGGAGCTGACGGTCATGGTCGACGAGATCATCAAGGTGTACCCACAAATCTATGGGAACATGGTCCAGCACACACCACTAGCCACCAGAAACAGAATGTGGACCCGGATCGTAGACCAGGTCAATGCAGTCGGGACCCTGCCCAGGAACAGAGTCGAGATAAACAAACGTTGGAATGACGTAAAGAGCCTGGTCAAGAAGAAGGAGGGCAAAAACAGAGAGCTGGCTGCCGTCACTGGCGGAGGGAATCCCGCGCTCTTTAAGACCTTCAAAGCGTGGGAGGAGAAGGTGCGAGTCGTAATCCATCCGGAGATCCTCGCCGGATTAGCAGGGGAGTGGAGGCTGGTAAGTACAAACTAATGTATACTAGCACACCGCTATGTACTCACATGCGCAACCACCATGCCACAGCTCCCAGGGACAAACACCCCCATGTCCAGCACACAATACACAACACATCACACGCACATGCAACAGACACTACCACACACAGGCCAAACCGAACAACTGTAAGATGCGTGGGGACATGTGTACACTAAGCCAGCCACGTAACCACCAACAGGTCCCCAAATATGCCAGAAGCGCCACAACGAGCACCCACCACACCCATGTGTCCGCCACAGCTGCACTAACCGACAAGTAACAGGTAAGTGGCAGGAACACAAAGTGCAGTGGGTGGGACGGTGGACAGCCCAAGTACAACACACACCAGGCCCCAGTCCCACAGCACAGCAAGGAGGAGCATCCCCCACACCCCACAGCCACGTGTCAGCCACCGCAGTGCACAACGACAGCCGAAAGGCAGACATCACGGTCCACAGCAATCGGTGTCAGTGGGTGTCCAGCCACCCCCACGACCCACAACACCCCCCACCCCCACAGACCTGCAACATGGAGCACCCCCCGCTTAGAGCCATGTGGCATCCAGTACAGTGCACGCACGAACAACTTGCAGGTGGGAAACTGGACAGGGCTGGATTACTGGAGGCATGAGGACCATAACACCACCAACACATGGGACATGTCACGTAGCACACGGACACGCAGCACCGCCCACCGTCACGAACAAGTGAACAATGTGCACACGGACATGAACAGCAGACTCACACCCCACATGACCCATCACAGACATAGCAACACCCAAGGAGCCACGTCTGCATGCACAAGCCACACTGAATATAGTCCCACACGGCAGCCACTGTGCAACTCATCACACACAACCGAAACACCATTGAAGTCCTGTCCATGTAGCCCCCACTGCCTGTCAACCCCACACCCCACAACTACGCCTATGTAAGACAAACAACACTAGACGCAACAGAGCGGAACAACAGAAATGCACACGAACACCACTGAACCCATCAAACTCACAGACACACCATGCACATACAACATACCATCCATTCCATCCGTCAGCCCCAGTCACATGAAAGGCATGTCATCCGCACAGCTGCCACACATACAGCAGTCACGCTAAGACACATGCCCATGACCAACCATGTGCCAGAAGTCAATTAAGCGCACGACACACTGTGAGCAACAACACACAACATGGGCCACACCCCCCCGAGCACTGCAGTGATGCACATGGCACAGGGCAGCACGCACACCAAGGAGATGGGACAACTGCAATACGTTGGCTGGCACACAACTATCACTCACTCATAACGATGCGTCCAATGCCATGTCCAGTAACCACAACAGACAGCAAATATGCAGGGCATGTCAGGCATGCACACACCTCAGACCATGCACTGTCATGCTGCCACAACACATGTCACGTTCGGCACCCATGGCTCACAGCATGTACCCCAAAAGCATATCCCCTCCCAAATGCGAATCTGGGGCATGGCCCCCATGTTGCCATATGCGTTCCTAAGCGTTCCATTTGAACCCCAAAAGCATATTCCCTCCCAAATGCGAATCTGGGGCATGGCCCCCATGTTGCCATATGCGTTCCTAAGCGTTCCATTTGAACCCCAAAAGCATATCCCCTCCCAAATGCGAATCTGGGGCATGGCCCCCATGTTGCCATATGCGTTCCTAAGCGTTCCATTTGAACCCCAAAAGCATATTCCCTCCCAAATGCGAATCTGGGGCATGGCCCCCATGTTGCCATATGCGTTCCTAAGCGTTCCATTTGAACCCCAAAAGCATATCCCCTCCCAAATGCGAATCTGGGGCATGGCCCCCATGTTGCCATATGCGTTCCTAAGCGTTCCATTTGAACCCCAAAAGCATATTCCATCCCAAATGCGAATCTGGGGCATGGCCCCCATGTTGCCATATGCGTTCCTAAGCGTTCCATTTGAACCCCAAAAGCATATCCCCTCCCAAATGCGAATCTGGGGCATGGCCCCCATGTTGCCATATGCGTTCCTAAGCGTTCCATTTGAACCCCAAAAGCATATTCCCTCCCAAATGCGAATCTGGGGCATGGCCCCCATGTTGCCATATGCGTTCCTAAGCGTTCCATTTGAACCCCAAAAGCATATCCCCTCCCAAATGCGAATCTGGGGCATGGCCCCCATGTTGCCATATGCGTTCCTAAGCGTTCCATTTGAACCCCAAAAGCATATTCCATCCCAAATGCGAATCTGGGGCATGGCCCCCATGTTGCCATATGCGTTCCTAAGCGTTCCATTTGAACCCCAAAAGCATATCCCCTCCCAAATGCGAATCTGGGGCATGGCCCCCATGTTGCCATATGCGTTCCTAAGCGTTCCATTTGAACCCCAAAAGCATATTCCATCCCAAATGCGAATCTGGGGCATGGCCCCCATGTTGCCATATGCGTTGCTAAGCGTTCCATTTGAACCCCAAAAGCATATTCCATCCCAAATGCGAATCTGGGGCATGGCCCCCATGTTGCCATATGCGTTCCTAAGCGTTCCATATGAACTCCAAAAGCAAAGTACAAACCAGACCCAGGATGGGCCAGGAGCCCGCATACACCAGAGTCACAATGAGTAGGGGCAAAGCAACACACCCATCGGCATGGCCAATCCGTCCCATGCCACATGTGCACAGCACACAGTCCCATTGCCTAGCACACACAACTACAGATGCCACAGCCACACACTCGCCTCCGGGAAACCCATGTACGAGATTGCACGAACTGCCAATGTCAGACGACTAATACATACTTCGCCAGGTGCAACACAATAACAAATCTCATTTTCTCCACAGGTGACGAACTGCTGGACGCTGGGGATGGAGACAGCAGCCAGCACAGCCAGCCTACAAGCCCCCAACGAGGACACACGGATCTGGAGGATCTGTCCACCTCTTCGGACACGGACCACCAAGCTGGCCCATCTGGCGTGGCAGGGCCCAGCCGCTCCCCAGGACCCCTCCTACCCACCAACCCATCATCCAGGGATGCTGAACAGTCCCAGTCCCCTGCTGCCACTGTCGTTGCGGCCACACCCACGGTCATTGCGGCCACTACCACTGCCACAACCGCCACCATCGCCGCACCGACCACCACCGCCTCCACCACCACCACGTCTTCGCTGGCACCAGCCCCAGCGCAGGTGGTGGCCCGGCCGACTGGATCCACCCTGGGAGCCACAGCGAGGACCGTGGTGAGCAATGTGGCTAGTGGGCAGGCCGGTGGCAGCAGGACTGGTAGGAGGAGCAGGGTCAGGGAAACGCAGCCTCCCCTGGGAGCCATGCCCTGCCTCAAATGGCCAGAGTCCTTGGGGCCTATGAAGAGGCCCAAGGACAATGGGCCAGGTCTGCTACTGACACGCGGGAGGTGCTGGGGGTGCTGAGGTCCATGGACGCCCATATGGGCCAATTCGTGTCCCGTATGGACCAACTCGTGGACCTCATGGGCCAGCTGGTGGTGGCGGTGGGGTCACAGGCAAGGCCAGCAACACCACCTCCGCCACCACCTGCTAGGGCGCAGGGTCGGCCAGCAGTGTCCACTTCCCCTGCGTCCACAGCCAGTGAGCACACCTCACCCACCACCAGCAGGTCGCCACCACACACCCCCTCCCAAACGTGGAAGGGGCCGTCCGAAGAGGAAACAGATCTCCCGGGAGGACTTCGCACGCTCCAGTCGCAAGTGAGGCAGCCAGCCAGCCTTCCACCAGCCTTCCTTGACCAGCCACTGCATTGACTTGCTCTACGATCCCACTCCACACAGCCAGCTGGATGGCATGTGTGTGTTGGACTATGGACATAGAACCAGTGGGTACACCCTGATCATCACGCAGCCATGACCGACAGCTCATTGTCACTGCACGCACCACTTTTGTTATCACCTTACACACAATCACATGTCACAGTTCGTAATAAATGCACCTTATTCACTAACTGCTGTTTGTGCCCTGTGTTTTATTTGTACGGAATACAACGGCCACCTTGGGCGGAAGGGCACCTGATGCGTGGCATGGCAATGGAATCCGGAGGGCCTGTAGGGACCTAGGGGTGGGAGACAGAACAGGAGCACATTCAATGAGTGTGTCACACACCCATCACACAGTACATGTCAACAACTACAAGCAATGTACACACATCGCACAGAGCAATAGGGCACAATGCCACAGTCACCAACAGTGGCATACTACCCTGGCCATGGAGCGTTGACACACTGCACGCAGTGAACATACGGCCACCCTGACACAGCACACACACACCTGCACAGATACAGACACATCATCCGTCGTACATGGACACTCACCGTCAAGTGAAGTAGCGGGCGATGAGCTGCTGGCGCACATTCCCAGCTTCCTCCTCTCCGCTGTCCACCTCACTCGAGCTGTCCTGGTCTGCGGGCTGGGGCCCTGGTTGATCTCCGTCATCCACAATGAGGGGGATCTGCTTCCGAATGGCCAGATTGTGCAGCATGCAGCACGCCACCACTATCTGGCACACCTTCTGTGGGGAGTACGCCAGTGCACCCCCGGTGCGGTCCAGGCACCTGAACCTGGACTTGAGGAGGCCAAAGGTACGCTCGACCACACGACAGGTCCTCCCATGTGCCTCATTGTATCGATCGTCTGCTGGGGTGCGAGGATTCCTCAATGGACTGAGCAGCCATGCCCCATTCGGGTACGCAGAGTCACCTGGGTGTGAGGGACACAGAGAACCGTAGCTATTCCAACTGGACAGGGGACAGCATCGCACAACCAGCACGCTACACCACTCCACATACTCACCGACAATACAGGCACGATCCTGTTGCAGATTGGCCATCAGTCGTGGCAAGATGCTGTTGCGCATTATGTGTGCGTCATGGGCCGAGCCTGGAAACTTTGCACACACGTGGGTGATCACCATGTCCGCAAGGCACACCACTTGCACATTCAGGGAGTGCGTGTGCTTCCTGTTGCGGTACAGGTGCTCAGTGGCCTGTGGTGGAACAAGGCCAACATGAGTGCAGTCAATGGCTCCCACGACGTGTGGGATTCTGCCAAGGGCATAGAATGCACCCTTCACTGCCGCCAATTCACGAGCCCTGGGGAAGCGGATGTACCTGTTCCGGTACAGCATCATGGCTGCCAGTACATCCCTCAGCACCTTGCTGAACATGGGCTGGGACATCCCTCCTCCACTGCCCACTGTGTGCTGGAATGACCCAGTGGCGAAGAAATGCATGGCGGCCATCACCTTAGCCGTGGGGGTGACAGCAGTCGGATACACCCTGCGGGGACGGAGATGGGGCTCTAACATGGCACACAGTCGATGCAGAGTTGGCCTGTCCAGCCGAAACTTCCTGATTACCTCTGTATCGTCCATGTCCGCCAGCAATTGGTATGGGCGGTCAATGTTCGGTCTCCGCCTGGGTTAAATGGCAGAGGACACATGTCAAAGCAACACGGCACATAGCAATTTCGCATACACATCACTGACATGACTGAGCAAGCACATGAGCCACAGCCCAGCTGTCAAGCTGGGACGGCACGGCCACAATACACTTACACAGGTCTCCCAACAATGGCAATGGCAAGTGAGACATACCACTGCCATGTGCATGCACATGGGGATCTAGGCCCCAATGACTTGCGGGCGTGCTGATGGGGACTGACTGCATATTCGTCAAGCGGCAACGCCACGGCAACATGAGTGTCTGCTGAGCATGGAACTGCTTCCGAGGCTGGATGAGTATGGCACACGACGACGACGATGTGGGCACGGGCTGAGCGGCCAATTCAAGTGGGACCTGTGGCACGAGGGGATATGAGACAGTAGTAGGTGTCAGCACTGCACCCTATGTACAGCACTGTACGGATCACAGCTCCCGAAACATTGACTGGTGTCCACATTGACAGCCCCATGCCAAGACGGCTGTGTGCTTGCAGTCACACGTCACAGGTGAGAGGTTACATTGCACGTGCCAGGTGGCAGTCGTACATAGTGGGAGCTGGCATGTGTGTGCATGTGTCTCCTGTTCAGGATCCACCAGATGGGCGCTGACTCTGTACTGACCATTGGACACAGCATGTTCCGTGGAAGGCTTGTGTGTGTGGGATGGTGGCACTGGATGTGCCTCCGTTGGGTGGGGGGCCATGCACAGGGCGGGTACGTCGATGATTGCGCATTGTTGGTCACGGTGGGTGCACCAGCTAAGATGTGTTGCCCTGTGTTCAATTCCTATGTCCGCATGATGATGGACTGTAGATGTGGGCAGACTACACATTGGTCGATGTGCTGTCTATATGCATGTGCCTTCACACCAGGCACAGCTGCCCCTGCACATGTGACCCCTGCTGGACTCGCTGCTGGGTCTGTGGAGCTGATGCACCTTCTGCGCGTGGGGCGGACAGCTCTCCTCACTTCCCTCATTGCGCATGTCATGACTTTGCCGCAGGTGACATGGATCATGGAGGGCCCACATGTACGCGTGGGTAGGCTACACATGATTGTACACTGGTCGCCACCCCCAGTCAGTGTTTCGAATGGGAAGGTTGTCGTGCTGGTGGTATGTTCGATGTGGCGGATGGGCGGGCCTAGGTGCGGGCTTACATTCCGGACATGGGGGGTAGTTGGATTGGCGACTAGTTGCAGTGCACACGGGACACGTCTCTTCCTTTCCACATCTGGGTCATCCCTTGTACTAACTGACAGTGATACAGTCATCTTCGCCCCAGCCCTCATGTCCTCCCCTCGCCCCCCAATATGCATGCTCACCTGCGAGGCTAGCGCTTGCACAGGCAGCCCCAAGCTCGCACCAGAGAGGGCAAGGAGTGAATGTGTGGGTCCAGTTGCACGAGTGGGCTGTCTCAGGGTATGATGTGTGGCGGGACGCCGTCCACCTGCGTGGTGCCCCAAATGGAGACCCGGCCTGCATGGACTATGCATCACAGTCTTCGCCTTCCGGATCCGCCACCTGCGACACCCAGTGGCTGTGGCTGCCCTTGCGGGCAGGCCGCGTCCGTCTGTGGCTGTTGGCCCACACATTCACTCTTTGGCCTCTCTGGGGAGGGCTCGGGGGTGGTGGCGCACGCGCTTGCACTTAGTCGCAATGGCATGTGTCGTGGTTGGTATGATGGGCAATGGATGGGATGGTGCGAGCCACCTCCCGTGACGTCAGTGCTGCTCGTGCTGTGGTGCGTCCCCCATACACTTCCATGTGACTTGTGCCATGCTAGACGTTGAGGTTCTATTGCCTGCGTGATATGACCAGGAGGAGCGCGAGGAGACCTCTCACACACCATGCTCCACTGCCATCCCGTGCCCTGTATCGCCTGTGCGGATTGACTATGTTGGGGTTACACCTGGTCGACTGGGGCTGTGTGTGCCTTGTCAAGGGGCATGGCGGGCGCACAACAGGATCCAGCTTGTCCACAGAGGGTGGGCTGAGGTGCGCCTGGTACCGCCTTGTACGTGTGCCCGGCTGCTGTGCACACACGTGTTCACTCCCCCCCGACAGGTGTCCTCTCACAATGCCCAGGGAAGCGGTGGTGTACTGTTCATGACCCCTCCCAACACGGCGTGCTCCAACTTGGCATGTGCGCATCTACCCGTCGCACCCACCCACCTGAGCACTGCGTCCATACGACTTCACACGACACATGTGTGTCTTCCACAGTAGTGCTACTCATTTGCGTTGACATCCAATACCAGTGGACTACATGGTCATGTCACGACTGCCGTGTACTTCACATACTCTCATCCTCTCTCATTCGTACTTGTGAAATGAGTCAGCGGAGACAGTTTTGGTTTCAAACATTATATTGAGTCTTCTGTCCTCTGTGATGCAGTATAGTGGACACTACTGGCAGCGGAATACATGTTGAGGATATACTGAGCATGATTACAAATGGGATAGGGTGTGGGGTTACATCTGCTTGGCCAAGGCTGTGCTAATGTACATTTACGTATAGCTGCGGAGCTGCGGACTTTGACACAGACGGTATACATGTAGCCTACCAGACCGCTCGACATCATGGGCACAGTCCATCTCAGTTCCATGTGACAGGTTTGCTGCGGTTGTTCCTCATGCACGCGTGCATGTGAGATGACATCAGGGCATGTGCTTGCGTGCATGCAGCGGCGTGCCACTTGTTGTTGCACTGTGGTGGTTACTGGACATGTCACAGTCACTGGGGTCGTGTTGTTGTTGTATGCACTTGTCGTCCATGCAAAGGTCCTGGTATGGGATTCCCGGGGCGGGGGTGGGAGGGGTGCAGCACCCACAGACTCCAGGCGACCTATTCATGTCCACTGAGCGGTGTGTGTGTCCATGTGCGCTGGATCCATGTCGTGTCCTGGTTGTTCGTGCAGTTCCGTCCATGTGGGTGCGATACACAGAGCCCATGCCACTGCCTCCCACGATGCATGCGGTGTTCCTGGATGTGATGGGGAACAGTGTGCATGTCCCGGTCATATCCGATGTCATGGCGATGTCGTTGATGGTGTGGTTACAGTTGCCGGTCGTTTGGTATGGCTGTTGTGGTGGTGACTGGCCAGTCCGTGCGGAAGCTGAGCATGGGTGCGGGGTTGGACTTCATAGGTCACTCGGGGAACCTGCGTTGTGGTCCGACGTATTTACAGGTTGTCAGGTATGCGATGCCGTCCAGCAGGGCTTCCATGTCATTGGTGGTGTACATGTTTGCCAGCCAATGAAGCGGATGGTGGCTGTCAAGGTGTTGTTCGTAGGTTGTCCCTTGGAGGACCATGATGGGGCATGCTGGGTGACATTCGATGTAGCTGTTCTCGATGATCCGTCGTGTGGAGGCACAGTGGTTCCATTTCAGTGCGCGTGCGATGTTGGCCACATACGCCATGCCCCCATAGGCAGAGCAGGCCCTGTCGTGTGCGTCCAGAGGGAGGAGTAGTGGTAGCAGGTCCGCCTTCAGACATGCCGGGTTGGAGAGGCATATCTCGACGGGATGCTGGTAGGGACACCTCCGACAGTAGAAGACGGGCATGACGCAGCTGAACAATGTGATGCGGTAAGTCAGTCGGTAACTTACGTTCAGCAGGGACAGGAGATCGCATCCCAATGTATGTATCGTGTTGGTTTGGTACAGCTTGAGCTGTTCGGCGTAGTTGGGTAGGTGTGTTGCGGTTGCCATTTCGCAGCGGTTCGTAGAGGTGGCGTGCTCCGGCTGTGTGTGCAGTCTGCAATGTGCATGCTCCGGGGTTGCTGTGAGCTCTGTGTAGTCGTGGGGAGACAGGACTTGTGTTCTGTTGGCTTGTTTGGAGGACACGGGCCCTCTTCCCACATGCTTCTCAGACAGTTCAAGGTCAGTGCTGTGTGACTCCTTCCAATTAACTTGCATGTGGCCGACATGGGGAGTGTTTTCTTCTTTCTTCCCCGTCCGTTGTGTGCTTCTGTGATATGCGCTATCTGCCCTGTGGTCGGTCTCCTCGGCATGCCTGTGTTGGTCTATTCTTGGACAATGGCTGTATTCACCGGCTTCTGTCGTAGGGCTGTGGTTTCGGAGTTGGAATGGAAGGTCATTCAGTGCTGTCTGCTCTCCCTTGTGTGGGCGGCAGGCTGCCTTTCCGCTCTGCGTTGGGCCTTGTGTGTGGATGTAATTCTTGGGCCACCTGTTGTCGGTCCCCGGGCTCTTTGGTGTTCCGTTTCATGTGTCTTGTTCATATGTGCAGGGTGGTATGGGTTTTTCAGTGTGGTACTGGCGTTCCTCTTCCCGAAGGGGCCCTGCTTCTCCTAGTTGGTGTTGCCGCCGCTGTGTGCTTCGCCATGTTTGTTACACTGGGGTGTGTCCTGCTGTTGCGTGACTTCACTGACATGTGTGCGTCGGTTGTGTGGCGTTGGGTGTTGTCCGTGAATTGGGCGTTGGGGACATGTCTGTGGCCGGCCTGTCACGTGTCATGTGCGTTCGGGGTGGGGCTGATGTGTGTGCTGCTTGGTTGTGTCCCTGTGTCTGTGTGCGACGCATGCATGGCGCTGCGGTTGGCCTCTGCGTTGTGCGCATGTGTGGCGGCGTCATCGGCGCTTTGGGGCCGTGACGGGGTGGTTGGTTCCTAGTCCCAGGTGGTGTGTACACATGTGTTCTGCGATGTTAGGATTTGGCCTGTGTGTCATATGTGGATGCAATGGTGGATGTGTAGTGTGCACGCGCTGGTGGGGGGTTGTCCGCTTTTTCCGCCCTTGCACTGTGTGCGCTGTTTGCGTGCACTTGTTGTGTGTGTGCCTACCTGCGTCTCCGCGGTACGTTGCGTCCTTGGTGGTGCATCAGCAGAAGCATGGGAAGGGCCTGCAGTGCTGGATTCATGCCCGGGGTGCCGCTTCTTCGTTGTCCGTGCTCTGCGTCCGTGTTTCCGCCTCTCTTTCACGTGCGGTGTCTCTTTGCCGTGGGAGCCGTTTGTTTGCGGCATCGTAATTTATGCGCCGGGCGGGACGTGTTTCGTCGGACGGTGTGTGTCAGTTGGGCTGCGCCGCTACGTGTGCGGGCGCACTTTGATGGCGGACGGTGTTGCTGGCTTGCCGGCGGTGTTTGGCCTGCTTTTCGCATCATAATTGGGCGGGCGTGTGGACTGCTGCGTGCCGGCGGTAACTGGTGGTTTTTGCATCCGCCAGCACGGCGGTTGTGCTTCCGCCCGCCATCGTAATGGGCCCCTAAGGGCCTTATTTAGAGACTGGTAGATGGTGTGCTCTGTCAAAACGTGACAGATTTCCCTGCCACTGTACTACAAGTGTCATAGGATATAAAGCACCTATATTACGGCGGAACAGGACAACTTTCATGTTTGTGATGGAGCATCCCGTCTGCTAAACACTAAATACAACCCTCAGTCGTCTCACAGCTATTGTGATTTTTTCTTTACAATAACTTCTTTCAGCACTGTGCAAGGCCACACGTGTATTTTAGATCTCCTTATTTCAACAGGTGCGATGCTTAAGGAAGGAATCAGTCCCTCTGTATTAGTTTGACCACTTCCTGATCGCTTTCGCAAATAAATAATCTGAGGTATAGAATGCAGGTCAACTGAAAAGACCCAAGAAACATGTCAGAGATCTGAAGGAGATCAACCATGTCAACCAGTACAGGGCTAACCTCCCAGTAGCCCAACCCCCTTAGTTCAAGGGGTTAATGAGATTACTGAAAACATGACAAAGATCATTTATAGTCTATCTTTAGGATTAATGGCACCCAGAGGATCTGAATGAGGAAAGATCCCCCCGAGCTGTGGTACCATTGTGGTATAAAGTTCCCTCTCCTAGCAACCTAGAAATGTAACATAAACAGAAAAATTGCTAAATATATTATCATTTGTCAGACTTGAGATTATCCAGGGAGAAACTTTCCTAAAAGGTTGTTTAAAAACTCTTGAACAGCAGACCAGTCCCAGCAACAGTCACTGTTAAAAGTCTCAAAGAGCTGTAAGACGTTTTCCGGATACTTGGGAGAAAAAGTGAAAAGATCTACCTTTCTCTGAGTCTCTCTGCTAAAGGTTAACCTCACATTGAACTCATGTTCAGACAGAAAAAGTAACCTGATTTTCTTTTGGAGAAATTACTCTAAATTAAATGCTAAATACTGTTACTAAGATTGCACGTTTATTTCAGTTCTTCAATATATTAACATGAATTTTATCAAATATATCAGCTTTTCGGAGACAATCTATTGGCAAATATGACCAATGGCTCATAACCACCTCGGGTTGTCCCAGTCTGGCTTAAAGAAGTCCACGTCACACTTCAAATGCAACTCCTCCTTGGCCAGCAGATCTGAATACTTTTTGCCTTAGCTCAAAATTACCATTCCTTGCTAAAGCCTTAGAAAACTCTGTAGCAACTCAAGTCAAACAATTCATGTTAGATATTGAGCTTAGAGAACTGTGTCTTTCAGGGTTTGATTGAGGTGAGGACGCTCTTCACATGCAGAGGAGATTACTGAGGAGAACACTAATCACTGCGACTGTTTCAGCCTGACACGACCTTTAAAATCAAAAACTGAATACATTGAATAGCATCATATGCACCTTATGCCCTCATTATGAGTGTCGCTTAATTCAAGAACGAACACTGCAGATCACTTTACTTTCAAGTGCGGAATTTGACTGCTAAAATTCCAGGATAAAATTAGGAGTTCTCAGGGGAATCAGCCCCAGAATTACTGATTCCCTCAGTAATTCCTCATTTCTTAGTGGATCCTGAGAGTCTAAGTTGTAATGGGATGGATTTTCCATGTCCTCAGCATTATCAGTACCCCGGCCCATTCATTGGACCACTCATAATAAGGGCATTACAATTGATGGAAGACAAGTTTCTGAAAAATGTATAATGATTATGATCGATTGGGGATCTTACTTTTTTCACATGTCTATAGTGCTCAGTCAATATAGGTACTTAATGGACAGCCCCTTATTTTCTATCTGCCCTTTACATACTAGGCAAAGGTGACTCCTGCATTTTCACCATTGTGAACCTATCAGTTGCATTTGACAAAGTAATTGTTCCACTCTCTTAAGGAAAGAGTGGATCTGAATGACACACGTAGTCCTTGGCTGGAGATCATGTCATACACTCACAAATGCTTCTATGCTCATCAAGTACTGACCCAAAGACCTACCCTGTGTCTTCTCTTTTCACCTTGTGCATAGACCATCTTGACTCTGTACTCAAGCACTCAAATACTTTAAAATGTGGTTCCATTTTATGCGTATGATTCTGAGATATACATGAAAATGTCATTTGAAATTAAATTGATTAATTGGAAAGATCTGCCACCAAGACATTCAGACTTGGATAAGTGTACTGAGTCCTCAGGGACCCTGAGGGGACACACCCCATGATTTGTACTGCGTTAAGTTGTCTGAAATGTTTGGGGTCATACCTGGTAGATTTCATAAGTCCTAAAAGGTAACTGCAAACTTTGTGGTGAAATAGAAAAGTGGCACTTATCTCTCTTCTCTGTCACGGTCAGTGGCGCCTCGCCGAGTGAGTGCTGCGGGGCGGGGGAGGGCCAGGGTGGGGGGGTAGTGGACTCGGACATACGACGGACAGAACTCAGAGTAAGGCTTACTCTGAGTTCTGTCCGTTGTATGTCCGTGTCCGCTACCCCCCCACCCTGCCCCTCCCCCACCTCGCTCCACCGCCCCGCAGCACTCCCTCGGCGAGCCGCCACTAGTCACGGTGTTATGTTCATTTTAGAAAGTGTGTCAGAGAATTTCACATCTGCAGGAGAAAGTGCGGAATCATGGTTATTAAAAACTCAGTGAACAGGCTGCATCAAAGGGTGAATCCTAAATACAAACCAATCCTACTTCATCCTATATTCCTAACTGATTAGTCTGATCACTAGCTAACTTTTAACTTGCTGGGTTACAGTGTAGTTTATTTTAGATATCTCTGCCAAATCATGTAGAGCCCCCATAACCTTATGCCATTAAGTCTGAAGTCAGAGATTCATCTCTCAGCATCTTTATAGTAGCTGGTTCATCTACCTTGCCCTTACCCAGCTACCATTATCTTTTATACAATTTTTCTTACATGGTAATGTATGGAACGAGGAGGAGTCTGCCCATGCTTGTCTTTCAGTTGCATGGAATGAGGAACAATACTTTCTTTTAGATTTCAGGAAGCAGACAGAAACTGCTGTTATTGTATCTTACCAGTTCCTCTGACATTGACCGGAATAACACTGTTAACAGGTGTAAAGCGCCTGTGAAAGAAAGCTGCTGCAGGGATGAGAACATCTCTACTCTAGCAGCTTGTTAACATGAGCTACAGACAAATGTGTGACAATTGAGCGCACATTATTTTTCAAACCCGAAAAGTCCATATTAGAATTGAAGCGGCCTGCCTTCTAATATCTAAACTACTGTCTTTCACTTCCATGCACAAATTGTAATCATACATTCTATAAAAGCTATGCCACATGAGTAACTTGTTCTGCAATTGAAAGAAAGTCTTCTTGAGCCAATCGAGGTGCACTAGGATGAGTCTAGTTGCTGCATAAAATTATCATCTCAGTTGTAGTGAAGAAGAGAATGTCCAGTCAGAGTTGTGACTGTAGAGAACTTTAATATATTAACAGTGGAAACGAGAAGACAAACAGCAAAAAAACACAAAGCACGATAAAACAGTAATTCAATATAATACAATGGTGAAACCAGACTCTCAGGATATGCACATTACATACTGTTTCAGGCGCGCAACGCCATAGGGCTAAATGGGCTTCAGCCCCCCCCGTTGTGTGTCTCAACCCGAGCTGCTGCAGGTCGAGCTGCTGTGGGCTCGGCTGGGCAGTGTCTGGAGTCTTATCTCCGGCATGCCTGAGTTTTTCACAGGTCTTTAAAGACCATTTGCATATTTACATACCTTTGCAAAATGGTTACCGAGGCTTAGGGGCCTATTACGATGGCGGTCGGAAAACCTCCCCGACCACAATGGTAGCGGGAAAAGACTGCCCGCATGGACCACGACATCACCGCCAGTCGAATTACGATGACCCGCGGTCGAAATCCGACCGCGGTGGTCTGATCGCGGGCCTTAACATTGCGGCGGTTGCTGCTGCCCGCAGCACCGCCGCGATGCCGAAAGGAGCATGTCCTGCATTTCCCTGCACTGCGTGGCAGGCACTGCACAGTGCCTGCCACCTGGTACAGGGAAATGTAGGGGGGGACCATGGGTACCCCCCCAGTGAACCACCCCCCAAAACATTGGGGGCCCGCAACGGGCCCCCGGAAGACAATCTCCGCATGCCATTCCATGGCGGTTTGACCGCTGAGGAAAGGCTGGCTACCGCCGGCATCATAATCCTGCCGGCGGAGCCTGCTCTGCACCGCCACCATTATCCCGGTCCTGCTCCGTCCGCCAGGCAGGAGTGTGGATGGCAACCGGCGGAAAAGCGGTGGTCGGAATTTCCCACCGCCGCCATCCTAATTTGACCAGCGGTTTACTTGGTTGCGATCGCGGGTGGATGTCCACCGCCGGCCCGGCGGTGGACATCCGACCGCCATCGTAATAGGCCCCTTCGTTTTTTTCTGGGCCCTTGGCCCCCACTCTGCCTAACCCTTACATTTGTATTTTACATTTACTGTGGTAGTGCGAGAATGCATTTCATGAAAAGGAATATAAAGTAGGGTTGTCAAAAGAAAAATGCCAGCCATGTGTTGTTTAAAGAGCCTGCAAAGACCTCGTCGTGACACTAAATAGGGTTATAAATAAAAAAGTATGCATTCATTTGTAATGTGACTTTCCTGTCTTTGTCCCCTTTAATTATCAGTCATGGATCATTCATGCAGCCCTAGAACACAATTAAAAGTGCTTTTTATTTATATTTGCTGTTCGAAGTATGCACAGATAAGTGCTGAAAATACGGCTTTAGGTGACTGTTAATTTTTGCACCGTCTGGGAAATCAAAATAATGAGCTGGCAACCCTAATCATAAGACTGGAAGTTTGTTGCAGGATCAGCACATTATTTATTTCCTCCACCCTTTGTCCCCTGATTAATGCCATAATAGCAATAGTTTAAGTCATATCTGAAACCCTACGCTGCCGTCAATATCATGCTGAGTTACATCAAGTGTTTGGGAATGCACCCTGCATTCAGACAACTCACTCCTCATTCTCGCCCTTCACTTTCACGCTCACCCTGCACTCACAGCGATCACAATGCACTCACACTGATCACATGCACTCACACCATTCACCTGCTCACCCTGCACTCACAGTGATCACTCTGCACTCACAATGCACTTGTGCTGTTCACCCTGTACCTCACCCTGCAGTCACACAAGCACACTACTCACCCTGCACTCATGTGACACTTCTCTCACCTGTCCCCCTCATCTTTCAATCTGCAATCTCACTCAAACAAGCCCATCACTAACCATGCATTCATTCGTCCCACTCTGCACTTACATCTGCACCCAAACTCATATGGTCACCTCACTCACCCTGCAGTCATTCCCCTTACCCTACTCTCACACTGTCGCATCACTCTCCGTACACTCACATGGGCACTCCTGCCACCCACACAGAATAGAGGATTAATGTGCCTGCTACAAAGAACGTGTACCATGCAGATCACAGAACTGAGTGTGAGTAAACTATGAGTAGCGCCATAAAAAAATTAAATGTTTGTCAGAAAGGTGCTATGAAGAGATGAGGTGCATTGTTGGTGAGTGGTAGTGAGAGAATTCATGGAGAAGGAGGAAATGGGGGAGGGGGCGCCAAAAAAGATTGTTGCACCGTGTGCGACCAGTGCTAGGGCCAGCCCTGGCTGGGAGTGTTAGCCCCCACCCCCGAAGTTCGGGTCTAGTTGCGTCCCTGTACTGTTTGTACATAGTGCATAGAAAGTAGAAAGTTTCAGTAGTTCCATAATGATTGCAAAGCTACACTGATGCCAGTCTGTGATGGTAATGTTCAGGAACACCTGCAAACATCCAGAAACAAAGCAAATATCATTGTAATTGATTGAACAGTGTAACCTGTGACCTGCTAAACAATAGGACAGTGTTTTGGAGCTCAGAATCTGAGTTTACTGGGTTCAAGGGTGTAAACCTAACGACTGAGATTTGGGTGAGTGGTGTAAGGTTTATAAATGTACATATCTGCTACCCGGGAGGGTCTAAAGGCTCTAGATCAGTAGCTCCTTGCACATGGGGGAAATTTAGATTGTGAAGTTTGGCAGATGCAGTCTGCACACAGTAATGGGTACAAACCAACAGACACAAATTACTCGGTCAAGGCCATACCAGTTTTAAAGCTAGCTACCAAGTCAACACGTTTCTAGACTGCCTCAAAAGTAGAGGAGTCTGCTGAAGAAAGACAATAATAAAATATGGTACAGAGAGTGGGTATGGTTGCCAAGTAGAGTTTTCACTGAGCTCACCTGCACTGGAAACATTTGTTTCCTCGTCAGCTCACTTTTGGTCTCTAGTAAAGGGAAGAGGAGGTTTCAAGGTGCTCCTCTATTCTATCTGGAACACAGGACATGCCTCGATCTTCTACATGGGCAAAGTATGAATAGAAGATTGCACACAGCTGACCTACAGCAGCTCCCAGGTAGCAAAAAACAAGAACACTCAGCTATCTGTTCTGAAAGCAGCAACAACAAGATTTCTAAAATCGGATTTTCCCTAGTATCTAATGGTAGATGGTGCTGTTGATGGGTGCGATCTTCATGAATAACTTTTTACACATTTTAGATGTACACATATTCTGCTTCAGAAGGTTTATGCAATACTAAATTGAAGAGTATTTATATAAAATGAAATGTAAGAGCTGCAATTGAAGCAGAAATAATTGCTTTATCTGGTTACACAGTTTAATAGTTTTTTTGAATTTGTGAACTTAGGGGTCATTATGATGGCGGGCGGATCGCCCCCGCCGGGCCGGCGGTAGTCACCGCCGGCCCGGCGGGGGCGATCCGCCCGCCATCCACACAGCAAAGACCCCCCTCCATATTATGATGGCTGGGGGGTCCGCGGCGGACGGAAAGATCGTCCGCTGCTTTTCCGCCGGTCGACCGGCGGAAAACAAGGATAATATGGTGGCGGTGTCTGCAAGACACCGCCATCCATATTAAGATGAATGCGGAGAGCAGCCTTTCCATGGCGGCGTTGCCGCCATGGAAAGGCATACGGTGTTTGCTTTTGGGGGCCCGTTGCGGGCCCCCAGTGTGTTGAGGGGGTCGGGGGTGCACATGGGGGGTACCTATGGTACCCCCCTGCATATGTATGCACAAGGTGGCAGGCACCGCGCGGTGCCTGTCACGTTGTGCATGCAAATGCACGACGTGCATTCACAGCATTGTGGCGGGCGGTGCTCACAGCACAATGCTGGAAATAGGGTGTCCCACCGCCACGGTGGTGGTGGCATCCTAATGTCAGGTGCGGGACCGCCGCACCCCTTGCGAACAGTCCCGCATTCCGTTACGGTGGCGGGCGGACTTTGTACACCCGCCATCGTAATGTTCCCCTTAGTGGGGAGTGTTTTTTAAATGCCTGATATCTTCTAGGATGTGCAGTGATTAAGAGTGACTTCATGCTTTATTTTTGGTTCCCTAGGCCTGCTCCTCTTGACTACGTTTTAAGTATTTCATTGCATTTAGGTGTATTACATTTGAAAATATAATTGCATTGAATTGGCTGTCCTGGAAGCACCGACAGCAGCAAGATCCACTCAGTCCTGTGTCCAAAAAGCAAAGAATAAGCTGAAGGGAAGTTCCAGCTTATATGTCCAATTTCAGTCAGTTGGGTATGATCCAATGCTAATCATATTCAGTGAATCTTCAAAGCTCGAAAGGTACAGCCGCCAATTAGGTTGTAGCAAAATATTTCTTCTCAGAGAGGAATCTTGAAAGATAATTTTCAGTGAGTGTGTGGCAATGACCTCTTCCCACCTGCAGGTCACCAAATAGGTATAGAAATAATTTACCATGTGCATAAGTTGGGCTCAACGTATTCATTATTGCGAATAGCTATGCTCATAATGTGTGTAAACATCTCCAATATAACCAAAAAAAGAATGACTCAAGGTGCCCCTCTCTTCCACAAGTTTCTCGACTTAATTTACGTGGGGTGGTCAGTCTTACACTTTTCTGGGTGCAGCTACAGCACCACCCCATGACCAACAAGGGTTTGTGCAGAGGGGCTACCGCTTTGAGACTACTGTTTTGTTTAGACAAATGTGAGTCTTCACTCTTAGGGCACATCACAGGGGGAGTCAGTGAGAAGCAACAATCTGTATTCTGCCTGGTCCATCAGGAGCAACATAATCTGTGGTAAGAAAGCAAACAGAGAGGTGGTTTCAGGGACAAATTGTTAGGGATCACAAAACTGCACATGTTATTAAGTATTTTTGTCCTTGCACATATTGGATATTACGATCAGTGGAGGGGGACTAGGTCTGTGATTTGGGAGATGTCAATGCCCTGCTTCCTAAAACTTCATCAAGTTTAATTTTAATGTTAAAAAAAATATAAAAGGACTAAATGCACACATGCTGCAGACTTTACTCATGGGGCAATGTTATGCAATGAGCAGGGGGGAAATACCTGCAACACCACGGTACATGAACAATGCATATCAGCAATGTGTTTCACAAAGCTGTACTGCTTTACTTGTTGTTGTGACAAACTCACACAACAACAATGTCCCCGTAAAGAAGTATGCCAAACAAAGTATGACCACAAGCAAGGATAGCAAATTTGCCAACAACAATTAAAAAGCCCCAAATGGCACACTCAATCATAAGGTCACATTTCACTCATCCACCCCCAAGTGTACACATCTGTCATACTGAAAACAGCATTCCTCCTCTGTCATCATTTGAGTTGGCCATCACACGATCATGTGCATGTAAACACATCTGTTTGGTAAGTCAACTGTGTCAGTGAACAAACATCGAGTAATGTCAAATCATCACACACACGCAAAGCCAGGACTTGAATATCTTGAACCAGGACAGCATGTATCATCCATGTCATCAGCTGCGTGGCACATACACAAATACACATCACCATGCCATTTGCATCTGTTGTGAGGGTGGCACTGACAAGGCCTGAGCAACATAAACACGCATCTGTAAATCAACTAAAGCAAAATCCTGTAACACACACCAGTAGTGTCCCGTATAGGGCGTGCTGCCGGGCGGTGACGTGGGGTAGGGGAGGGGCAGGGTGGGGTGTAGTAAACACTGGAATATGGATGAATACAGGTAAGTACACAGTTAAATCCTTAAAACGGATTCATTTGCGCGCACTGCATTGCCAAATGCGATGCAGGGCGCCCAACTACATCCCTTTTATTTTTTTAAATGTCTACTGACATGCATTCATCCATATTTTCCGGTGTATACCACCCCCCACCCTGCCCCTCCCCCGCCCCACGTCCCTGCCCGGCAGCATACCCCATACAGGACACTACTGCCACACACACACCACATTTGGGATCAAAGTTGCGGGTAATGGGTGTTGACACCGTCTGAACAGACAGTAACAACTATTGCAATACATGCTGCACCACACTCAGAATGGGTAATCCAACAGAAGTGCAGTAAGCAATACATGCAAGATTAAACATGACTGACCGAATGCACACAAGACAAATCACAATAGCCCAAGCAACATAGATGCACATGTGTCCTACATAGTGCAGCCATGTTGAAAAAAGAAAGTAGGCTCCCATTGCCAATGTGCCAAAAGGGTGCCCTCCTCACACATAACTAATCTCACACAAAACACATGCACATGTGCAGTACCCTGCAAAGTTGCAGGTCTGTGAGCCACACTGACAAGGCAAGTGACAGGGCATGATGAATAGCATCCCTGCAGGACAAACATATTTACATGGGGCAGGACATCTCACTGATGTGGCGGAGTGTGGACCACCTCCTTATAGGAGCAGGTCACACTCTGACACATCCTTCTGTACACACAACCCCTGATGTGACCCAGACATCTCATGACCTACTATGCACAAGTGTCACAACTCTGGCCAACACACATAGTCACCACAGCTTACAACATCTCTGCATTGTACATTCACAGACGTCAAAGGGTCATTGTCTGAAAGGGACGAGGGGCAGTAAAACAAAAGCAGCAGGTGCCACTACCACACAATGCAGTGCACACACATACAAATCTGAGTACATCAACATTGACTACTAGGTGTTACGAACTGCATCACTCACACAACTGAACAGAGGACACAACAGGTAGCGCCTGTGTGAAGACACTGTCCAAAAACAATTCTCATATTGGTGAAATGTGAGATGATAATGTACAAGTACAAGCTCACATCCGTGATGCCCTTGAAATAATCACCATCCTGCTAAAAATAAGCATCTCATCCAAAACAGTCAGAATGTACAGTCTCCCGCAGTCTGTTTGTAAAGTAAACAAATGCATGCTCCTACATGTAACACACTGTTAAACTGTATCTCCCATACCAATTGCAGAGGGAGAGACAACACCTCCTGGACAGCAGAATGACCCACCCCTCACCGTTGACTTGGACGATTACACCACTATCAACCAGGAGGAATTCCTACAGATGCTGGACTCCCTTGACACACGATCTACAGGAGCAGGCCAACCCAGCAGCATTGCGCAAACCCCACCCCCTGCACAAACCATCCAGCAGCAGGCACCTTCCACCACAGCTGCCTCCCAGGACCTTGACGACACATATCAGGCCTTTCACCGCCATGTGCTTGAGGTCCAGCGGGAGACGCGTGACCAGGTACGGTTGGGGTTTGAGAGCCTGGCAGCCAAAATGGACGACATACGTGGGTGTCTGAGTCCCATCAGGGACCACATGCAGAGGATGACAGACATCCACAGCCCGCTCAATGCTCTACAACGCTCCCTGGATGACATTGCTGTAGTCCTGACTCAGAGACTAGACCAACTGTCTCAGCAGGGTGGCTCCAGTAGTGTCAGCACAGATTTGTCCAGGCTTGCCCAGATAATGGAGAGCAGGGAGCGGAGGGAAGAACAACAGATGACTGCCACGGCTGAACACCAGCGCAATGTAGCTGGGATCTACCAGGCCCTGCATCTGCTCGTCACCTCAGTGCTGCCCCCAAGCTCTGGCGCCAATAGTTGCTGCTGCTGGCGGCTCCACATCCTCAGCTCCGCCCCCTGATGTGTCCGTGCCTCACAGTGCTGCACCCACCATACCACCACCCACATGTGAGCCACATGACACATCAGAGGACGAAGATGAGGATGATTCTGCCATAATGGTAAGGAGAACACAGAGCAAACATTGATGCCAAAAGGCCTGTTTACCTTGGTACTGTTCTTACTATCATGCCACAGAACGACCCCTTCCATTGTCTTCCAATGTCACCCAACACTCACCTTGGACGTACACATGGACTTCCACATCAGCTTTTTTTCGTGACAATGACACTGCAAACTCCGCCTCTTCCCTTGGATCCGTCAGTCCCAAAGGACTCTGTCTGCCCCTCTAACGGGCATACATGCAATGTTGGGTTGAATGGGCAAGTACTGTTCCAGTCTTCCCCCTTGTACTGTAAATAAAAATATCCAATTCACACAGATGCGTGTTTACATGACCAATCAAGCATTGAACTTCGTAAATAATTCATGTCCTGTGAATCCACAAGAAGGTCCACCAAGGGAAATACAAGCTATGTACATGTGCCATCTGACACGGATAGGCAGTGAGATGAGCCTGTATGTGTAAAATTGCTGTGCCCACCTTGATCAGATACCACAATCGAGCAATATACCAACTTTTACCCACGTCCATTGATTAGACAGGCATGTGTGAACAAATGTACCAGTCTGTTTCAGGACACAAGTAGTGTCACCCTGAACAATAGCAAACCATAATCTCCTGGCATATCTACTTACACTCAACATGGTGTACAAATTTTGTTGTGATGTTGCGCATTGCATATCACATCCTTAGATGTTGCACACCAGATTCACATTGATGAGGAGACCTAAGGGCACATGTCTAACATACATATATGGAACAACAAAGTCTGCCTCACTGAAGTGTAGTTCACAATGGTGACTATAGCCAAAGTGCAAAGCGTCAGTCAGCCCCTACCTGTGCACAAACAATGCCTAACAATCTTGGAGCCCTCTCATGCTGTGCCCACTGTGAGCATATTGGCCAATGTGTCTACGGATGTCTGTTGAACTGCACTTAGCATATAGTCTGATTCAGTGGCAACATTCCAATGGGTGTCATCTCAATGAGTCAATGCCAAAAGTAACAGCTGGGACGAGTGCCCATGACACTGTCGGTACAGGGAGCTATGCAACATGTCACCACTTGTGTGCAGCAGAACAGTGTGCATGCAAACAAACGTCAACTGTGACCAAAGCATAACTTAACTAATTATGGCAGTCAGAAAAGGAAGATAGTAGAAGTTAAGTTAGTATACCTTACAGTGCAACTCCTAAATAACATTTGTGAATAACCTCAATAGTAAAGTTATAACTCATTGTCACGTAACTCATGTGATTCACAAACACTGTTGTGCCATGTGACATTACCAATGGACACACAAATGACCTACATCTTGCATGGCATGGAGATTGAGCTGCCATGCACAGGGACAGGTAAGGCAAAGCAAGCTGATACCCTGGCACCACGCATCAAGTGTGCCAAGGTCTGTGCAATGTATATGGACTCAGAGCCCGGAGCATCTGATATGCATGTGTCATACGCTATATGTGTTACTCGGTGCATACATCCATATCCATGATGGCTAACTGTAGCAACTTCTATGTACTCACAATTCAATGTCCCTACATTGTGTTGTAATTTTGCAACAATGTGCAGTACAACCCTGTGCGTCACACTTACGATGTAGAACGTCACCAAAAAATGTCCCTAGACTAAGCCGTAAACCATACTTTACAATCTGGCAGCCATGCAAGTTCACTGTGCTCACATATATGGTATCCTGACACAATCCATCCTGCTAAGTAACAGGTCATGACCATAGTTACACATTCAATGATTTGGCCAGTGACGGCATGAGTTGCATACAATGGAACAAGCCCCACTCCCCCACATCATCCCTGATGTAAGTGCAAACGGACAAAATTAAATAACATCATTTATTGAACAATATAAAATATATAAATTCCCTACACTACCACTAATAACTAATCCTAACACTAAATCTAAACTAACTATTAATATTTTACTTCACTTAACTCCATACCCTAACTATTCCTAAACACGCAAAAACAGTTACGACATCAACTCCCAACCCAAAAAAAAATGAAACATCCCCAAATACAATAAAATTGTAGAAAAAAATACAATTACTTAAAAACTACCACTAACTAGGCCTACCCTAAAACTACTCTACCTAAAACGAACAAAACTTCACGAACACTAGCCAACACTGAAACATAAACATCGTGGCAAGGGAGAAGAGGGGGATGAGGGACAACATGGGGAGGAATCACTGCAGTCCAAGGTGTGTCCAAATGTCATTCAAGTTCCTATTGAGGTACAACAATTCTCTCCGAATGTCCATGAGCAAGGAATTGTTTGCAGCGATCATCCTCCTGTCCGTGGCATTAAAAGGCTCCACGTGAGCTGCAGGTGCAGGTGGTATTGGCACCTGTGCGGGTGTGGTCCGAGGGGGAATGACAGGCTGAGACCCCACACTGGAACCAGAGGGTACGGGGAGGGGCTGGCTGCTGGGTCGTCCAACATCCTGCAACGCATTCCATTTTCCGGCCTTCCTGTCGTTCCGATACCTCCTCGCCATCTGTCGGAAACCTTTGGCAACCTTCTTGACATGAAGGTACCGGTCCTTGGCCACCTGGAAGGCATGTTGCTCCGCAGGTGTCATGTTGTCTGTAACATATAATCAATGTCAATTCCAGTACTTCAGAACATGTCAATGTTCACCATTAAATCGGTAATCAAAGATTAAATCAACATGTGAGCCAACACACCAGTGTAACTATGTGAAGTCAGAGACTGACGTGGTCAACCAAATCTCGAAGCATGAATGATTCACTACATGCTGTGGAGACTGACATGACAGTGCATGTCATGGGACATGTACTGTCACAACAAAATGAGACTGACACGGTCAAAACATGGCACCATTGGACACCCTGACTGCGGTTGACATGTACAAATGTCTGGAGGAGGGAGGCATTAGCCCTCCGTGTACAGAACCACCCTCATCCTGTCCTGTGACACACTGCTGCATCTAATGTACAATGCACATGTGCAGCCCTGTGTGTCCACCAGCAACTGTGTGCAGGTCATCATGTCAGCGCCAAAACAGGCACTCTTGCACAAGATTGCAAGGGTGTCTGTGTGCAGGTGTGCTTGTCAATCTATTGTAAGGTCACACTTCATGCACAGGAACAAGACTGGGACAGCCCTACTCACACTTCCAATCATGCAGCACACATGGAAACATGTTTGGTGTATGACCGCTTACATTGACAGGATGCGCTGTCCCTCACTCCACCATTACTATACAATTTGTGATGTTCTGCCACTGAGAGGGGGAGACATCATTTCACCCTAATTGTCACTCATGCATGTCTTGTGACCGCTGACCTCACTCCGTAGTAAATAAGAGCACGCATGCCTTTACAACGCAAACTGTTACAATGCATTCAACATTGTAACGGCACCCTGGGGTCATGAGCGTCGTGTCATTGTCATGGCTAATGTTTACACACAGATAGTGTCGTTGAGCCCAGCATTGTGAAATATATGGGAGATCAAATAATGCATAGCTCAAGCATGTGTTGAAAATGTATGTGGAGTAATGTCACCAATTGTGACAGAGGAGTATGTACACATGATCCATAGTCAAGCATGGTATGTCCCCACGGACACAGCCTGCCAACACCAATGCAGTGCACAAAGATGCAATTGCAGTTAACATGCACATCTTTGATATGTGTTTGTGTAACGTGCCATTGATATGTTTGGCTCTCAGCTACACACTGCCACTTCAGTGAAGCTGCTATTCAGCATACATAAGAAAGCACTGTTCAAACATGTCTCTGAGCTTGCACCCCCTGAAAAGCACTGCCTCCTTGTGCACAACTTAACACCCACTGCACGCACCTTTGACGATAAACACAGCATGAAAGTGTGCCTTATTGACAAGGCAGCATAACTCAACATCGGCAATAAGCCAATGACCCGATTGCCAACACCACTTCAGTGAAAATGACGTAGTGGCGGCGTTCGGGTATTAAAAATATGCCCCTCAATTGGAATGGGTATCACTGACTGTTGATGGGCAAACTCACAACTGTGAAACAGATGCATTGCCCCACCTTCACCTACCAATTTGGACGCAAATCTGACTTACACGATGCATCTTCACATTGTGGGTAAGGGACATGCGATACACACCCATACTGCTTATCAACAAAGTGTAGCATTTGTAACAGACATCTATGACACTGCAACATGACAATATTTTATGTCCATACTCACCAGTGGTGTGTGGGTCCCTGAATCTGTCTATGTCCCCCTGTGTTATAGGTTGACGACCATCTGTGAGACAACAAATGTAAACATGTGTTGTTACCAGACGTAAACAAACATCACATATTCATAATGAAATTCATTACAGTAACTGATGATGCAACATAACTGTGGTGTTGCCTTTCATGTTGGCCACATGACTGTGACTACTTTGACTGCCATTCACGCAGGACCTGTGAATGCAGAGGCGGACCACACAATACATTACTGCTGGCAGACATGCACATATGAGTCGTGTGACACAATGTCAAGGCCCCATTTCTACACGGCCATGGGATAAAACTTGCTCTGTGTACAATTGCATCTCTGCAGATTTCAACAGGCAGTTACCCAGAGATATTTGGGGTATGACACTCTGGAGATGTCCCATTTCCGTTGTGTCTTTTGACCTCTCCAATTCATACTCACACATAAACCATGTACAGGGGCAGCGTAGCAACGGTTCCACAAGTTATGTAGGACTGCTATTTTTACACTAGATTCTGGCCAGCACACAGCTCACGCGCACAATGGCTTGGCTTGTACATGTACAGTCACCCTTACTGTACACAAACATACATTATTCTGCACGCAGGTTTGGCACAAGTGTGCCAGCTTTGGCACCACATTGCTAAGTGTTGATCCAGCGCAGTGGGTCACCCAAAATAGACCCCTATGCTTGTCGGCATGGTGCAGCGTTGTGCCTCTGATGTGACCACATCATGTGTAAACACATTGCACCTCACACCTCACTCATCAAATGTACTGCAATTGGACCCCTACTTCATGACGTCCGCTGCGGGGACAGACTAGCAAGACCACTGACTAACTGTCAGTGAAATTGCTCTGCCAGCCTCGCAGCTCCACCATTGAATGAGGCCTCCCCCAAGCACATGCACTCTCTGGAGTGGGTGTTTGAAGCCCTCCTCCACCCGCAGGTTCACCTGTGCATCAACCCTGGTGGTCCATTGGAGCTGTCACTCATGCATTCGGCTCCATCATTCACTCTTATCAACTTGTTACTTCACTTGTTTCCACACTCATACCTAATCTATTGTTCGTCAGTATCCGGCTTCCTGATGCTTACTCTGTTTTCCCTCTCTACCGACTTTTCGTCCTTCCACGCCCCTTTCTGGGCAACCGCTGCTGCCCCCGTGGACCTCTCGCCAACTCCGTCACCAACATCATCTCCCCGTATGCCATTGCATCCACCAACTACAACACACTGGGAGTCCTCAACTTCCACCTCGACAGACCACATTGCTCCCCATCTTCAGACAAAAACTAATGAAAATGGCTCGTCCACATACACACACCTTGATGGACTTGAACATGCAAACACCCCCACGTGCCTTGCGACCCTTACAAATGAGTAGATGCTCACAATAAGCATGTGATTGATGGAATGTGTCCCACAGGAGACCTACATTACAATGTGGGCTTTACAGCGCAACATGTTTTCTACGCGGTCATTACAACGGAAATTGATAATACAACTTGCGCTGGATTGTGCTCTACAATAAGGGATATTAGGATTGAGTATTCTGACACCTTCCCTACTGTTGCACACACTGTAGTGGGGAGACTAAATCATGCAATTCAAAAGTCCAGTGCATCATGCACATGTCTTTTTGACGACTTTCATTGTATTAACCACGTTGCAACAGTATCACGGTGTTAAGACAGCATTATGACATCATACCTTCATGTCCCACACGTCAATTGTCAATGTACGTAACAGTATTCATGGTTAAAATAGTGTTTGTACTTACCACCCTGTATGCCAGTCATGACTCCGGTGAAATCAAGGATGTCGGCCTCACGTGCCAGCATGTCCTGCCAGCGGTGCTTCCACTGGCGCACGTTCCTGTCCACTCCAAAGCACCGGAGCATCTGCACCCACACACGCTCCCAATGCACCTTCCGCACTGCCACGCTGTACCCTTGCAGGATACGTCCACCGCTCTCCAACATCAATGGCAGGTTAAATTTTACTAGCCAAAGAAAGCCCTCCAATGCCCCCTCAGACATCCTTCCTGACCTGCCCACAGCCGGCATCTCCCTGCACACCAGTAAGCCCTCAACCCAAAGAATGATAACCCTCTAAAACCATTAAAGTAAAATACCCCAAGACAAACACACAACAAGACTCAGGACAGGAGACAGTAAAACAATTTAAAACAATTTAAAATAAATTAACAGACACTTTTCACAGGACACAGGACACAGCAACACAATCACAATCTCACACCAACAGCACAACCCACCAGACACCTCCTTCAATCTGAACAATAACCAGCAATGTGCTTAGAACAGAAAGTGAAAGTGATAAACACTCCTCTGGTAGACAGGAAGCATGCATACATCACTTCCTGTGTGTTTGCGGGCCGTTTTTTAGTATGCGATGAAAATTTGCACGCAAATAGCTCGCAAATGTGCTCATGTTGTAAGTGAATTGTGTATGCGGCCCGTTTTTGGGAATGCGATGTTAATCTGCACGCAACTAGCTTGCTAATCGGCTCGTTGTAACTATGTAGTGTATGCGGCCCGTTTTTGGGAATGCGATGTTAATCTGCACGCAAATAGCTCGCAAATGTGCTCATGTTGGAAGTAAATTGTGTATGCGGGACGTTTTGGGAAATGCAATGTAAATCTGCACGCAATTAGGCCGCAAATAGGCTTAGGTTGGTACTGTATTGTACAGTGGGTGTGTCTAGCGATGTTTTTCACATGGCACATTTAAATTAAACATTGCGTTGGCGTGTAGATTTTACAGCAAGACCAATTTCAAACATAGATGGACAGTCAGAGAAAATGTCTTCTCAAAGCCATTAAATACAAGCTGAAGATTGTTTCGCACAATGAGGACAGCCTACATTTTAGATTTCAAGACAGGTGACAGACTAAATTTCACGTAACATGACTCATCACCAGCTCACTAGCTATTTGCACATACAATCATTGAATTGATGATGTGAATTGTAAGTGCACTACTCACCTGTGGTGGTCGGAAGGCAATGAGGGTGTGCACAGATCAATCAGTCCATGAGTGGGGTAATTAAGTGCACGACTCACCCGTGAAGCTCACAAGGTGCTGGGGGGAGTAAGAGTGCAGCTCCGTCTCCGGCAAATAGCCATGTCTTGTTGTTCCTCCTGAGAGCATGCAGGGTGGTAGAGCGTTTGATGTTGACTGTCATCTTGTTCCAGGATTTGCCAGCGACGTAGGAGAATGCTTTTCCTCCCGCTCTGGATTAGCGGATCCGGGGTGAGTCTGCGTGGCCAAGGTTTGCTGAGCGTCAGTGGGGAGGTTGAAGGTGACTCTCTTGTTGATGTATTTGTGTCCGATGATGAGGTGGAGTGATTTGTATGTGTGTGTGAGTGGTTTTTAGTTAACTCTAATCTCGAGGGGGATCCAGTGGAGGTTTTGTATGTTTTGTCTTTTGTGTTTGTGACGTGGGGTTGTGATGACGGGTATGTCTGCGCCCTTCAGGATGTTTTTGTGCTTGTGTAGTAGTGTTTTGTTGATTCCTGAGTTGAGGGCGTTGCCGTAGTCCAGTCTGCTGGTGATAAATGCGTGGTTTCGGTTTGTGATGCATTTGGGGGTTATACATTTGGATGTATTGCGTAGGATCCGTAGGCAGTTCTAGCTGTTGAAGGCTATGGAGTTGATCTGGAAGGTCATGGTGACGGAAGAGTCGTGGATGATGCCGTGGTTGCGTGTGTGGTCTGTCGGTGATGGCAGGCTTACGAGGGCGGAGAGCCACCAGGTGTTGTCCCATGCGTATGTGGATGGCCTGAGGATGAGGATGTCAGTCTTCTCTGAGTTGAGCTTTAGGCAGATGTATTTCATCCAATCTGCACTTTCCAACATTCATTCCTGGAAGCAGAGTTTGTAGTATTTTCTGATCTTCGTGAGGGAGTGGATGAGTTGTGTGTTGTCTGCGTAGGATACTATGCTGAGCCCATGCTGTCTGACGATGGCGGTGAGGGTGTCCATGTAGTTGTGGAAAATTGTGGGGCTTAGGGACGATCCTTGGGGTACTCCGCAGTTGATCTCTGTGGGTTCGTGGATGAAGGGGGGAGTCTGATCCTGTGGTTTATTACGGAGAGGAAGGAGTGGATCAAGGAGAGGGCGGTTCCTCGTATCCCGGTGTCCTGGAATCTGGCGGATGTGGTGCGTTGTGAGACGGGGTTGAAGGCTGCAGAGAAGTGTTATAGGATGTGTTCTGCTAGTTGACCCTGGTCAAGTGGCATGCGTATGTCTTGATCTTGGTGCTGTGCTTGCTGCCGTACCCAGACTGAGAGGGGGCCCTGATGGATTTTTCTTCAGTGAAGGCACTCAGCTGCGGGTTTATGTGTCTCTTGGTGACTTTGTCCGCGAAGGGAAGGAAGGAGATGGTCCAATAGTTCTTCAGGTCTGTCGGGTGATTCCGCCGATACGCAGATTTGTTCAACAAAGAGATAGGTCTTGATGTGCTTCATGAAGGTGTTCAGGGATGGTGCGCATGTGGGGTCTGCTGATGGCTCATTCATGGTCTTGGGGGCAAGGTGAGTTTATTTTATCTTATTTGACCCCCATTTCACGCCCAATTTCCATGTGTGACCCCCATTTCACACCCATTTTTTATATTTGACCCCCATTTCACGCCCAATGTTCATGTTTGAGCCCCATTTCACACCCATTTTTAATATTTGACCCCCATTTCACGCCCAATTTTCATATTTGAGCCCCATTTCACAAACAGTTTTCATATTTGACCCCCATTTCACGCCCAATGTTCATATTTGAGCCCCATTTCACACCCATTTTTAATATTTGACCCCCATTTCACGCCCAATTTTCATTTTTGAGCCCCATTTCACACCCAGTTTTCATATTTGACCCCCATTTCACGCCCAATGATCATATTTGAGCCCCATTTCACAACCAGTTTTCATATTTAACCCCCATTTCACGCCCAATGTTCATATTTGACCCCCATTTCACAACCTTGTAATGATATTTTCACCCAGACTGAACATTCATATTCATTATTTCCCCCATACGCCCACATACATTTCAAGATTTAAGACCGAGTACACCCTGTAAATCATGATTTACTTACAGTATGACACACTAATTGAGTAACTGTGTGCCACAATTTACACCTTGTAAAGTCAAGTTGTGCACAATTGACACACTATGGCATCTCTGTACTGAGGTGACATATACACCATTGTTTGACTTTTGTGGTCATAATAGCAATTTTTGTACAATGGTGACATTTCATTTGTGATATACTTATGCAGGAGAGTGATTTGCAGACAGGGTATATGTGTTAAGTTTGTTTATTGTCACAAACAGTTGTTGTGGTAATGTGCCCAAAACATATCTTTGTTGTAGTCAGTCACAACGTGATGTGCTCAAGTGAAGTAATTGTTTATTATCCTGTCCCTTCGGGCAATTCCTGCTGCAGTGGCTGTGGGGTGTGGTCCACCTCGGTGATCTTCCTCATCATCCTGGTCATCGTCCGGTGCTGCAGGGACTTGGATCCAGGGGGCCTTGGTGCGCACACAAATGTTGTGCAATACACAACATGCTAGTATGATTTTGTTTACCATTTCTGGGCTGTACAGAAGTTTGCCACCTGTGTTATCCAGGCAACGGAAACGTGACTTCAGCACGCCAAATGTGCGCTCAACGATGCCATGGGTGCGTCTATGTGCAGAATTGTACTGCCTCTGTGCCTGGGTGGTGGGGTTTCGTATGGGTGTCATCATCCACGGGCAGAGAGCATATCCTTGATCACCTGTCACAAGTAATAGGGAGATGTGTCCATTATTCATTATGCATACTGTGTTGGCAGTGTTGACAGTGTCATTGTACATTTCTTATTTTAGCGATTTTTTGATTTGGGTTGGCCATATGTTGCTTCTGGCTATTTAGCAGCATCAATGCTAAGTACATTGCCTCAGTGTTGATCCTACAAACAGCCATTTTGCTGGTGTGTGCTGCAAGGTAGCATCCTACCATCTAGCGATGGCACTAATCAGCACTCCTCGCAGTCAACGCCATGTGAATGTTCTAATGACATAGGCCACGCCTGACACAGCTCACATTCCGATCTGCGTCTGGTGCTGACGCCAGACCTGTGACACCACACAACACATGCAATTGAATATCCAGAGCTTACACTAAGCAACAGACAGCAGACCCCTCGCTTGCAGGGTCCACTGAGGGCATTGACGGTTTGCACACACCATCAACAACATCACATGTCACAACGTAAACTTCATGGACTACATCCTCTGTCGCAAGCAGAGCCTCAAACTCACATACCACACCTACTCAAGATCAATTGCACTCTGTGAGTTTTTTTACAACATCTGATTGTCCAAACACTTCACCATACTGATACACATGGCAGGGCACACCTTTGCACACTTCTTGTCATTTGATATGTTTTTGCAGTTGCCAAAACAAATTCTACACACATGTTGTGACCACGAACACATCCACTTACTCATTGTGCAACCACATGACACACCATGTCACAGATGGGACAATGAAACTTTTGTGTAGCTGGGTTAGAGATGAGATGCTACACACCACCATCAACAGCAGCACCCACAACACTGCAGTCAACACCGATGGCGCAAGATAGTTATTTCAGGACAGATTTCTCCACCTGCGCATACACATTTGCCACACTGTGCAACTCCAACATTCCACATGCATTGATACAAGCCTGGTCACTCCACAGCTCTGAGTTGACACACTGATGAGACATGGGGGAGTACTTGTGCGACATTTAGTCAACCATCATGTGTCACCAGCAACAAGGACACCAACATTATGTTCATCCTCACCAATACGCCAACACACCAGACTGGGATACCAGTGAGGATAACTTTGATTTGCGACATGGATGTTCAGAAGCTGGTGGGTACTGTACGCAGAGGAGCCTGGAGATCTCATGCTCGTACACAATACATCAGCATGTGACACCAGGTGATGTGCCAATGCCTTTTGCAGCCCCCCCCCTGTCGGTACCTAGGCAATGTATTTGAATCCTCCCTCTTGATGGGACGACATGATTGTGGATTTTGGGCATGTGGTGTGTCCAGTTGGTACTTACCGACAAGCAATGAATTTCCATATATGCGATTCTGGAAGCGCTGGTTTATGATGCAGTGTTGGTAGATGAATGCATCGTGCACACTCCCTGGAAATTTGGCTATGACATTTGTGAACAGTCCACGGTGGTCCACTATTGCCTGCACATTCATTGAATACGTGTGCTTTCTGTTGCGGTATATGTGTGCGCTGTCCGCAGGCGGCACAAATGATACATGTGTGCAGTCAATTGCACCCAACACCTGCGGGAAGCCAGCGATGGCATAGAATCCTTGCTTGATAGCAATCTGCTCCTGCATGGTGTTGGGGAAGTGAAGGTGCTGGGGTATCAGGCTGAGTATACCATCCAAGACAGTGGGGAGGAAGCCTGAGAAGGCTGCCTGTGATACTCCACCAACTCTGGCTGTTGTTGGTTGAAATGTCCCAGAGGCCAAGAAGTGCAGCACAGCAAGCAGTTTGGTCTGCGGAGGGATGTTTGTTCTCCGCTGTGTTGGTGGCGTCAGCCTGTGGGCAATCAGGGTCAGGATATGCTGGATAGATGTCCTTTTGAGCCTGTAGTGGGCTATGACATCCTCTGGCTTTAATTCGGCAAGGCAGACACGTCTGCGCAGTGCCCGCTGTCTTCTTTGTCGCTGCCTCAGTGGGGGTGGTCCTGGGGGGGGTGGCATTGGCGGTGGTTGTTGTTGCCTTCGTGGGACTCCAATCTGCATGATGACTACCTCCATGGCTTCTGTGGCTGTTCTGAGGGAGCTCTGGCCTAGTCTCCCTTATATATGTCCACTTATCTGCAATTTAAGTCAGGTTTGTATCAGGTGTTAAAAACTGGAGCTAACGTGAGTTAGCGCGAATTTTTGTGTAGCGATAGCATTGTTAATAGTGCGAAGCTGTGTTAGCGACATTTTTCAGTGATTTTTAGTCAGGAACGCCTACTTTGCATCTCATTAGCGGAGATTATCGCTGGCGTGCAAGGCGATAAAATGTCTGGGTACTATCGCGGAAAACTAGCGCTAATAGGGGTTAGCGACGCCTTGTTGATAGGGCGTTGGAATTATCGCCGCTTTATCGCCTAAAAGTGACGCTAACGCGGCGATAATGCCCTTGATAATATGCCCCCATGTTAGCAGAACTATTATTTTTTCACTCCAAAGCAAACATATTTTGTTGAACTTCTGAATTTGTAAAAGGTCACTTGCTTACCATATTGTGTGAATATTAATATTGGTGATGTGATGGCACACAGCGCAGTGCAGGAAATAATTGTAGCCTTGTGTCGATGCCGTCACAATATAATGATCTGCTCTTTACACTGTCAATTGACCGTGTTAAGAATACGTTTATTTGAAAAAAAATGCTTGCTCAATTGACAATATCATGGGTGGTTCTGAACAATCCTTTTCAGTATGAAACTTACTCTCTGAGGGTGATGCATAAATACATGCGAAATAATTATTTACTGACATTTTAATCACTGCGTCATCTAAATATGCGCCTTTAAAAGAAAAAAAAAAGTTATATGCTTTGTTTTGTTGCTACAATAGCTTTTTTGTTGGCATCGCCTGCAAGTTTATTGATGGCTTACTATTGCAATATGTGTAATCTAGGAGGAAGACATCTACTTTTATACCACGTCTGATTTGGTACCTACTTTCAGATTTCCTGCTATGATGGTTTGACGCATGAACACTTTTCTGCTTTTGAGCAAAGTAAAGATTTCAATTATCTGTCCCCCATGAGCACAGGATGCAGTGGTAAAAATAAACAGCACAAATTGGACAGGCACGACTGTTTTCTATATAGATATTAATGAAAGGCATGGATGTCTTCTATGATTCACCTAATTAAAAAGCTCTTTTACAATGGCACACGAATGGGCTTATTGACTAATGGGAAAACAGCAAAGAACACAGCATGTTTACAACACAAATCGAGCATGGCATATTCGTACAAGTGGTAATAACACTTTTTCAAACTGCATCGTATTGTGGATAATATGTGTTCAGTTTATAGGCACATGCACTACAATGTGTCATGCATTTTAAATAAATGCTCAATTTTATAATCATATAACATTATTAATGTGACGATTGCGTATTTCTACTTAAAATATTTTTATTCAAGCAACAGAAAAATGTTCACAGAAGTAGAAATAAAAGCGTGGACATTCAGTAGAATGTGAGCTATGAGCTTATACAAAGCATGTGTAGCTTTCAAGACATCTAGGGGGATATTCTCAAGAACGTGTGATAATTATCGCAAAATTAGGTTAACGCAACTTTGCACATCGCAGTCCATCGCGGGAAAATAACACCGTGTTAACGTTGTATTCTCAACCCGGCGGCACCATGCGATAGTCTCACGATAACGCGCCAAATGACCGCGTTAAAATTAATGCGACGCCGAAAAAATGCGAAACACGAACGCGAAAAAAGTTGCAATGCCCCAAATCGCGATACAAAAATCAGCGATAACCAGAGACAGGCCTGCAATTCCCACGCGTCATGCGGGAAAATGCACAATAAAAGCAGAAAAAAAAAAGACAAAAAAAAATAAACTGCGTAGCACCATGGATGCACCCGGACCGAGTGCAGAGGACAACGCGAACCCCACAAGCCCCACAGACGACCAGCAAGGAACCTCGGGGTCGGGGAAGGCCAAGGAGAAGAGGAAGACACAGTTCAGTCCGCAGGAAAACAGGATCATCGTTACGGAGGTGATAGAGCACTACCAACAACTGTTCGTCACCTCCAACGTGTCATTGGCAACAAAGACGCAAACATGGCAGACTATCTTGGACCATGTGAATGCAGTTGCAGAGTTGAGGAGGACAATGGAAGAGGCCAAGAGACGCTGGAATGATGTGAACGGCAAAACCAAGAACAAACTCAATGCCAACATGAAAGCAGCAACGCAGATTGGTGGTGGGGGTCCAGCGGCACACCAGGAGCTGGATGACATGGAGAAAATGGTGGCCACAGTCATCAGTCGGGATACAGTGCCAGGAGTAGTGGATCCGGACACTGCTCAACATGACCTGACACAACATCAACAGGGTGAGTACCGACCAGGGACTGGGGGATGGGGGAGATGGGCACAATGGCACACATGCACAATTAAGTAGAGCACACTGCACACCCACAATGACTCTTGATTATGTCCCTGATCTCCTTGGCATACTGCAGCACACATAGAAACAGCAAGTAGGCCCCCGTCGACAATGTGCCCGGAGGGGGCCCTCCCCACACATCACTAACCTCACAACAAACCCATACACATGTGCTGAACCCGGCAAAGCTGCGGGTCCGTGAGCCACACTGACAATCCAAGTGACACTGCATGACGATTAGCATGGCTGCAGTCCAATTATCATGACATGGTGCACGCCACGACACTGAGGTGACTGAGTGTGGACCACATCCGGAAAGGAGCAGGTCACACTCTGACACATCCACGTGCACAAACAACCCCTGATGTCAACAACACATCTGCAGACAAGCCATGCCCAAGAGTCACAACTCAACCAAGAGCCCAATTTACCCAAGTCTGCAACATCTCAGCACTGTAGAAGCACAGAAGTCAAAGGCACACTGCCTGAAAGGGATAAGGGGCAGCCAAATCAGAGCTGCAGGAGCGACTCACCCACAATGCAGCACACACACATAAGAATAAGAGCACCTCAACATTGACAACAATGTGGTACAAACTGCAACACTTTCACAACAGAACACAGGACACAACTGGTGCCGCATGTGTGTACAAAATGGCCAATCACATCTGGCATAGCAGGAAACTGTGAGATGACAATGTATGAGTACAACCTTACATCCGTGATGTAGTACAAATGTCCACTGTCCCGCATCAAATAGGCATCTCCTCACAAACAGTCACAATGTACATTGTCATTCAGTCTGTATGTAAACTCCGCCAATGCGTCAACATACATGGAACACACTGTGAAACTGCATCTCCCCTTTACATTGCAGAGGGACAATCAACACCTCCTGCAGAGCAGACCGTACATCACGTCAGTGATGATGGAGATGACCCCCAGGACATCGACTACGACGAACTCCAATGGTTCATGGACAACCTCCGCACCCCACCTCCAGTAGCAGGGCAGCCCAGCACCATCGAGGTGATCCCACCCCCTGCACAGACCACACAGCAGGAAGCACCCACCACCACGTCTGACTCCCAGCACCTCACCGAAGAACACATGGCGTTCCAACGCCGTGTGTTAGACTGCCAGAAGGAGCTGGCTGAACAGGTGCGGGTGGGGTCCGACCTCATGGCAGCCAAACTAGATGCCATACGTGGGTGTCTAAGTCCCATCAGGGACCACTTACACTCCCTAACGGACACCCACAGTCCACCCCATGCCCTCCAACAATCCATGGCTGGCGTCGCTGGAGTCATGACTCGGAGACAACAACAACTGTCTAGTCAGAGTGGCTACAGCATGTCATCCGTGATTTGGGAAACATAAGGAGGGTCATGGAGAACATGGAGTGGATGCAGGCGCAAAGAATGGCTACCACGGCTGCACACGAGAAAGCTGTAGATGGGATCTTTCATGCCCTGCAGATCCTCATCATGGGAGTGATGCCACAAGACATTGCGCAGATGAATGCTGCTGCTACTTCTACATCCACATCTCCGGCCCCTGATGTGTCAGTGTCACACAGTACTGCAAACCAAACACCACCACCCACATGTGAGGCACATGAAACGTCAGAGGACGAAGATGAGGATGAATCTGCCTTAGTGGTAAGGAGGAAGCACTAGCATTCATCTTTGCCAGGCTTGTTTCTGCTTGGGTCTGCCCTCTGCTTCATGCCCTGGAATAACACCTTCCACTGTCCCCCGACACACTCTGCGACACTAACCTTGGACCTCGACATGGACTGCCATATTTTGTATGCTCAACAATGACACACCAATCAGCCTGCGGACTGGACTCTTCCCCTTCCGAGTAACTTGTCAATCCCTAAAGGACTCTGGCTGGCCCTCCACGGGGCAACATTGTAAAGTGTTGTCTGCATGGCCCAGTACTAAGACAGCCTCAACACTCCACTGAACGTGAATAATACATTCTCATACACACAGATGTGTCATGTCTATGACTAATCAAGTATGAAAGCATGGACGAATGTAGGGGCAGTGATTCCCCCTTACGTCCATGTAGCTCATGTTGTGGGTCTTGAGTCACAGGGTGCATCCCTGCATCATGGTGGTACATATTTGACCCCAAAAGAAGCCCTGTTGTCAATTATAGGTCACAAATGAAAGCCTATATGTAATGATTTGGGAGTGGGACACATGTGAAACGCTGATGAGTGGGATTCCGTACTATCTTTGACACACAGAAATGGCATTTCGAATACGTGACACCCTAAACAGCCTCTCTGTACAGAGGTGACACACCCACCATCTATTTCCAATTAGTGAGATTGTTAGCACTACATGTTGCACTTACACTTGTCAGAGTGATGTGCTTGTACAGAGGAGTAACATGCACACAGGGAATGTGTGTTGTGATGAATTTATTTGCACATGCTGTGCCTGTGGTCATTTTGTACTGTCCCATGATTGCTAAGGACTGTGACAATGTGACGTGCTCATGTGAAGAAATTGTCAATGATGGTGTTCCTACGGGCTATTCCTGCTGCTGCTGCAGTGGGGTGTGGTCCACCTGCCTCATCTTCCTCATCATCGTCCGGTGCATCTGGCACTTGTAGCCATGGGGCATTGGTTCGTACACATATGTTGTGCAACACACAACATGCAACGATCATCTTGCACACGATGCCTGGGCTGTACAGGAGCCTTCCACCTGTGATGTCCAGGCACCTGAAACGTGACTTCAACACGCCAAATGTGCGTTCCACGATGCCCCTGGTGCGTTTGTGGGCCGCATTGTACTGCCTCTGGGCCTGTGTGTTCGGGGCTCGGAGGGGTGTCATCATCCAAGGGCAGAGTGCATATCCTTGATCACCTGTGACAGTGCAGAGAGACATGAGTCAAAAGTTGGTTCTGCATGATGTGTTGGCAGGCTCACTAGTTCATTGGTGTGTGATATGTGTGACTTAGTGTTTCCTGTTTGACAGGTACTGTTTGTAGCAAATGAGCGGCATCAAAGTGTATTACGTAGCCTCACTGCTGCTCCTCCCTCCCCCCTAGCCTATTTACTAGTGTGCACAGCACGGTTGCATCACTTGCACTCCTACGGCACACCATTGTCATGCCTGTCTGCGCATGTCCACAAGCCTGACAACGACACTGTGATGTTGTGCGTTGAAGGTGGGCGGCCACGTGTGTGTAGGAATATGGTAAGGATAGGGCGGACACAGATGTAGAGTTCATGGCTGGCTGAACTCGCGATGTGGTTGAGGGTAGACCTTTGGCCTATGCTGCGGTAATAGCGACACACACAACAGTTGGCATGTATGATCCCAGACCACGGGCGGGCTTGCGCTCCTTCATTTATCCCTTCGGCCAAGCCCGCACTCCGGGGGCATGCTACATTGCAACATTGTCCATTGCGGGACGGGTGGCGCCGACACTACAACAGAGACACATTCATTAGATACTTCCTTGGCAAGGCCAACACTTAGCAACGCCCAGAGCCCCAGGCTGATTATCCACACCCCTACGCTGGACTGTCGTACACCAGCCCACTCCACTTACGCTTACAGGGGGGTACGACACAGCTACATGTCCCAGGTCTTCCCCACTGCCTGAGGTGACATGGTTGTGTCCGCTGTCTACAGCACAATGTCATGTGGTAGGGCCCGGGGCCCTCGTGCATACATAATGACCACACGGACACACTTAGATAGTTTGTGGAACTGGCTACGGGTACGTGCGCCCGGCCCCTTTTATTGCCAGGGTCACATGTCCAGTGACGTCTGTGCTGGAAGGGTGTGGGGTGAGTGTAAGCCAGCCCTCAGGGAGTGGTTGGTGCTGACAACAACTAGAACAGTGATCAACGTTTCACACTCACAAGACTCAATCAGGAAGGGTCCATGACTTGAGCTGCACAGAGTTAGTGGCCCCGGATGAACTGCGGCCGGCACAGGCACACCGCCACGGGACGGTGATTTGCGGTGCACTGAGGTACAGCCACGAGAGCTGAGCGGGTCCTCGTCGATGTTGAAGCTGAATGTCGCAGAGTGTTTCGGGGGACAGTGGAAGGTGTTCTACCAGGGCATGATGCAGAGGGCCGAACCAAGCTGAAACAGGCATAATGGAGGAGATGAATGCTACAGACTCATGTTTAACACCAAGTCAGTACCAGCCACATGATGATGAAGACAACCCCTAGGGCATAGACTCAGATGCCACCAAAGTTCAACCAGTGAGTGTCCATGATTTTCGGTGCACAGAGTTAGTGGCACCAAAGCTGAAAGGGGATGAAGTCTGCGATGAGGTGTGTACAATGGTATGAACTCTGCCATTAACAGATCAAGACTCAGTTCCAAATGTGTGACCTACTTGACCGCAGTGCAGGCGGAAGGCAGTAGTCAGCAAGGGCCCACAGACACGTCCTTGGCTTGCGATGCACAGAGTTGGTGGCACCAGATCGAAGGGAGTACAGTGATATAAATGCTGCCATTAAAATATTAACTCGGCCATCATGAAATCAAGACTCAGTTCCAAATGTGTGACCTACTGGACCGCAGTGTAGGCTGGAGGCAGCGGTGGAGTACGTCAACGAGAAAGGAGTGCTGGGGGCCTGTGTCGCGGAGGCCGTGACGGTCTGAGGAGGCTGCCAAGGTCGCCGCCTCGGGCTTGGAGCTTGCACCGGCACGTGGTGGGCCCTCTTTGACACACGCCGGTGTCGGCAGATGAGCAGTGAGGCCTGGTTGCGCAGGGGTGGCCAAGACGGGTCTGGGGACCAGCGGCCTGGGGTGCAGCAGGAGCACAGGATCGCAGGCACCGCCGCTCATGGCGTCAGCCTCGTGGCAGGCTGAGAGGCACCACCCTGGCAGACACGTTGGCCATTCCGGAAGAGAACCACGCCCAGAGCAACTGGCTTTTTATTCACACCCCTTCGCTGGCCTGGCGTACGCCGGGCCAGCACACTCCGCTCACGCTTACAGGGGGGGACGTAACAAGCTACATTTCCACGATCTTCCCCACTGCCTGGGGTGACATGGTTGCATCCACTGTCCACTACACTCCAAACACCAGCAGTATATGTCGACATGGACATGTCTGTGGTCTGCATATTGCAGTCTTTCCAGCACATCCACGCCACATTTGGCATTGTGTACATTCTCATTCATGGGTCACTTGCCTCCTTCGCACATGCCTGGTTCCCACCTCTCCCCACATTCTGCTATTGTGTGGCTGAGGTGCCATGCCGTTGATGGCTTGTGTACATGGCTAGCCCAGGTTACCACAGTAAGTTGTGCTGCTGTGTCTGGTAAGTGGGCATGTTGTATGTGAGTTTGTAACGTGTGCATTCCCAGAGTCGTAAGTTGCATGACTGTGGAGTTGAGGTGTGTGGTGTGTTCATTTGGTACTTACCAACGAGCAATGCATTCCCATAGGTGCCAGCCTCAAAGCGCTGGTTGATGATGGACTGTTGGAAGATGAAGGAATCATGCACACTGCCTGGGTAGTTGGCGACGACATTGGTGAAGAGTCCCAGGTGGTCCACTATTGCCTGCACATTGATGGAATGCGTGTGCTTCCTGTTGCGGTAATTGTGTGCAGTGGCGGCAGGGGGCACGAGGAGTACATGTGTGCAGTCGATTGCCCCCAACACGTGCGGGAAGCAAGCTATGGCGTAGGAGCCTTGCTTGGTCTCCAGCTGTTCCTGCGCAGTGTGTGGGAAGTAAAGGTGCTGGGGTACCAAGCTGATGATGGCATCCAAGACAGGTGTGAGGAACTTGGATAGGGCTGGCTGTGAGACTCCTCCGACTCTGGCAGTTGTTGGTTGGAAGGTACCAGAGGCCAACATGTGCAGCACAGCCAGCAGCTTTGTCTGCGGAGGGATGTTGGTTGTCCGCTGTGTTGGTGCCGTCAGCCTGTGGGCAATGATGGTCAGGATGCGGAGGATGGTTGTCCTTTTGAGCCTGTAGTGGGCAATGACATCCTCTGGTGTTAAGTCTGTGAGGCTGGTGCGTTTTTTGAAGGTCCGCTGTCTTTGTCTGCGCTGCCTCTGTGGTAGTCCGGGGGGGTTAGGGGAGGTCCGGGGGGGTGGCGGGCCTGGGTGTGGTGGCGGTGGGTGTTGTGGCCCTCCTGGGTGTCCGAGCTGCATGATCAGTAGCTCCATGGCATCTGTTGTTCTTCTGGTGTGGCTGTGGGCTGGGCTGGTGCATTTCTGGTGCAGGTTATCGTCCGACTTAATACCAGGAAAGAGCAGGTGTTAATTCCCTGCTGCTAACGCGCCTTATCGCATGTTTTGTGATCTTATCGCCGATCTGGCTGGTCATTGAGAATGTTGCGAAGTGTTGTTGTCGCGGGTTTTTGCACGGGAACGCCTACTCTGCATCTCATTAGCGTTAGTTGCCGGTGTCATCCGTGGCGATGTTTTTTGCGGCTGCTATCGCAGGAAAACTGGTGATATCGGCTGTTAGCACCAGCTTGTGAATAGGGCGATAAATCTATCGCCACTTTGGCTGCGATAAAGTGCCGCTAACTCGGTGATAAGTCCTTGAGAATATGCCCCCTAGACTCTGATACTAGCTCCACAACATTGCTGGGTGGCTAGTGTCCCCAAAACACCTAAGCTAATACCCTCAAAGACATGCATCTTGGGTAGCCTCAATATATGCCCCATAGGCTGCAACACACGTGTTCAAATGTTTGCCTCTAACCTGTCCAGAGCCCTTTACCCTAGCAGTGGAGCAGCTGCCTTATCTTAAAAGGTGGACACTGGCGGTTAACACTATCAGTCCATTTCCACAGAATTTACCATGGTGAGACTCACTCACAGTAAAAGTGCAAAACCCGGGTAGTCAAAAGTGAAAAATCCAGGGGGACTAAATGGGCGGAACCCATTCCCTACAGTAGCCATTCAATTCAGCTGTAAAAAAATGTATTCATTCAGTTTTTGCAGAATTTTAGAAACTTCTTCTTCACGCCATTTGAGTTAGACACTTAAGTTTAGCTGAGTATCATCCGAATATTGTGAATGGGGATATTTCTGTGTGGAATTAGCAACCCACGGGGCTCCATTTACAGACCAAAAACAGTTGATGAGTGATTGGTCTGCGGAGCATTCCACACATCAAGGAAGGATCAGTAGATTTAGCCTATAATGTTCTGACTTAATCAATTTGAAAAAAGAACCACTTAAGGACTTTATCACTACCCCTGTCCATGAGACGAGCGCTAGAGAGAAGGACAGGCAGACAAGCATCTCGCTCCTCCAGGATATGCCGGGGGTCGTTCTGGATTTGTAAGGTGGCTGTCTCCGTGATGGTACATTTGGCTCTAAGATTGTATTCATATGATCTCAGGACGTTTTGTTTAGTGATTTGAGGTAGCAACTTGGCAGGCACTACTTTATGAGATCAGTCAGGAATGAAAGATTAGATAAATGGAGGAGCTTCTGAATGGTTTTACATTAAGTGATGGTACCATCTTGACCTGGTTTTAGGAAGTAGATTAAGAGTTCTTGTTCCCTGCAGGTATTTAAAAGTCTTGTGGCGGAACGGTATGATTGCTTAGCACTGGTTTAATCAAGTTTATTTTAAATGGTGTCATCACAGCAACATCAAGGTTTACTAGCAGATGCAATTTGGAGAAGAGGTGGCAAATGTGAAGACAAATCAATATCATCGTGGAATGCTGCATCAGCTCTGTTAATCAAATGTGTGTACTTAGATAGGTCACCAACAGAGAAAGAAGTTAGCCTGAAACACTGTGCAAAACAATTGGTGGGTGCAGAAGTAGGTGCATGAGTGAGAATCATGTCTTCAGAATGTGAAACAAAATTAGCTTCCAAAGTGAGATGCGCACAATTGCTTTTTGAGGCACAGCGGTACTTAATAGAATACTGCTCTTGCAAAAAACGACCGAGAATGTTAGTCAAAACAATTTGTGTTTTGTCTGGGACGTCTCTACCTTTCACTGATCACTTCCGCGATCACTATACATCTTCAATGAAGGGCAAATCGAAGTCTATGCTTCTTTCTCGCATTTGTAAAGCACACATTCATCAAGAGAAGTATTGCAGTGATAATGGAAGTGCTGACACAACATTCACTCATTGCGAGAAACAGCTACAAAAGCAGAACCCCTATTGCCCATCTTTATGTACTTAAAGTTAGCCCCATTGCGGTACACTTCTATTCCACCTAATTCCAGTACACTGCCAGTTTACACCATACATACCGACCCCAATTTACTCAAGCCAGTTGGCCCCATCACATTCCACTCTGAATTAGTTCCATTCCAGTTGACTCTTCCCTGTAAACTCTCAGTTGCCACATCTCAGTACCATACACTATTGACACCACCACTGCTTCCTGCCAGTGCATTGCCAGCTTCCCTCATGCTAACACACACTTTCAGGTTTTCCCATCAAAGTAAACAACATTTTGCTCCCTCCAAATACTCTACAGTTTACATCATTTCCGTAAAGTAAATGTAATCAGATTCTAGTTTGCTACTATGGTAGTGATGGGGCCGAATTCCATATCCTATTTTACTCAGCAATATCTGGCCGATGGTCTTTATTGCCTGCTAGGAAATGTGGAGGGAAGAAAACAATTTACCAATTATACATTTCCCTTCCCATCCAGCTAAATAACTACGGACTCCGAATTCAGATCTTTGTTGATTTATTACAAAGCCAAAAACAACATAATATAAACACACCTCAATATCAAGGTGTAAAGATACATGAATACTAACACAGAGCCCAATCTACGAATATAGGTCATACGGCACAATAGGCACAGAACAATAAATTCCAAAATCAGAACACAGATGGGTATAGACACTGCGTTCAGATCCTTTTTCATTTGTATTTCCGAATTAAAGAATAATCTGTCCCTACTCTACTTCTAAAGTGGCATCCCTTCCTAATTTCCCAGAAGGATTTCCCAAAAGGTGTCAGCACGTGTTGACTTCCTAAGAAGTGCACTCACGTTAAATGGGTCAAGTAGCGTTAAGCTACAGAGCTCGATATAAGATGCTCTCCTTCCTCAGTCAAAAGCAGAAGTCCTGCAAATCTGTCCCTGTGCCTAATACAAAAAGACAAAGTTAGACCCCTAACGGGTCACATGGTACATTATTCCATGACCGCCTTCTTGAGTAACTTTCCACAAAGTCCAATTAATTTTACAGCTCTGTACGCAGACCTTGGTTCCCAAGTTTCACCCGGCACGAAAAGTGTCCTCCCTTCTCTCTGTCCGGGCTCTTCAAAGGCATTCCTTTCCTCCCATGTATCTTCTTAAATCTAAAATAACGAGGTCAAATTCCTGCACCTGCAGTAGGGGTGAAAAGAAAACTTTCTACACACATAAATTTTAATTAGCTCCTGACCTAAGAGCAAACGAGGAGAAATGTTACCTTTTAGAAAAACAAAGTTAGGTCTACATTTGTGGTTAACCTAAGAACGTTTTGTTTTCAATGTGCACTCGTTACACAGGCCTTATATGAATCCTATAACAATGACTACGTTTCTTTTACCTACTAATCATTATATAAGTGCACAATCACATGATTTCTCTAAATACATACGGAATGCTAATCAATCCTGTAAATAGCATTGCAATTTCATTCTACAGATTTGCATATGATGATATATAAACTTCGTTTTAATACGCACAAAGTTCAACCAAACATTTAATATATATACACGAGTACAGTTCGTACATGAATATAATGCACCACTACAAGTTTAAGAGCGTTGAGCGTTCTATCAGTAGCGAATTTAATTGGCAAACAAAACGTTTTTTTTTAAAATGTGCAAAAGTCTACGATTAAATACCATGCATATAATAAATGCAAACATTGCAGTAGGTAATTATACTTAGATGTGATAAGCCTATAAGCAAAGTCATATAAATATTGACTTAAGTTAGCCTAACTCCTGAAGTCATGTTAACGGAAGCATCATGTTAATATATAAAGACCTGTTTTTACATTGGTTCATTGTTTTGCATGTGAATTTTTTGTTGTTGCTGCAGGTACTGTTACTTTCCAGATGCCTTCTATTTGCTGGTGAATAGGCAACTGATAGTGAGGTTCCGAACGGGCAGAAAGGAGGCAACAGGAAGGATGATTCATAGGAAGAACTGTTTGAACCTCAAATGTGGACAAAGTGTCTTTTCAAGGACTTGTGTCTTTTCCTCCTTGTGCAGATGTGAGAAGATAGGGAGCTAAGCAATTCCCAGGAGTTTACTATACGCTGTCGTGACGAGAAAGATTTAAACATGTTACTATCTAAAATGTGTGTGTTTATATCAGTGCATGTTCTTAGAGTAGGAGCCCAGACACCCTTTTTCCGGACTCTCTGGCCTCTGATAGCAAGAGCTCATTGGATTTTACTGAAGTCGTAGGGCATCTCTCTTTAGTAGAGATTTCCCTTCTATTTCCCACTTTTAGAAGATGCTTGCTGATCTGTAGCTGAGAATGTTTTCCAGCTTAAGATTTATAATTCAGTGCAAAGGCATTTTGCTGATACATTCTTTCTCTCATCAAAACTCTTCATTGGCCTTCTGAATTGACCCATTATTTCATTCCAATCCATCTTAAACTAAGGTTATGAAATTTCTTTTATGGAACACGCTTGCTCTATTGTTACAATATTGACTATAATTTTGACTAACATTGTATTTTTCCTTATATTAAAATATCAATTATTGGATTTAATTTATTTTTAATGCTGAGACTTAACAACTAATAATTATTGATTAAATAATGATCCTAAAAAACAAATTACTAAACCCCTTTAACTCACACTAAATTATCTTTATTGACTATACAAAATTTGTTTTAATGATTTTATCTTCTGATTTTTGATGTAGATGATTGCTTCTTTTTACCAAGCTTTACACAGAATTGGACCCCAACTGATCCAACCTCTTATAACTCCCTGTGTTCCTAAACAAACGCTATGATCTGAGGGTCAGAATCTTCTTCATGTCTCAAGGATCAAGAAAGTAAAAGGGGGCAGATGCCTTTTCACTTTTTTATCTTCCATACTTTGGAATGCGCTCCCTTTGCACATCAGATAGGAGAAATCAGAAATTTGCTATAGGAAGCTACTGAAAACCCATCTATTCTAGGGACTATCAGACACTTTTTCAACTAGAGCGGAGGTTATTACCAGGGCTGGGAGGCTCGTTGGGTAGCCACACACTATATAAATTCCGGAAAATAGAATACTTCTCCTTGTCGACTAGCATAGGTCCATACGACCAATGGGCGGGGTTATTTTAATGATTACATTTGAAATCAGATATAGACAACCCCACTCCGTCAAGTGGTAGCGAAAGGATGGTTCTTGTCACAGGAGAAAAGGAGCTGAAATATTGCCTAAGTATAGAATTTCCCAAGTCCCCTAAGTCCAAAATCCGAAATTGAAGACAGAAAGAGTTTGCAGTTCAAAAAAGCGATTACGGTGGTGGAGGTGTCAGTATCAAAAGGGTTATGCATCACAATTGTCTTTATTGAAAGTTTGTCATTGTGTTGAAGTTATGTATCTTGTATCTTGGTTAGGGCTTTGTAGAATTTCTAATACCGCTGGCAGAATCGGAGGACATTACTAATTCCATGTTACTCTCATAACGCGGAATTACTAATAAATCCTGCTGACCCGCCGGCGGAATCAATTAGTCTCAGTACTGGTTTTACCTATCCTCTTCCTAGTGTTTGTCAAGGAGAACTTCTATGTCCGTTTTCTATGTTTAAGTGGAAGCATGTATTGATACACACTTCCGCTCTTTGCCACTTTCACCCACATGCTGCTAGTACGGGATCCCTGTTGTGGCACTTTGGTCTTGAAGTGTTACTGTGCATGCTACATTGCTGACAAGGCTTCTGATCATAGCTCTTGCAATTTACTGGCAGCAGAAGTAGGCCTGGGCGGAGTTCGCATAGTCGTGCTACGTTGAACTCTGCGAAGTTTCAAAAAAACTCTGCAGCACTACACAGAGTTTTGCAAGCTGGCTGAGCTGGACACCGCGCCAGTTCGCGTGCTATATGCAGCCCGAAGGGCGTTCTCGCACCGCAAATCATGCACGAACCGCACCATGCGGTTCACATGAGTGCGAGCTTCTTGTTTTTTGCTCTGTTATGGTGCTGGGGCCTACTTTTGAATCTGTCCTTAATCTGTTTATTCCTACTCCTTTCTAATTTATCTACCCCTCATTTTTATTAGTTTTCATTCAGTGTTACTTTGTATATGTGTATTTTACGTTTTTTAAATGTGTTTTGTGTTTTTTCAGGACATTTGCACTTTATGCTTTATTTTCTCATTTTCCTTCCTTCCTTCCTTCCTTCCTTCCTTCCTTCCTTCCTTCCTTCCTTCCTTCCTTCCTTCCTTCCTTCCTTCCTTCCTTCCTCCTTCCTTCCTTCCTCCCTTCCTTCCTTCCTCCTATACTCTTCTCGTCCTCCCATCCAGCGCCATGGCAGAGCAGGGGTGTGGAAGCGCCAGGCCCCCTCGAACCAGCACCACCAGCTGCAGCCGCCTACCATGCCATCGGCATCGCAGTGAAGGGGTACAGCCCAGTGCCATTTTCTCAGTGTTGGAGGTGGCTGCGCTCGTTTTTTATGTGCAGCTCCACCTCCCCTCCACCCTGGTAGCAGACAGCAGACCTGGCAGTGGGTACGCCCTCCAGGAGCCTAGGCAGCGCTGGGAGAGGGTGCTCCGGGCTGTGCGCCACAGCTCTGGGGTCTGTGCGCACCCAACAGCAGCTTACGCACCGGTGGGCTGACATCCTGGATAGGGACCGGGACCTGATCAACCTGCTAGGTGTGGAGGTTGGGGGGCTCAGTGAGAAATAATTATTTATTTGTCATGTTCAATCTATGCTGATATTGTTTTCCCAAATAGCAAGCATGCTGCTCATACTCAGGTAAATTAAGTTTATGTTACAAATATTATGCGATCATTATCATCTAGTAGACAGGTGCTTGGCAGGGCTGCCTAATCCTACTCGACGTCATTGGCGCTCGCTTGGGCTGTTTATTTAAGAATTAATGCAGAGACTCCTCTTGTTTGTAAGATAGTGGTAGGTATTAGCATTAGTGGGCTAGTGTGCTCTCTCACTTCTCTGTGCCTTTATTTTTTGTAGCCCGTACAGTCCCAACCACAGTAATGTGTAGTAACTATGAATGCATCTATGCATTGGAAAAAAATGCAGAACGAGTTGACCCGTCAAAGGGTGAGTGATTGAGAATGAGATGAGAAGCAAAGATCATTTGTTGCAATTTATTAGTAGTTCCAAATGTAGTTTACCAAATTTAGGGTTATGATATTAAGGAATAGGTCGACAATACTAATAGGAGAGGAGATCTGATTTTTAAAAGTTAAATCAAATGTTACTGCATTTGCCTCTCCCTGTCAAAATATTTTTGGGGAGATTAAACGTAACATTAATCTTTTTTTTAATTTAATTTTGCTTATTTCTTACATTAGCATCCAGGGGCACGAGGGATACCACTGAGGCGCCGGTGGGTGAGGGAGCAGGAGGTGTCTCCACAAGTGCTAATGGCTCTGCTGGGCCCAGTAAGTCCTCCTATTAATATTATTATTATTTCCCTATCTTTCACCACTCCACATTTAGGATAATTGTTTTCCTTTTTACTGTACCTGTCTCCACATTTTTTCCAACTCCTTTTCGATCTATCAGTTTCCTAAATTCTTCTTATCCCTGCATTATCCTATTTATTACTTATTTTCTATATTTCAAGTTTCTGTACTTGACTTCAAACTATATGTACTAGTCAGAAGCTTCCTTTTTCTTCTGTTTTGTCAGTAAGCTTTCTTTCTCCCCTTATAGACTGGTGGTACTGTAAGACTCATAGAACCCATTTTAAGTCAGGTACTCTACTGTGTAGATTGCATGGCCAAATAAGGTATTCTACGCATGTTTTTTTAGAAGGCTTTCTTTTCCTTGTTCATACTCAAACAATAAAATGAGAGAGTGGCCATGGTCGTGGTGGACCCCCCAGTGTTGTGTATAAATTATTATCATAGTACCTGCAGTTAATGACCGTTCAGCATGGCTGGAAGTATGAGGAGGATGGCCCCATTCCATTTGCCAACTAAGACCATATGTCCTTCATTGACCACTTCATTGCGCTTCAATAACTCAGATTCATCATAGCTCTGTACCTTCATTACAAAAAGTTTTTGGTTGGCTTGACTACCTGGCTTTTCAAAGATTGCCAATCAACAAAATGCCCAATGTGATGTTTTGAATTTGTGATAGAAGATTAAGATACTGTAACCAAACTGTAGTGATGTTTTGTTTTGTGGTTGTATTTTGCTCACAAAAATAAATAGGGAGAGGTATATCTGGCATATAAAATCCTAAATGTGTAATGTTTTTTCAAGCGGCACAGACTACCAGTGCCAGGACCGGTGCCAGTGGAAGGGACGTGGCAGCAGCGGTCACTGAGGGGAGAGTCCCAGCCGCAGCAGGGGAGGGCAGTAGTAAGTCACATTGCTTACTTATTGACAATTAGTAATATACTGATTGCAAGGGCGTTGACTCATGAACACCACGCTTTAGCAGATTTTGCAGGAGTTGAGTAGTTATGTCCTCTTCTATCTGCAACTCAGCAGTCAAAGGTTAATAAATTAACTTTAACAATGATGGGTTGATGGGAAAGGGAAAACAGGATGGAAGGAGAAAGGATGGGTGAAATGTATGTAATGTATGATTGAAAAAATGCGTGAAAGGATGCATATAGCTTGGTGATGATGATAGGAATCTGCATGGCTGGGTGAAGGATGAATGAAAGGGTGTATATATGGGTGAAACTGGAAGGATGCCTGCCTTGGTAGGTGAAAGGGATGCTTGGTTGGGTTAATGAGAGGATGTGGCCAAATGGCTAAAGAGGTCGACCTCGAAGCTGGGGAACCGGGTTCGAGTCACAGGCTTGGCAGGGATGCTCAACATCCTATGATTCTGGGCAAATCACTTAATCTCCCTGGGGCAGATTTACAAGCCCCTTGCGCCACTTTTGCGTCACTTTTCCAATGTTAAAAGTGACGCAAAAGTGGCGCAAGGGGCTTGTAAATCTGCCCCCCTGTGCCTAACAAAGACGAATGTGTCCGTCTGTAACATAACGTAACATAACTGTTGCTCATGTAATGTGCTCTGATACCTGCAAGTTGAGTTCACGCTATACAAAACTGCCCCCGCCCAAAAAAAAGGCAAAGCAGGATAGGTGAATGGAATGGGTGAAAGCAAGGATGCATGGGTGGGTAAATGGATGTTGGTGAAAGTTTCATTTGGAGCTATGTTTGGATGGTTGGATTGATTGGCTAATGATGACTGTTTTGCTATGGTGAAAGAGTGGATGAGAAAAATGTACAGCTTAAATGGTGTGTATCAAAGCCAAGGGTGAAGATTAAGAATACTAGTAAAACAATGTAATGGTGAATGGATAATGCAATTGCTTGACTTTTCAGGATGGGTTAGACTGTGACAAAGGTATATCCCGTTCCTTAATCCTTTCACTGACTGTACTGCAGTACATTATTTTTCCCATCGTCAACTTGCAGCAGATAGGATGTTACCATGATTGATTTATTTTATATGTGACGTGTATCATTCATATTATTCATCTTCCTTGTAGTCAGGGTAAAATTGAAAAGCATTTTGGAGAAGAGCATGGCCATTGGAATAAAATAATTGTCTGTTACAGCTGCCCCAGCCGCAGACTGCAGAGACCACGTGTAAACTAGGGCGCCAGCTGAGGCATACCGCCATTAATTAATTTAGCACAGTAAGAGACAGAATACTTGTACTCCACAGTGCATAATACCTGTCTCATTAATGAGAGGTAATCTGTTTTTATTTTTTAATTTCTACGCAAAGTGTTAATATTTTAGTTAATAAGCAAGTACACAATACATGTGCTTCACATAAGTAGAACATGGGCACTCTGTGGTAGACAACATAGGAAAATAATAATGTCTAGACATAGCACTTCAACATCCTACATGGCATTTTATCAAAAGGATGTAGGTTATAGCTGAGGGAGTCAAAGTTTAAATAGGCATGAGGTGATAACAAAGGTAACATGCACATAGCAACACAAGGAGTCTTGTTTGTAATCCGTGTTGCCAGCTTGTATGACCAGCTGTTTAAGAGAAAATAAAAAACCTTGACCCAAGACCAACAGGCTTCCCAAACCTTGCAGAGACAAAGGACCGATCACTTTGAACAGTTTGAAGTGGACTGATGTCCTATGAAAATGCAAATGAAAAGGTCAGACTAGAACTGCTAGAAGACAATTCAAGTTGTCTGATCAACAGCATACCAGAACCATTATTGCAGCTAAAACTAGACCATTCCTTTAGCAAATGGGCCTAATTCGTGAAGCCCCAAACTATTTAAGCACTTTCCTAGGAAATCCTTCAAAAGAAAAAAAAAACAGCAGTTTTTTTTAAACTGGTGTGCTGCTGCATTTATTCTGCCTTAATTCATTTCAGACAGTTAGTGCATTTGCCATTTGCCTTTAGTTTTATGAGAGGCATGTGCGGGTAATGGCTGTGACTCTAATCACATCAAATTGAATGGCCCACTGGGACCATCAATGTACTGCTACTGTGCCACCCACTACATAATTTTAAACAGGATTTTTGCACAGAACATTGTTTACAATTTGTCTTTATTCTTTCTTACAACTTCTGGTCACCATCATCCATCCCGCCAGGATGTAGCAGCCCCGCTGCAGGAGCTAGAGGCGATAAGAGCCGAGTGCCAGCTGCTGGTGGCCCTAGAGGAGGAAGAGGAGGAGGCAGCTGACCAGGGCCCCAGCCAGGCCCCAGCACCAGCACTTCCAGCTTCTTCCCCTGCACAACATCGGCACCGAAGTCCGCTGGCAGTTGCTCGCCAGCAATCACATTCATCATCATTCACTGCTGCCCCCCACTCTGATCGCATTTTACTAGGCTGCGTCCTTTCAAGGTTCGCACAGATGGAAGCCGGCAGAGACCAATGGAGAGGCACCTCAATGAGCTCCTGAGCCTGGCCCACAGTTCCTAGTGCCCTCCGCCCCTTTTTAAACTTTTGTTTTGGTAGGTGGTACTTGGTTGTTGTTGTAGGTGCGAGGGTGGGGATGTGGGAGTTGCGATTGGGGCTTATATAGTTTGGACTACTTTTTTCCCCAGACAATGAAGATTTTGATTTTGTTGGACAATGGTTGGGGAGAGGAGGATTTCATTTGTTTAGGGAGAGGGGTGGGCCAGTTGTTGTGGTGGGTGGAAGGGATGGTTCTTTTTTATTGTTTGGGTTGAATAATAAATATTTAAGTTTTGTTATTTATGCCTTAAATCTAGGTTTTTGGTCTTTTTTTTAACTTTTCACTGCTGCCTTTTAGCACAACCTATTTTTAAAATTTGCTGATAGTGTTTACCAACAATTAGGTATGTGCTATGCCTATGTGGTACCCTTCTTATACTCCTAGTCTCTGCAGACTGCAACTATATTGACCACTAAGGTGGGGGTTGCCATTGCCTTGCCTACAACAACATGGTAGAACAACAAACCATAGTTCTCTTACCAAATAGAAGAAGCAAGGGCTGCAAGGTTTCCCAAGGTAGCACTTTTGGTGGTAATAGTAGCAGGCTAGTGCACTAACAACAGTGAAGGAATCAGAAGTGAGCTCCCACTCCACCTTGCTGAACTCCAACTGTAGGATTTTAATTGGAAAGATTATTCATTGCAGGCAACTAAATTGAAATAAAAACTAAGTTAGTGGGTTATATATTATTATATCATAGCTTTACAAACACTTGAGGCCAGACTTCTGCACAACAAAGAATACCTGATACTGAATAACAAACAATACTAAATTATTCAGAGTAATTGTGAGCTAGTATTTCGATTAAAACAAAAGTGATACTCGAATCGTGATTTGTGAAGAGGACCTAAAGTCTGGAGTGGACGTAGTTATTGGTTAAGCTTTTATGTAATGCAACACACAATGCCTGAATGATGATGCTGATGAAGGATGTTCTTCTATATCTAAAATAGCAATCACTTTTCTGTGTGGGTGGGCAAATGGGGCCAGTGCGGACTATTGTTTCAGTAACAGGAGTAGAACTGAAGATCCTGCACTGAGTTGATGTTGCTTTCACCACATCCGCCCCACCAAGTGTGTGATCAATGAATGGTGTAAATTATTAAATCACACCGCAATAAATCACACAGCCCGAGGGAAGAGGGTTAGGGGTTTGATGCATGGATGGGAAAGAGGATTTGAAGAAAGGTGTGACAAAGACAAACACTACACAAAGACAGTATTCATCTGGGCAATGAGCAGCCAACCATCAGCAATCTGTTGTGGGAGGAAAAGGAAACAAAGGAATGTTTATGACACAGTTAACTTAATTCAGTGCAAACCAAACAGTCTGTCAGCCCCAGAGAGACCCAAGTTACATTATTATATATCAAAATATTCTGTCACCTGGGTTTGAAAAATACTTAATACAAATTAAGTAGGTGTGAAGCGAACAACACACATTTTAATTTTTTTTTATTATTGAACGAAAAATTATACTATATTGCCAAATTGCGAGGTGCATCTGTATTCTTCTTGGATTGTCCGTCAATCTTGGGTGCCCGGCTGATGCGGTCCAGTAATGTAAGTGGGAGTGTTATGGTGCTTTTGCAGGAGAAGAGAAGGCCTGCGGATTGACAAAATTATATTGTAGAATCAAGGAGAAGGACAGAAGGGAAACTTCATAAGGAGTCCACCAAGGAGACTAAGAGAGAAGAATGGTCCTTTTTGCAATCATTCATTTTATGACTGAATTGCGATCAATTAGGTGAGAGCAACGACAACAACCAACAATCACAGACAAGTGCCCGCATTTATTGGGCTGCTCAAACTCGCAACTGCCATGATCATCATCATAATAATAATATGTAGCCTAGCACGTGCATAAAGTGATGATCACCACTTTTCTGTTTCCAGTTACATACAAAAGGCCCCCCCACCAACCACCACATTGTTTTAAATTTGAGCAAGCCAGCACACACACTCTGCAACGTTGCATTTCCCAAATCAAGTAAAATCAGCACACTTCTCTCACCACCACTCCACAGAGTTGAGTAGGCCTCTAAGAGTCATCACCAAATGTTAGTTTCTGTGAAGTTGACAACTTCATTCTTCGGGTGGCATTTGTTGAAGTAGTCACGCCCTCAGTCCTTCCATCATTCTCCTGACTGAGTAACGTGTACCGATAGAGTCCCGACTGAAAGGCAATAGATCAACTTGTAGTGCAATGCTGTTGATGAACAACAAGAGAAACATTGAGTCATTCTTTGTGTAGACTAGATTTGCGTTTGTTAGCTAAAGGGACTGGTTGGGTCTTTGAGGAGTGTGAAGCAGAAAAAACAGCAGTGTGGACCACGCAAACAAATCTCGCTAAGTTTCACAGGGGAAGGAAAAAAATCACCTTTAGGAAAAAAATAATCACACGTCGTTAGGCCACCAACATTGTAAATCATCACAAACACAATCAAGCTGAATAGTTATAGTTAAACAAAAAAAACAACAATCTCACTGCCTGCCACCACATGAATCATCTCAACACACTCACAAACAACAATCACTCATAATATATATCAACCTTTGGTACATGCAGCATGCCACTTTCCTGTACCAATTCAAGCGCAGAGATGGTGGTATATTGCCAATTCATTGTTTCACGAAACACACATTGGCCAGTCTTGCAAATCAAATAATGTGGGGCAGTCCGGCTAGGGAAATAAATAAAGTACAGATAGGCACAGGATGGAGGCAGGCACAAATCTGTCTCTCTAATGTCCTTGAGGGGAATGGGGGAGAGACTTCTTCACTGCACACTGGTCCAACTCCAATCTGGCAATAAAATGTATCTGAAATGGTAGGGCTGCATTAGTCAATCAGACACAAGCAAACAAAATAAAATAATGTTCCCCTGGCTATATCTTTTTTTGTAGTCAAAGCAGTTTGGCGATAGAAATAGAAAGTTCAATGGTTAGTGGCCCAGGCCTAGTAGTCAGGGAAGTAGAGTTCATCCTCAAACTCAGGTGGTTCACCAAGAAGTAGGTCAGCTAACACACTACTACCGTGACCTGAGTCTGACCAAAAACTCCCTCCTCCTCCTGTAGTACTTCAGGTATGGTGTAATTAGGTGGTTTAAAGTGCTGATTCATTTTGATCACAGTTAATCTCTCCATGTTTTGGAGTGAGAGACTGGTCCTTCTCACTGTGACAACTGCACCAGCTGCACTGAACACACGCTCAGCGGACACACTGGATATCGAGCAAGCCAGATGCTTTATTGCCAGCCTGCTGAACACTGGCCATTGGCACCTCTTACCATACCAAAACACCAATGGGTTTTGATCAAGATAGACCTCTGTTGGGTCATCCAGATAGACCTGGACGATCCTATCAATAGTCATTGGTGCTCCACCTTGCTCGACCTCTTTTGCCTTCGCCTCTGCACTGGACCTAAGCCCTGTCTTTAGAAACCATTCCTGTTGTTGCTGGTGCTCTTGTTGTTAGTTTTGGCTGTTGTGAGCCAACAGCAATGCCCTCAGGCTCTGAAGTTGAAAGCTGCACTGCAGAACTTGTGCCCTTGAGGAGTGGGCCTCTAATTCCCTGCCATTCTTTTTCTAGGTCACTGGCTTGCTCAGCAATCCATGTCTTGTACTTTGAAACATCCCTGTCTGAAAAAGGAATGAAAGTGGTCAATTATTATTTGCACCGTGGATCAAGAATTGTGGCACAGATGTAATGTCTGGATGACACAATATCTCTTTGTATCCTTGTGTTAACAGATAAGCGAAGGATTAAGCTCTCCACCAATTCATGCGCATCTTTTTTTTTCATCCACACCTGCGTACTTTTCAGACACCTCCTATAGCTGTTCTTGTAGCATATGCAACAACAGTATAGCTTGGCCGATGGTACTCTGCTCCTTGCTGACTTCCCGTGTGAAAACTTCAAAAGGAAGCTGCATCTCTGTCAGACATTTGACTAATCCCCATTGGTCCATCTCAGTGATCATGCCTTTCGCAGTTGCATCCTATCATTGCATGACAAATTCATTGATCGGTCTGTACTGCTCAAATAGATGTTGCAACATGTAATAAGTTGAGTTCCAACGTGTTGGCACCTCCTGTATGAGTGCTATAACTGGCATTCTATTATCACACTGCATGGCCCTCACCTGCTAACTCGGTCTTCTTTTTTTTAGAAAGTCCTGTACAATGATGTTGATGCAGTGCACCAAACACAGGACCCTGAAATAGACACCATCTGCAATGGCCTTAGCTGTATTACTGCCATTGTTTGTGGCAACAAATCCAATGTGAAGCCCTCTTGGCCACAGCCATTCAAAGACCTTGTTGTTAAAGTATTCCAAGATGTTTGCAGCAGTAAGGGATTTCTCTATTGCAAACATGGCTACTGTTTCTGAGCACCATTAAAATTCTCAGCAATGTCAACACCTGCAGACATCATTTCTCTCACCCCCACAAAAAAGATCCAGTGTACAGTGATGCACATGTAATCAGTGGCTTGGCAACTGGTCCACATGTCTGTCATCAGGCGGATAGTGTGAACAGCAGTCTGCTGCAAAGCTTTTACAACCAATTCCAGTACATCGTGATGTACTGCTGGAACAGCAACTCAGGCAAAATAGGACCGGCTGGGAACCTTCCGTTTCAGGCAGATGGCTGCCAAAAATTCTAGAAAGCCCACCCCTTCTACAAAAGAAAAAGGAAGGAGTTCTAGCGCTAACATTTTAGCCAGCTTCATGTTGTATAAATGTGCCGTTGGGTAATTGCGTTTGTACTGCTCCTGCTGCCTAAAAATGCCAGCAATAGTAGCCTGGATTTTTCTTTTCTGGTGCCACTAAAGCAGGTGACTTCTTGAGAGCAGACGGTGGTAGGCTCAATATGCATCTCAGCGGGGCAGTGACTGTATGCTCTTGCTTTACTGTCTCGATCTGAGCATTATGCCATTGCGATGTTGCTGATGTGGGCGGTACTTCTGCACTGCTGGGAAAAGGGCTGATTTGCATAACGAAAATGTCTTCCTCTACTACACCTTCCACCGTGATCAGATCGGATTCCCTGCTCAGCATTTCACCCTCTTCACCAACATCACTTGCTGTTTTTTGGCCGCTAAGGGGCTTTTGGATTGTGTGGTGTTTTCTTAAATGGGTTGTTTGGCCTCCGGTACCATAGTTTTTATCAAGTTTACCCCGACTAACACTTGATCCACAAATGGAGCATATGGCAATGTTTAGCTCCTTCTTGCTAACAGTAAAGAAGTCCCAAACTGGGGAGGTCCACTTTCTGATGCTGGTGCCACTGCCAATGCCAGATAAACTGTCGGTAGGTGGGTGTTTTGACGTTTGCTTCTCTGCAGTGCCTACTTCTACTGAAGTGTTTGTGGATATAGGTCGCATCTGGGGCCTTGCATATATGGCAGCTGGTGGCGGTGGTATCTGTGCTACATCTCTCAGAGCAGGTTGAGACAGGGTAACGTTGGTCTCCACTGGGGCTGGCCTAACATCCATGATTACTGGCTCGTCATCATCCTCCTCTTCTTCTCCATAACTCTAAGGCTTTCAGTAACCTTCCTTTTCCCTTGCCTCTCCTGACGTGTCTCACTCATAGACTGAGGTGGGATCCAAGTGGAGTCTTGATCATCAGAAGGGGGTTTGGAGAAGAAGATGGTGGAGTAACCCTCCTTTTTCTTGCTGGAGACCTGGAAGACAATGGATCTTCTGAAAGAGTGGCTTCTTCTACTTCCTCAGCATGAAGCTCAATCTCCTGAACTGCTCCTACTTCAGGAGAAACTACTATTTCTGGCTGCTGCTGTTGTTGCCAACTTATCTGAGTTTCTTGCAATGATTAGGTACTACTTTGCGAAAGAGATACGTCCATTTTAACTTTATTGTCGGTGTTGCCGTGATTAGACTGGCTGCCTCCGTGCCAGACATGGGCTTGGGCCTAGGTTGGGGTGGGGTGGGTAAGCTGATGGGGGTGTGCTGCTCCCAGCTTGCTCCCAGCTTGCTCCCAGGAGGTTAGCCGAAAAAGGTCCTGGCCAGTACACGAGTGGTGGAAATTGGCTTCTTCTTCTTCCTAATGGCCACTTTCTTGGCAGCACCTTTCTTTGGGGCCATCTTGAAACTGTCAGTTGGCAGTGGCACTTAGCTTCACAAGCTGAAGAGATGTCCTTGGTATGTGCACAGGTCTTCAGGCTGTGTGTGATATTGTCTCCTGTACATCTAAAAGAAAACAAGCAAGAAGAACATTATTGAAATGTGGCATTGTTGCAGTTGAATTAGTAGTTTCATTTAGTGTGGTTACTTAAGTTATAAATAAGTAACAATACAGTGTATCCAATATCCATTTGTAAAACCACACTAACATAAGCTTTCATATAAGTCAGGAAGCATAAGAAAGAGCAACAACAACACACAGATGTAACTGTTTGCTTTATGTGCATCAAGTTGGGAATGGGATGTGGCACTCAGGGAGGCGCAGATGACAATAGAAAACTGACAATGGAATAATGCTGTTGTGCAGCTGTGCAGCACCGATAGCACACTGATGCCAAATGTTAGGAAAATGGGGAAAAGAAAATTAGAAAAAAAATTAAAAAGTAAAAAACAATGTATTTTTTTAATTGACAAATATATATTACATTTAAAAAAAATAAACAATTAAAAATATGAAAAGAAATGTGCAAAAATTAACAAGTAGAAATTAAAAAGATTTATAAAACCAAATAAAATTAAACAAAAAAATATTTGTGAACAAAATATCAGAAAATAAAAAGAAAAAAATATAATTCAATAGCTGATGTACTAGGGGAAGTGGACTCCTACTTACTACAATGACAATTGAATTTAGAACCCACTGGGATTTGGGATGCAAGGGGGGGCAGATGAAAAATACAAAAAAAGTATGTAATAATATATATAAAACACTCTTCATACAGTACATTAGTATGAGTATTGAGCTACCAGGCCTCAGGCATAAAACACAAAGTGGCCGCCAGCCACATGGTCAAACAGCAAGCAAGGTGGCATGGCCAAAAACAAAGAACACATGCAGACCTATGGCAAAAGCACACTGGCTGCCTGCACATAATGGCCACCAGCCACATGGTCACAACAACAACAACCAGCAAGGAGGCATGGCCACAAACAAAGAAAACATGCAGGCCTATGGCAAAAGCACACAGGCTGCCTACACAAAATGGCCACCATCCATATGGTCACAACAACTACCAAGATAGGCATGGCCACAACAAAGAAGACATGCAGGCCTATGGCAAAAGCGCACTGTCTGGCTACACAATATGTCCGCCAGCCACATGGTCACAACTACAAGCAGGAGGCCTGGAACACAAAGAACAAATGCAGGCCTATGAACACTGACTATACAAAATGGCCCCCAGCCACATGGCATGGGAAACAAAGACAAATGGTGGCCTATGGCAAACACACTCACACACTGGCCAGACAAAGGAGGCATGGTAACACAGAGATAAAAGCCCCTAAATCAGCAATACCAAAAACAAAAATTAACAGGGCTAAAATGTTTTATAACAACACACATCCTCCAAAGACATTACCCCACCTATACACTGTTTGCAGGGGAAAAAACGTGAAATACCACAAAAAACACATTTTGTATTTCAATCCAATGTCATTTGTGGCTAAATGATGTTTCAATTCAACAGACACCAGAGAAACAGTTGGTTCATGCACCCATGACTAGTACTGGACCTACTGCCTGGAAGGTCCATTGGCAGGCTAGGCCACATTGTGAATTAAAAACAAGGAGCAAATGTACCAAACTGTGCAAAATGTTTCCTTTACGAAATAACAAAAATTACATGCAAAAAATAACTAGGCCATCCACTGAAACTGCAGGCCACCCCCACCACAATAAATTAAAAAAATTGAATAAACATAGAAATAAATCCTGCCTGGTGCATGCCCTCTATCAAACAAACAAAACCCTTATACAACAGTCTTTTAACTTACTTGTTAAATCTCAAATACAAAGTCCTTAAATCCAATGGTATGTGCAGCAGACACAAAGAGTGATCCTTCCAGCTCCAAATCCAAATGAAAAGTGACCAGGAGATGGACAAAGCACTGGGAGGAGCATTCTTGACAGGAACAGAAGTTGGAGACTGGGGCACTTCCTTCCTATTGGAATTTGTTTTTTTTAAAAGGACTCCTCGAACAAAAAAAACCTACCAAACGGTCCATTTGAGAAGGTTGTTTAATCCAAATTGTCATTTCGGGAAGATTTAGATGCTATTTGAGGAGAGAATCTTCCCCAGGTTGCAACCACGGTCGATCATGCTCGCCCGCAATCAAGTACGTCGCAAAACAAGTGCCGGAAGTCACAACCTAAAGCCATGTCAGTGACTGCAAAATCTCGTTGGAGCTTGCAGGGTTTGCAAATCTCGTGGCACTTGCGAATGTCTTGAAAATCTTGTGGGCGCTCATGAGCACCCGGTAAGTCACTGCCATGTGCGGGTCGCGACCATTCGCCCACGCCAAACAGAAAATAACTCCACTCCGTTGCAGAGTGCGGAGTTTATAGGTAACTCCATGTTCTCCGTGGAACATGGAGTTGCTGAATTCCGCAAACTCTGCAAGCAGAGTGGAGATTTACGCCCAGGCCTAATGGTGGTGCATCTGGACTCGCTGCTGGAGGATCTGAAATTGGGTGTGTACTGGGGGTTACGTCTACTTCTGGACCCTCAACTATACAGTCATTAGTTACAGACAATCATTAGGCAAATCCTCTTTCCTGCCCAGAATTCCATTCGCAGAACCCAAGAATGAGACTCACTGACCCCAATGATCGATCGCTTCCTTGTGACCCTATTACTATTAACCTGCCACCAGCTTGCTGTCTGTATGTAGCTGTTATGGTCAATGTTCTACCCTTAAATCCTGAACAACAAGAATCCCTTGAGACCTTGAAGAACAAAGTTGTGCTCCGGTTGAATAAGAATCATATATTCACCCTTGCGAGAGCACACCAAATTTTGTTAGTCAGGAGAGTAGGGTGGGTAGCGCCGCTTAACTTTTGTCACCTAAGCTATCAGAGGGAATTTTGGCCAAGTCACTATTGTCCTCCCATTTTGTTAGATCCATGAATCTCCTTCCGTTGGGCTTTTTTTTACTGTCACCTATGCTCTTTTGATTCAACATACAATGTGAATCATAATATACAGGGAGTGTCCGGCTGTAATTATAGTTTGTATTCTCTTCTGGATATGACCATTAGATTCCTGGTACTCAGCTCATTGCAAGATAATGATTGACTCAAGCATAGTCGATCTAATGCAAGGTCAGGTAGAGAAGATCCTGAGATAGGAAATGTATCCAATGCTGGCATGGACTTGACCAATCTTGATTTGATTGGGGAGGGTTTATGTAATATTAAGGGTAACCATAGGCCTATTGATAGTAGTGATACTGTCCACAGTGCCAATAGTGATGATAATGTTAATTCTAGCCCCAGATGTTTGTATCCTATAGCATTGGCAACAAGTACCACTAACCTGGTCATGGATGGTTTTTATTATTTTGCAACATGGAATGTAGGAGGGCTATTGAATAAGATTGGAAATGCAGAATGGGCATGTACCATATCTGATTTTTAAGTCCTCTGCATGCAGGAAACATGGTGCGCACCCAATGCATGTTGAAGGGTTCTCTTCACATTTTTTAGGTGCTATACCCTCTTGTGCTGGGCAGGCAAAAGGAGGGCTCCAGATTTTTATTTCTATTAGGCTTCTAGTAATTGTTAAAAAGACATCAGCGCTAGGACCACATTCGCAGTTGCTGTGGATTACTATCAAAGGGTGGGGTGTGACCTGGTATTAATCAAATTTTATAACAACGTGTTCGAATCTACACATAGCAAGGTGGTCTATGCTCCTGTCCATGGTCTGGAACCCTTTCTTTGTCCTATTCACTCTTATTGTGTAATACTATTGGCATGAGATTTTGACATTCTGGTTTGCCCCCTTGTGGTAACATCTGTGTGTGGGGACCACGACCAGGATGGGGTGGGTTCCACACACTTCTACCACAATGAGAATGGGAATGCACATAATCTAATCATTGCTAAATATGATATGCAGCTATTGATCTGTAAATGTGGAGACAAAGGGGAGCAAATCCCTATTTTCAGGGGAAGAAATGCTGCCATGGTTACTGATTATGCACTCTGCCTCTGTAAGTCGTAAGTGAGGTACCCCTAGTATTGTTCAATCTTCAACAAGTGATCATAACCCTGTTATGCTGCCTTTTTTATTCTGGGGTAAGGAAAATGAAATTTCCTCTGTAGTTGAATTAAATGTGCAGGGATTGACCCTAATAGCTATTTCAAGACATTTTAATCAGAAGTTTTATGAAATGTAATTATTGTTTAAATGACAAAATGACCCGTATCATGTTATTGGATAATTTTAATTGTATTATATGTTCCGTTAATGCACTTTTGACTCGTAAAGTGAACACCTCCCCAACTAAAAACAAGGGATTGTTTGACCATTCATGTGCATTGGTATTTCAGCGCTTGAAGGTGGCCTTACATAGCTCCCTTCAGGATAATATGTTAACTAACCACCTTTGTCTGGAATATAAATAGGTAATTGCTGTTAGGAAAAAGTCTCTCCAGGATTAGGCATGGTCTAGGTTGACCTTAGCTGCTGAAACTAATGACAGTAAATTATTTTGGGACACAGTTAATGCTACTTTTTTATAAAAATGATGACACCCCTGAGTTTAACTCTTTTGTTTCTTATGAAGTATGGGTTGACTACTTTTCAAACATTTTTGATGCAAACTTGAGGTGTGTGGTGTAGGGGTACATGTGGTGATTTGTGAGCAGAACCCATTCCCCCTAAATATTTTTTACGAAGAGGTAATTTTAGCTTTGCACTACAGTGCAGGAGGGAGAGCTCCTGGGCCCGATGGGGTCCCAGTAGACATATTAAAAACTGTCATGGGGACCTATTTTGACTAGGGTGTTTAATGCTGCTGCTACCTGTACGATTCCACCTTCATAGGGCATTTCAACTGTGGTACCAATCTTCAAGAAGGGTGACAGGTCAGACCCCAAAAAATTATCATCCCATCTCGATCCTGGACTCCTCAGTAAAAGTGATGAGTAGGATTTTATGAGGAGGCTGGAGGAGTGGGTCCAGGAGAATTCAGTCCTATCCCCAGTATAGTTTGATTTTAGAAAGGGCCTATGGACAATAGAGCAATGCGTTAATGTGGATCTGTTGATTGGGAAATATACCCGGATTAAATCTTGGTCCCTCTATCTTTGCTTTGCGGATCTAATTTGTGCATTTGATTTAGTGGACCACTCCATCCTATGGTCAACGCTTCTCTCCCTTGTTGCTCCTGTAGCATTGTTAGTTTTCTTTCATGCCTGTATATGAATGTATCCAGTAAAGTTCATTACAGATCCCAATGCTTGCCCACTTTTAAAGTGGAGAGAGGCGTTTGACAGGGCTTTGTTTTGAAATGGTGGAGATATATAAGGGTAGAGGGGTGGCTACCTATGGGATACCCATAAACCTATGGGGCTGGTTTATGGGGTTATGCCTCCAGTAAGCAACTACAATTTGAGGAAAACAGCTTCATAAAATGCCTACTTTGTTGACCCACCTCTGCTTTTAATTTTATTGTCCCTCAAGAGCTTGGCTTACAATATTTAGAGTATCTGCTTTTGGTCAGACCTTTGCACCTTTGGTTTTCTATCTGGTCAAAAGAGGAGACCAGTTTTACTATATCAATTATTTGCTTAAATGTTGATAATGCATCTCACATTCCATGGCTGGTGTACATAAATTCCTCCTTTTACACTTTATTTAACTTTTCAGTGTGGGATGACCCCCTTAAGGCCTTGTCACTTTCCTAGAAACAGATTAAAGTTACCTTTTTTTAGATACAGGCCGGAACGCCGAATTGGTTCCAAAATGATGAAATCAACAGTTGGCATGCATATGTCTCTTTCTTTGGAGGGGGGTTTTCAAACCCATTTATCATGAGCTATAAATAATCAACACCAATATGTGTTGACTAGGTTTGGGCTTGGTATTGTGCACCACCATGGCAGCCTGTCCTACAATGAAGTTGCGTCCACTTGAGTCATTTCCTTGACCATGTGATGGTGTGAATAAGCGGAGCACGAAGCACTTTGTATTATTCTCTAGTTTCTATTCAACTTTTAGGCTCTATTACCTTAAATCGATTTTTGTTGCTCAGATTATTAGAAATTACAAAGTGGCTTTAATTATTTTGCTAGCTTTAAATGAACATTTAGTGTGTTTTAATGCTGCTTTTTAGGTCTTGCCTACGCAGCGCGCATACGCTGCATGGGAAAAAGACCTATAGAAATCGCTTCGGCTTTTCAGCCAAAAACGTGCACGCATTGCATTGCTTTCAATGGCAATGCGTGCACGTTTGGCGATTCCCTTGTGGGAGTGAGCTCTCTCGCACTCCCCCCACCCCTCCCACTTGTTAGCCCAGTACTGCCGCACTCCCCTCCCCCCCACCCCCTACTTGCGCGAGGCGCGCGCGCTTGTTTCTCGTATGCAAGCATCGAAGCCAGGCAGGCGTCTGCCTCTTCATTTGCATGCAGCATATGTTTTCCCAGCAGAGCTACCTGATACAGTATGTGTGCGGTGTCAGCCAGTATTCCGGACGGATACGGTTCAGCCCGGCCCCTCCTCCAGAGCCCAGTCTCACAAATACAGGTGTGCTCTGCTGGGGCCGGGGCAGTGACGCTGTCTGTGGACCGCAGTTCTGGGGATGGGGCACTTCCGGTGCTAGAGCGTGTTCTAGCCTCGCGGACCTGTGTGCGCATGTAGCTTCTGTACCTGGTAAGTGCCCAGGGAGAATGAGTGCGAGGCTCAGGTGGCAAAGGAGCCAGGGGGGGGATCTCTGGGCGACTATCACCAAGCAGACGTTTATTTATTCATAACTCGCTATGAAAACCCTGAAACTGAGGTCAGTTCTTTCCAGATCGCTGTATTGTGGATTGAAATATGGTGGGTATCTTTAAAATAGATGTTAAAAAAAGAAAAAAGGCCAAGCCGGAAGGCAAAGAAGCACCCGCTTGCTACGGCGTGGACTTGTGGAACACAAAGCCAGAGGTGTCTTTTTTCGAATAGTGACATTGGCGTTTCGGCATGCGCATTGGCCCATTTTTTCCACTGTTTAGGTGGAAGAGGATCTATTATGGATCCAGACATCGTGCACCAGGCAATGGTTAGAAAAGTTTCCTCGGAGATTGGTTCAAAGAGTTCAATCCCGCAGTTGGTATTCTCAAAGGGATCGGACCTATCGCCAGTCCTTGAGCCTAAGGTTTTCTGAAGCATCTGTGTCAATCAAGGAAGCAACATTCACGACAATGCTGTCAGTAAAAGGTACTGATTTGACCTCTGAGGAACTTCCAATATCATCTAGGAACTTGCTAATCTTCTTTTCAAAGAAGACCACCAGATCATCACACAGCTTCTGCATAGGGATGATATTTTGTTTTCAGCAATGCAGTTTAGATAAATCATGGAAAATATCAAAAACCTTCTTTGCCCTGTTAGTGGCAGCCAAGATAGAATCCGTGTAAAAGCCAGCTTTTGCTATATGAATTTCCTTTTTATATAGAGCCAACTTTAGATGTTGTTTATCTTCTTCCACATGTTACCAACGCCATTTCCTTTCTAGTAGCCTACTTTGAAGTTTTGACACTTTTATTGACTCATTGTACCACGGGGCAGATGCTCAATTGCAGGATTTTATCTGAATGAGCGGGACTATTTTGTCCAAGGTTGCTGTGATCTCTTTCTTAAACTTTAGGCAATTAGTTTCAATTGAAACGTTGGGATCAAAGGTATTAGACAAATTAAATATCGGCCTACCAGAATGCCTAACAAGTTTATGCCAAGCCCTCCCCTTTCTTCCAAAAATTGCCGCTCTCTTAGTAGCAAGACATTCCTGAGCGTTTAAGTGGAAAGATATTTCAACAGAGCGGGGTCAATGCCTTTACTAAAATTAATCCAGCAGGGGCAAAGATAAGATCTAGTGTATGCCCCCCCTCCCCGGTAAGTAGGACCCTGCACCAGTTGTTGGAGACCCAGAATTTCACGTATGCTCTGCAATTCCTTGAAAGGGGGGACAAGTCCCCCTCTGTCCATAAATTACAATCTCCTAAAATAAAAAAATAAGCATGCGCAAGAGCTGTGTTTGATAACACTTCTATAAATGGCTCGAGATGTGTAATCAGGGATCCAGGTGGTCTATACCATAGAGCCCCGGAAAAGACATTACCCCTGTCAGATGTTAAAGATAATCCTAACACTTCCCATCCCTCCGACTCATCAACAGGCAGAGTGGAAAAATTCCACTTTTCATTATATGCGATGCCCACATAGGGGGGGGCCTTCTCATTTAGCCGGGGTTTATGGAGGGCCTTAAATCCCACAGGGCAAGCCCTACCTAAATCAGCTGCTGAATCAGTAGTAGTCCAGGTCTCTGTAGTAAATAGAGCATCCCAGATTCCTGACTGTAGCAGCAGATTAATTTCTTCTGCATGCTTTACCGAGGACCTAGCATCAAGCAATCCACAAACCGGCAGGCCTTCTAACCTCCGGAGAGACAGTGTCAGGCTTAAATTCGAAGTTTGCCCTTGTGACAAAGTTTCCACAGTTAAAGGTCTTCAAAAGGTTTTTAAAAAGCCCCCAACACACTGTTATACTCGTGCTGTGTTTCTTACCCACGCACGGTCGTTTTTAACTGTATAACAGTTCTCTCTGTTTAATCAATACACTGACTTGAAGAGCACCGAGAGTAGGAGGTAGAGAAAGCTAGCAGACCATAACTTGTACACCTTCGAATTTCACTAACAGCCATGGTCCTGCAAGATGACGTACATCATGGATGAAGGTAGAAGCCTGTCCCTAACAACGTGCCCTTTCACGCACCGATCATGGGTGGCATGGCTGCCAGTGCTAATCAAATATATTCTTTTATGAGCCCCCAGTTGCCTAGCCCTGACTAGTACTGTGGATTGATGAGAGGTGGTCCACATTGGCGGCATTTTCCATCAACACACATAGACACACATCACACCTTACATCCTTTAGATTAGGACCTTTCTCCACAAGTAGCAAGACTTGAAACTCTCCAGGATCCAAGTTCAATGAGTCTTAGTCTCATCAGTGAGGCATTTGGAGAGATTCAAACAGAAAAGAACAACCTAGGGGAAGAGTAATACGGAATGTCAGGGGTTGCTTTTCATGGAACAGAAGGAGAAGTGAAGGAGTGACAGAGAAAGGGGGAGAGAGATAGAAGAAAAGGGTGAAAGAAAGAAAGAAGAAAATGAAGAAAATGAGGCAAGCGAGAGAGGAGGCAGCACTGTTGAATATGGATGTATGTCTTTGTCAAAACACTTATGTGACCAGGAGTGGCAAGCCGGGCTTCTGAAAGAGCATCCCAGAGAATGCTGGGCATGAGGTCTAAATGAATATGGGTTTGGGGGGCTGTATCATTAGTAACAGTCTAACTTGGGTCGTCATAGGAGAGCAGGTGGTATGCATCTATAATAGTAGTGTTTACGTTTTTAGCACAGTTTCAATGGATTGCAGCTCTCATTCCAGGATATCCAGAATCCAGTTTGTAAATAGAAGCCTAGTTAGGACAATGTCAACAATTGAGGCCTAGTTTAACTGTGCATGTAATTTCATGTGATTAGGACCCCGAGAGAATTGTGTTTGTGATGCATGTTATGTTATTTGGATTTTTAACGTGCACGGCTACTCACGAGTGTCCCAGCGCGATGTCTTAAGGGGAGCAAGGAGCCTAGCAAAAAAAAAGCTAAGTTTTCAGATTTTTCTTGAATACTATCGGGTCTGCAATATTGCGTAATGCCAGGGGAAGTGCGTTCCAAGCAACTGCAGCCCTCCGTGCCAGAGAACTGCCACCAAGCCTCTGGTACTTAAATCGAGGAACCAGTGCGAATCGGTGGGATGCCGATCGCAACTGTCTCGATGGCACATAGAAGGTGAACCGCTTTTGCAGATAAGATGGTCCAAAACCATGCAGAGCGCGATGGGCTAGGACCAGCGATTTAAACTTCACCCGTTCAGCAACGGGGAGCCAGTGAAGGGAACGCAGGTGATGACGCACGCTATGTCTGGCGGAGATGCCCAGAAGAAGTCTGGCTGCCGTATTTTGGACCACCTGAAGCTTTTTTATCAGGTAGCCAGGAATGCCGATGTAGAGCGCATTGGCATAGTCCAGCCGAGACAGGATGAGAGCACAGGTGACCGTGTCTCTTGCTGCTTGGGGCAGGAGAGGAAAGAACTTTCTTAAAGTCTTGAGGAGGCCAAAACAATTGTCGGCCAACTTCTTGATGTGAAATGAGAAGGAGAGGCTCTCGTCAAACCATATCCCCAAGTTCTTGGCCTGCTTCCTTACAGAGGTGGGCATGGGGAACTCCGGTGGCCAGAGAGCTTCTCGGAAATTGGGAGGGAATTTTACAAACAGGAGAATCTCTGACTTCTCCTCGTTACATTTTAATTGTACAGCCGCTAACCATTTAAAAATGGAGGAAAGACAGTGATGAGCCGAGGAGACAGAATTGTCGTCATTGTCCCAAGTAAAGAGCAACTGGGTGTCATCGGCGTAGGCCATCACCTTAGCTCCCAGGCTCTCGGCCAGATAGACCAAGGGTGTCACATAAATGTTAAATAGAAGGGGGCTCATGGAGGACCCCTGAGGGACTCCCGTAGTTACAGACTGTAAAGTAGAAGAGGACGGAGGCATCCAAATCTGCTGGGCCCTACCCTCAAGGAAAGACCTAAGCCAGTTCCAGGCAGTACCCGACACACCTATCCTGGCAAGTCGTGAGAGGAGAAGAGAGTGTGGGACCGTGCCAAACGCCGCCGAGAGGTCAAGCAAAATCAATGCTGCCCTCCCGCCGGCGTCCAAACACTCCCGGATGGCCTCCACGACCTCCACCAGCACTGATTCAGTGCTGTGAGCGGCTCGGAACCCTGACTGTGCAGGATGCAACAGACCCTCTCTCTCGACGAACTCAGTAAGTTGTTTGGTGACAACCTTCTCACACACCTTGGCCAGGCCAGGTAATAGAGAGATTGGCCTATAGTTCCCTGGGCTGCGAGGGTCTAATGACGGCTTTGTGAGTATTTGTTTAGCACAGACCTCTCTAGGAATCAGTGGAGATACATGGGTTTAAATTGTTAAACAGAATTGTCAATTCTAAACAAATATATAATAAACACATCATTTGGTGTAATTAAGAATCTACCCCTCTTGAAGATTAATTTCACTAACTTTACAAGCTGTTTTCTCAAAAACGGCTCTACCCAAAAAGGTGAAGACACACGTATCACAGTCCTTTCTACTAATTATCTTCATGAATATGACTAGTTATTTTGTTTTCATCATTTTACATTTTACATGTTATTGAAGCATGTAGCATGCTCTGTACCTCCCTGCACAGAGCTTTTTGTCCCATGTGGCCCTCCAGCACCCTGATCCCACTGCATTAAGATTACTAACCAGCCCAGCCCTACTGAATCCTGACTCTACTGCTGCAGACACTTTTCCCACGCGCTCCGAGATACCCACCCACGGGATATCCGGGAATGATTAATGTTGAGATCATAAAGAATGTTTGTACTATGCTTAGTGTAGTCAAATGACATTGAGAAACCCCCAATTGAAATTTCTCGATCTCCCCTATGTAGGTGTAATAAAAATCAGTGACACCTAGTAAACGCTTGTCCACTAACTGAATCTTCAGCCATTACATGAATTCTGTGTAGAAGTTTGGTCCACATTTTTTGAAGGCTTGAAACTTTAGAATCTCAAGTCCTTAGGTGAAAGAAATGTGCATGAAGTTAATTCCTCTGCAAAAATGTATTTAACAAACTTAATTGAGACTCCATATTGTCACCCAAAAGCAATGAGTGACTGAAACTGGAATTCATGCCTAGTCTCTAGGAAAAACATATATGCATTTGATAGCGTGGAGATCTTATCTCATTTGTAGGGGTGCATCATAATCACAGATAGAGCGCATCCACATATAATCATATGTCATATTAGCGTGAAGTGTTAGAATTGTGGAATGCATTAACATGAAAACTTGATGTGTGTTAGGCCATTGAAAAGTAACATGAAGAATCAACATAGAAAATGAATGTTACTGGCAGAAATCATTAACATGGACAATTTGTGTTGTGCAACTGATCACCGTTTACGTATTAAATGTGCTTATTAGTCATGTCATTTTATACGTAGGTAAATGCATTAGTTGAAAGTGCCTTAACGCTATGTGGATTCGTAAAGCTTATATGATGCTTTCTTATGTTAGCTGGATTTCTAGGCCTGAAATGCAAGTCCCTGAATACTCCTATTTAGAATTAGTAGCTTTAATTTCATGAGTGCTGCGGAATATTTCTTTTTCACGTTTTGTGTTGCAGGTGAAAGAAGCGCTCTCACTAGATAGAATAATGTTTTTGTTTTACCAGTTAGACCAGGAGAGAAGAAGTTACAATTGTGTCGCTTGAGTCGATAAAGGAAAGTACTCAGAGCAGATGGCGTGACTCGCACTTGATTCTGGGAATGTTAGTTATGAATTATGTGTTGCTGGGAGTAGGGAAAGCGCCATTTCTTCCTTGCCTTCAGAGAAAGAGCATCCTAGAACGAGCTTTGTCTTTGGTAGCTTTATGCTACTTGACCCATTGATTGTGGAGGGACTTCATAGGGAGACTCCACGTGCTGACAGCTTTTATCCTTCCTCCGAAAATGCTTAGTTAGGGATGTCAGCCTAGTGTTAGAGTAGGGCCAAATTTAATGCATTTTACTCACTAACCCTCGTTGCAGGGAAACTTTTGGCTCATGCTTCCTGATTTTCTGTATTTTACTATTTGAACTAATCGCATTACTTATGCTGCATCATCTAAACTAGGTGCGCAGATTTGGCTTCATGTTGGTTCCTTGTACTTCTATACTCTCGTGTTGAGGTGCCTATATGTTCAGCTGTTTTTGGACTTGTAATAAATTAACTAACCATAAGTAGATATTTGTGAGTTATTATGTATCAAAGGGAATAGTTAGCTAACTGATTGCTCCCCTAACAACTTTTCTCCCCTTCACACTTTCATGCTGTGAAAAAGAACCATCGAACTGGAATTCTGGAACTGGTCTAGAACCTATTGGCCCAGCCCTTTCACATTCAAGAGAATATTTCCAGGTGAAACATCATGCAATCATTGCCTCTGAACTATTTTTCATCATTATTTTTGGATAGCTATTCTCAATTTTGCAGTCTTACTGTGTTTGTCCCAGAAGGATCATGCACAATGACTATGTCCCAAAAAGCAGCCATACTTAAATTACTGACTTAGATTCTATGAAGCATGCTACAATGTATTTGCTTTATTTCATATTATATGTCCACTGCAGAAAGTTAATGTGTGCTTTCCTTAAGAAATGTTTTAGAAGTATACCATCATAGGAGTGGGCAATCCACGTCAGGTCATGCTGCTTTCTACTGGCCTTGTTGCTGCTGGTACATGTAGCATGATGCATTTTTACCTTCTTTTCCAGTGGCTACCAGTCGAGCTTGCAGTGCAAGAGCGCATGGGTGATGAGTAGTTGTAATGGTGCAATAAATGAGTTCATAAGAGATCAGAGCTCAAAATGTACCGCCAGATCAACTCCGTCTCGTCCTCCTGCTTCCACACCCTCCGCCTCCTACGTAAGACCTTCAAATGGATCCCCCTCGAACACAGAAAGACCGTCACTCACGCCCTGGTCACCAGCAGACTCGATTATGGCAACGCACTCTATGCCGGAATAAACAAAAACCTCACCGCAAGCTACAGAACATCCAGAATGCCGCCGCAAGACTGGTCCTCGACCTGCCAAGACACTGCCACATCTCCCAGCACCTTTGCACACTCCACTGGCTCCCCATCGAAGCTAGAGTCACCTTCAAGATGCTCATCCACGCTCACAAGGCCCTCCACGACACCGGACCAGCATACCTGAACAGCCGACTCATATTCCATGCACCCAAGATGACCCTACGATCAGCCCAGCTCTCCTACATCATGGTCCCCCGCACCAGAAAGACCAGATCGGGAGGCCACTCCTTCTCCTTCCTCGCGGCCAGAGCCTGGAACGCCCTTCCGCTCCACCTCAGACAGATAACATCGCTCCCCATCTTCGCAAAAAACCTAAAAACATGGCTCTTCGACAGACCTCCCCCTTGATGGACTGGAACCTGCTAAACCCCTACCCCCCCAGCGCCTTGAGACCCCTACGTGTGAGTAGTCGCGCTTAACAAACGCCTTGATTGATTGATTGATCCAACACAAATATTGCCTAATCAAATGTGAGTAAAGAAGAAATTCAAGAATGGGTAAGGGTTAAAGCACCTCTCTACATAATGCTTCGTAATATTGTTTTTTGATATTTACATGATTCCATGAGCTCTCCCAGAAATCCCAATGAATCTTATATGTGGACTTTGTTTAGCCCAGAAGTGATATTCGTTTGAAGGGTCTAGCTCTCATTTTCTTGCATTTAATGTTGAGGCTTCTCATTCATCTCTTGTGACCCTTCAGAGTTTGTATCTAAACCAATGAGTTCAATGATAAGCCCACAATAGTCCAGTGGTTAACTGGAAGAGGCCTCTTCTGACAGGCAGGCAGGCAGATGTTTCTTTCCAGTATGGAACCTCACACATGCCAATTATTGTCCAGATCTAATCTATTCTGTTTTATCATTCTCTCGATACTGTTGTAGAAAATATGTGGGACATGATATTTATGGCAGGCTATATTCTAACAATAATATTCTCGTAGCACCCCATTGATGTAGCTCAGTATTTCCTGCTCCCGTAGACTATCTTGATATAAAAGGACCTTCTAATGGGGGGTTCAACCCTCTACTTGCTAACATTGATCTGTGAAAATGCACAACCTGTCTTCTGTGATTCTCTTTAGTAATATTTTTGGCTTCACTCTGAATTAACCTCTTTCCAAACCCTGTATATGAAGAATACTGAAAATTCCTCTTAAGCAAAGGATCAAGTGCTGGCTCTTATTCTTCATAGCCCTATTTGATCCTCTTGAACACAAAGTAGGCTCCTCAAAATGTTTAGCAAAGGTTGAGAAGGGAGGACGGGGAGCTGGGTGGCTTCCAAAATACTTTTTTTTTACCAGCCACATTCCTTCAGGGTGTCCACTGCATTCCCCTCTGAAGTGACAGTGAAAGCTGTGAGATGAGGTTTGGCAGTGTCAATCTACCGAGTCAGCTGAAGTGGCAGCACCCCAGCAATCTAGTGAATCCACTGTAGAAAGATGACCACTTTTGGATTCTCTAATTTTTGTATGAAATCGTCATCCTTAGCCAATTAGGAAGGGCAGGAGAATGTATGGTCCTATGTGGGTCATGTCAGTGGGAAAAATGGAGGATAGCTCCATCTCCACCAGGACCACCCCTTCCGCCATGAGTTTCCATCATTGATTGGCAACAATAGTGCTTACGTTCCACTTAAGTTTTAAACTATCACATTGTGGCAGATGATGCTTATGATGTAATGAACTAATCAGTCTGTTCTCAAACCGTTATTTTAAAAAATGCCGACATCTGACCTAACCTATTCACTTTGGCCATGGTATCTATAAAATAGCTGTAATATAATCAGGCATGTTTCTGATAAAGGGTGCAGTTCTTGCTTGCATATTAATAATGATTAATTAATTTTAATATTTAGAGGTTTTGCAAAGTTCTGCATGTAGCCTTCCTGTTACTTGAGGGCGAGGAATGACTTCATATTCAAAGTACATTATGGGGCTCATTACGATGGTCTGGCACCTCCCGACCTTAGGTCAGCGGTTCCGACTTCAGTATTAGGATGTGACCGCCCTATCGGCGGTCGGAAAAGTCCTTTATATAATGGCAGCTTGTGCAGCAGGCTGAAAAGGCCCGCAGCACAAGCTGGCATTGTAAAATAGATGTTTGTAAACATCCCAGTACGTTTGTAAACATCTCTGCATGGTGTGGCAGGCACCTCAAGGTGCCTGCCACACCGTGCAGGGATGTTTAGGGGGGCACCCCCATAGTGGAGGGCCAGGGGAAAGAGGGCCCTTCTAGGGGCCCCCAAAGACACTTACCGACAGCCTTTCCTTGTCGGAAAGGCTGACATGAAAATGCTGTTGGAAAGTGCCATCATAATCCCAACGGCAGAGCTGGGCCTGGTTCCGCCTTCATTAGAGCATTATGGTGACTTCCGACACTCTGACAGCCTCCTTGAGCCCGAGGGAAGCATGTCAGAATCCCCCCGCAGGTTTCACTCCGACCTCCGTCATCCTAATACCGCGGTCGGACTGAAACCTACGATTTCGGGGGCAAAGCCTCCAACAGCTGGTCAGAGGCTTTCCACCCGACATCATAATCGGACCCTAAGTCAGGCATTCATAAATCACAGAACTGTGTCTAATCACATTGATAATGCACTTTATATTGAAATCTGCATTCATATCCTGGATCCTAAACCCACACAATAGCTATCTAAGCAATAGCTCCAACAGCAACACTAAAGACAAACATGCTGTAATGCACAATTAGATAATTACAGCTTACTGACATTTTATGTGTGGGCCTTACGCCGTAATTATTTACATGCTGCAGGACAAATAGGCCTTTGGCATCTGGTCCCCTATGAAGGGCATCATTCCCTGTTCTTGAAAAAAGGAGAGAGAATCTATTGGTTACAGCAGAATGTTCTACATTTAGCGTTAGCTAACAGTGCTATCAATATCATTACTGGTCAATCAATCAAGCGCACTACTCACCCGTGAGGGTCTCAAGGCGCTGGGAGGGGTGAGGGGGGGTGCTATCATGGAACATGTTTGCTATGCCCACTTTTCATTACTCATTGTGCTATTTAAAGGTTTTCAGGACATGAGTTAAACATACAGTTATGTAATTAATGCAATGAGGGCGGCTTCTGGGAAATCCACTTTTATTGCATAGAATATGTCTTTCAAATCTTGACTGAAATAATTATTTCCATGCTTTATCTTTGAAGCATTTCATTCATTATTCCAGAATTAATGTGTTCTGTTTTACTGCAAGTTCTTTCAAGTCTTAAACATGTGGAACCCGATTAACAAATAATGCATGGTAAGAGTTGTGCTTTTGTACACCAGACTTTCACTGACGATTGATGTGATTTCTATCTTTTTAGGAATTCTCGAAGAACTCAGTTATTACTGCTGGGAATCTGCAACCGTTATACATTTCCATGATTATTCACGTACATAACCCTAAATGCACAAGAAAAAGTAACGGTTGTACATTTGTGAATATGAAAATAGAGCACACAAATTCATTTCAGTTTGCACTTTTAGTTGTTTCTCAGTGCAGAGACCCATTTTCCAGCACACCATAACTGTAGGAGGTTTTCCATCCCAGTTGTCACACTTGACAGTCTCCATTTCTTCAAAAAGAGTGCATTTCCATTTGGGGCTAGAGGGGTCTACCAAGCATGATCCCAAGGAAATTGGGGTGAACTTGACATGGTGCTCAACAGTTAGTTAGTTCCACACACAAGCCCAATCAGAGACATTTGGGGGTGTGTTATGACCCTCCTCAGCGACAGCAAATACACCACTGTTAGACCTGTCATCCTTAGGGAGGTCTTCCTCAAAACATTTTTGCCTGCTTACTTCCACTTTTTGCTGTATCTTTTTGTTGGCCATAGGACTCTGATCACTTTACAACTGCTGACCAGTGCTGAACTTTATGTGCTTCTCCCCTGAACATGGTGACAATGGTGTATACCTGATTGCCATATTTAGTTTACTTATAAGTCCCTTGTAAAGTGGTATACCCTACACCCAGGGCCTGTAATCTAAATGCTACTAGTGGGCCTATCGCACTGATTGTGCCACCACACAAGTAGCCTTTCAAATCTGTCTCAGGCCTGCCATTGCACGGCCTGTGTGTGCAGTTTACTGCCACTTCAACTTGGCATTTAAAACCCCTTGCCAAGCCTTAAACTCCTCTTTTATTTCACATAAGCCACCCCTAAGGTAGGCCCTAGGTAGCCATAAGGGCAGGGTGCTGTGTAACTAAAAGGTATGACATGTACTTTTAAGTTTTACATGTCCTGGTAGTGACTCACAGCTAAATTTGTTTTTCACTACTGTGAGGCCTACTCCTATCATAGGCTAGCATTAGGAATTCCTTAAAACACATTTAGGCTAGAATTCATGATTAGAAAGGAGTAGCTGCATCATGTTTCATATTTTTGGAATGATAATGATAACTCCTCTTTAATGGTAAAGTTGGATTTATCATTACTGTTTTAGAGATGCTACTTTTAGAAAGTGGACATTTCTCTGCTCTTGCTGTTTTGTGTGCCATGCAGCCAGTCTCCAATACACATCTGGGATGGGTGACAGATACACTTTGTGCATTCCCTCTAGACAGCCACAAATACAGGAAGGATTCATGTGACAGAACTCATCTGCATTCATCTGCATTCTGATATCTCTTCCTGGACAGGAAGAGGGAGGGGGAGCAGAGACTTACACCTGAATAGTCAGTGTCCTATTCCCACACAAAGGGCTTATTATTCCCCACAGGTAGCCTGGCAGACAGGGCTGGGATAAAAGGGGACCTGTGCACTTCAAGGGCCTGCTTTGAAGTCACCCCCACTTCAAAGGCACATATGATTATAAGTACGGGGGTTCTGACCCTACCAAGACAGTACACTACTGGACCTGTGAAGAACTCTGGCAGGAGTAAGGACTGCTGTGCTACAAGAATTGCCTCTCTGTCTGACTGTTGCTCTGAAGGAACTGCATTCTGCTTTACTGAGCTGCCCTGCTGCCTGCTGATCTCTGCCCTGCTGAGAACAAGGACTGGACCCATCTCACTTGAACCCAGAGTGACTCCAAGGGCTTGCTGGCTTACCCCCTGTTCTGAAGTCTCAGGGACATCAAAGACTTCCTACAACTCTGCAACAGCACCTGGACTCTGTCATTTTGAGTCCTGCCCTGCCAAATGGTGCTGATCCAGTCCTGGGATCTTAAATGGTGATTTCTGCTGTCCAGAACCATCAAGATTGGCACAATGACGACTTTGCGCTATTTGCAAATGATGCATTGCCCTTTAACGCTGACGCAGGAGCCATTCGATGATATTGCTTTGACAGACTGCATGGCTCAACGACAATGGGCAGTGCGGCTCAACGACAATGCAGTGCCTTCATCACCTGCACTGATTGGCACCGAATGTTTCGAGACTTCAATGTCGACTCTTTGCTCCATACAAGGTACTTTCTCAGCGGGACCTGAATGAGTCCTATAGCTATATATGATTCAAGCTAGCCTTGCTGAAGAAGGGTGACATACCCTGAAACCGGTCCCAGGATGCTTGTTTCCGGTCCAGGGAGGACCTGGCCTCGCAGTTCGGTCTGGACTGTTCCCATGGGGCACAGGGTCAAGACTGATTTGCATATGGCTGGGTCCAAACTGGGGTGGCGTAGTGGGCAAAAGAACGATGGATTTAACCCAGATCTTTTGACTGGGGGAGAATGTTTGCATTATCAGCATTCCGTCCATCATTTGTTTGCTGTAACACTTTTCGCCCTAAGTGGGATGGGTATGCCCAGACGTGGGTCCCTTGCTCACTGTGCCACTGGATTCAAGCTAGCCTGGCTGAAGAAGGGTGACATACCCTGAAACCGGTCCCAGGATGCTTGTTTCCGGTCCAGGGAGGACCTGGCCTCGCAGTTCGGTCTGGACTGTTCCCATGGGGCACAGGGTCAAGACTGATTTGCATATGGCTGGGTCCAAACTGGGGTGGCGGCGTAGTGGGCAAAAGAACGATGGATTTAACCCAGATCTTTTGACTGGGGGAGAATGTTTGCATTATCAGCATTCCGTCCATCATTTGTTTGCTGTATCTTTTTGTTGGCCATAGGACTCTGATCACTTTACAACTGCTGACCAGTGCTGAACTTTATGTGCTTCTCCCCTGAACATGGTGAAAATGGTGTATACCTGATTGCCATATTTAGTTTACTTATAAGTCCCTTGTAAAGTGGTATACCCTACACCCAGGGCCTGTAATCTAAATGCTACTAGTGGGCCTATCGCACTGATTGTGCCACCACACAAGTAGCCTTTCAAATCTGTCTCAGGCCTGCCATTGCACGGCCTGTGTGTGCAGTTTACTGCCACTTCAACTTGGCATTTAAAACCCCTTGCCAAGCCTTAAACTCCTCTTTTATTTCACATAAGCCAACCCTAAGGTAGGCCCTAGGTAGCCATAAGGGCAGGGTGCTGTGTAACTAAAAGGTAGGACATGTACTTTTAAGTTTTACATGTCCTGGTAGTGACTCACAGCTAAATTCGTTTTTCACTACTGTGAGGCCTACTCCTATCATAGGCTAGCATTAGGAATTCCTTAAAACACATTTAGGCTAGAATTCATGATTAGAAAGGAGTAGCTGCATCATGTTTCATATTTTTGGAATGATAATGATAACTCCTCTTTAATGGTAAAGTTGGATTTTTCATTACTGTTTTAGAAATGCTACTTTTAGAAAGTGGACATTTCTCTGCTCTTGCTGTTTTGTGTGCCATGCAGCCAGTCTCCAATACACATCTGGGATGGGTGGCAGATACACTTTGTGCATTCCCTCTAGACAGCCACAAATACAGGAAGGATTCATGTGACAGAACTCATCTGCATTCATCTGCATTCTGATATCTCTTCCTGGACAGGAAGAGGGAGGAGAGCAGAGACTTACACCTGAATAGTCAGTGTCCTGTTCCCACACAAAGGGCTTATTATTCCCCACAGGTAGCCTGGCAGACAGGGCTGGGATAAAAGGGGACCTGTGCACTTCAAGGGCCTGCTTTGAAGTCACCCCCACTTCAAAGGCACATATGATTATAAGTACAGGGGTTCTGACCCTACCAAGACAGTACACTACTGGACCTGTGAAGAACTCTGGCAGGAGTAAGGACTGCTGTGCTACAAGAATTGCCACTCTGTCTGACTGTTGCTCTGAAGGAACTGCATTCTGCTTTACTGAGCTGCCCTGCTGCCTGCTGATCTCTGCCCTGCTGAGAACAAGGACTGGACCCATCTCACTTGAACCCAGAGTGACTCCAAGGGCTTGCTGGCTTACCCCCTGTTCTGAAGTCTCAGGGCCATCAAAGACTTCCTACAACTCTGCAACAGCACCTGGACTCTGTCATTTTGAGTCCTGCCCTGCCAAATGGTGCTGATCCAGTCCTGGGATCTTAAATGGTGATTTCTGCTGTCCAGAACCATCAAGATTGGCACAATGACGACTTTGCGCTATTTGCAAATGATGCATTGCCCTTTAACGCTGACGCAGGAGCCATTCGATGATATTGCTTTGACAGACTGCATGGCTCAACGACAATGGGCAGTGCGGCTCAACGACAATGCAGTGCCTTCATCACCTGCACTGATTGGCACCGAATGTTTCGAGACTTCAATGTCGACGCTTTGCTCCATACAAGGTACTTTCTCAGCGGGACCTGAATGAGTCCTATAGTTGGTCTGCCCTCCATCACGGTCGGCCTGAACTTTGGATTTGTCCATGGTCCAGCACAGCCTCAAGTAATCCCTTAGTGCTATTGACTTCTAAGCAGTACTTTTTCTATTTAATCTTAAAAATTGTATTACTCTGGTTCTACTTACTGGGTTTTTGTCATTTTGGTATTGTTTTACTCATAAAATTATTCTCTATTGCCCTAAACCTGTGTGGAGTATTTTTATGGTGCTTGGAATATGTTACTGTGTGTGTGTGTGTCTGTGTGTGTGTGTGTGTGTGTTGCAGAAATACTTTACACATTGCCTCTTTAGATAAGCCTGACTGATCTGTGCCATGTTCCCAGAGGGTGAGCACAGGTTATCTTTTAGTATGTATCTACCTTGCCTTACCCTACTTGGACAGGGTGCATACCTCTGCCAACTAGAGACCCAATTGCAAGGATCCTTCTAATCACTAGTACTGATTCTCGAGCCTTTCTGAGCAACTGCAGGAGAATCCGGGGAAATAGTGCTCAAGATAGTAGATATAACAGAAAAAGAACACCCTGCCCTTACCATCTATTTGACGTCAAGGGGATTTCCATTAATTAGGGCAAAATTATACTAGTTATTTGAGCAGACCCTGTGCATACTAATGATGCATTCTGTGCATGGATTGTAGTTGAAGCTGTGTTTGCAAAAGGTCTATTTGCAAAATATGCAGTAATCGAACTCCAACCTGATATGATCTATGTTTTTAATGAGATGCTTTTAACTTACAAGAAGCACCTAACCCTTTTTCAAGGAGACTACCAATATGTGATGCAGAATGTATGCTTAAGGCTTCTGACACTGAGTAGAATTAAGAGAAAAAAGGAAAACCGCACATAAATCTGCAGCTGGAAGGGGGTCTATATTGCTGTCTTGTAGTGGTCTCTGACTGGATGGATCCAAACTCACTAAAACTCAACTCTGACAAAACCAAAGTCTTGGAGTTTGGCAATTCTTTCCGCTGGTTTCTGTCTTGGTGTTCAATCTTTGTGGACATGCCCCCTCTACTCCTCGAATGTTCGTAATTGTGGAGCCATTTATGATTCAAAATTGTCATTTGAGGCCTACCTTTAAAAACTCACTTCCACTTGCCTTTTTATCACGAAAGTCCTAAGATAAATTCTGACTCTTATTCCCGGAAATTTTAGGCAACTTCTGTCCAATCCCTGACCATAAAATGATTGGATTATTCTAATGCCCTGTATGTTGGCTTCTATCTTATCTGACACACAAGCTACAGCTCATCCAGAACGGATTCGAAATTTGTATTGGATATCCCTAAATATATCAGCAGTATAACACTTCTCAAATCCCTGTATTGACTTCCGGTTCATATGAGAAGGGGTTTTAAGGCACTCTGCTTCTGTCATAAGGCTATACATTCATCCTCTCACTTGAACTATATGTTTCAGATGTTCTCTAGGTAATATCCTGCCAAAGGCTGCTTTGGGGGCGTGGCCAGCCAACATGGCCGATCGGACGTGAATCCGACCGGCTCCGTCTCAAGCCCGTAGCTCACATGTCCTGAGGCGTATTGGAGCGCACCCCGACCGCCCCGAGGAGAGGCCAGAAGTGGGGGACCAGCAACGAGCTGTAGTGGTGAGCGGAGGAGCCCACGAAGGGCAGTGGATGAGCCTCGGGGGACCGCGGCCGCCTCGGAGCAGGGTTTACAAGATGGCGGCTCTTCACCATACAATAGTGTGGACAAGCCCCCTGTGAGACACGTCGGCCAGCGAAGCAGTGGGGGCCCCCAGTTGTGACTCTTTGGGCACTTTTCCCGCAATTCGGCGAGAAAGCGGCGATCTGGAAGACTGGTGGGAGATTGCAGCGGTGCTCGCCGGAATCCGGATTCTCTTCAAAATGGCGGCACGGCCCGTCGGCTGTGAAGAGTGATGTTAGCGGCAGAGCCCGAGTGAGGGCGAGAAAGCGGGTGCACCCACGGGCCCCCCTGTGACGTACTGTGAGCCACCGCTGCGCAGCGGGGAGGTGCAGAGGGGGCTAAGACTGCCCGGGACAGGGCCTCTTGAAAACAGATAGCGCCCCCAGAAAGGACCCTGAAGCAAGGTGCAGCAGAACCAGCGGGCCCCCCGAGGAACAGTCAGGTGAGCGCCGCGAGTGGGACCCCCCTCGATGAACCGGGAGACAAGGTGTGAAGGCCGGCTGAAGTATTGGGGACCTCTGCGGGGGTCAGTGCTAGCCCCCCTGGGACACTGACCTCTTCAATACCTGGGGGCTCGCACCGGGGGGGGGCCCTGGCAAGCGCGTCACTGCACAGGAGGACTGTCAAGTGGGGATCCATATTGCAATTAGGGCCCCAATGGAGAACAAGCAGAGACCACTGGGCAACATGGACCGCCTGGCGCCTGACCCTAAGATGGCCACCCTGGAGAGAGTAGGTTAACAGTGCAGGATCGGCGAGCCGCAATTAATCAGTGGAGCAGGCGCATGTCTCGCTGGACCCAACGGGGAGCCCAAACCTTGAGCGGCAACGTCCTGGGGGCACGGCTAGATGCGATGGTCCATGAGCTATAAAACTGCAGCGTTCGCCGCGAGGAAACTAAGGGGGCCCACCAAGGAGACCGTGTAGCTGCCGCGACCGGGACCGGAGAAGTTCCCTGCGGGGGAGGAGAGGCAGCGTTGGGCCCTCACGTATCTACGGAAGGTTCGTACTGGTTCTGCAAGACTGGAGGGGCGGCTAGGAGCTGACCAGTGAGCGGGTCCCCTTATGCCACCCAAAAAGGCCCCCAACAACAAGGTCTCAAACTACTTCGCCACTACAGGCGCAGGGGTGACAAGTGAGGAGGCGACACCATCAACAGGGACCATGGCGCTAACTAGAGAGGACCTCATGTTTTCCCTGCGGGAGTTCAAAAAGGAGCTCTGTGCAGACATCAAGGCTGATATGGACGCCTCCTTTAAGTCATTCTGTACAGAGATGAGGGAGAAGATGGTGACCTTGCAGGCAGATGTTGATTCGGTGGGCACCCGAACCCTAGACCTTGAAGCAAAATATCAGGAGTTGGCCGATCGTATTACACCCCTGGAAGAAGGATCAGCGGACCTGAGTGGCCAGCTACGTGCTACCTTGCTTAAGTGCGAGGACTTAGAAAATCGCTCCCGCCGCGACAATATTCGAGCACGAGGGCTGGAGGAAGACTGCGAAGGCCTGGACCTGAAGGCATTCATGGTGGGCCTGTTCTCCTCGGTCTTGGGGGAGGATGGCCCTGAAGTTCGGCTAGAGAGGGTCTATAGAGTGGGGCCGCAACTTCATGGGGAGAACCGAAGGCCTCGAGATGTACTGGCAAAATTTAGCTCATTCAAAACTAAGGAACTGGTCTTACAAAAAGCGAGGATCACTGACAAGATCACCTTCCAGAATGCCACATGCGCACTCTACCAAGACGTGGCCCAGGCCACGCTCGTGCGACGCCAGCACTTCCGCCCAGTCACCGACTTCCTAGGAGAGAGGAAAACCAGATATCGATGGACTTATCCCTTCGGAATTGCTTTCCAATGGGACAACAAACATCTCCACTGCACGGAACTGAAGGAGGCGGCGTACATGTTGGGAATCGAGATCTCCTCACCTAACAACGCGGCATCTTCACATGACATCGAGGGGGAGCGACGGCGAAGGCGACAAGGTGGAGGCACATGGCGGACAATGGAAAAAGGGAGCAAGAAAACCTCAGATTGAAATCTTTGAATTGCGTTCCCTGCAGATATACTGTATGCGCTCCTGGTTGAGCAAAAAATCCCCTGATCCAAGGTCGTCACTGAAGGGGTAAATGGAGCGAAGGGCTTGCTTCTTTCTTGGCTCTAGATGTTTCATGATCGGAGGATCGCACGACCGGATCATTTTTCAGATGCCACGGTACTCTACCCCCTCCTCACCCCATGGGGGCATCCAGAGGGGGGAGTGGAGTGCTGGATGGAGCGGAGGACTTGCACTTCACAAGACAGTGGGGAACCTTTGGCCCGGTCGACTTTTTGTGGCCTTGGGTACATAGCTGCCTGTCAATGATGTGGTAAGTAGATTCCAATGGGCGGGTGGTTGGAACGGAGGACCGGCAATCTTCGGGACACTAGCGGAGCCGGCGGAATTGACAGACTTGAGTTGCTAATATAGGGGAACTCAGAAAAGGGACGACCGGGGGGGGGGCTGTCTAATCTCTCTATGCATATGCCTTGATAATGATATTGTAGGGGCTGGGGGAACGGAAATTGTTAAGTTCCTCGAGTTTGTTCTGGTAAGGAGGTTCCCCTCTACGATGGGGATCCTCTACACTCGATTTTATTGTTTATGTTGTTTTGTTATGTTAGTTAGATGTCATGGTGCCCTTTTTACATTCTTCATTTGCAGGGGTGGGGGGGAGAGGGGTGGCCGGATGCAACGTCAGCCTAAGGGGGAAGGTAGGGTCCCCTCCTGATAGCTATGGCAGTCCGGACTACAACATGGAATGTCCGGGCCTAAACTCCCCTAACAAACGACAACGCCTCTGGAAATATTTACTTGACCATAATATTCACGTGGCTGCACTCCAAGAAACTCACCTCAAAAAATCAGAAGAGCACCGTCTGAAACATAAAGCTTATCCTCTTATATTTAGATCCTCCCATGCCTCAAAACAGAATGGGGTGGTACTCCTTTTCCACGCGGGGGTCCCGTTCCAGTCCCAAGACACCAAAACTGACAAAGCAGGGAGGTACATTATGGTTAGGGGGGGAGTTAAGGGGCAGGAAGTGTATGTTTGCAGTTCTATATGCACCAAATACGGGACAACAGGACTTTGTACTCTCTTTCCTTATGGCCCTGGAGAATTTCGCGCAAGGGGACATGCTCTTATTGGGAGATTTCAACTTCATTTGGGATAAGGGACTGGACGTGACTCACCCACACAGGGCGGCGGGGGGGTTTGTGGTCAAGCACTTAGATCGCAACTCCATCTCCTAGGCCTGGTGGACGTGTGGAGGGACAGTAATCCCACCGTTCGCGACTATTCTTTCTTCTCCCACTCCCACAGGACATACTCCTGCATCGATTACATATTTGCGAGCCAGTCTCTGCTCCCTGCGGTACTACAAACGCACTTCCACCCGATATGCCTATCTGATCATGCCCCTCTCGAGATGACACTCACCTGGCCGAACTCACGCTCAAAACACATGCGGTGGTACTTCCCCAACTTCCTCTGCAGGGACAGGTTACTGCAAGATGAAACCATTAAAGATTTTTTTGAGCAGAATGATCCCGAGCTTACCTCGCATGCCACCACCTGGGATGCCCTTAAAGCGGTAGTCCGGGGTAAATGCATTGAATTGGCCAATACCCTGAAAACACAGCAGCGAGAGGAGCGCCTCATGCTAGAAAGAGAACTACTGTCCGCAGAACAGGCGCATAAGACTAGCCCCTCGGCTCCGGCATTGAGGAAAGTTACTGCCCTCAAAGGAAAGCTGCAGGCCATATACACCAACAGGGCGGAAAAAAACATTTTACACCTACAGGCCAGGGGTTATGAGGGAGGGAACAAAGTGGGGTCACTACTCGCACGCCAACTCACGGCCAAACAGGAAAGGGAATACATAAGACTCATAGTAGATGACGCAGGCGTCTCACATAAGACAGAGGAGGGGAAGGCGAAGGCCTTTGAAGAGTTTTACCGTTCTCTTTACACCTCTGAACACCCACGGGCTCAGGACCAAGCGGGATACCTGGAACCCTTAGACCTCCCACAGGTCCCGCCCAACACCAATGAGGACTTGGCTAAACCCATTACACATGAGGAGGTGCAGCAGGCGATTGACGCACTTAAACTACAGAAAGCACCGGGGCCAGACGGGTTCACGGCGCACTTCTACCGCACCTTTGCTCCGGAACTAGTCCCCTTTCTAACTATCTTATTTAACGTTATCGTCTCTACCCAGCAGGTCACCCCCTCCATGAGAGAGGCGCTCGTGGCGGTAATTCCCAAACCTGGGAAGGATCCTACAGCTTGTTCCTCTTACCGCCCGATCGCCCTGCTGAATCTCGACGCCAAGATTTATTCCAAAATCTTGGCTACTCGCCTCGAATCGGTGCTCCCAGACCTTGATGACCCGGACCAATCAGGATTTATCAAAGGGCGGCAGACCCATGACAATTTGCGACGCATCATCCATATAATCGAGAAGGCCCGGAAGAAAAACATCCCAACAGCTCTTCTCTCGCTGGACGCGGAGAAAGCATTTGACCGCGTGGAATGGTCTTTTTTGTTCCAAATGCTAGAGTGCTTTGGTTTTAGTGAGGCCTTTATTAGGATGATTCACGCCAATTATCACTCTCCTAGCTCCCGGGTCCTGGTCAATGGCATTGCTTCCCCCTCTTTTAGCTTGGCGCGTGGGACAAGGCAGGGATGCCCGCTGTCCCACCTCCTTTTCACCTTAAGCATAGAGACCCTGGCGCATAAAATTAGAGAAAACCTGGCCATTCGGGGAATGCGCTTTGGCACAGATGTTCATAAGATATCGCTCTTTGCCGATGACGTGCTTCTCCCGGTCACAGAACCCTTGACCTCTCTTCCGGCTATTCAGGAGGAGCTGGCACTGTTTGAGCAGGCAGCGGGGTTTAGGATCAACTCGACCAAGTCCTTCTTACTTAATCTGACCCTTTCTAGAGAGGAGTGGCGACGAGTGGAGAGCAAATCACTATTTCGCTGCACAGTTAAGGAGATTACCTACGTAGGTATCAAGCTTACCCCCCGCATTTCAGACCTCTACAAGGCCAATTTCCCTCCCCTTCTCCGCCAATTGAAAAGTGACCTGGGCAAATGGAGTGCAGCATACATTTCATGGCTGGGCAGGATTAATGCCATCAAAATGAACGCACTCCCTCGATTGCTTTTTCTATTTCAGGGGCTACCCATCCCAGTGGAAAAAGGCCTCTTTACGGAGTTGCGACAAATGTTTACTAAATTCATCTGGCTGGGGAAGAGAGCCCGTTTGCCCTATCGCCTGCTCACGTGGCCACGCGGGGAGGAGGGACTGGCACTGCCGGATTTTCAGGGATACTATAGGGCAGCTCAGCTGCACATAATCACATAATGGTCGCTGCGTGCCTCCAAGAAGCACTGGCTGCATATGGACAGACAGATAACCGGCCGCACCATATGGGATCTATTGTGGAAGACAAAACACGACAGACCACCTAACGCCTACATCAGTACACTCACATCCACCACATTAAGGATATGGGATGCCCTCACCAGGAGGATGCAGCTGACCACCTTTCCATCTCCCTACACACCCATACATTTCAATGCTGCCTTCTCCCCTGTGCTCCAAAAAGGACCCTTCGAAGCTTGGCGGGTGGGGGGGTGTATCACGATTTCCCACCTTTTCCATAGGGGAGAGATTCTCACTTTCCAAGAATACATGAAACAATTCTCACTAACTGCCAGGGAGGAATTCCATTATGTGCAGCTTAAACATTGGGTACAGCAGCCCCTGGTGCGGCTGGCCGCCACCAGGGACCTGCTCCCCATAGAGAAGTTTGCTCAATCTGGGGCCTCCTCCAAGGGATGCATTTCCTTTCTGTATGCTCTTATACAAGCTCTGAGTCCCAAGAAAACCCAGCGATTTAAACGCTTCTGGGATGCACTTTTAGACACTCCTTTAGTGGACAAACAGTGGGAGCATTTAAGCGGAGACATAGTGAAATTTAACCGCTCGATGTACCTAAGGGAGGCGCACTACAAGATCATGTATGACTGGTATATGTATTCCCAGAAGATGCACAAGATCTTCCCAAACACCACGGATAGATGCTGGAGGGGGTGTGGTCTACTGGGCGACTTTTGTCATATCTGGTGGGACTGCCCCTCCATACAGGCTTTTTGGAAAGAGATCATGTCCCAAATTAAACTCATGTTAGGCTACCCAATTCCCCAGTCCCTGGAACACACCTTACTGGGGGTGAGAGACGCAACCCTGAAGCGTCAGATGCAGAGTGATAGGTCTGTCAAGGTGGCTCTGCCTGGGGGCAGCTAAAATGGCAGTAGCTGCCGCGTGGAAAAAACAAGATGCACCGTCTTTAACCCAATGGCATGCGCGGCTATGGAAGGCGTTGGCTCTGGAGCGCACAGCCGACATTGTAGATGATACCAGAAAAGGATTCAAATATATATGGTCCCCGCTGGTGAGTTACTTGTCGGAGGGGCTCCCGCTGACGGCGTGCGCCCCACGGCTAAGGGCCCTTAATCTGTTTCATATTTAATGCCACAGCAGCAAGGGTGGCAGTTTGCAGCTAGGAGGAGGCCTCGTCTTGGGCTCAGGCATTCAGCCCTCAGGACCACTTTATTATTATTTGCACCATGCCATCAAGGTTTTGTTGGTTTTTCTTAGATATGTTAAGTTTCCTTTCTATGTTCCTCTTTTTAGAGGGTGGATTGACGAAAGGTCGTAGAACACCAAATGCAACATGACACGAATGTAAATTTCATGAAGTTTTTTTTTTCCAGGCCACAGAACTTGTAAACAAGCTGTAACCTATATGTGATTACTATAACTCTTGGCCTAACTTGACAACTGTTGCGTGTGTACTGCATTTCTGTATCGATCTAAAAACTCAATAAACAGAATTTGAAACAAAGACTGCTTTGGTCCTCAACTTCGCAACTGGGCTGTATTCCCAGGTATCGTACATTTTGCCTTGGTGGATGTGTGTTCTCTGTGATCACTGCTCAGGTCTGGATCAGCTTTCCTCTGCCAGTCTGGTCTGAACTCAATCTTCTTAGATTCTGCAATCTCTAAAAAAAAAACTTTTCAAAAATTCCTGTGCTTGGTAACTTACAGGTCTCAGTTTTAGGACACCTATGGGTATTTGGGCAATCCACAAAACCAAAAATCATATCATATTATTATTATTATTTTATATTATTTCTAGACACTATTTGCCGATTCGTATGATATAATATGTGAGGAAGGAGACTGGCCCCTACAAGTCATAATTGATGTTGCTCTCATGGAGAGAGCTATATTTGGAGTTTTTTCTTCTTTAGGTCTCCTGCCACTAAAGGATTGATATGCCTCAAATTGGGGATTACAAGTGTCTTCAGCAACACAAAAGAACCAAGCAGGCTGGGGCAAGAGTGCGCCTCAACAACTAAAGCCATTGAGGGATGAGCCACAAGTAGAAATATCTACTGAAACCAGAAACCAAACAGGACTGCAAACAAATTCTAGATGAATTGCTTATCAGAGTATATTGACACCCTACTCATCAACAATGAGCATCGTGATTTTCCCGGTATCAAAGCCAGATGAGTTTTGGAGATTAGTTCTAGACTATCACAATTTGAACCAACATTGTAAAAACTATGGAAAATGTAAACAGTGGGAGAGGGGAGCACAGTGCCTGCCTCCCAGCACCAGACCACCCAATCCATTCTATTAGGTGCAGCTTTCAATAGAGTTCTCACTCGCAAGTAATTTGCTGTTGGGTATCCACTTTTAGCACACCAAGTGCTGAACATCCTTGGACATGTGTTCTGTATTAGTTGGCACTCAGGACCAAGGAGCAGTCCATTTTCTTGGGGGTGCTTGGCAACCCACTTTTAGCATATCAAGTTCTATACCACTCCAAGTTCACAGCAGCATCTCCAAGGTTCATGAATGAAATATCTTTCAGGAAATTTTAACAGTGAGGAAGTGAAACACGCTTCTTACCTGACTGCCTGCACCAGTCAATCCAATAAATTCTGATTGATGCAGTCCTCAAAGGTGTTCATACTCACACTTAACCAAGTATTTCCCGCCTAAGCTGTACCAAATTCACATAGTACTGGATTAATGATGCAAATCACAGGCAAAGATATAAATCCACTATCGATAGAGCAATTGCCTCTGAATCATATTACTTAACCTCTTTGACATTTAGGGGAAAACAGTACAGCTTTACTAGTCTGCATCAGCAGTATAAGACTAGCCCAAGGCTCTTCTCAACCTGAATAATCAAATTATTGCAAGATGATTTGAGTGTGGTCTCTTACATGTTGACTTCATATATACATCACAAACAATGAATGAAATGAACATCTTCAACATGTACACAGAATAGTCACAATACTCGCTGAGGTAGGATATAAACTGAAATCTAGAAAATACAACATTTGCGTCCTGAATATAATTTTCTAGGATATGAGCTATATAGCAAAGTAAAGGGACTTACAACAGGAAATATGGATGTTAGAGTCCCCACTCTTTAGAAATTCAAGCATTCCCCTTATATTCACCACCACTCCATATCAGTAACGCACAAACCAAGGGCCCTGGAGATTCTTTGTAAGGCGAATTAAAAAAAAATTAAGGACATATACCCTGGTGGGACATGCATAGCAATAGAAGACATAACTCAGACACAACGTCATACCACACTTCTGATCTTCATATACTTCCAACTCTGTGCTACGGTCAGAGCACTATTTTCTCAATTTCTGAGTGAACCTTCCACCTTACATGCACTGCATACACTGCTGACCAGCACCACACAGAAAGGGCTTATTACTAATTTGTACAACTTCATGCAAAATGATAGATCATCAACCCCTGACTTGGCACTAGAGAGATGGACCAGTCCCTGGCTGGCACCCGCTGATTGGGTATTCTCTTGTTCCCAAACAGATATGCTTGCATTCAAATGCAATTTACGTATAATACATTTCAAGTATCTACATCAAATGGATCATACCCCTGCCAAACTATACAGATTTGGTTTTAAGAGAGGATGCCAAGTGTGAAAGATGTGGCATGCCAGATGCCGACTTCAGGCACCCGGCGTGGATTTGCCCCCTGTTGGGAATGGGGGTCTCTAGTTGGCAAAGGTTTGCACTGTTGTCCAAGTAGGGACCCTTCTTCCTAGTCAGGGTAATGGGGATACACTTCAAAAATAACCCCTGCTCACCCCCTTGGTAGCTTGGCACGAGCAGACAGGCTTATCTCAGAGGCAGTGTGTAAAGCATTTGTGCACACATACAGTAATACAGTGAAAACACTACAAATGGACACCACACCAGTTTAGAAAAAATAAGTAATCTTTATCTAAACCAAGCAAGACCAAAACCACAAAAATCCACAATACAGTAATGAAAATATGACTTTCAAAAGGTAGAAACAGTTCTGTTCAAAGCAAATTGCAGATACGACACTTTCAACACAAAGTACCTTGGATGCTTCAAAATCAAAAGCAAGAACAGCCGCAGGGAAGGTGATGCATCAGTTCCGTACGTGCAGGGAAGTTGATGCGTCGGTTCCTTACTCCAGGGGAGGTGATGCGTTGGTTCCTTACTGCCATGCAGGGGAGGTGGTGCGTCGGTTCCATACTGAAGGGGAGGTGATGCATCAGTTTCTTACTGTGCGGGGAGGTGCTGTGTCAGTTTCTTACTGCGGCCTCAGCGTCCTTGTAGACTTGGCACCCCGGTGCATGGCTTGAGGATCGGGGATGCATCGGTTCTCGATGCGGCAACGGGCACGGTCCCACGATGCGTTGGTTCTTGCTGCCGCACAGCAGGGCCTGCATCGGAATCGGTGCTGTGATCTCAGCCTTCATAGATCAGTGTACTCGATGCAGCGTGCAGCAATTTCTCGTGCCATGGGCAGGCACTGCGTCGGTTTCTTCAGTGGCGCAATGACGATGCATGGAAATTCTTCACACACTGCGGCGATGCGTCGGAAACAGGTGTGGATGAGTTGCTTTCCAGCTCCCAACAGCAGGAACAACCTCCAGAGGCCCAGAACAGCAACAGGCACCTCTTGGCAGGTCAGAAGTCTTTGTATCCCTGAGACTTCAAAACAGGAGGCACGCTCTACTTCAAGCCCTTGGAGATCTTACTCAAGCAGGGGACACAGCACACAGCAAAGTCCTTGTCCTTTACTTGGCAGAAACAGACACTGCAGGCCAACCCCAGACAGCACACAGCAAAGGGGCAGTACTTCTCCTCAGTTTCTCCAGCTCTTCTCCTTGGTAAAGGTTCCTCTTGAATTCCAGAAGTAATCTAAAGTTCAGGGGTCTGAGTCCCACTCTTTATAGCACAAAATTCGTTGTTCTCTAGTGGCAGAGAAGCTCTTTGCCCAGCCAAAACCAGTTCTGTCCTCTCTGGTGCAGCTTCCTGGCAGGAGGTGGAGACAGCATTGTCCAAGGCAGACCAGGCGCATTCAGGTGTGAAAGAAATCTCCTCCCCCTACTCTGAATGCAGCCCAGGTCTATTTAGCCCAGCCCTGGCTCACCCTCGAAATGCAAGACATACCTCACCCCCCCAAGTGGATGTCTGAACAGAATGCACTGCCCCAGCCCATGTCACTCCAAAGCCAGACAGTCAATACACAAACCTAGCAGTGGGATAAAAGGATGGCTAAGCAAAACAATATCCCATTTTTTAAAAGTTGTATTTTCAAACACAGAATGTAAAAATCATCCTCAATAAAAGATGCATCTTTACATTCTGAGTTCAGGCATACTAAACGTTATCTTCCTATCTTGACTCAATGGGAAGAATGAACCCCCATTCTATCCTATGGGACAGATAGCCTTTTAATAGTGAAAAACTAAATTTGGCAGCATTTCACTATCAGGACATGCCACACACATCAGGGCATGCCCTAACTTTCACATACACTGCACCCTACCCACAGGGGTACCTTGTGCCTACCTTAGGGGTGACTCACATGTAAGAAAAGGAAAGGTTAGGGCCCGGCAAATGGGTGCACCAAACTGTGCACAGACACTGCAGTGGCAGGTCTGAGTTAAATTTGCAGGCTACTTAGGTGGGTGGCACAATCAGTGCTACAGGCACACTAGCAGCATTTGACTTACAGGCCCTGGGCACACACAGTGCACTGCGAGGGACTGACTAGTATATCAAATATGCCAATCATGGAATCACCAATCCATAACAACAATTTACAGGTAGCACTCGCACTTTGGCACTGAACAGCAGTGGCAAAGTGCCCAAAGCATCTGGACCAGCAAAAATGAAGTCCAACACACAGCAAAATAACAGGAGGCAAAGGCAAAAATACAGGGGAAACCCACACCAATGATGCCAGGTCTAACACCCCCGATATGACAGTATTGGATGCAGATCACTGAAGCCCTATCTGACATGATATTGGAACCTGTAGCACGTCAACCTCAAATATGTCTCCTTGGTCGGCGAAAGAATTGCAGCCAGCAGTGCATAAACTAAAAACAGTGGCACTATTATTGGCTAAAAGATGAGGTAATGATTTGCTGAGGCAAACAGATAACACCCACGGAACTGCCATGGATTTCAGACACGGACTACTGTAAAGAACAATTAGAACTATGCGCAGAGGAATTACCAGAACCTTTGTGTCAAAGAATATATGTGCGCCGGGCACCACCTTTCTGTTAAACACTCCGGATTCCTCCTAAAGGTAGACACATGGACCATGGCATACAAGCTGGGGAATAACACTTGGCATTCTAACCGTGTGACCGGTGGTATGGCTGATTGTGTATTTGCAATGCTATCGTTCTATTTGATGTTGTCTTGGTTATTCAGGTTTTTTTTGCTACAAATTCTGTATGTGGACTCAACGCTTTTTCAACAAAATAATTTTAAAAAAAGAAATTCATACATTAATGGAATTTTTAAATATTGGGCATTTATGTCCCATAAAATATGTAGAGTGAGTAAAACCCTTGTACCAGTTGATTGCCCCTATACTTACAGAAATAGACGGAAAAGAAGAGCACACTCAAATCCTTAAAAATGGATATGATTGCAAGTACACAGTTGCAATCACGAGACAACAAGCGCAATCTAGTGACATGCCAACTCCGTACAAATTACATTATTCAATATTCTGCAGCAGTAGAGCATTTAACTCCAATAGAGAATGTTCTCATTGAAAATTCAGACACCTAACGTTAAAGAACAGTCCAGTGCACAGGGTAAATATAACATTGTGGCAATTCCTGTACCATCACCGGAGGCTGCTACTAAAGTGAGTATACCACTTATAAAAATTGGGTCTCTACTTGGCAGAGGTATGCACCCTTTCCAAGTAAAGACCACAGTCCTAGTTAGGGTAAGCTAGATACACACTAAAAGATAACCTGGGCTCACCCTCTGGTAGCTTGGCACAGAGCAGTCAGACTTATCTAAAGAGACAATATGTAAAGTATTTGTGCAACACACACACACAGTAACACAATGAAAACACCACAAAAATAGTCCACACAGGTTTTGAAAATAGACAATACTTTTAATGAGTAAAACAATACTAAAATGACAAAAATTGTATAGGTTGAACTAGAGTTATCAATGTTTAAAGAATAAATAAAAAAATAGTGCTTAAAAGTCAACTGCGCTAAAGAGTTACTTGAGGTTGCGCTGTACAGGGACAAATCCATAGTTCAGGCTGACCGTGAAGGAGGGCACGCAGGGCCCACTGAAAAAGTACCTCGGATGGAGTAAGCATCAGCATTGTAAACTCAATGCATCATTTCAGATTAACGCAGTCGGGTCGAAGCATTGTCGTCGAGCCTCACAGTCAGGTCCTGCGTCGTATCGAATCCCTTATGATACACATGTTGTGTCGTTGTTGCACCTCGCAGTTCGGTCCCACGTCATCTTCGAGCCATACAGGCATGTCCAATATCAGCACTGTATCGGCGTCGAAGGGCATTGCGTCGGTTCCGATCAGTCCAAAGTCATCACTGCAGCAACTTTAATGCACAACAGCTGCAGAACCCACTTCCAAGGTCCAGGACTGGATTGGCATCTCAGGCAGGATAGGACTCACAGATGGCAGAATTCAGCAGCAGAGTTGTAGAAAGTCTTTCGTGGCCCTGAGATTGGATCAGAGGTTGCCTAAAATTTCTGGGAATAAGAGTCAGAATTTATCTTAGGACTTTCATGATAAAAAGGCAAGTGGAAGGCCTCAAATGACAATTTTGAATCATAAATGACTCCACAATTGCGAACATTAGAAGAGTCGAGGGGGCATGTCCACAAAGATTGAACACCAAGGCAGAAACCAGCAGAAGGGATTACCAAACTCCAAGACTTTGGTTTTGTCAGAGTTGAGTCTTAGTGAGTTTGGATCCATCCAGTCAGAGACCACTACAAGACAGCAATATAGACCCCCTTCCAGCTGCAGATTTATGTGCGGTTTTCCTTTTTTCTCTTAATCCTACTCAGTGTCAGAAGCCTTAAGCATACATTCTGCATCACATATTGGTAGTCTCCTTGAAAAAGGGTTAGGTGCTTGTTGTACGTTAAAAGCAACTCATTAAAAACAAAGATCATAACAGGTTGGAGTTCAATTGCTGCATATTTTGCAAATAGACCTTTTGCAAACACAGCTTCAAGTACAATCCATGCACAGAATGCATCATTGGTATGCACAAGGTCTGCTCAAATAACTAGTATAATTTTGCCCTAATTAATGGAAATGCCCTTGACGGCAAATGGCTGGTACGGGCAGGTTGTCCTTATTCTGTTATATCTACTATCTTGAGCACTATTTCCCCGGATTCTCCTGCAGTTGCTCAGAAAGGCTCGAGAATCAGTACTAGTGATTAGAAGGATCCTAGCAATTGGGTCTCTAGTTGGCAGAGGTATGCACCCTGTCCAGGTAGGGTAAGGCAAGGTAGATACATACTAAAAGATAACCTGTGCTCGCCCTCTGGGAACCTGGCACAGATCAGTCAGGCTTATCTAAAGAGGCAATGTGTAAAGTATTTCTGCAACACACACACACAAACACACACAGTAACATATTCAAAGCACCATAAAAATGCTCCACACAGGTTTAGGACAATAGAGAATAATTTTATGAGTAAAACAATACCAAAATGACAAAAAGGGGCTTTGCTGGACCAGGACAAATCCAAAGTTCAGGCCGACCGTGATGGAAGGCAGACCAGCTATAGGCTGATTCAGGTCCCGCTGAGAAAGTACCTTGTATGGAGCAAAGCGTCGACATTGAAGTCTCGAAACAGTCGGTGCCAATCAGCGCAGGTGATGAAGGCACTGCATTGTCATTGAGCCGCACTGCCTGTTGTCGTCCAGCCATGCAGTCTGTCAAAGCAATATCATCGAATGGCTCCTGAGTCAGCGTCAAAGGGCAATGCGTCGTTTGCAAATAGCGCGAAGTCGTCATTGTGCCAATTTTGATGGTTCTGGACAGCAGAAATAAGCATTTAAGAGCCCAAGACTGGATCAGCACCATTTGGCAGGGCAGGACTCAAAATGGCAGAGTCCAGGTGCTGTTGCAGAGTTGTAGGAAGTCTTTGATGGCCCTGAGACTTCAGAACAGGGGGTAAGCCAGCAAGCCCATGGAGTCTCTCTGGGTTCAAGTGAGATGGGTCCAGTCCTTGTACTCAGCAGCGCAGAGATCAGAAAGCAGCAGGGTAGCTCAGTAAAGCTGAAAGCAGTTTCTTCAGAGCAGCAGTCAGGCAAAGTGGCAATCCTTGTGGCACAGCAGTCTTTACTCCAGGCAGAGTCCTTCACAGGTTCAGTAGTGTACTTTCTTGATAGGGTCAGAACCCCATATTTATACCCAAATGTGACTTTGAAGTGGGGGGTGACCTCAAAGCAGGCCCTTGAAGTGAACAGGTCCCTTTTCATTCCAGTTCTGTCTGCCAGGCTACCTGTGGGTCGTAATTGTCCCTTTGTGTGGGATGCAGGACACTACCTATTCAGGTGTAAGTGTCAGCTCCCCCTTCCTGCCCAGGAAGAGCTATCAGAATGTAGATGAATGCAGATGAGTCTTCTGTCACAGCCACCCTTCCTCTGTTTGTGGCTGTATAGAGGGAATACACAAAGTGTAGCTGTCACCCACCCCAGGTGTGTATTGGAAACAGGCTGCAAAGCACACAGAGCAGTGAAAGCAGAGAATTGTCCACTTTCTAAAAGTGGCATTTTTAAAACAGTAATGTTAAATCCAACTTCATCAGTAAAGAGGATTTATAATTACTATTCCAAAGATATGAAACATGATGTAGCTGTTCCTTTCTAGTCAGGAATTACAGCTTAAGAGTGTTTAAAGAATTCCCAATGCTAGCCTATGAGAGAAGTAGGCCTCACAGTGGTCAAAAACAAATGTAGCTATTTGTCAATAGCAGGACATGTAAAACTTAACAGTACATGTCCAACCTTTATTTACGCAGCACCCCACCCTTAGGGCAACCTATGGCCTACCTTTGGGGTGACTTATGTGTAATAAAACGGGAGTTTTGGGCTTGGCAAATGGTTCTAAATACCAAGTCAAAGCGGCACTAAACTGCACACAAAGCCTTGTAATGGCAAGCCTGAGAGGTTTGAAAGGCTACTTTTGGGGGTGGCACAATCAGTGCTGCAGGCCCACTAGTAGCATTTAGATTACAGACCCTGGGTATATGGTATGCCACTTTAAAAGGGACTTATATGTAAACTTAATCTGCCAATCATGTATACATCAATGCCACCATGTTTAGGGGAGAAGCACATGCACTTTAGCACTGTTCAGCAGAGTTCTAAGGCCAACAAAAGATACAGCAAAAAGTTGAGGTAAGCAGGCAAAAAGTGTGGGGGAAGACCACCCTAAGGATGACAGGTCTAATATTCGTGCTTTGCATGTGTGCTGAGTGCAATGTGCCATGAAACAGGGCAGTTCACATAAGCAATTTAAATGTGATCTGACATTAAAAACAGAAGAATTCCTTCAGTATCAGCAAACAAATCCCAAGATGTTGTTGTTAAGCTAGTATAAGAATATATATATTTTTTTAACATTGTTGGGTGCTCAAAGCCTGCAGTGGGAACTAAGCATTGATACTTCATGATTTGCACACCTGTGGAAAGACTTTTTGAGGATTCCATATTCAAAGTAAAGCAAATGTATGTGAATCGTTTAGGTGACCCGAATGCACAAATAACAGAATTAAATGCTCTTCTCCTAGACATGTAGAAAGCTAATGTTTCAGTCATACGTAGACAGTACCCCCCCTTTTTACCTTGTTTTTCAGGATACAATGTAGTGAAGGAAATGACCTGTTTAGGGTCACTCGGTTCACTCTAGACCTCCGCTAGCCTTCCATTCAATGAAGAGTCGATGACGCAGTAGAGAATGCAAGCAAACTAGTTTATTCACAAGATACACTGCAGTGGAGTCCAATCTGACCAGCCTCCACTGATGGCTGACGAGGGACTGACTCTAACAAGCATAAAGATACATTAAGTAGGTTGCAGAGCCCACGAAGACCCGCCTATCATAGAAAAACACTGGTAGCTGTCTCAATACAATGGGGGTACAGAGCATAAGTTTTGATTCCACAGCCTGGCACAAGCTATCTACTGCTCAAGGTCGTCTAGCTTATCCTCCCCACCAGACAGGTGGGAGAAGGCTTCGATGTAGCAGTAGAAGAATGCACTAATGAGCAAACCTTAACATTGGAGAAACAAAACTTACCAAGGACCATTTCTTGTAACTGAGCAAGTAGCAGTTTCGATTATAGTTAAAAATGGCGTCTAAGAAAACAAAATGGCGGTACACAAGTCAACCGAACAAATATAGTGCCGGCATCCACTGACTGCATTTTCACACAGTATGCCTAATAATGTATTAGCTACATCAATGCTAACACTATTAGGAGTAAAATACAAATAATATAGTAGTTTTTCGATTCAATTCTAACAGACCCTCCTTTTAGCATGCTATGCTAATAACAGTCTTTTTATCAATGCCATCAGGTAAGGGTCTTTACAATTCTAAACAAATGAATTTATATATATAAGCACTGACAAAAAAAGATAGAAACAACTTTATACTTCGTCAACAAAAGGAACGTCAGGAATAGACTCTGCAATGGATGTTGAGGAACCGAAAATCCCGTCATCTAACTGCATTACATGATCAACGTCCTGTTGGAGCATTATCTTGGTATTGGTGTCATGAATCAAAATTCTCTTAGGAGATAAATAGGTAGTGCAATAGGAGCAGCATAGGGGAAGGCACTGAATCAGAATACAACAGCAGATCAGGAGGACTACCAAATATATTATTTTCTCTAAAATCCAACCCCAACCACCAAACAAGGACCAGCTCCAATTACCACTTTTCATGCCTTCAACGTTTTCCATAATATCTAAGATATACTGAGTAATATTTTTCTCCATGTTGGTGATACCGACTACCCACTGGTCTCCTATTACTGAGCATGCACCACCATTCTTGGCTAAAATAAAACCAACTGCATATCTAGTTTGTTCAGAATAAATTCTCATGCTCTCTAATTGAATGGTGGTGTCGCGTAATGCTGCCACTGTAGTATTTGACAATATTTGTAACTTACAGCCGAAATATTCCCTAGCCTTTTCAGTCCTACTCATAGCCATTCCTCCTAATGTGAAAATGGCAGATAGGATATAACCAAAAGTAATACCATTACTATAACTGTTTATTTCTATTTCTGTTACTCCTTCGCAAAATTCTTTCGTAAGTGTTTTCTTTACCCACTTTATTTGTCTGTGAGTATATTTGCAAGGGACCCCCAAAGGCAGCACCATCCCAAGAGCTACATCGTCGGTGCTATTATGAACATTTGAGCATGTTCCATTTGTGAGAAAAAAGAATCCGGAGTGAGCATATACTGGCCTGTCATAATTCAGAGCTGCATATCGAGAATTACCCGTAACGGTGTCAGAACCCTTCACACTTTCCAAAGGGAAAGTCTGTTCAGATATAATCACTCCAGAACAGTTGATATATAAAATAGTATCCGTACTATTTATAATAGGGCAGCAAGCAGGGTAATAACCAGCTTTCCGGGGGACTATCACTTCTTTATAATGCCAACCCACCAATGTAATGTTTTGTTCTTTAAAAGTTATCACAGTACGTATTATTGTCACAACCGGGGTACCCTATTCCAGTGGGTTGATGATGATACAAGCATGGTCCTGGGTAGCCAAAACCAAATTCCCCTTTTATCTCAACAAAATTTATCGGCTTAGAATATGTGTAATTTATCAAAGACAGAGGATAAGCAATCCATAGGCTAGTGACAGAGTCAGAAGGATAACAAACAACACCTTTACCAAAAAATCGCTTATGGGTATCTAGAAAAAACTTATTAGAAAGCATTATTTTTCGTTTTGGTGGGAGAGAGATATCATTGCCAGAAATAGGTGAATTACTTGCATTTTCTAACGCCCAAAGGACCCCACAAAGGATAATCATCAACAGAATAGCAAGCAAAAGGAATTGCACTTTCCGCTGCTTTACCCATAATAGTCGGGGCAAACAACAAATTCTAATGGCTGTTCTTCATCCATCATAGGCCTACCAAAAAGATACATGATAGCTTTATATAACTACAGATGAGAAATTCCAGAGAAAGGCTACTGATTGGAACCTACGGTGGAAAGGGCACAAAAAGAAAAATAAGGCCAAAAACAATAAAAAAAAATATTTCAGGGTCCGTTACAAGCCTCCCTGGCAGGCTTCTATTGTTCAATCCTCGTTGGTGCTATGAAGCACTGGATGGTGGAGCCACACTGTTGCAGCTCATCTGCAAATGTTCACGAATCCTCAGGATAGGGCACTCTCTCCCCCAGGGAAAACACCCTCAACTTATCCTGTCGAACGTCACTGACAGTGCACCAATTATCCTGGTCCTAACTGAGAGGAGAACACAATCAAGGGAACATTCTACTAATCTTCTCCGTAAAGTCCATCCCTGCTACACTCTCTGATCGTTTGGTGCACTATCCTTTCGTCAGGGACGCAAATGGTACCTTTTCACTCCAGGCACTGTTTCATCCTGCAAAAGAATTCAGGTGTCGGAGAGCGAGGCTCGTGTTCCTGTTGATCAGACGAGGAGGAACCTTGAGCAGCCTTAATTTCCTCATTCAAAATTGCCTCGCTCTCGTCTTCAGTGTTCGCCCAAGTCAGCTGGGCATTAGAAAAGGGCACAAAACGGGGAACGTGTTCAGTTTCATGGTCCCCTATTCCCTCCTTCACCCAACGATCATAAGGGAGGGGGAGCGGAACCCGTCGGCAGTGTGTGGAGTGAATCCAATTTTTCCGACCTTCCACTGTTATCGCCGTCCTTGTTGCAATAAGGACCAAAAAAGGTTCCTTCCACCGGGGCTCCGAACAATCCTTCCGCTGAAAGCTTTTCACCAAAACAAAATCGCCCGGCTGTATGAGGTGTCCGGGTCCTTCTGGTACTGGAGGCAACGCCTCATGTAACTGTTGATGAATAAAACACAAATTTTTAGTAAGATCATACAAATAATCCACTAACAAAGGATAATCTATCTCGGAATACTTTTTAAGTCTAGGGACGCCCCACACATTCGCAGGATGGCCAAAGACCACTTCATATGGGGATAGCCCTGTTCTCAAGTGGGCAGTCATTCTGGTGGACAATAAAGCAAGGGGTAATACATCTGGCCATTGCAACCCTGTACTTTCCTTTATATTAGCCATCTTTAGCTTAAGGGTACTATTGTACTTCTCAACTAGGCCCGCTGACTGAGGATGATTTGCTGCATGAAATTTCTGTTTAATATGCAGACCTTCACACACCAATTGAATCAATTTAGCGTTGAAGTGGCTGCTGTTGTCACTCCAAATCAAACGGGGCAAACCGTAGCGCGGAAAGAACTCTTTTATAAGAGCCTTCGCCGTGGCCATGGCTGTATTTTCTTTTGTTGGATAAGCCTCAACCCATTTGCTAAATGCACAAACCACTACTAACGCATATTTCAAATTATTAACCCGTTGCATCTCTATATAATCCATCTGAAGTACCTCAAAGGGAAAGGAAGGTGGTGCAAAATTACCAGAGGGCGTAGGGGTACCTTTTCCAGGATTGTGCTTCATACATACAATACAATGTCTCACTAAATGCAAAGCAACTTTTGAAATATTGTCATTTTGCCATACAGGATCTAATAATTTACAAATTCCTTTGGCGGTAATATGAGCTAGACCATGTGCCATCGTAACTACAGGGAAAACATATGCATTAGGTAACATCCATCTCTGCCTCTCACTCTTGTCAGTCCAGCACCCTTCTTCATCTAACCACCCTGTACTCTCCTGCCACACTGCCAACTCCTCAAGTGTCGCCTCAGACTGTATCTCCTTAACACTGTCCAGTGTATTTTCAAACATGGTAACATCCGGTACCCATCTTGCAGGTCCGGCCACAAACATTTTCGCCATTTTTAATCTAGCTGTCTCTTTTGCTGTTTGATCTGCAAAGGCATTTCCTCTCCCTATCTTATCAGTGACTGCTTTATGAGCACTACATTTCACTATTGCCAATCGTTTAGGAAGGGTCAAAGCTGTCTAAAGTCTTTCTATCAACGGACCATGTTGAATTTTGGTCCTATGTGAAGTCAAAAATCTCTGCCCAGAGGCGTCCAAAATTATGGACCACCCCGAAGGCATACTGACTGTCAGTATAAATATTGACAGTCAGTCCTTCGCTTGATTCACATGCTCGCAAAAGAGCTATCAACTCCGCAGCTTGAGCAGATTGGTAGGGAACGCGTAATGTCTCAACTATAGTGCGTAGCGTAGTAATAGCATACGCCGCTGTAGTGGTGCCATCTGACAATTTAAAACAAGAGCCATCGACATATAGTTCCCCTTGTGGGTCAGATAAGGGAACATCAGTCAAATCTACCCGTCCTTTTGTTTCTTCTTCAGTACGAAACAAACAATTATGGTCATCTTGGTCCTTTTCGTCCGAAGGGAGGGGTAGTAACATGGCTAGATTCAGACTAGCACATCGCTTGATGATAATATGGAGTGCAAATAATGTCAACTAATATCCAGTAAGATAAGCACTGGTGAGGTGCTGCGTTTTTGTCTTATTTAACAGTACATCCACAGCATGGGGTACCATTACTGTGAGATCATGATTAAGGACGAGTCCTGCCGACTGTCGTATAGAAACCGCAGCAGCCGCCGTGGCTCTTAAACAACTCAGGAGAGCTCTGGCGACAGGATCAAGCGTAGCAGAAAAATAAGCACACAGCCTCTGCTTACCACCAAAGGCTTGTGTTAACACCGAAAGCCCACACCCAGTCATCTCATACACGTACAGCACAAAAGGCTTCTGGTATTCAGGCGTACCAAGCACAGGTGCAGAGCAAAGCGCAGTCTTTAATTGTTCAAAAGCATGCTAGCATTCATGCGTCCAAGGCAAGGGTTCATGCACATCCTTGGTTATCAAGCGAAGCAGAGGCTGTATTAGTAAAGAATAAGCAGGAATCCAGTGTCGACAATACGAGGTGATGCCTATGAAAGCACGCACATCCCTCTGTGTCTCAGGGAGAGGCATCTTAACAATGGCATCAACTCATTCAGGTGTTAGCCTCCGACCCTCCTTCAACAGCAGGTGACCTAAATAGGTGACCTGCTGTTGACAATATTGGAATTTAGAAAGGGACACTTTATGCCCTTTATCCGCCAAATGCTTCAATAATTTAACCGTAGCATCCCGACAACCCTCTTCAGTATCGGAGGCGATCAGGAGGTCATCCACATATTGAAGCAATACGTTACCTGCGGGAAGAGAGAGCGAGTCCAAATGACTTTTTAAAGCTTGACTATAAGTACTAGGACTTTCAGTATACCCTTGAGGAGCACGACAGAATTGGAAACTCCTTCCAGCTAAAGCAAAACCGAAAAGGTGCCTACTATCGGGGTGAAGAGGAATGCTAAAGAAAGCATTCTTTAAATCAATCACAGAGAAGAACTGAGCTGTGGAAGGAATCATCGTTAAAAGGACAGCGATATCGGGCACCACTGGAAACTGAGGAACAACTATTTTATTGACCTCTCGGAGCGATAGACATCAGGATGTGAATCAGGAGAATCTAACGTTGTCTTCTTAAGAATAGGGAGTATAGGGCTATTACACATATTTCCCGCTGTCTCCTCAACCACCCCTGATTTAATCAGGTCCTGTATAATCTGCATCAAGGCCTGTTTCCCTGCCTGTGATAACTTATACTGGGGAATACGAGCGAGCACAGCATTCTCCTTAACCTTTATGGAAACTGGTGGTATTTGTAACAACCCTACATCTGTATCCCCCGTAGCCCACAATGAGGATGGCACTTCTTTAAATTCAGTAGGAAGGGGGGCATCTTTTGCCAAACACTGCTTCGCTTTGGCCACATTAGGTCCAATAGTCATATAAACACCGTCTGGGGAACAAGAAATTATAGCATGCAACCTTTTTAACAAATCCAATCCCATTAGATTCTCTCCACAATTAGCGGTCAACAAAAATGGAGAGTCCACAGTAAAAGGACCCAACGTTAAAGCAAGAGGAGTGGAAATGGGGCTCACAACAGGCACGCCTGGAAAGCCTACCGAAACATTATTACGGCCAGACAGAGTTGCCCCAGGGACCAGTTTATGTGAAATAGAGCTATTCATCGCCCCTGTATCCACCAAAAATTTCTGTACAGAACCATGCAAATCTACTGTGACATAAGGACCACATTGATCTACAGGAATTTGGACTGGTCCCTTTCCCTGTCCTTGGCTATCCTAACCATAAGACATCCCTGCAGCATCCTCCATAGCATAATCATCATGATAGTATTGTCGTCCCAGGGGATCATCAAAATAATTTGAGTCAGAGCGATCCCCTGAAGACACACCAACCTGCACCTCCTCCCTATTAGTCTCATAACGGCCCCTTCCTCGCGAACCTCGCCCTCCAGGAACCGCAAGTTTTTGTAACAAATCTGGACACTCACTCCGCCAGTGTCCCTCCTTTTTACAGTATGCACACTGATTTAACCCCAAAGGTGCACCACCTCTACCAACACCCTGGCCCCTTTGAGTTGGACCACTACCACGTCCCCTTCGAGACCCTCTAGAAACTTGCTGCAATAATACTTTTGTTTTCAAATTCTTACTCTTCTTCTCTACCTTGTCCTTTTCTTTGTTTTCATGATGCTTGTAATACTGAGCCATACTCAATATCACTGAAGGGGAGTAGGTAGTCCAAGTACTCTCTGAAGCCTGTAACCGGGCCGCAATCTCGGGAAGCAAATTTGTAACAAACCTATTAACAAACAGGCGAACACCCCCTTCAACTGACCTGTCCACTTAAAATCTAAGAAAACCCCTTCAAACCTTGTGAAAAAATCAGACACACTCTCCTCTTTCTTCTGTCTACATGCTGTTAGCTTATCCCAATCGACCCGTCGAGATGGAATAAGGGAATGCATATATGTAATAATACAATTCGGCAATGCCAGAATCTCAGCCCTAGGTTTTTCACCGGCCTTCCTTTCTGCATCCCATGCTTTAATCTCGTCCCACGTACCACCTAACTCCACCCTATGGTCTTGAGTATGCACTTGTCTCCATATGTCCACCGGCACCAGCAACCCAAAGAAAATCTCTATATCCTCAAGAGTCATAACTGACGAGGAGGCTGCCTCTGTCAACTCCTTATAGTACACCGTGGGATTCTTTCTCGGATCTGGTAACTGACTTTTAAGAGCCAATACCTCACTTCTTTTCCATGGGGTATAAACCCACTGTTCCTGGAAACGAGCCTCCACCCTCTGTCGAACCACCTCATTTCTCTGATTCCGTTGCTCTGGAATCTCAGGATGAAAAATAGGATGCACTTACCTCATCGGAAACTGGGATACAGTAACCGGAGTATGATGCTGTAATCTTTCTCGATAACCAAGCAACGTCCCAACATTTCCAAGAACTTCCGCGTGGGCCATACCAGCTGAATATTCGCGTCTCGAATATCATAAATTATTTGAGGGGCTGTGCCCCCAATACACTGTTCCCACAAACTAATCAATGTAGCTGACATGTGCTGAAGGGCATGCTGCTGTACAAACGGATCGAAATCTTTCATTACACTCCATATATCTTCCACGCTATAAACCGGACTCCGAACCCACTGTGCTGCCTGATGTGCAACCATCTTTTCTCTTCCTCACCTACATTTGATCGAGTCAAGACCTGTTCCATTCGCTCTTGTATTGCCGCCCAATTCCCTCTAACTGGCCCCCTTACTGGTGTCTGAACACTACTTAATACAGTAGGAAAAAGCCCTGCGGAAGACATAAATGATACAGACATAGGAGACAATGTCACCAGTGGCTGTGTAGTAGGAGTAAGAGAAGGAGAGGAAACAGAGGCAGACATAACAGATGTCACAGGGGTGTCCGCAGTCACAACATTCACAATTGGTAGGACAGAAGGAGAGGCAGACGAAACTGGAGCTGAAGCTGTCGAACTCACAGGGAGACTTGAAGGAAATGAAGGAACATTTGAAGGCGGGGACGCCGGAATATCGGGATATACTCTCTGTGGGGCATACGGAGGTGGAGGACGTGTTTCCAGGAGTTCCTCCACAAAAGTATCCCCTTCCTCTCTGACCACATAAGACTTATCGCACTGTAATCGAAATTTCCTATCGGCACACTCAATACCTTTCTCTGTTTGTTCTTTATCATAAGCTACAGCTTTCTGCACCACTGTCTGCATTGCCTTCTTCCTAGATGCCTTCTTGGCCCTCATACGCCTCTGTTTAGCTTCTTTCTGCCATACTTGCAAGTATCAAACATTGACTGTCTATTCCTTCTAGCAAACAATTGGTCCTGCAAATAATTCAATTTCTGTTCATCGAAAGTACCATCAAGTGGCCACTGAAGCTCAGCATTGTCTCTCGTATTTTTGTGACGCAATGTACGAAACATAATAGGGCCAATGCCATGCCTCACATACATCTCAAAACCCGGAGTGCCTTCCGGAGGCGCAGGCTGCCGTTCCTCCAGTCTGTTCTCCTCAGAGCATCTGCGACACCCAAAACACCACAATTTACTCCGACAAGACATCTTAGCATCAGACACTCTCACTCATCACTCAATCAACACATTCACTCACAACGCAAACAAAGAGCTCTTCAAGAAGTAGTCCTCAAACTTCACCCCAACAAGACAGTCCTCAGACTGCACCAAAACAAGATAGGCTCTAGCCCCAGGCCTTTTCAAGAATAAACCAAATTACCAGGTGGCCTGGCGGAACGTTGAAAATGCTCCGTATCACAAGGGTCCGCAGACCTACCAAGTTAATCAAGACAGCGCCGCACTTACCAAAACTCACCCGGTGCACACAGGTCAGACAAAATTATTCTCCAATGCTGACTCTTCAGACCAAAACAGTCAGATCCAAGGGTTTCGCCTTCTCAGGACCCCAGCCGAGGTGACCACTAGACGAGGAGCCAGACAGGAGTACTAAAGTTAGGATTCCTAACTTTACTACTCCTAAATGCCTTCTGTGAATACCGAAAGTCGTAAAGTTAGGATTTTCTCAGTTTAGGAGTAGTAAAGTTAGGAATCCTAACTTTAGTACTCCTAAATGCCTTCTGTGAATACCGAAAGTCGTAAAGTTAGGATTTTGTCTCAGATTAGTTCTGTGAATCGGCCCCAAAGTCTCTATTTACTACTTTTTGGTATTCACAAAGGTAAGTTACTACTAGTATGTTTACTGCTAATAAGCTTACTACTAGTAAAGTTACTAGAAGTAAAGTTACTACTAGTAGAATTAATAGTAGTAGAGTTGCTAGAAGTAACATAACTTTGTGAATACCGAAAAGTAGTAAAGTTAGACTTTTGGTCTAAGTTAGACTTTTGGTCTAAACTTAGACTTCAGGTCTAAACCTAAGTCCTGATTACAAGTTTGGCGGTCTTACCGCCATACTGCTGCGGTGGCAGTCCCAAGAAGACCACGGCAGTGGCGGTTTACCACACGCCGTATTACGATGTCACTGCTAGCCCAGCGGTGGTGTTTCTTACGGCGGGGAATATTTTTTCATATGTGTCGATGCAGGTGTGTGTATTTTGACTGCATAAGTGTTAAGTGTGCACATATGAATGACATGAAAAATACCTACCGCAAGTACTTTCTCATTGCTGGAGTCCGGTCTATATGTGCCCAATCCAGTCAATAGGTAAATAGTGCAAAACTGACTTACCTGGATTTCAGCACCAACAGGGTCGTCTTCTTTAGGGACAAGATGCTGCTGTAAAGGTGGGCCCTAGAGGAAGGGATCCACGTGGGAGACTGAAGGTAAGAAAAGGAAATGGGTGAGTGTGCACCCCAATTCCTTTGATTCAGCTGACTCAAAGCAGGTGGTCTTCCCGCCACAGTCGGTTCAACGGAAAACCAATTCATAATTCTGATGGCAGTGAACTTGTCTGTACCACCCTCTGACAGCTGCTTTCCCCCACCACCATTGCAGCGGTCTGCGAATGACAGGCGCTTTGATGGCAGTTCCCTAACCACCAAACACTAAACTATGCCCTTAGACTTCATGTGTAAAGTTAGATTTCAGGTGTACATTTAGACTTCAGATGTAAAATTAGACTTTAGGTATAAACTTACACTTCAGGTCCAAAGTTAGACTTTTGGTCTAACTTTACCTTTGTGAATCTGGCCCTAAATATTTAACACTTTTTAAAGAAATTGAATGTATGTTTTGTCTATTTTTTTGTGATGTAAAATAGAGCTATATACAAAAATCCATTGCGTGTGTAATCTATTATGTATCCACGAACAAGGGAATATATTGCTGTTAACATTGGTGACAAATTCATCACTTTTTCCATTGCAGCTTGTACTGTGGCCCGAAAAGGGCTGCAGCTCAAGCCGCAAGGAAAAAACGATAGTCTCTATCTTGGCCTGGAGGGCCTGCACCTTACCCCTGCCCATTAGGTGTCCCAAGTACCCCATAGACCCCTGACCTATCTGGCAGTTGCTTGCCTTGATAGTCAGGCCTGCCTGTTGCAGAGCCTGAAGCACTTCGTGGAGGTGAAAAAGGTGGACCTCCCAACTACTACTGAAGACAGCTATGTCATCCAGGTAGGCAGCTGAGAAGGCCTCAATACCAGCAAGGACCTGATTCACCAACCACCGAAGGTGGCAGGGGCATTTTTAAATCTATAGGGCATCACATGAAATTGGTGGTGGCCCTGTGGTGTGGAGAAGGCTGCCTTCTCCTCAGCACCTTCTGTTAGGGTAATCTGCCAGTACCCTGATGTAAGATAAAAGGTGCTTAAGTACTGGGCAACCCCTATTCGGTCAATCAGCTCATCAGTCCAGGGGATGGGATGAGCATCTGTCTTAGTCACTGAGTTTAGCCCTCTATAATGCACACAGAACTTTAGTTCAGGTGTGGTGCCTGTGGAGCAGCTTTTGGTGCCAGAAACACACGACTAGACCCAGGGCTACTAGAGGGCTCTATCACTCCCAACTCCAGCATTTTGGAGGCTTTACTCTTAATGCTGGCCCTCACCTTATCCGACAACCTGTAAGATTTATTTGTTACAGGGAGGTTGTCACCTGTGTCCACATCATGCGTACACAGGTGGGGAGAGGTGTGGTGCAGCGGCCAGGGCAGCTGACTTCGGAGCACAGGGCTTACGGTTCGATCCCCGGCGGCAGCTCAGCTCAGCACCATGTGACTCTGGGCAATAGCTAACTTAATTTCCACGACGGCCCCCAGCGCCTTGAGACCCGTAAGGGTGAGTAGTTCGCGCTTTACAAATACGGATTTTTGTTTTACAAAATACGGATTTTACAGGTGGGTTGTCCCAGGAATAAGGGAGAAAAGAGAGGAGCACTCTCCCAACACTTGGTGTCAGTCCCTCTGCTGTTCAGGAATTAGAAACAGACCCAACTTTCTCCTTGGTGTCTAAGAGGTCAGGGAGAGGTTCAATCTCCTCCTCCTCTTCTCCATCTGTCACCTACAGCATGGTGATCTCAGAACTCTCAAAGTGTGGTTTGAAGCAATTGATATGAAGCACCCTGAGGGGTTGCCTGGGGGTCTTCAGGTCCACCAGGTAGGTGGCTTTACCATTCTTCTCAATCACCTCATAGCCCCCAGTCCAACAGTCCTGAAGGGCCCGGGGTTCCACAGGTTCCCTAACCCACACTTTCTGCCCAGGCCACAATTCTATAGTGGTAGAAGTATGGTCATACCACTCTTTCATCACAGTCTGACTGACTTTAAAATTGTCTGAAGCTTACTTCCACAACTTAGCCGTTTGGCTCATGAAGGTCAACATGTAGCTCACTACATCCTGGGAAATCTTCCTGGGAGCTTGCTCCCACCCTTCCTTGAGCAAACTCAGAGGTCCTCTAACAGGATGCCCATAGAGAAGCTCAGCGGGGCTGAAGCCCACTCCCTTCTGTAGGCAAACAACAGGCATGGCAAGAGGATGTCCCACTTAAGGGCCTCAGGTAGGCCTCTAATCATGCCCTTTATGGTCTTGTTGAATCTTTCCACACTGACTGCATGTATGCAGACATGACATGACTTCATTGGGGAAACCCACTCAGTTAAAAGTCCCCATCAGGGCCTTTCCCACAGCAGGTGCAGTCATGGTCCTCAGAGGGATGGCCTCTAGGTACTTAATGGCATGATCCACCAGAACCATGATAAGGATAAACCTGTTGCCTGATGCAGTCTGGGGATCCATAGGCCCAACAATGTCAATGCCCATGCGCTCCAAGGGTGTGCCAAGGACAGGCAAGGGATTAAGGGGGGCTTTCAGCTTCTGCCCCACTGGCCTGGCAGGTTCCCCAAGTCCCGCAGAATGCATCTAAGGAATTCTTGCACCTGGGCCAATAAAAGTGTGGGACAAGCCTTGCAAAGGTCTTGTCTTGGCCCAGGTGTACTACAAGGAGACTCTCATGAGCCAGCTCCAGTATGAAGGCCTTGCAGCATTGGAGGATCACCAAGGTCCTTGGTGTCCTATGCACAGGAGCTTTAGGCTCACTGTAAAGGAGAATGTCCTGCCAGTAAATGTGTTAACTCCCAGAGACATCACCTGCTGTTTTTACTTCAGCCTGTTAGACACAACATCTGTGCCCTACAGAACTCAGCCTTGATGGGTCCTCATTTTACATGCCATCCAGCAAGTATAGGCAGGTCACCAAGGGAAGCAGTGCCCTCCTAAGTGAGCTCTGGGGTGGCCACCACAGGTTCCCCATCCACTTGACTGGCAAGACACTCAGGGGCTGGCTTTCCCCTTTTTAGCAGCTGACAGGGCCAATGTTCCAGGCTCCAGACCTTTTTGACTTCCATCCTTGGTGGCCATGGACATTGTCGTTGCACAGATCCAATCAGGTAACTGCAGCATCTCCACATGAGCCTTGATCTTTACTTCCTTCCAGATAGTGTGCCCAGCAAATAGTCCCCTGGCATGGCAGGCCTCACAGCATCTTTCCGAAGACCTGAACCCCCCCTCTAGCTTTTTCCATTGCGGCTTGTACTGTGGCCTGAAAAGGGCTGGAGCACAAGCTGCAAGGGAAAAAGGATGTTTTTAAACATCTATGCACCGTGTGCCAGGCACCATGTGGTCCCTGGTACACGTTGCATAGATGTTTGGGGGGGCACCACAGGTGCCCTCAGGCCTCATAGCGGAGGGTCACAGGAGACAAAGGCCCTCCTAGGGGCCCCCAAAGTCCCTTTCCGCAGCCTTTCCATGGCGGTCGGACCCCCATGGAAAGCCTGTTGGAAAGAGACATCGTAATCCATACGGCTGTGCCTGAGCAGGCACCGCCCCTATTGTAGAGAATATGATCCGACCGATGGGCCAACTGGCTCCTGGAGCCCGTTGCCAGTGTCGGTCGGTCCCTTTGACCGATGCGTTCCGACCGACCGCATCATAATGCGACGGTCAGACCGCTCTGCTAGATGTCGGATGGACCGCCACTGATGGCCTGTCGGAGGCCGTCTGACCAACATCCTAATGAGGCTCACAGCTTTGATTATAAGAAATTCTCCAACTGATCAGCTTGTGAAATATGCCCTACAGGTGCAGATACATGAAGTAACAGCTATAAATTGTTGCATACTAAGATTGAATGTGCAATACTCTCAGCAATTCAACTATCACATAATGATGCTTTGCCTCCTGGCTTTCCAAGTGCATCTACTTCCTGAGACAAGAGTCACTATTCCACAGATCGGTGATCAAGAAATACTCAATCACTCAGACCGACATAGCCTTATTAGAGTAGCACATCTGGGGATTAGTTCAGCGCAAGTAGGAGTTTCAGCTGCAATATGCCTCCTTAACAATATGTCTTACAATGTGTGATTTGTCAGGAAATAAAATGTTGTACCACAGTAAGGACACCACTAACTCTGTTAGAGGAAGTAGCACAACATTTCCAGATCAGTTACATGGATCAAACTGGACAGTTAAAACCAATAAATAAATGCAAATATGTATTGGTGGTGGTAGAGTTTTGAGCATGTTTTATGAGGGTGTGGTCATGGCTTTTTTGTAAATAACTTGCTGTACTGAGTAGCGATGGAGTTAGTACCTTTCACTCAGACCTTGAGAAGACTTGTACCTCACATATATTAGCAGAAGTGCTCAGTGAGGTGGGTGTAATTCTTCATTTCTCACACACATTTAGGCCTAGTTCACCCAGGTTCCTCTAGGGTGCCAACAGTATGCTTAAGCAAGTCTTGACTGCAAGGATCTTAAATAATGGGGCAGCCTGGCTAAGCAAACTATATAGTGCACAGAGAGTTTTAAATATGCCAATACATATGTTGTTGATCAGTATACCTTATGAAATGTTGCCTTGAATTATAATGAATATACTGGATGTTCCGGAAGGGTTAATATAGATGATCAGGTATTTTTTGGTGATTTGGAGGATTTATAGCATATTTGGCAAAGCAAGAATGAATCTGCCACACATCCGCCCTTACCCGCTGTCATTGTCTTCTTACCAAAAGTCAGAGAGCTAATTGAGGACAGATTGAGAATGAAAGAACAGTTTGACCGTGCCTATAGGAGGCTTGTGCCAATGCTAGTAGTGAACGGAACATGGTTAGTGATCTTACCACTGCTACTCGAGTAAAGAAAAAAGCAAACTGTTTCAATTGATTCTGTGAAACCTTATCATGGGGCCCATCCTTTACAGCTAACCAGTGCTGCATCTAAAAATGCCACAAACTGTGTAGTTGACAACAATGCCATAAAATGTGTCCCAGTCGGAATCTCTCTCAATAAACAGAAACCAGGTTAAGCACAGAACATTAAGCTATAAGCTCTGAATTGACTGTGAATGCTATAGCAACACCATCAGCACCACCATTGACATTGGGTTTAGAATTTACTGAAAATTTACTAACTCTGAGCATTAAAGATTCAGAAAAGTCTTATTCAGAGTGTAAGACATTTGCAGTCAATGATCTTTCTATACAAGAGCCGAGCAGTATTTTTAAAATATCTGATTCAGTGTTTAGGCGTGGCAAGGAGATTTATGTAAAGCATCCCTAGACGTATCTCTGGTTAACATAGATGCTGTTCTCATTATTAATTTGATGATGTCATAGAACATGTTATGAGTGATGTCATATGTGAGGTCATGAGCAGTGCCTGGCGGAGGCGCAAGTTATAGTTAGTGCTGCTAAGTATAACTGGTAAATTTCTGTGTTTTTTTACTTCAAAACATTTGCGTTGTCACTGAGAAATTCACCTAACTATAATGTTACTTTAACCTTTAGTTTTTTCAGTGAATTTCTAAGTTTTTTTAATAGAAAACTCATATTTTTATTACACCTAACTATAGCATTATTTTAACCTTTGTTTTTTTCTGTTAATTTTTAGGTGTTTTTTTAAAAGTAATTTAATCATTTATGTGTCTCACGTATGGTAGAATGATATTGTAATATATATAGTGCTTAGACATTATTTTGGAAGAACATAACAGAGTATAGGTTGTAGTTTTAAAAATGTTTATAAAATATGTGTGAGCATTAATTAGATAAATATTCAATATTTCAGTAGTGAATGTGTAATTGCTGAGTTCTTGTAACTATCATTTGGACACATGATACCAGCAGTTTATTTTGTAAGGTGTTATACTCTCACGAGAGCCTCTAAACTGTTAACTAAAACAGGTCTTTAGAGAGCTACTCTACTTTTATCACATATGTTTTTTCTACTGTTTCCCTAATTTTGTTGTTCTCAAAAACACTTGCCAGAGCCAGAGACGCCAATCATAACCGGCTTCTCTCATGACCCTCTCGCGAGAGTTTGTGAGCACTCGCGAGAGGCATGGAGGCAATCCCTCATGTGCTGTCTGAGTGGGGCAGTGCTTCCTTGTTTGATCTCGCAAGTCTCTCAACAGACCCTGCTTTTTAAAATGGAATTTACATTTATACTGAACATATCCTGATGTAGTATGTAAAATTTGTATATACCAGAATAGTAATAGTGTGTTTAGTTTAATTAAATGAAATCTGGGACTAATGGAGAATGAATTCTGACAATGTTGGGGACATCGGGACGGCAGTCAGCCCAGCATGAACTGCCGCTAGTGCACCTCTCCGCCCCTTCATTCACGTGACAGCGTTTCCGGGACATCGGCGCGCTGGACAGAGAAGCACATAGCGGTTAGCAGACACAAGGAAAGAACCGCTTTGGGCTCTGCGAGACACCCGGGAGGTTTTTTTTATCGCAACTGAATGGTGCCTTCTTTTTTGGAGTACATGCCGGCGTCTTAGGAGCTGAGGGGAACCGGCCAAAAAAAAGGTAATTTGCTGCACGACTCTTGCAATTGGCTATCAAGCCAATTAAAAAGAACGAGCCCCAGGTACAGACGCTTTGTCTTTTTGCATTGTCCTTTTTGGAAGCTATTGGATTCATGCTTGCAGGGTGTGCATGTGCTGGGATGGATTGACTAGGATGGTGGAGAATTGGAAAGGAAATGATTGACGGCTCCACGCTTTGACTCAGATGCAACTCTTATCCTAGCTATAAAACACTATACTGAAGAGGGAAAGGGCTCCGAGTGCCACTGTAGGGGTTACAGTCTGAGCTCCGGGTACAGGGGCTATGAACCCAGTGGTAGATGTTAGGTGAAGCTCTGGAGGGTTTGTCCCTGGGTTTCAGGTGGTGCATGGCGACTCTGCTGTAGGTCTATTGCTGGCTCAACGTGCTCTGAGACTGGGCTGTGTGAACTTCATTACAGAGATCCAAACAGGAGGTTTTATGGGGGGGGGAGAAGAAATACATCTTTAAAGCCATACGAAACAAATGCACCCTTCAGTAGCCCACCATGCTCAGATCTCTTAATAGGATTGTTTAAGGACTGTTATGATAGGGAAGCATTTAAAAATCTCTAATGTAATGGCGCATGTAGATTTGACTGGATGTCTTAAACCCAAAGCACGAGCAGTACACATGAAGTTAGCTTCGGCAGCGGCAAGAGCCGAGCGCTCTCAAAAACCTTGTCGGGTGCAGCCTCAAGTTCCATAAGTTCAGAAGAAGATCTGATGGAACATGGAATGGGAGCTAAGGCCGGACCCCAAGTCATAGAAACTAGCCAGGCAGGGTCGCCAGAAGCAATAGGTATCAAGGGGCATCCCCTAGCCTTAGTCCAGATGGTTTTAGCTGGGAAAGTAGCTATTCCGAGTAAAGACAGTGGGGAAGCAGAATGCCTGATTCAAGATGAGGGGTGGAATAAAGTACCCCATAAAGAAGGTGCTCCCGGCCCAATTCAAGGAAAATCAAAGGAATACCCTCTATTTATAAGACCCAACATAATGCTACTGCCTCTAGCACAAGCACAAGAACAAGGATCTTCCATCCACCTTCAAACAGGTCCACTTCGAACTGATCAATCTCTCACTGAGACACCAAGTATTGGGGAAAAAGAAAAAGAGCTTTTCAATCCTCAGAACCTCACAATGTCACCTCTAGGGTTTCTCAGTAATGGACCACGAGCTCCATCCTAGCGAAATTCCCTGAGATGGGACACCAAAATCAGGTGCAGGACCAGGCGCAGCAGCAAGCAATAGATGCTTCCTCAGAAAAGCAGACGCTAGAAGCACGACAAGAAAGAAGTCATACTGCCCAATTCGATATTAAAACCAGGTTAAATCTGATCCTTGACGAGATACGAGACCTTAAGGTAACTCAGGCAAGCAAGATCGTATCTTAACATCTTCGTTTGTAAAAATTGAAGAGGCAGTTAGTAGTTACCCAGCCAGAATGCAAGAGGCTGAAGCTCGGATCTCCTTGCTTGAAGATCAAATGAGTATGATGCAGCACCAGGTTACCCTGGGCAAAAAACAGAAAAAGTTTCTGGAAAACAAGCTCGAAGAGATGGAAAATCATTTGCGGCATTCTAAATTACACTTAGTAGGAGTTCCGGAAAGATGTGAAGATACCCAAACACTTAAATGGGTAGAGACATTTATTAATAACAACGTTCTGCCAGAATTTACAGGTGACCTAACAATCACAAGAGCACACAGGGTACCAGCGCAGCCATTCCCCAATTCAAAGCTCCCTTGTATAATTCTAGTTAATTTTGCGGATTTCAGAGTGAAGGAACAGATACTTACTAGGGCAATCCAAAAGAGACAATTTTCAACAAGCGAAGTTCCTAGCTGCCACATCTTCTCGGATATGTCACCAACAGCTGCACGCCGGCACAAGGAATTTGTAAAACGTTTGTATTTGTTTAAGGCACAGGGTGCACAAGCAGCTTATGCTCAGCAATCCAAGCTACGAGTTTTGGTTCAAGGAAGGTTTCATATGTTTATGAATATTGACGAAGCTCAGAAGCTGCTACAGGAAGTTACTACTGAAAAATAGATAAGGAGGACAAGGGGGGATAGTTTGCATAATTCTGAATGGATTTAGAATTCACGGGATGGGGGTAGGAGTTGTTCACTCAGGGTGCAATACCACGGCACCCACACCTAGGTCTAATCAGGGGAGGGGTGCGAGGGGCAAGCTGGGCATCTCCCCTAGTGCCAAGAGTAGGGGGGGGACCGCGGGGTGGTTAGGGTTGGGGTGAGGGAGGGGGAGTGGGGGTGGAGGGTAGGTTTAGGAGCAATAGTGAAAAAAGAGCAGAATTTTAGTAGGAAAAGGGATAGTGAGCAAGGAGAGCAGAATGTGAAATGGGGGGAGAATGTTATGGATTTATTACACAAAAGCTTCCAATTGTTTTCTTTGAGTGTTGCCGGCTGGTTTTACCTATAAGATGTGATGGCGCTTAAAGTGTGTATGGTCTCGGTAAATGTTAATGGAGTTTCTAACAAACAAAAATACGGTGCAATAATCAGGTGGCTAATTCTTTTTTTCTCCTCAGATTTTACTTTTGCAGGAAACTCATCTAAAAACAAACTCACCAAAACTTTTTATCCCCAATTATTTTTCCCAGGCGATCTTTGCCCCAGCAGGGCTGGTGATAAGAGGGGTAGCAATCTATTTTTGGCAAGGGATTGATTCAGTGATCTCCAAAGTCCAGAGAGACCCCAGGGAAGATGGATCTGGGTGGTCACCGAACTGAAAGGGTTGCTTTATAATTTTGTGAACTACTATGCCCCAATAGAAGATGATCCTAAAGCCATTATGAGAATAAATGAGATTGCTAGAGGGGCATTTGGCCCCATAAGTTTAGGTGGGGATTTTAATTTTATTCAAGATTTGAAAAAAGACACTATGAATAAAAACAAAAAACAATTGAAACCCCAGAGTAAAAGAGTATTGGATTGTAGAAAGCAGGATTATCAATTAATCGATCCATGGCGTAAAGCCCACCCGGAAGCGTTTCAATTTACATGCCCCTCTCGTCGATTTCAGGCAGCCTTGCGTATTGATTTTTTTCTTATTTCGCGATATATCAATTGTTTAAATACAGAACTCGAGGCTAATTCTTTTTCAGATCATTCACTAGTTAAAATGGAAATTGAAGTAGAGCCAAAGAGGAGGGAAAAGTCCAGGTGGCAGATGGACCGCCTCTTCCTCTCGAACACTCAATGGGTTGAGACTATGAAGAAATGGATAAAGGTATTTTTTCAGGAAAATAAGGGTACAGCAGCACCTTTCTTTGTTTGGGGAGCCTTTAAGGCCTCAATCAGGGGGCAGATGTGGGCTTTTATGGCCGCACAGGCTAAAACTAGAGAGCACGCATATCAGAACTGCAGCAGTCAGTCGATTTAGCTTCAATGAGGAGAAATGGTTTATGGGGCCAACATTCTCTAGCCGAACAGCCCTTAACTAATGCTAAACAGAAGCTAAGGGAATTTTTTATCCTTGAAGAGATAAGATATTCAAGGACATTCCAGCAGTGTGTTTATGAGGAAAGTCAGATGGTGGGGAAACTATTGGCTTGGTCAAGCAGAGTTAAACAGGAGGCTGCAGCAATAAATAGAACTGGTGTAACCTGGGACCAGGCTTTTGGTTGTCGAGAATGAAAAGATCTTTCTGGCTCATTACCATAAGCTGTACGCAACAAAGTATATGGTATCAAACGAGGTGATTAGCCAATATTTTCATGGCACCAAGCTCCCTCAATTAACTAATAATCAGGCAGAGGAAACAACAGTTGAAATTACAGCCGAAGAAATTCAGCAGGCTCTTACCTCAATGTCCGTCGGGAAGGCCTGCGGGAGTGATGGCCTTCCCACTGAGTTTTATAAAGTATTCTCGGATGAATTAGTACCATTTTTGACTGAGCTTTTTAATTCTGTGAAAACTGGAGTGTGGTTCCATCTACTTTTAAAGAGTCCATCATAGTTACTTTTGTAAAGAAGGGTAAGAATCCCAAAGATATCAATGCATACAGGCCGATTAACCTGCTGAATGTAGATTACAAAATCCTGATGAAAATGTGGGCAAATCGGTTCTCTTCCAAAGCACAGAAATTGATTCACAATGATCAGACAGGATTCGTGGAGGGCAGGTCAATGTCATCAAACACTAGTTTTTTACTCCAGGCACTTGATTTTTTTAATATCAACCAAACCCCTGTATTAATCATGATGTTCGATGCTGAAAAAGCATTTGATATGGTAAATTGGGATGCGCTTTTTTATATTCTTAGAAGTATGGGGTTTCCTAGTGTAATATGTGATGTGTTATGGAACCTATATCAATGGGCCCGGGCCCAGATTATTATTAATTCTCGTTCAGTAGGGACGGTTGACATAAATCGAGGTACTCGACAGGGCTGCCTCCTCTCTCCTGTGTTATTTACTTTTTTTATAAAACCTCTTGCAATTAGGTTTAGGAACAACCACGAGATAAAAGCACCAATAGACGGAATGCCTAAATTAAAATTGTTTGCGGACAATATTATTCTCTATCTTAGACCTGAAGAGCAGAATATTGGAAGCACGTTGGCAGAATTCGCACAGTTTGAATCAATTGTGGTTTACAAAATAAATCGTGATAAAACTGAAATTTTATTATTTAATTCTGGGTGCCAATTTCTTCCAGGCAATCTCCAAAGGCAAGCGGGCTCGCTTGGCCCAATTCGATATTTGGGGATTTATGTTACCAATCGCTATGCAGATCTTTTTAAATTAAATTATGAGCCAATGCTTATCAAGATTAGGAACTTATAAGATAGATGGACCCTCCTCTCGCTCACAATAATTGGCCGAATACCTCTTATAATAATTGTCAATTTTACCACTACTGATTTTCCTTTTTACTAATGTCACGATCAAAATCAATATGTCCTATTTTAAAGAAGTAGAGGAAATCTTTTGCCAATTTATTTGTAGCAAGAAGGCTCCAAGGGTAAAACTCCCGGTGCTTCAATTAGACATTAGCCAAGGGGGCTGGCACTCCCCCAAGTGCGTATTTATTATGAAGCTTCTTTTTTGGATATAATGGCTCGTCTGATAGATGATAAGTGTTCTTGTGACAGTTTATTTGGGGAAAAAATGGTGCAGGAATCAGGATCTCAAATCCCGGCTTTTATATAAATGGCTGAGCTCTCAAAGAAGACCAGATATAAGACACTTCAGGAGCATGGGCTCAGACTTCTGTCATTTTACTACAGGGGGATCTCCACTGCGGGATATGGATATTTGAAACTTGCAGAATGTAAAGGTCTGGGTCTGTTTATCCAGAATAGTCATATAAAGTTCTGGAAAAGCAAGGGTTTTAAAGAACTTGCCCATTTTATAGTAGGGGGGAGGTTTTTAAACTGGCAGTAGATAGAAGCTAGGTGTGGAGTCCGGTGCAAACTCTATTTTCTAGGCTATCTTCAAATTATTCAACTGATAAAAAATTACTGTCTTCAAGCTGGTCGTGACATGGTGTCCGTTTCCGCTGCCTTTTTTTAGAACCACGCTAAGAAGGGTGGGAAATTTGTATAGGCTTTCACGGAGTCAAAGGGGGTGCACCATAATATCAAGTGTTCTAGATAAAATTACTCAAGAAACACAGTGCACTTTCTCAGAGGCAGAGTGGCAGGCAATCTCGTTTTATGGTAACAAGGCATTAAGAGCAGCTAGTTTTAAAAGAATGGCATTCTTATCGCACTGGTTGGCTTACTATACTCTCCGAGCGCTACATAAAATGTACCCAGGAATAGAGGATAGATGCTTCCGATGCCAGCAAATGGACCACGAGATCTGGTGTCATATTTTTTTTACTTGCCCAGCGTCGGCCCAGTTTTGGGAGAAAGTTTTTTCCGCTATAAGTGATGGCCTTCAGAGGCAATTACAACCAGATGTGGAAATTGCACTGTTTGGGATAGAGAGACATAGACAAAACTCCCCAATTTTAAAAGGTGAGGAAGCCTTTACAGCAATATCCTCTCTTATGGCACGGTCTCTGATTTTACAGAATTGGAAGACAACTAAAGTCCCAGACTATTTAAACTGGTTTAATAAAATGATCCGGACCAAAACTTTTCAGGAGGCCTATGCAAAAAGAGTGGGTGCGATAAAAAAAATGTCAGTTGTTTGGAAGTATATGGATAAAATAGTAAGCCAGAAGCTGGTTAAAGCCAGACTGTATAATTATGAAAATGGCTTAATCAGCAAAACATTCTATCGCACTATATTGAACATGCACAGCACTTTATTGAGAAGAGTCTTATTGTATCATGTATGTCCGTTGTTTAGTAGGAATACGAGATCATGATGTCATTAAGTAGAGTAAGGCGTTTTTTGGCATTTTGGACAATCAGTATGCTCTGCACTAATATCCCTTTGTTTTACTATGTTGTTTTGGTTATTATCTTATTTATTCAGGGTGAAATTATAAAATGTCGGTTGTACCTTTTCGGTAAAAGAAAAAGTAATTTTATCTTGCGAACTTTAAGTATCCATATATAATGTGAAACTAATCTATTTGCTCGTGTAAGGCTGTCCTTTTTATATACAACAACTCTGCTCAATAAAAAAAAAAAGAAATGAAATCCATTATATAATTGTGGGGAAAAATAAATCACTTGGATTTATGGAAAACCCCCACTTGTTTTATCTGCATGAGATGAACATTGGTAAATAACACACTTTCGTACTCTTTCATTTACTTTAAGTCCATTTCTTATTATTAGAAAATATTCAGTCACTACTTTTTTTTACGATCCTGCGAGAGTCTCGCAAGATCGCAAACCTTTTTTAGAGGGAGAATTTACACTTTCCTTTATTACAGTACTTATACCTTATAGTCCCCATTAGTAGAGTGTGGGGAGAAAGTAGACTCTCAAATGAAATCTTTTCACAGTATAAGAGCAGTACACAGTAGAGTGAAAGGAGACACTGGGATCTCACTGACACGTCTCCACAGTCTAACATCTGCCTATGCTAAACTATGGGACTGGCCTCTCCAGTTAGACCTTGCATGAAGGTAACCGTGTGTAGAGTAGGGTGTAAAGAGACACTGCCTCTCCATTCACACTTTTCCCCAGGCTCAGCAGTATACATGGTAGGGTGGAGAAGGTACACACCTCACATGAAAGGCCTTAAAATTCCATAGTAAGTATAACAAGTACTGGCCTGTCCTCTCCCCAGGAAAAATAAACATATATATTAGGGTACGGGAATTTATTTCAATGTCCAGTCACAGCTCCTCCCAGGAGGCCAGACATATACAGTAGTGCATAGGGAAACACTCCTCTCTCCACTAACACCTATCTCCAAGACAACATGGATGTGCAGTACGATGTTGACAAGGAGTGGCCTCTCTGCTGACACCTCTCCCTAGACCAACAGGGACATGCAGTGGTTTATGGGAAGGGAGTGACTGGTCCGCTAACACATCTTACCAGGGTGAGAGGTGTCTGTAGTAGGGTTTGAGAAAAATGTATCTCTCTACTCATACCTCTTCCCATGCTGACAGGTATGCATGGCAGACTGTGAGGAGGAAGTGCCCTTTTTGCTGACACATCTCTCTTGCATGATAATTCTTCCTAGTACAATGTGGTGATGGACTGGACCCTCTCCTGTGATCTTGGATGATGGGTGTGCAAATTAGGCTGTGAAAATGAGCTTACATCTCTCTTCACAGCTCTCCACAGGATGGCAGATTTACAACTAAGGTGTGGGAATGAAATTATATCTATGCAGAGAAGTCTGTCTTGCATAACAACTATAGAAACTATGATGTTTAAACACACTTTCCTGTTAGCTGAGACATCTCCCCACAGTAATTAATGTGCAAAGTAGCATGTGGGTAGTAGGGTATAGAAATGAAGTATTCTCTCTGCTCAGGACTGTGTTTTGATTGATTGGTTTGGATAGTTGAATTTGGGTACAAACTCACCTCTCCCTCAGACCTCTCCCCATGGGGACAATGGGGTGTAGTACGGTGTGAATAGGCACAGTTTCTCTGCTTAAACTTCCCTTCAGAGTCACACGCATATATACAGTCACATGTGCAAAAGAACTTCCCTCTCCACTACCGCATCTCCACCAGTTGATAGCAGTGCGAAGTAGAATATGAGGATGCACTGGCCTCTGTGCCAAAACCTCTCTCTTGTATGAGAGGTCTGTATACTACAGTGCGAACAAAGACTGATCTCTCTAGTGAGACCTCACTGTTGCATGAGAATTCACCATACCTGGGCATTCAAATAATTGCCTTCTCCATTAACAATTCTCTGCAGCATAAAAGATATGCATAGTACAGTATACATATATATATATATATACCAAACTCTTCAGCGCTCCTTCTGAATCACCGGAGACCCGTGGAGAGTGGCGCGTGTGTCGGCGGAGCACACCGACGTCAATATCAAATATCAAAACTTCGTGTAGACGCGCTCTCAGAGAGGACAGACACTGTGTTACTGCATCACCGCTGTTTATTCACAACGCGTTTCGCCTGACAACAGGCTTGATCAAGCCTGTTGTCAGGCGAAACGCGTTGTGAATAAACAGCGGTGATGCAGTAACACAGTGTCTGTCCTCTCTGAGAGCGCGTCTACACGAAGTTTTGATATTTGATATATATATATATATATATATATATATATATATATATATATATATATATATATATATATACACACATGAAGTGGCACTTATGCACTTCCTGAAGATGGAACTGCCAGTTTAGTCAACCTTATAATACTGTAATAATATCCAAATCAATAACAACTATTGAGCAAACAAATCAGTTGTAAATTTAAACTTTTTTTTTACTAAAAAACAGTTTAACAACATTACAAAGCTACAACAACTACATTAGCAAACTATATCAACAGTTATAAAACAACAAAACAGCTATCTTGACTAATTTATAATGTATTCATCACTGTTAGACCTGGCACCATTGGCGTGGGTCTCCCCTGCATTTTTTGCCTTTGCCTCCTGTGTTTTTGCTCTGTGTTGGACTCCGTTTTGCTGGTCTAGATGCTTTGGGCACTTTGCCACTGCTGTTCAGTGCCAAAGTGCAAGTGCTCCCTTTCTAAATTGTTGTTATGGATTAGTGATTCCATGATTGGCATATTTGATTTACTTGTCAGAACCTAGTATAGTGCACTGTGTGTGCCCAGGGCCTGTAAATCAAATGCTGCTAGTGGGCTGCATCACTGATTGTGCCACCCACAGAAGCAGCCTGTAAAATGTAACTCTGGTCTGCCGTTGCAGAGCCTGTTTGCAATCTGGACTGCCATGTTGACTTGGCAAGTGCACACACTTGCCAGTCCCTAAACATTCCCTTTTCTACATATTAGGCACCCTTAAGGTAGGCCCATAGTACCCCTGTGGGCAGGGTGCATTGTATGTGAAAGGTAGGACATGCCATGATGTGTGTGGCATGTCCTGATAGTGAAATACTGCCAATTTCATTTTTCACTATTGCAAGGCTACCTGTTCCCATAGGACAGAATGGGGAGTTTATTTATAACATCTTATAAATATAACTGGCCCTGGGAACAAGGCAGAAAAATAAAGTTTAGTATGCCTGAACTCAGAATGTTAAAATGCATCTTTTAGTGAGGGTGATTTTTACAGTCTGTGTTTGAAAATACCACTTTTAGAAAATAGGTATTTTCTTGCCTAACCATCCAGTGTGCCTCTGCTAGGTTTGTGTATTGCATGTCTGGCTTTTGGATGACAGGGGCTGGAGAGGGGCAGTTGCTCCAGAAGTCTGATGAGTCAGGGTTGGGCTGAATAGACCTGGGCTACATTTATAGTAGGGGGAGGAGATTTCCTTTCACCTAAATGGGCCTGGTCTGCCTTCAACAATGCTGTCTCCACCTCCTGCCAGGAAGCTGCGCCAGTGAGGACAGAACTGGTTTTGGCTGGGTACAGACACTCTCTGCCTTTAGAGAACAAAGGATTTTGGTGTATAAAAAGAGGGGCCCAGACCCCAGACTTTTAGAACACTTCTGGGAAATCAAGAGGAACCCTTGCCAAAGAGAAGAGTCGGAGAAGCTGAGGAGGAATACTGCCCCTGTGCTGTTTGCTGTCTGGGGTTGGCCTGCAGTGGCTACTTGCTGCCAAGGAAAGGAGAAAAGGACTTTGCAGCTTGCTTTGTCCTCCTGCTTGAAGAAAAGATCTCCAAGGGCTTGAACTGAGCTTTCCCCCTGTTCTAGAGGTCTCAGGAACAGCAAGGACCTCACTGTGTCTGTGGGCACCGACTCTGAACATTCCCGTAGAAGAAAAAGGGTAACCGACTCTGTCATCGAGTCTGTTGCAGGATTCCGTGTCCTGAAAGCACCGCCGAGAGCAACGCCTTGCTTCGCAACGCAACCCAGGTCTCACCGACTCTGTCAACGAGCCGCTGCTTGCACCGCGTCCAAAGGGCACCGCACTCCGCAACGCTTCGCTACACACTGCAAGGACGTCACCGACTCCGTTGCTGCTTGAGCCGAACATCGACCGGCTCTGACGCCGCACTGTGACCTGCGAGCACCGTCTCACCCGTCAATGCAAGCCCTGGTCTCACCGACTCCGTCAACGAGCCTCTGCCTGCACCGAATCTTTTAGGACATTGTCTGCCGCAACACTTCATTTCACAAAGCAACCGCGACGTTTGCCCCGACCGACTCGCACCGACGTGTTGATAGCAACAAGAAAGGTACTGTGTCCGAGTCTGACAACGCTTTAGCTGGTCCGTATCGATGAGGTCAGCTGGAATTGTTAGACTCTGTCATATTCAGTATCGCGGTAGACCCAGGAGGAGCTACCGAGTCAGAAGAACTCTGTTTTATTGATTTTCCTGCAATTTAAAGGTTTTTTTGCACAAGTACTATTTTTCAAGAGTATTGTATGTTGGATTTTTGTCAGATTTGGTCTTGTTGGTTCAGATAAAGATTTACTATTTTCCTAAACTGGTGTGTTGTCCATTTGTAGTGTTTTCACTGTATTACTGTATGTGTTCACAAATGCTTTACACACTGCCTCTGAGATAAGCCTGTCTGCTCGTGCCAAGCTACCAAGGGGGTGAGCAGGGGTTATTTTAGGAGTGTATCCCATTACCATGACTAGAAGCAAGGGTCCCTATTTGGACAAAGGTACCTACCTCTGCCAACTAGAGACCCCCATTTCTAACAATCACTTTATGATAAGCAGCCTAGTGTAGCTGCCCCACCTCAGCCACCATAACCTGGCAAAAAGTCTTTGGAATGGCGGTTTGTCGTTGTGAGGCCACCTAGAAAAAAAGTACAGTGAAGGTTCTCATGCGTACAGTTTTTAAAAGGAGTTCACAAAGGCTAGATTGGGCAGGCTTAGCTCGTACTGCTGAACTACAGAGCTCTTCATGTGCTTCCACATCTCTTCAACCTGGACACACTGTGCCTGCTCAGGTACTTACTGGTGCACAAGACTATAATCCTGCTTCTCTTAACAAGTTTCTTCTTTGCTGCTTCTGTAAGCAGATAATTATTTCCTCAGAGACAAGTTTCCATTTTTCTCCTAAAAAAAGGCAAAATAACCAAAAAGATGAAAGTTATATACTGGTCAATAATTGATAACAGTGATACATCAGTATATTTTCTGAACCTTTCTACATTTTTCACCCACTATCGCATATTACCATACAATGCACCAGTAGCTTGCTATTCCTTTCTCCTGAAAAATTACACACCCTCACCCAGAACACTTTTTTATCACAAATAAATTACAACTTTCCATCAAATCTCATTTCATAGGGCTAAAGAATATGTACAAGATTCCAGGTGACCTCATGCCGGCTGTGCCAATACACAAGGGAAGACATTTGCCACATTGTCTACTCATGCCCCACACTGAAGGCTGAACAAAAGGGACTTTTGAAACACCACTTCCTAAGGAATGGAATCCTCACATGCTGCTATGTTGTAATATCCTGTCTTCAAGGAAAGGATCTAGTGCTCTGCGGAAAATTCTTGAAATGTATGTCACTGGTTGAAAAAAAACTGGCTTAACAAGATCTGCAGTAACAGGGCACAATTTTTTATCGTCAACGCAATGATTGCACTTTTGTCTATATTTACCCATTCATCCCATTTATCCCGTAATCTGTAAATGCAATAAGTACCTCACTTAGTAGGTCTCTAATACACAGGTAATATTTTTACTGTTCGACACTTGTACTCCTATTCTTACTTTATCACTAACCCGCTAATGCACTAAGAATTCTCATTTAGTGAGCCTTACGACCACTGAAGCAACTGGGTACAACCTCTCTGTTAGTTGCTTGCACTCAACTTACTTTAACGCTCTAAGAACTTTCAACCAGCAAGCCTTTAAGACCGCTGAGACAACTGGGATTGTTAAAGCCCAGTGAGCTCACTTTGTCTTCTTAAACCAGTACTATGTCTTAAGCACTTTAACTTAGTGTGTCTCTCCAAACAAGGTCTTGTTACTTTTTGATCTTTCTTTCAATCACATTCTGACCACTTAGTTCAGCATTTTTACACACTTGCTAATGCACCAAGCACTTTAACTTGTGAAGCCTCATGACCACGATCATATTGGCCTCCCCACTGATCTTACGCACACATCTTGACGCACTACCAATATGAAAAACTCACTGCAGATAGGGATAGGACTGCCTTTGGGACCAAGGAGTGCTCTAAAGCGAGAGCCTTTAAGATCTTGGCCACAACCTGCACTGATTATGCTTTTGACGGTACAGAGACCATTTTAGGGAAGGTGTTGGACACTAAAAAAGTTACATATACTATCCATATTTCATAGTCAAGCATGTTAAAAAGTAAGTTTTAAAAGAAATAAAAACATTACTTATAACACACTCTTATCAAAGTAAAATGGGCTTTATATTGCAAATAAACATATTAAGTAATACTATGAAATTAAGTATACATGACATTTAAAATTATAACAAAATTAAAAAACAGAAAACCTAAATAAAAGTATAAAAAATCATAGAGCTATATAAAGATATATATATATATATATTCACTGAAAAAACCATAGGTTTTAGGGACAGTTATAGTTAGTTGGACATTGCACTCATACAAAACCCGTGAAATTCCACCGTTATAGTTAGTTCAGCTAACTATAACTCGCGCCCCCGCAATGCACTGCTGATGACGTCACATATTACATCACTCATGACATGGTCAGTGACATCACTGATGACATCACTGATGACATCTCAATTGACATCACTGATGACATCATCCAGTGACTGTGTGTTTCTGTAAAGTTTAAATATGTTTAATATATATAGGGAAAGGCATATTGAAGAATGAGTGGGTGTATAATTGTCTGAATGGATGATTTAGTAGGTGCGTGACTAACTCCTTAAGTTAGTGATTAAACGTATCTTACTGAATGCATGGGTTAGTGACTAAACTGTGTGAATGTCTGTATCCGTCTGTCTGTTGGTGTGTAAGCGGCTGCATGGGCTTTCTGAATAGCTACATGAGTGTCTACATGGGTTATTGATTGGTTGTCTGAGTATCTGTATGGGTGCCTGAGTGTTTGTGTGGGTGGGGTGTGTGTGACTCTGTGCATAGATGTGTGAGTGGGTGATTCACTGGGTGCATGGTTTCAAGAGTGCATCTGTGATGGACTGTATGGGTGGGTGAGTGTGTGTATGGGTGTGTTAGTGAGTGAATGTATATCTCAGTGGTACATGTGTGAGTAACTACATATGTTAAAGGCAGTATATATGTGTTTTGGAGTATATAAATGGCTATAAGTGAGAGTGTGTGATTGTGAGAGTGGCTGTATGGATGAGTGTGTACTTGTATCAGTGATTGTATAAGAGCGTAAGAATGTGCTAGTATTTGTATGAGTAAGTGAGCTGGTGTGGGTATAACTGTATAGGTTAGTAAATGGCAGTGTGATTAATTATTTGCATGACTGACTAGGTGTGTGAGTACCTCTATGGATGAGTGGCGGTGTGTGTGTGTCTATGTAGGTGTATGAGTGCATATGATAGTCCTGTACTGAGTGACTGTAAGTATGAGTGACTGTACAGGTGAGTGAGTGGATGTGTGTGTAGACCTAAGAATCAGTGAGTGTGTATGTAGTTATTGGCGTTGGAGTGTCTATGGTTTTGACAATGGCAGTCTGTAATTTAGAGTGGGTGTATCAAAAGTTATATTAGGGTGTGAGAAGATGCATGAAATTATCACATGGATGACGTCATCAGTGATGTCATTTGAGATGTCATCAGTGATGTCATCAGTGATGTCACTGACCATGTCATGAGTGATGTAATATGTGACGTCATCAGCAGTGCATTGTGGGGGCGCGAGTTATAGTTAGCTGAACTTACTATAACGGTGGAATTTCACGGGTTTTGTACGAGTGCAATGTCCAACTAACTATAACTGTCCCTAAAACCTATGGTTTTTTCAGTGAATTTGTAAGGTTTTTTAAATGCTAATTTCTAACTATAACGTGCCTGAAACATATGGTTTTTTCAGTGAATTTCAAAGATTTTTTAAATGCTAATTCCTAACTATAACATGTCTGAAACCTATGGTTTTTTTCAGTGAATTTCAAAGGTTTTGTAAATGACAATTTTTAAATGTATTAATTGTTATATTTATTTTTTGATACTGATTTACTACATTTTTTTAAACTATTTATTTTTAGATATTTTATTTTTAAATTACATTGTAATTACATTACACATTACATTACAAAATATACTTTCTCAGAATGAATTACTTTAGTTTAAATACTTTGCAAATAGGCAATAGACTTTTAAGTACAGTAGTTACAGTTGTTGCAATGGGCAACACGATTTAAAACACAATGCAACATTGAGCTCAATGTGAATTTCTAGTTTAAATGCAATTAGTTACTTTATGGATTACTTTTCTAACCACAGGACTGGATCCTAGATTCAGTCCTGGGACATCTCCTGTAAACAGTTGAGTAAAAGCGTTTTGGTTACAGTAGTGATTTTTAAGGAATATTATTGTATTTTAAAAGTTGACACTTGGAAACTTTTCACATAGAATCACCAATGTTATCCTATGGGAGGAAATTCACTTAGCAGGTAAGTAGTGTTATCGTTACTTTTTCTTACTCAGTGGTGGATCCTGGATCCAGCACTGGTGCATCTCCTGTAAACAGTTGAAAGAATGCGTTTAAGTCATACAGGCGATTTTTAAGGAATATTTGTAGTTTGTGAAAATTGACACTTTGAAACTTTTCTGCCGAAAACCAGACAATGGATTCCTATGGAAGGAAATACAAGTTACTAGTAAGTACGGTTAGAATTACTTTTCAGGGTCAGTGCTGGGCTAAAAGATGCAGCACTGGGTTCTCTCCTGATAACAGGTGAGTAAATCGGAATTCGTAGTTCGGCTGATTTTAGAGGAATATTATAAAGTTCCAAAACTCCACACTTAGAAGAATTTCCAAGTGAAACCAGTCAATGTTAGCCTATGGAAGGAAATTCAAGTTACTGGTAAGTACGGTTAGAATTACTTTTCAGGATCTGTACTGGGCTCAAAGATGCAGCACTGAGGTCTCTCCTGATAACAGGTGAGTAAATCGGAATTCGTAGTTCGGCTGATTTTAGAGGAATATTTGCACAATGGTGAAGGAAGGGGGTGGGGCCTGAGGTGACATGTCTGCAAACATGCCCTGTGGCGCGTTTTAAGTTGGAAAATTAATTCCTCCTCAATCCCGAGGGTCCCTAGGGGCCAACTAGCCCACCAGATACCTCCAGTATGCGCCAGAGAGCTGCGTTGCAGAGAGGTGTTCAGAGGCCACGCCCCTTTTTGCACCTCTCTACAACGCAGCCCCCTGGCCATACTGGAGGATCCTGGTGGGCTAGTTGGCCCCCAGGGACCCCCAGTATTCAAGGGGAATTACTTCCCCTTCTTAAAACGCGCCAGGGGGCGCGTTTGCAGACTGCTGCAGGGAGGGGGCAGGGCCTCCGGCACGATGCCATTCTTTTTTTTTTTTTTTTTGTATGGGAGGGGGGCTGCGTGGCCCCCCTTCCCTCGGCCACTTTTGGCCCCGGAAACCCCATACCGCGGGGCCTGAGGATTTTCTTTTTTTTTTTTTTAAATAATAAAAAAACGGGAAGGGGGCCGCGTGGCCCCCCTTACCTGGGCCTCTATTGGCCCCGGGGACCCCATCCCCCGGGGCATGCCCTCTTTTTTTTAAATTAAAATATTTGGAGGGGGGCTGCGTGGCCCCCCTCCTCAGGCCATTTAAGGCCCCGGGGACCGCATCCCCCCAAAGCCGGCCTTTACGTTGTTTTTTTCTTTTTTTTTTAAATTTAATTTTTAGAGGAGGGGGGCAGCGTGGCCCCCCTCCTGGGCCTCTACTAGCCCCGGGGACCCCATCCCCCGGGGCTGGCCCTCTCCGTTGGGGACCATGGGGGGGTCCCCAATGCCCCCACGGTCCCGCCGGCTCCCCGTGTCCTGCGGGAGCCGGCATTGCTTTTCCACATGGGGAGCTGCTAAGATGCAGCTCCCCGTGTGGAAAAGCAATCGTCTTTGGTTTTTGGAAGAGAGAGCAGGTTTCCTGCTCTCGCTTCCAATATCCAAAGCAGTTTGCTATGACAGGACGGGAGGCCCCCCACACATAAATATAAAAAACCCTGCATGCCCCCGGGACTTGGGCCACCCGGGGGCCAAATAGCATCGAAGCGCGGGAGACCGCGCTTCGATTTTTTTTTTATCGGCTAGATCCGCGCACCCAGCGCGTTTTTGCCGATTTAAAAAAAAAAAAAAGACCACGAAGACGCCCCACCGCAGACCAAGCGGGTCCGTGCGTTTTTCATTATTTAACGCACACCAGGAACGACGCAGCCCTCTTGGCAGGCACAAGTCGAGCAGCACAGCAAATTTGCCTGTAACAGCGACCCAATGGAATTTTAACCAGTGGAAGGAAAGGTACAGCATTTGCCACTATGGATTTTACTTACCTGAAACTACTGTTACCAAGATGCACTGATGCATACGCCCTGAGGGGCGGGACTACAAATAAAACCAAGAGTGCCATGTGATTTGAAAAGCTGTTTTCCACCAGGAAGCCAAGCCAATGATTAAGGGAAATGCTCCTGAAATGCGTATGGCGATGAGGCAGAATACACGCTGGGAGGACATCTGTGTTTGTGCTGCTGCCTGCTAATGAATAAAGTGGTGAATTTACACGTCGTGTGAGGCGTCTTCAATCTTCGGGCAGTTTTCATTTGGATATATATATATATATATATATATATATATATTATCTACTGGCGGTCGCCAGTAGATAGTTATAGTTAGGACCTATTTTCCATAGGAAATCCGCAACATTCTATTTGAAATAACTTTGGCGCTGGTTGACGAATCTTCGCGAAATTTTCAAACTTTGTGGCCCGCTCCGGTCCGCTCCTATCCTGAAAGTTTCGGGGTGATTCGTCAAGCAGGGGCCGAGAAAAAAGGGGGGTCCCAAAACGTGTTTTTCCCATGCAATTTTCCATAGGAAACTTTAGACACGGCTACAGCCCGAACTGCTGAACGGAATTACACCAAATTTGGCAAAGAGGTAGTTCTTCGTTCAGAAAGAACCCTTTTTGTTAAATGGTGTAAATCCGTTCAGTAGTTGCTGAGAAAATCAAAAAAGTAAAAACACATATATTTCTATGGCCGCGGAGGATCCGCGCACCCTCCCGATCACGAGCTGTATGCTAATTGGCTGTCAACACTCCAAACCAGGACGTGTTGGCAGCCATCTTGTGCCTCGGTAGAACCGAGGCACAAGAAAAGAGAAAACAGATGCAAACAACGCAAAAAGGGGGCAGGGTAGAAACACCCTGGCCCCCTAGGCCTGCTCAGGGGGTCCTACAAAATCGGCAAAAACGCGCTGGGTGCGCGGATCTAGCCGATAAATGCCGGGTTTTTTATATTTATGTGTGGGGGGCCTCTAAGGCCCCCCAAGCCCCGGGGACCGCCAAACCCCGGGGCTGTAAAAAAATAATGGTGCGGGAGGGCTCTCGGCCCTCCCGCAGCCCCGGGGACCGCCACCCCCCGGGGCTTCTTTTTTTTAAAATAAACTAACATGTGTGGGGGGGGCTCGAGCCCCCCACACACCCCAGGGACCACCACCTCCCCGGGGCTGTGCATTGGTTGGGAGGGGGGCCGCGCGGCCCCCCTCCTGGAGCCATTGATGGCCCTGGGGACCACCACCCCCCCACGGCCGGCTCCTGTAGCGTCCCGGGGTGCCTACCCCCGGGACACTGTAGTTTGCTATGACAGGACGGGAGCCTCGCGGCTCCCGTCCTGTCATAGCAAACTGCTTTGGATATTGGAAGCGAGAGCAGGAAACCTGCTCTCTCTTCCAAAAACCAAAGACGATTGCTTTTCCACACGGGGAGCTGCATCTTAGCAGCTCCCCATGTGGAAAAGCAATGCCGGCTCCCGCAGGACGCGGGGAGCCGGCGGGACCGTGGGGGCATTGGGTACCCCCCCACGGTCCCCAACGGAGAGGGCCAGCCCCGGGGGATGGGGTCCCCGGGGCTAGTAGTGGCCCAGGAGGGGGGCCACGCGGCCCCCCTCCTCTACAAATTAAATTAAAAAAAAAAAGAAAAAAACAACGTAAAGGCTGGCCCCGGGGGATGGGGTCCCCGGGGCCTTAAATGGCCTGAGGAGGGGGGCCACGCAGCCCCCCTCCAAATATTTTAATTTAAAAAAAAAGAGGGCATGCCCCGGGGGATGGGGTCCCCGGGGCCAATAGAGGCCCAGGGAAGGGGGGCCACGCAGCCCCCTTCCCGTTTTTTTTTTAAGAAAAAAAAAAGAAAATCCTCAGGCCCCGGGGGATGGGGTCCCCGGGGCCAAAAGTGGCCGAGGGAAGGGGGGCCACGCAGCCCCCCTCCCATACAAAAAAAGAAAAAAAACAAAAAAAAACGGCATCGTGCCGGAGGCCCCGCCCACTCCCTGCAGCAGTCTGCAAACGCGCCCCCTGGCGCGTTTTAAGAAGGGGAAGTAATTCCCCTTGAATACTGGGGTCCCTGGGGCCAACTAGCCCACCAGGAACCTCCAGTATGCGCCAGGGGCTGCGTTGCAGAGAGGTGTACAGAGGCCATGCCCCTTTTTACACCTCTCTGCAACGCAGCTCTGTGGCGCTTTTTGGAGGTACATGGTGGGCTAGTTGGACTCCAGGGACCCTCAGGTTTCTAGGGGACTTAATCCCCCAACTTAAAACGCGCCACGGGGCGCGTTTGCACAGCGGTGAAGGGAGGGGGGCGGGGCTTTAGGTGACATGTGTGCAAACAGGCCCCGTGGCGCATTTTAAGATGGGGAATTAAATCCCCTTCAATCCTGAGGGTCCCTGGGGCCAACTAGCCCACCAGGTACGTTCAGAAAGCGCCACAGAGCTGCGTTGCAGAGAGGTGTAAAAGGGCGTGGCCTCTGAACACCTCTCTGCAACGCAGCACCCTGGCGCATACTGGAGGTACAGGGTGGGCTAGTTGGACCCCAGGGACCCTCATGATTCAAGGGGACTTAATACCCCAACTTAAAATGCGCCACGGGGCGCGTTTGCACAGTGGTGAAGGGAGGGGGCGGGGCTTCAAGTGACATGTGTGCAAACAGGCCCCGTGGCGCGTTTTAAGATGGGGAATTAAATCCCCTTCAATCCTGAGGGTCCCTGGGGGCCAACTAGCCCACCAGGTACGTCCAGAAAGCGCCACAGAGCTGCGTTGCAGAGAGGTGCAAAAAGGGGCGTGGCCTCTGAACACCTCTCTGCAACGCAGCTCTCTGGCGCATACTGGAGGTACCCTCGGGATTGAGGAGGAATTAATTCTCCAACTTAAAACGCGCCACAGGGCGTGTTTGTAGACATGTCACCTCAGGCCCCACCCCCTTCCTTCACCATTGTGCAAATATTCCTCTAAAATCAGCCGAACTACGAATTCCGATTTACTCACCTGTTATCAGGAGAGACCTCAGTGCTGCATCTTTGAGCCCAGTACTGATCCTGAAAAGTAATTCTAACCGTACTTACCAGTAACTTGAATTTCCTTCCATAGGATAACATTGACTGGTTTCACTTGGAAATTCTTCTGTGTGGAGTTTTGGAACTTTATAATATTCCTCTAAAATCAGCTGAACTACGAATTCCGATTTACTCACCTGTTATCAGGAGAGACCTCAGTGCTGCATCTTTGAGCCCAGTACTGATCCTGAAAAGTAATTCTAACCGTACTTACCAGTGACTTGAATTTCCTTCCGTAGGCTAACATTGACTGGTTTCACTTGGAAATTCTTCTAAGTGTGGAGTTTTGGAACTTTATAATATTCCTCTAAAATCAGCCGAACTACGAATTCCGATTTACTCACCTGTTATCAGGAGAGACCTCAGTGCTGCATCTTTGAGCCCAGTACTGATCCTGAAAAGTAATTTTAACCGTACTTACCAGTAACTTGAATTTCGTTCCATAGGATATCATTGCCTGCTTTTTGCTGAAAAAGTTTCTAAGTGTCGATTTTTGAAACATACAAATATTCCTCTAAAATCAGCCGAACTACGAATTCCGATTTACCCACCTGTTATCAGGAGAGACCGCAGTGCTGCATCTTTGAGCCCAGTACTGATCCTGAAAAGTAATTCTAACCGTACTTACCAGTAACATGAATTTCCTTCCATAGGCTAACATTGACTGGTTTCACTTGGAAATTCTTCTAAGTGTGGAGTTTTGGAACTTTATAATATTCCTCTAAAATCAGCTGAACTACGAATTCCAATTTACTCACCTGTTATCAGGAGAGACCTCAGTGCTGAATCTTTGAGCCCAGTACAGATCCTGAAAAGTAATTCTAACTGTACTTACCAGTAACTTGAATTTCCTTCCATAGGTTAACATTGACTGGTTTCACTTGGAAATTCTTCTAAGTGTGGAGTTTTGGAACTTTATAATATTCCTCTAAAATCAGCTGAACTACGAATTCCAATTTGCTCACCTGTTATCAGGAGAGACCTCAGTGCTGAATCTTTGAGCCCAGTACAGATCCTGAAAAGTAATTCTAACCGTACTTACCAGTAACTTGAATTTCCTTCCATAGGCTAACATTGACTGGTTTCACTTGGAAATTCTTCTAAGTGTGGAGTTTTGGAACTTTATAATATTCCTCTAAAATCAGCCGAACTACGAATTCCGATTTACTCACCTGTTATCAGGAGAGAACCCAGTGCTGCATCTTTTAGCCCAGCACTGAGCCTGAAAAGTAATTCTAACCGTACTTACTAGTAACTTGTATTTCCTTCCATAGGAATCCATTGTCTGGTTTTCAGCAGAAAAGTTTCAAAGTGTCGATTTTCACAAACTACAAATATTCCTTAAAAATCGCCTGTATGACTTAAACGCATTCTTTCAACTGTTTACAGGAGATGCACCAGTGCTGGATCCAGGATCCACCACTGAGTAAGAAAAAGTAACGATAACACTACTTACCTGCTAAGTGAATTTCCTCCCTTAGGATAACATTGGTGATTCTATGTGAAAAAGTTTCCAAGTGTCAACTTTTAAAATACAATAATATTCCTTAAAAATCACTACTGTAACCAAAACGCTTTTACTCAACTGTTTACAGGAGATGTCCCAGGACTGAATCTAGGATCCAGTCCTGTGGTTAGAAAAGTAATCCATAAAGTAACTAATTGCATTTAACTAGAAATTCACATTGAGCTCAATGTTGCATTGTGTTTTAAATTGTGTTGCCCATTGCAACAACTGTAACTACTGTACTTAAAAGTCTATTGCCTATTTGCAAAGTATTTAAACTAAAGTAATTCATTCTGAGAAAGTATATTTTGTAATGTAATGTATAATGTAATTACAATGTAATTTAAAAAATAAAATATCTAAAAATAAATAGTTTAAAAAAATGTAGTAAATCAGTATCAAAAAAATAAATATAACAATTAATACATTTAAAAATTGTCATTTACAAAACCTTTGAAATTCACTGAAAAAAACCTTAGGTTTCAGACATGTTATAGTTAGGAATTAGCATTTAAAAAACATTTGAAATTCACTGAAAAAACCATATGTTTCAGGCACGTTATAGTTAGAAATTAGCATTTAAAAAACCTTACAAATTCACTGAAAAAACCATAGGTTTTAGGGACAGTTATAGTTAGTTGGACATTGCACTCGTACAAAACCCGTGAAATTCCACCGTTATAGTTAGTTTAGCTAACTATAACTCGCGCCCCGCAATGCACTGCTGATGACGTCACATATTACATCACTCATGACATGGTCAGTGACATCACTGATGACATCACTGATGACATCTCAAATGACATCACTGATGACATCATCCATGTGATAATTTCATGCATCTTCTCACACCCTAATATAACTTTTGATACACCCACTCTAAATTACAGACTGCCATTGTCAAAACCATAGACATGCCAATAACTACATACCCACTCACTGATTCTTAGGTCTACACACACATCCACTCACTCACCTGTACAGTCACTCATACTTACGGTCACTCAGTACAGGACTATCATATGCACTCATACACCTACATAGACACTCACACACCGCCACTCATCCATAGAGGTACTCACACACCTAGTCAGTCATGCAAATAATTAATCACACTGCCATTTACTAACCTATACAGTTATACACACACCAGCTCACTTACTCATACAAATACTAGCACATTCTTACGCTCTTATACAATCACTGATACAAGTACACACTCATCCATACAGCCACTCTCACACTCACACACTCTCACTTATAGCCATTTATATACTCCAAAACACATATATACTGCCTTTAACATATGTAGTTACTCACACATGTACCACTGAGATATACATTCACTCACTAACACACCCATACACACACTCACCCACCCATACAGTCCATCACAGATGCACTCTTGAAACCATGCACCCAGTGAATCACCCACTCACACATCTATGCACAGAGTCACACACACCCCACCCACACAAACACTCAGGCACCCATACAGATACTCAGACAACCAATCAATAACCCATGTAGACACTCATGTAGCTATTCAGAAAGCCATGCAGCCGCTGACACACCAACAGACAGACGGATACAGACATTCACACAGTTTAGTCACTAACCCATGCATTCAGTAAGATACGTTTAATCACTAACTTATGGAGTTATTCACGCACCTACTAAATCATCCATTCAGACAATTATACACCCACTCATTCTTCAATAGGCCTTTCCCTATATATATTAAACATATTTAAACTTTACAGAAACACACAGTCACTGGATGATGTCATCAGTGATGTCATTTGAGATGTCATCAGTGATGTCATCAGTGATGTCACTGACCATGTCATGAGTGATGTAATATGTGACGTCATCAGCAGTGCATTGCGGGGGCGCGAGTTATAGTTAGCTGAACTAACTATAATGGTGAAATTTCACGGGTTTTCTACGAGTGCAATGTCCAACTAACTATAACTGTCCCTAAAACCTATGGTTTTTTCAGTGAATTTGTAAGGTTTTTTAAATGCTAATTTCTAACTATAACGTGCCTGAAACCTATGGTTTTTTCAGTGAATATATATATATATTTATTGAAAAAAACATAGGTTTCAGAGACATTATAGTTAGAAATTAGCATTTAAAAAACCATAGATATTCACTGAAAAAACCACAGGTTTCAGGGACGTTATAGTTAGTTGCATATTTCACTCGTACAAAACCAGAGAAATTCGGCCATTATAGTTTGTTGAGCTAACTATAACTCGCGCCCCCGCAGTGCACTGCTGATGACATCACATTTTACATCACTCATGACATGGTCAGTGACATCACTCATGATATCTCAAATGACATCACTGATGACATCACTGATGACATCATCCATGTGATAACCTGATTCACCTCCTCACACCCTAATATAACCTTTGATACACCCCCTCTAAATTACCGACTGCCATTCTTGAAACCAGAGACACACCAATACCAATTACTAAATACCCACTCACTGATTCCTAGGTCTACACACACATCCACTCACTCACCCATAGTCACTCATACATGCAGTCACTCATCAATACAGCCACTATCATATGCACTTATACACCCATACAGACACTCACACACTGCCACTCACCCATAGAGTTACTCACACAGCTAATCAGTCATGCAAAGAATCAATCACACTCCCAAAAACTCACCTACACAGTTATACACACACCACCTCACTTATTTATACAGATACTAACACATACTTACTCTGTTATACAATCACTGACACAAGCACACACTCATCCATACAGCCACTCTCACAATCACTCACAGTCACACATAATCATTTATATACTCCAACACTCACATATACTGCCATTCACATATGTAGTTACTCACACATGTACCAATGAGACATCCATACACTCACAGAAACAGCCATACACACACTCACTCAACCATTCCGTCCCTCACAGACGCACTCATGAACCCATACACCAAGGGATTCAGGAGAGTCACACAGCCCCTCACCCACCCACACAAACACACAGGCACCCAGACAGGTACTCAGACAACCAATCATTAACCCATATATACACTCATGTAGCTACTCACCAACCCATGAAGCCACTTACACACCAACTGACAGACTGATACTGACATTCACACAGATTAGTCATTCACCTGTGCATTCACTAAGACACGTTCAATCACTCACTTATACAGTCAGTCATGCACCCACTAAATCATCCATTCATACACTCAAACACCCACTCATTCTTCAATACACCTTGGCATATATATATATAAAACATATTTAAACTATTTAGAAACACTCAGTCACTGGATGATGTCATCAGTGATGTCATTTGAGATGTCATGAGTGATGTCATCAGCGATATCACTGACCATGTCATGAGTGATGTAATATGTGATGTCATCAGCAGTGCATTGCAGGGGCGCGAGTTATAGTTAGCTCAACTAACTATAACGGCTGAATTTCTCTGGTTTTGTATGAGTGAAATGTCCAACTAACTAACGTCCCTGAAACCTATGGTTTTTTCAGTGAATTTCTCTGGTTTTTTAAATGCTAATTTCCAACTATAACGTCCCTGAAACCTATGGGTTTTTCAGTGAATATCAAAGGTTTTTTAAATGCTAATTTCTAACTATAACGTCCCTGAAACCTATGTTTTTTTCAGTGAATTTCAAAGGTTTTTTAAAAGCTAATTTGCAACTATGCCTACATAGGTAGGACATGTGCAGAAAGAGGAAGAAAGGCGCAGAAAGAAGCAAGAGAAATGCAGAAAGAGGCAACAGAAGTCCAGAAAGAGGAAGAAAGGTGCAGAAAGAAGCAAGAGATGTGCAGAAAGAACCAACAGACGTGCAGAAAGAGGCCTTGTTGCAAAGTTATCCTATGCCCTGGGCACCCCCCAACTTTTTGCTGACTGGTACTGGTGGTAACTGACTCTGACTGACCCTGGGCTCTGCCTAACCAGGCCTGGAGCCAGTGCTATGCTGAAAGACACTTAGAATACAGTGAAAACACCTACATACACTAGGGTACACTATGAGTTGGGGTACCTCTGTGATTGGCATAACCTCCCCTGTAAGGCCCTAGTACATAATAGGGCAGGGGGATTAAAACTACCTCTAAGTCCCTAGCATATAATAGGGCATGGCAGTTAAGAGGCCAGCAGCCCTTTTATGCACTAGCATGGGTGCACTGCTGAGCCTGAGGTCAGTTTAAAAGTAGCCCTGTGTTTGCAGAAAGAGGCAAGAGAGGTGCAGAAAGAAGCAAGAGAGGTGTAGAAAGAAGCAAGAGAAGTGCATAAAGAAGCAAGAGAGGTGCAGAAAGAAGCAAGAGCAGTGCAGAAAGAACCAACAGAGGTGCAGAAAGAGGCAAGAGGGGTGCAGAAAGAGGCAAGAGAAGTACAGAAAGAAGCAAAAGAGGTGCAGAAAGAGGCAAGAGGGGTGCAGAAAGAGGCAAGAGCAGTGCAGAAAGAACCAAGAGACGTGCAGGAAAAGGGTAGAAGGGTGCAGAAAGAGGCACGAGGGGTGCAGAAAGAAGCAAGAGAGGTGGAGAAAGAACCAAGAGCACTGCAGAAAGAAGCAATAGAAGTGCAGAAAGAAGCAAGAGAGGTGGAGAAATAGGAAAGAGGGGTGCATAAAGAAGCAAGAGGGATGCAGAAATGTGCTAAAAAGGTGCAGAAAGAAGCAAGAGCAGTGCAGAAAGAACCAACAGAGGTGCAAAAAGTGGCAAGAGGGGTGCAGAAAGAAACAAAAGAAGTGAAGAAAGAAGGAACAGAGGTGCAGAAAAAAGCAAGAGGAGTGCAGAAAGAGGCAAGAGAAGTGCAGAAAGATGATGGAGGGTCCCGAAAGTCCCGTACTACCATCTAACAAGAAACCCATTAATGATTTTGCACTACCCACCAAACATGATACTCCTAGATAGGCCCTACCGGGCAGGCTCAGATAGAATGTCTTAAATTGTCCACTTTCCCTTGTCCTGATAGCACATCCTATGTAGGCCAAGCCCAGCTCCTTAGATAAACCATATCTTACATAGGCCCAAGCATACCTTCCTAGATACAAAAGTGTAGGCCCAAATGAAAGTGACTCTTGCTCTCATTTATAATAATTCTAATGGAACAGACCTCATAGGCCTCACTGATCTGTTAGCAGAGATCTGTCCCCTTCACCCAGATACGACCTTAGCCCTCTCTTGTAACTTGCCACAGTTGCAAGAATAAGGGTGGCCCCCACCCATGTGACGGGCTGTTGGAACATCTGGCAGTGTCACATGCAAGATTAGTGATATTCTTAGCTATGGGACTTTCCGCGCTTGCTAAACTGGAACTTGAGGCAGGAACTTGACCAAGAAATTAATACATTTAATATTAATTCTAAGCATTTTTCACGGTGAAAGTTATCTTTTGTTTACTTTTTGCGGTCAGAGAACTCTGACCGCCTGCCAACCAGTTCTGTTTCATCATGATACCACTTCTCATATAAAATTTTCCAGTAAAGCAGGTGGTCAAGTGGCCTGCGTCAGATCTCGTGTCAAGCCTCGTGCACACGTAGGCGTGAGTTCTGCATTCAATAATAAAGTTCTGCATTCAACTATATAAAAGAGCCCACCCGGACTAGAGCTTCGAACTCTTCCATTGCATCAGACCTTGACTGCATCTGGAGGGCTTCCCGTGCGATCGTCCGTTGGTGACTGGGCCTAGTGCTTCAACTTCCAAGGTGGTAATACTCTTTTGTGATAATTTTGCCTATTGGCTTTGACAGCCCATCTGATGGCATAGCCTCTTGGCTCTGTCAGCCTATTTGATTAATTCACTATTAGCTTATTCAGTCTTTTTAATAATTTAGCCTTTTGGCTTTGACAGTCTATCTAATTCAGCTCATCCTAACCCAAGCCATTGCATTTATCTTAGTTTAAATTGCGTAGTTTTGAATGGTGTTGCTTTCTTAAGAAAAGGTTTGTCTTCTAGGCACTAGCCTATCCATCCTCTGTAAAGTTAGGGTTGCTCCTTGGGCAGCTGCTTATAGCACAATATTTTAGTCATATGTTTGCTTCTTTGAGCAACTGAGTTTGAACATTGTCGATGCATTTATTTTTCATTCTGCTCATGTGTGGTGGGCAACATTTAAATTGAAGTGCTTTTATGCTTTGAACTGTTTGAATAAAAAGTCACTGTTTTATACCGTGGTTTCTTCTTTCCAAGTGAACGAACAGCACAGGGGTCAGGCTCTCTGGAGTCGGTAAGCGGAGGGGTGTGGCAGCCACAAAGAATCCTCCCTTTCATTTGGCGACCACGAACACTGGACTCGTGAAGCAGTCCTCTGCGGTGAGATCTTGGGACGCATGCTGGGGTTACACCTGTCTGGTTTTCTCTCGGGCTCTCCTCTCCCCACGTCCACTGGGGTAAGTCAGGGATATTTTTATTTTTGTTCCTTGCATTTGCCTCAGGTTGTGGCGTGTGTGGGGTGGCGAGTCAGCCTGTATCTGCCAGCAGGGGTCTCCCTTTTGTGTGCGTTCCTTTGCCCGCCTGTGGTTGACTGACATGCCACGACGTCCTCTTTCTGGCTGGTCACATCTTCCCGAGGCTCTGTGGTGCTCTTCTCTCTGCTATTTTTAGTTTTGTCGTGGTTTCTTTTTGATTGCGTTCTCTTGCCCATCCTTTCTGTGGCCTCTTTGCCTTTGTTTTTTCTCTCGCATATTGTATTCTCGCTTTTCATTGCCGTTTTCAATTCTTCTTTCTTGTATATGCTTCTACACAATGCTTGAGGTTTGAGTCCTGGGAAATAACTTATGTGTGACTTCCCGAATTCTGGCATAGTGCACAACTGCTCCTGCAGATATTATTGTTTTTAGATTTACTTACGTGTGCCTTTTCCTTTGAATTGGCACAGTAATGCTTGAGGTTTGAGTCCTGGGAAATCACTTCTGTGTGATTTCACGAATTCTGGCATTGTGCACGTGCATTTGCGGCTTTTGGGTGTCTTAATATTTGGCGTACATTTTTCTGTATATTATTGTTGATGGTTCGTGGAGTTGTTTTTCAGTTGCCTATTTGATTTTAGTTACGGGCTGTTGCGCCCTTCACACGGTGCGCTTGTGGCACGCGTGTCTGTATTTTTGTCGCACTTTTCTCTTTAGGGTGTGCCCCGCTCCTTATCTCACTCCTTCCTTCTCCTTCTTTTGTTCGCCATATATTCTTCTTCCCTTGCCTTCTTCCCGCACTGCAACACCATTCTCTTATTTTCGGCGTCAATGCGCCCCTCCTTTTTCAGGCTTCTCTCCTGTGTGTTCACACCCCCATTCTTCGCTCTCTCTAGTAGCTCCCTCTCTGATTCCATTTTGCATTGCTTGGGTGCACTCCTTTTTTAACACTCAAATTTCTATCGCTTTCTCATCGGCGCCTTTCCCTGTTGTTAACTGCGCCACTTCAAAAGAGGATCTAACATCTTCGAAGTTACTAGCCCACTTTGACCTCTCGTCAGCCTTCCTCATTTCACTCTCTTCGCTGGAAGAGGAAGTAAGCCTCGCAGCCTCTGTCTAGGCACCCTTGCCCCTCCTTTCTGCGGGCTGCTTTTTCATCATCCACTGTTACAATAATACGTATTATTTTTTGAAATGCATTTCATTTACTTAATTATTGTTTATTTGTTGTCCGTTGTGTCTGTTTTTTGTGCCTCGATTTCTTAAATATTGTTAGTCCTTCTGTTTCACAGCAGTTCACCCCCCCCCACCCAACATCTGTTGCTGTTCTGCCGACTTTACACTCACTAGCCAAGCGGCCGACTGCTAGTTATTATTGTTGACTCAATTGCCCCCACTTTTCCTCACTATTACGGGCAGTTGCGCCAGGTAGTTGTTGTCTGGATTGCTTTGTCTTTACCTCCTAGTCGCAATCCCGCTAAGTAGTTGCCCTTATCTGCAGTACACATTACACGTACTTTACGCCTCTTTTCTGTCTTTTACACTTTTTGCCTACCACTTGCCTGCGTCAATTGGTAGCCCAAGGGGGTGGAGGTGTATCTCCGCTCCTCTTGTCCGCCTTCTTTTACAAACCCCCCCGGTATGTCCCTTGCTCCCCCACAAATTATTAATATCCTTATTCATTCCCTACGTGGTGCTGCCACAGCTGTGTACCACACCGGTCTTGACCACTTCATCCCTCTCACGCGCCACCAAAGCGAAGTTCTTGCTGCTACTTGGGACATCTTTGAGATTGACTTTACACCCAATACTGAACTTCGTCTTTCACTTCTGCCTCTTGTAGACTTACCTCACTCAGGCACTGCCTCTTCTCAACCACCACCAGACACCACCCGCCCAGATCTTTTGTGGCCTGCCCACTCCTCTAATCCACCTTCGCGCTCCCCACCCTCTTTAGGGTCTTCTGTTTCTCTTGAGGCAACACTCCCTAGCAATACTGCCCCTGCCCCCCTACGGTATCAGCATCAGTACCTAGTATTGTTATCCACCGACCACCGTCTCCTGCGGACGAGTCCCCATTTCTCTCGGCACTCCTGCAGGACTATTCAGTGGATCTAGAGGACTCTGTCCCAGACATCTTAATTGTGCCTCCCCCGGCAAGCCCACACCCCCATTTTCAATCACTATAGGTAATGAGTACCCCGTCTCCTGACAGTACAGCTTCTTCTATTTTTGTATATTTGGTTAACAATATCGTTGTGGGTCTTTCTACTGGACATTCGTCCTCCTTCTGTCATGTTACACCCTTAGCAAGTACTGTCCTTCTCACTATATTTCAAGCCTTGGGCATTGACTATACCCTGTCACAGCAGATAACGCTTTCATTAGTACCATCGTTTCCGCACCTTCCACATCCCACTGTTACTAAACCCAAAGACCAAAAACATTCCAAGCACTGACAGGATAGGGAATATCCCACATTCATTGGTCCCCATGAACAGGATTATAGGTACCACGGTTCATAGGACAACGGATAACATTTACATACGCATTCGCCTCATAGCGCCAGGGTTGGACATACCCACCACACTCGTTACAAATTATCCACGCAACCCGCTACAAAGTAGAATAATTGCTGGTCTTTCCCGTAGCCGGCTCCAATTTCCTGACTTCTCCCCTAACGGAATATACACCGGTCCACAGGAACTGGAACTAAGACAAGCATTGTATCACGTTATCAGTAGCGCAGTAGGAGAGGAACTGATAATAGACTCTATTCCCCCCACGTCTGCCACTGAATTCACCTTTGCTCCTGACCTCGCTTCTGCTACTGAGTCCCCTTCTGCCACTGAGTCCACTTCTGCCGTACAACATATTCCTGACGCTGAGCTCACTCCTGATATTGAACACACTCTTGCCCCCTAATTATATTGTTTCCCGAACAGGCAACATTCATCCCCAAAGCATTGTGTTTTAAAACAACTTTCATGAATGGCATACTGAGCTCTACAGTTTATAAAACGTCTACCCACTTTCACATCTTTTTTATCATACATCCCCCTGGAGCGCCACTCACTGCCATATTATCTAGCACCTGGCCAAGATACCCTCTCCAAAGCTCTATTGCTGAAGCTTGCTTTGGCGGTCGGCTCCGCTTTCCTCTTTATACCCCAACACAAGAGCGAGACTTGCAGGACAGTGTGTATGATATTGTCATTCAGGCAGTAACACAAGAACTAATAAGAGACATTGACCCTAGCACCTGAAACGCGCTCCTGTAAATTAGGCCTTGCCTAGAGCGCCCTGTGTTAGACACACCAACATGGCTACTCCACTCCAGCATGTCTTAAAGACATTCGGAGGACAGGAGCACCATATACTCAAGCACTGCCGTGAGCTTCATAAACGTACGGCGAAAATGACTCATCCTTGGCCCTCAGAGGGAAGCTTTGATCCAATTATACTAGAGCATGCCACTACCTTTCTAGACACCAAGTACACTGGCACTAAGTTACAGAAAAGAAAGGCTACTTTAGATCTCTGGCGCATTTTTAAAGACAAGGTTCAACCACTCTCTGATTCCACACACCCAGCTATACCCAATGCTCCGCCCCCACCGCCTTACCACGTCAGCGGTATGTATACCGAACTTACTAACAAGGAGCAACCGGAACTACCAGTCACCAATAATGATTCCCCAGCTGTTGGCTTTCAGCCGCTATCAAAGGAGGCACCTTCCTCACCACAGCCAGGCCCAGAATTAACAACCACACAAATTGAGGAATTCCAGGCTTCCCACACATCACCCAGTCACCCGTACCACCCCGTGGACAGACCACCAACCCCACCTATGCCCCCCGGTAATGCATACCCCGACCTGACAGAACTGCGCAGCATGTATGTGCCTCCCCCAACGGTACAGTAAGGGACAAGGCAGTATCAGGTATTCCAGGCTTCATAGACGCACAACTATCTCTAAGATTTACACCAACAGTCAATACTGCACACCCATGCTCAGGTGAAGAGGATGAGGAGGGCTCTGACACTGCCTCTCAAGCCTCATCTCGTCACTCGCATGACTTTGTCTCTCGAGCACCATCTCGTGACTTGCGCTCACCTGTCATTGTTGTCAGTGATTTCGGCCCTAAACAAACCTCTGACTCTAACGCCTTCCATGACACTGACACTCGACAAGCACCTGTCCTTAACCCTTTCCTTGACACTAGCGCACACCCGTTCCCAAGCTTGCGTCTCCCTGCTCTCCCTCTCTCCTCACAAAGCAGCATGCCTTTCATGGCTGCTGCACCTCCTGGTAAGGTACCAGGATCTGGCCTTATAACAAACCAGCGGCAGTTCATTGAGTTTTCTAGCGCACCATCACTAAGTGTGACGGAGGGACAGTGTGTTCCTCTCACTGGTCTTCCCTCCTCTTATGACAATTATAGACAAAATGCAGAGTTGAGCAAAAGCGCTAGCCTGGAAAGCCTTTCATCACAGCATCATGTGGATGAACAGACACCCACGCATCAACCACCTTCCCACGCAGACCAGATAAAAAAAATTAGACGCTTGTCATTCAAATTAGAGAGCATAAACCAAAGTATGACAGACGTGATGGCAAAGATCAATACACCAACACCACCCTCACCCACTCTGCACCGCTTCGTGCAACACCACCCAAAGACAAATATCAGTAGGAATGGGGAAGGGAGCACACACTATCGCCTTAATGGGCACCCCTATCACCGTGACGATGCCACCCCTGGGAGGACACAAACATTCACTAACACACACCAAGACTACCAATTCCAAACACCAGTAGGACGGGATAAGACACCCCCACTGGTGCTAGAAGGCCACAATCCATTGTTTGGTGACATCCCAAGATATTGTGGACTCCCACAGGAACAAGACCCAGTGGTAAGAAGTAAGGTCAGGACAACCGAAGCGCAAAGACTTAAAGTCTTGGGGACACATGGACGCCCAGACGACATACTATATGACGTCTCGGGCTCTGCTTTCATGCGCACTACTAGGATGAAAAACAGACACAACATATCTCTCAGTAGACAGTGTCCACTAAAAACAAGCAATGATCTCACTCCCAATGAGATAGTGACATTAGGGGAAGGTTCAGATTACGCAGTTAACCCCTTTTCAGATGATTTGGCAGGCTGGTCGGAGCCCTTAGCGCCACAAATGCTCCCTTGGCCCAGAGAAGGGTCTTTTGAGCCACAGTACATGGCAACAGCAGTTGAATGTATCCTCAAAGGATTAGGAGATCAGGATTGGGACTATGACTATATGAGGGAGAGCCTGAAAGTCTGGCAAAAATATGCTCGCCAGCATGACTATACAGGACCCACGGCGCAACGCCTTGGGGTCATGCGCCAAATGCCACTGCTCTACAAAAATATCAAAGATCCCCCCATCTATATCCCATGGTCTACACTAGACAAAGAAAATGTTAAAAAGGCACTCCCACCCCTCACAGAGGGTGCGGGAAAATGGATTGCAGCTTTTGAAAATTGCACCACAGGTAACAACGTAGCCATAGGTGATGTCAAAAACCTGCTGATCTCCCTCATGGGAGAAGACGCAGAAGATCTCTTTACCCATATCAATGTCAACTTGACAAAAAACAACACCCAACATGACGGTGTTTCCTTCAATGACATTAGAACAAAAGCTTGGGCTGCGTTGCGCAGGAAATACCCCGATGTCCCCGACATTGGGGCTTTACTGTCACAGACCATGCAACCAAATGAAGATCCTGCCACCTACCTTTCTAGAATGAAAGAAAAATGGCATCAAGAGTTAGGACAACGATGGGATGCAGCAGGAGGCTATGGGAGACTATTTTATCACACAGTAAAGAAAGGTTTACCTACTGAGGTGCAGGAGAAATTAGATGGCATTGTAGCAATGGAATGCAAGCCATGGGCAGAAATACAAGATCACATAATACATTACTGCAAAAAGAGACAGGAACAGGAGAAGACTAGGCAGCTGGCCATAGAAAATGCCGCTGCCAAATTGGTACAGCAGAAACTAAATAAGAAAAAGGACAATGTTGACACAGTCATGCTCGCAGCACCTGTCACTCAAATGACAGCAGTAACATCCTTTCCCCAGGCTGCCATGAATGCTCTCACAGGCAACGTCCAACCTGCTCCTCAGCAGGTTCAAGCACCACCTGCTGTACAGTACATACAAGCCCAACCCCAACCTGCCATACAGTATATCCAACAACCGCAACCACAGCCAATGGTACAATACATACCAGCACCACCTGCTTACAGCACCAACACACAGCCTTATTACAATAACAGACAAAATATGAACAAGAACATGGGTGGACAAGGAAGAGGGCGAGGGATGGGACAACAAAGGTTTCCACAACAGCCAGGACAGGGAACACCACCGATCATTTGCTACTATTGCCAGAAACAAGGCCACATACAGAGAGATTGCCACAGTAAAAAGCGTGACATAAGTCAGCAATATATGAATACTGGCTACCAATCACAAGTACCATTCCAACAACAGCAGCACCCGCAACAACACCTTCAACAGCCCCAAATGCTATACTCTTATGCACAACCGGCACAGCAACAACAAGTGCAGCTCCAAGCGCCCCAAATGACCCAGGTTCAGCCAGCAGTCCAACAAATACAGGTTCCAATGCAACAGCTACAGCCACAGCAACAACCTGTTTATCAGGTGGTCCCCCAAACACAAAACGGTGTCCCTCTAGGAGGAACAATTGTTGCCTCCAGCAACCCCTTTACCCAGGGCACCATCCAGCAATATCAGGGAGGATACACCAGCTAGGACAGCCCACAGACAACTCTTGTGTGCCCAATTTTGTCATGCACAAGCAATACTGAAGAGGACCCTATTGCAAGTGTCGTGATAAATAACAAAACATATAGTTTTCTTGTTGACACAGGTGCCACATACTCCTGTATTACAGGTGGCCCTCTGCCCATTTCAAACAAAACAGCGGACACACAGGGATTTTCTGGGGCAATAGCAAGGGTCCCATTCACCAAACCAGTATCAATGGAGATAGGAGGCCATGTAGTGGAGCAGCCTCTGCTTTATTCACCCAGGTCCCCAGTCAATCTTTTAGGACGTGACCTCATGGCCAAACTAAACATGACTATCCACTTTGATGACAATGGAACAATGATTTGTTCCATACCAGGTACCCCACTAACAAGGATAATGGCAGTCACTGCACAGTCATCCTTAGATAGCCAGGTCAGAGCACGTCCTGTGGATGAGCACGCCTTCTCTGCAGCTGTCCACCCAATTGTCGCCACCACTCCCGAGTTACAAGGCCGCACAGTTCAGTTGCCAAAAGAATTTCTCTTCAGGCCCCAAGTACCAGATTCGCAGGTATTAGATAAACACTTGACATTTGACATCTGCGCCCTTGAGATAACACCCACCTATGGTGCATTCCTGGCATGCGATGACAACGCTCATACTTGGGCTTGTGTCATTTTTATCGAGCCTAAAGGGTTGGTAAGAAACATTTCAGATGCCCAGCTATTTGGATCCCCTGAGGAACACTCTAAAACAGAGATTATTTATGATAACAATGTGCCCATCTCAGTGACAGTGGAAATTCGAACACCAACTGTCACCCCTGATTATGACTCTGCGCGAGAAGCAGATTTGGCTCAAGTACCAGCGCATCTTTGGACAACAGGCCCAAATGATGTAGGCCTTATCAGCTCTGCCAGGCCATTTAAGATAACTCTCAAACAAGGTGCTATCCTGCCCAGAATAAAACAGTATCCCTTGTCCAAAGCAGCAGAGGAAGGTATAGCCCCTACAATACAAGCATTGCTAGAGCAGGGAGTAATTTATCCTTGTATTTCTCCGTGTAACACAGCCCTTTTTCCTGTGCGGAAGGGCAAAACAAATCAATGGAGACTAGTTCATGATCTTCGCGCAATTAACAACATAGTTGTACCAGAATTCCCCATTGTCCCAGACCCCTCTATCATCCTCACAAATGTCCCCCCCGATGCACAGTATTTTTCTGTCATCGACCTGAAAAATGCCTTTTTCAGCATTCCTTTGCATCCAGACAGCCAATACCTATTGGCCTTCTCATTCAAAAATGTGCAATTCACGTACAGAAGGCTCGCTCAAGGGTACTGTGAGTCCCCTAGCGTCTTCAACAGGGTTGTCAAAGAAGACTTGTCCAATTTCCAATGTGACAGCACCCTACTGCAATATGTCGATGACATACTGCTTTGCAGCCCCACAGAACAACAATGCAGGCAAGACACCATCCTCTTACTTACTACGCTAGCACAAAGAGGATACAAAGTCGACAAACAGAAGCTACAGTACTGTCAGAAAGAGGTACATTATCTAGGACAACTACCATCTGCATCAGGCAGACGAGTGACTCCAGGTCGAGTTGAGGCGATAAAAGGTACCCCTGAACCCCAAACAGTTAAAGATATGCAAAAATTCCTCGGCCTGGTTAATTATGTCCGCCAGTGGGTCTTTGACTTTGCAACAATAACTGCCCCATTATTGAAAGCTGTCAAAATGGGCAAAGACAGACACAATAAGATTGAGTGGACACGTGACATGAGGATAGCCTACACCCAGCTCAAAGATGAGATAACAAATGCACCAGTGCTAGGATCACCTGATTACACAAAAGAATTCTACCTATTCACTCACTGTGATGGCTTAGTCATGACAGCAGTACTCACTCAGAAATACCCCATGGGCCATAAGCCCATTGCCTACTTCAGCGGCATGCTGGACGCTGTCATGAAAGGTCATTACCCCTGCGAGCAGGCCCTTGCTGCCGCAGCATTTGCTGTGGAAAAAGCACTCCCATTGTAATGGGCTCTCCACTGACTCTGTACACTGAACATGCTGTCTTTGCAATAATACAAAAAGCCAAGACAACGTTAACAACACAAAGAGTGTCAGGTTACGAAGTAATATTGTCATTACCTTCTCTGAAAATTGTGAAATGCCACACAGTAAACCCTGCCACATTTTTTGCCCATCCAATAGCCACTTCAGATGATGACGCTCATGACTGTGCCACATACTCACCAGATGAGTCTGGAGCAGCAAAAGAGGATCCCTTGCCAAACAGTACTGTATATTTTGTTGATGGCTCCTCTACCATTGATCAAGACACAGGAGTAAGATACACAGGAGCAGCAGTAGTCAAAGCACAGCAGAATGATTCCTCTGATTCCCTAGACATAGTACAGCAAATAACATTACCTTCACATTATTCTGCACAGGCAGCTGAACTAGTAGCCCTCATAGCTGCCCTAAACATTGGAGCTGATGACCGTGTCACAATTTATTCAGATTCTGCATATGTCACCACAACAACACACTCCAGCATCCTCCGCTGGAGAAGGCGCGGCTTCCTTAAATCAGATGGTACACCTGTCATTCACAAAACGTTACTAGAGGAACTTATTGAGGCCCTTACACTACCAGCTGAAGTTGCTGTAGTCAAATGCGCAGCGCACACCAATGGCCAAGATTTTGTCTCCAGAGGTAACGCCCTGGCAGATTGGGCAGCTAAGGCTGCAGCCAGAGGCCCTCAAGCAACAGGCCCCCACTTAAAACAACAACAGAAGTTCCACTTGCACCAATTTTACTTTCTCAAACATTGCCTCCCACAGATCATGACAATAGCAATGAAGAAATTCCAAAAACACCATCCCCACTACCAACACTATTTGACATTGACATAACACAGCAATATGATCAAACTGCACAGTTATATCTCAGAGAAATGCAAGAAAGTGCACCAGATCAAGAGAAAGAGTTATGGAAGAAGAGGGAGTACAACAGGACTCCGCCGATTTAATATACAGACAGACAGTAACAGGGAAACCTGTGATGCCACAGGCCCTGTTACAAGTGGCATTAGACCAACTTCACCTTCCCACACATGTCTCCCGAGATAACATGTCCACCACCTTGCAAACAGACTGGTTCATCCCCAATGCCCATGAACAGATACAATTGTATGTTAATAAATGTCTCATTTGCCAACAATATTCCCCAAACCCGACTCTAAAAACAGTTGCTTCTACCATTCCTAGACCATCTGGGCCCTTCAAAGAGCTACACATTGACTATGTCGACATGATCGACCGCTGGCAAAATTACCGCTATCTCATTGTAGTAGTGTGTCCATTTTCACGCTGGATCGAAGCTGGACCTTGCGTCCACTGCGATGCTAAAGCAGCTGCCACATTTCTGCTCCATGATGTCATTACTCGCTGGGGCATTCCAGACGCCATCCGGACCGATAACGGAAGCCATTTTTCAAATGTTATCTTTTCCTCCCTGACCACAATGCTAGGCATTAAACACAAACTGACATCAGCTTACCACCCACAAAGCAACGGCATCTGTGAGCGCCTCAACGGCCTGCTCAAAAATAAAATAAGCAAAATAAGTGCCACAATAGGAAAGAAATGGCTTTACTGCCTGCCCATAGCACTCTTTGCACTAAGAAACTCTCCAAGTTCGGATCACCACCTCACGCCCCATCAGCTTGTCACTGGACGATCTATAAATGTAACAATTCCATCCACACGCCCTAAAACTGATAGTGAGTCATCACCAGAGATAGTTAAGGCAGAACTTTACGATTACCTGTGCCAACTAACAAGCGCAGCGCAGTTCCTTTCTACCCAGGTATCCAAGAGAAGAGACAAGGGCCCCAACGATCCTGAGCTCCCACCAATCCGTCCCGGGACACTGATCTTCGTCCGAAAAAACGTCAGACGTTGGAAGGATCCAAAATTTGAAGGACCCTTCCCAGTCATAGACTCATCACCAACTGCAGTGCGAATAACAGAAAGAAAAGCATGGATCCATCGCAGCCACGTCCGCCTAGACCCCGCACCACCACCTCAGCCAATAGACTAAGGAAAGGACCGGACTTATTATCAGTACAATTCCATGAAGACAGCGGCCTTTCATCCTCCCATGATGAAGAGCACGATGAGCGTCGAGTACTTACAGTCAGGAATGTTAAAGGAAATGCAAAGTTATGTATTCCACTTGTCGTACTAATTTGTATTTTAGCCATTGCCGCCTTGACATGGTATATGTTTTATCTTGTAACCACTCATCAATGTGATCTTCCTGATGCTATTACACAATGTTCAGGACAGCCAGTTGTGCCACCAGATGGAGATGAGATCAAAAGTCCGCCATTCCCACCTTGTATTGCTGATACAGCACACACGAGCACACACTCCACACCCACAGTTACTGATCTGATCCCAAGTAGTGCTACCACCCCAGGGGATGACGTTCTGAATATCACAATAGGTCCCCAGTTGTCCCGCAGTGCCCCTCCCCGCACTAACAGTAGATTTAAACGAGGTAGACCAAGGTTCTGGAGGACCCGTAGACCAAAACCTAAGGTTACACAAGAATGGGCCACTGCTCTTCAGGACACAATAGTTCACATGGCACAACCTAATCCCATGCCCGATTTCCACTCCACACGTCCTGACGAATCTGATCCACATCATGGAGCCCATGATGCCCTGTTAGATAACATGTGGTACCGGCACATGTCCGAAATTGGAAAAAAACAACAAAAGAAGCATGTTTTGTATGCTCACATATTCCCCATGCAGTAGGCGCAGACAAAATGATTTTCCCAAAAGAAGTACCACCCCCAAAAGCTGAGTGACTCCTCCATCTGTTCCTTTGCCGTATATACGGCCAGATCCAACTCCTGTCAGCAACTATTGAAACAATTTATGTAAATACGACCATATGGGATCATAATCCTGTCACGTTCAAAATTGTAACTAATAAAAATGAATTTGACAGAGACATACAGGGTTGGTCTAAAGAAGAAATACAACGTTGGGAGCGTACCTTTGTCCAGTTACGCTACTTTACCTTTTCAAAACCAGAATCAGTATGTTATGAACGAATAGACAAAAGCCCCTGTGTGTACAGGCCTGTGCTAAAATTATCAGCCAACGTCTATGTTGAAAACAAATGGAGTGGGCCATGCAACTTCAATTGTAGAGCTGCTTCCTTAGGAGCGCCTTTCATAACAACAATTAATGACGGAGAGATCGATAGGGGTGTTGAGGATGGGTGCGGGGAGGTCTGGACACAAGAAAGCAGAAGGTACACCTTTAGTAAGGACAGCACCTATCCATGGAAAAGAGCATATAAACTGAAAAATCCTCTCCTTTGTTTCCTAGGTAACGGTACCCGCCCTGTGGGCAGCAACACTAACTGTAACACGACAATTTTTAATTTGGACCTCCAAGACGGCACCGCCAGCCTCATGGACATCTTCTGGGCCTGCGGAGAGCGCATCTACGCACAGTTGCCTCCTCAATGGAAGGGCCTATGCACCATGGTCACAATGCATGAACTGCATCTCGTTGTCCCGGCATCCAACATTTCCCAAGTGTTTGAACACCCCATGACAGGTGATGTCACCCTGCTTCACCGGCACCGAAGGAGTGCTCAATATTTTGCTAACGACGCCTTTAAGGAAGTTCCTGACGAGTTTCGCCTGTTCAATCGCGCCCAGGAATTCTTTGGGGGCCTGTGGCCCATCTGGCAATCATCTGCTAATGCCCGGTGGCTGCAGGTCACACGCTACGAACTAATGACTCTGATCAACAACACCCGAGATGGGTTCAACGCCATTCAGGAAGAATTACGACCAATAAGACTTATGGTTCTAGAGCATAGATATGTTCTAGATCAGCTCACAGCTATGCAGGGAGGGGTATGCAGTTCCATCGGATCGAGCTGCTGTACTTTCATACCATCTAATGATGCGGGCAACGGGTCTCTCGCTAAGGCCATTGAGGACTTGGGCAATTTGGGAAAGAAGATGCGTGATGAGGGCGGTGCCGCTGCAGACCCTATTACGGGCTGGTTCAACCTGGACTGGATGCCTTCATGGCTATCTGCTATCTTGAAAACTATGTTACCCATTTGTTGTGTTATCATACTAATGTGTTGCGGTGTACAGGTACTAATGAGGTGCCTCAGTAGATGTACCGTCAAGGCAGTTGGGATAAATTACGTTAAAACAGAAATTTACAGCAATGCAGACTATCAGGACATGCACCGTGCCCCTGGGGATGGGGATGGACAGGTTCACATACAACTCATAGAACAAGGTGCCCCTGATGCTTCTCCCGAGACGCCCTTAGCTCCACCAGTTCCACCGCAGAGGTACACTTTGAAGGAGGAGCATAACGCTCACCAGTATGACCAGTTAGTGAGCCATGATGATGGAGAATATGTTACCCTACCATCAGATTTGCAACTTCCGGCTGCGTGCCCCAACGTTAATGACCCACCCAGCATGCACCCGATTCTTGAGAGTCCTTCACAATATTCTACCCGGAATGTGTTCAAAATTGAACAAGAGCAGGGAGATGATGGAGGGTCCCGAAAGTCCCGTACTACCATCTAACAAGAAACCCATTAATGATTTTGCACTACCCACCAAACATGATACTCCTAGATAGGCCCTACCGGGCAGGCTCAGATAGAATGTCTTAAATTGTCCACTTTCCCTTGTCCTGATAGCACATCCTATGTAGGCCAAGCCCAGCTCCTTAGATAAACCATATCTTACATAGGCCCAAGCATACCTTCCTAGATACAAAAGTGTAGGCCCAAATGAAAGTGACTCTTGCTCTCATTTATAATAATTCTAATGGAACAGACCTCATAGGCCTCACTGATCTGTTAGCAGAGATCTGTCCCCTTCACCCAGATACGACCTTAGCCCTCTCTTGTAACTTGCCACAGTTGCAAGAATAAGGGTGGCCCCCACCCATGTGACGGGCTGTTGGAACATCTGGCAGTGTCACATGCAAGATTAGTGATATTCTTAGCTATGGGACTTTCCGCGCTTGCTAAACTGGAACTTGAGGCAGGAACTTGACCAAGAAATTAATACATTTAATATTAATTCTAAGCATTTTTCACGGTGAAAGTTATCTTTTGTTTACTTTTTGCGGTCAGAGAACTCTGACCGCCTGCCAACCAGTTCTGTTTCATCATGATACCACTTCTCATATAAAATTTTCCAGTAAAGCAGGTGGTCAAGTGGCCTGCGTCAGATCTCGTGTCAAGCCTCGTGCACACGTAGGCGTGAGTTCTGCATTCAATAATAAAGTTCTGCATTCAACTATATAAAAGAGCCCACCCGGACTAGAGCTTCGAACTCTTCCATTGCATCAGACCTTGACTGCATCTGGAGGGCTTCCCGTGCGATCGTCCGTTGGTGACTGGGCCTAGTGCTTCAACTTCCAAGGTGGTAATACTCTTTTGTGATAATTTTGCCTATTGGCTTTGACAGCCCATCTGATGGCATAGCCTCTTGGCTCTGTCAGCCTATTTGATTAATTCACTATTAGCTTATTCAGTCTTTTTAATAATTTAGCCTTTTGGCTTTGACAGTCTATCTAATTCAGCTCATCCTAACCCAAGCCATTGCATTTATCTTAGTTTAAATTGCGTAGTTTTGAATGGTGTTGCTTTCTTAAGAAAAGGTTTGTCTTCTAGGCACTAGCCTATCCATCCTCTGTAAAGTTAGGGTTGCTCCTTGGGCAGCTGCTTATAGCACAATATTTTAGTCATATGTTTGCTTCTTTGAGCAACTGAGTTTGAACATTGTCGATGCATTTATTTTTCATTCTGCTCATGTGTGGTGGGCAACATTTAAATTGAAGTGCTTTTATGCTTTGAACTGTTTGAATAAAAAGTCACTGTTTTATACCGTGGTTTCTTCTTTCCAAGTGAACGAACAGCACAGGGGTCAGGCTCTCTGGAGTCGGTAAGCGGAGGGGTGTGGCAGCCACAAAGAATCCTCCCTTTCAAGAAGCAACAGAGGTGCAGAAAGAGGCAAGAGAAGTGCAGAAAGAAGCAACAGAGGTGCAGAAAGAGGGATGAGGGATGGAGAAAGAAGCAAGAGACGTGCAGAAAGAGGCAAGAGAATTGCTGAAAGAAGCAACAGAGGTATAGAAAGAAGCAAGAGAAGTGCAGAAAGAGGCAAGTGAGGTGCAGAAAGAGGCAAGAGAGGTGCAGAAAATGACAAGAGAACTGCAGAAAGAGGCAAGACGGATACAAAAAAGGGAAGAAGGGTGCAGAAAGAAACAAAAGAATTGCAGAATGAAGGAACACAGGTGCAAAAAGAGGGAAGAGGCGTGTAGAAAGAGGCAGGAGGGGTGCAGAAAGAAGCAAGAGATGTGCAGAAAGAAACAAAAGAAGTGCAGAAAGAGGCAACAGGGGTGCAGAAAGAGGGAAGAAGGATGGAGAAAGAGGCAAAGGGGTGCAGAAAGAAGCAAGAGAGCTGTAGAAAGAAACAAAAGAAGTACAGAAAGAAGGAACAGAGGTGCAGAGAGAGGCAAGAAAAGTGCAGAAAGAGGGAAAAGAGGTGCAGAAAGAGGCACGAGGGGTACAGAAAGAAGCAAGAGAAGTGCAGAAAAAAGCAACAGAGGTGAAGAAAGAGGGAAGAGGGCTGCAGAAAGGGGCATGAGAAGTGCAGATAGAAGTAACAGAGATGCAGAAAGAGGGAAGAGGGGTGGAGAAAGAGGCAAGAGGGAAGCAGAGAGAAGCAAGAGAGGTGAAGAAAGAAACAAAAGAAGTGCAGAAAAAAGGAACAGATGTGCAGAAAGAGGCAAGAGAGGTGCAGAAATAGGGGAAAGGGGTGCAGAAAGAGGCACGAGGGGTGCAGAAAGAAGTAAGAAAAGTGCAGAAAGAAGCAACAGAGGTGCAGAATGAGGGCAGAGGGGTGGAGAAAGAGGCAACAGAAGTGCAGAAAGAAGCAACAGAGATGCAGAAAGGGGGAAGCGGGGTGGAGAAAGAAGCAAGAGGGGTACAGAAAGAAGTAAGAGGTGCACAAAGAAACAAAAGAAGTGAAGAAAGAAGGAACAGAGGTACAGAAAGAGGCAAGAGAGGTGCAGAAAGAAACAAAAGAAGTGAAGAAAGAAGGAACAGAGGTGCAGAAAAAAGCAAGAGGAGTGCAGAAAGAGGCAAGAGAAGTGCAGAAAGAAGCAACAGAGGTGCAGAGAGAGGCAAGAGAAGTGCAGAAAGAAGTAACAGAGGTGCAGAAAGAGGGATGAGGGATGGAGAAAGAGGCAAGAGAAGTGCAGAAAGAAGCAACAGAGGTGCAGAAAGAGGGATGAGGGATGGAGAAAGAGGCAAGAGAAGTGCAGAAAGAAGCAACAGAGATGCAAAAAGGGGAACAGGGGTGGAGAAAGTGGCAAGAAAGGTGCAGAAAGAAGCAAGAGAGGTACAGAAAGAAACAAAAGAAGTGCAGAAAGAAGGAACAGAGGCACAGAAAGAGGCAAGAGGGGTGCAGAAAGAGTGATGAGGGGTGCAGAAAGAAGCACGAGTGGTGCAGAAAGAAGCAAGAGAGCTGTAGAAAGAAGGAAGAGGAGTGCAGAAAGAAGCAACAGAGGTGCAGAAAGAGGCAAGAGGGGTGCAAAAAGAGGGAAGAGGGGTGCAAAAAGAGGCACGAGGGGTGCAGAAAGAAGCAAGAGACGTGCAGAAAGAAGCAAAAGAAGTATAGAAAGAAGGAACAGAGGTGCAGAAAGGGGCAACAGGGGTGCAGAACGAGGGAAGAGGGGTGGAGAAAGAGGCAAGGGGGTGCAGAAAGAAGCTTGAGAGCTGCAAAAAGAAACAAAAGAAGTGCAGAAAGAAGGAGCAGAGGTGCAGAAAGATGCTAGAGGGGTGCAGAAAGAGGCAAAAGGGGTGCAGAAAGAAGCGAGAGGTGCAGAAAGAAACAAAAGAAGTGCAGAAAGAAGGAACAGAGCTGCAGAAAGGGGGCAGTAGGGTGGAGAAAGAGGCAAGAGGGATACAGAAATAAACAAGAGAGGTGCAGAAAGAAACAAAAGAAGTGCAGAAAGAAGGAACAGAGGTGCAGAAAGAGGCAAGAGGGGTGTAAAAGAGGGAAGAGGGGTGAGAAAGAGGCACGAGGGGTGCAGAAAGAAAGGACAGAGGTGCAGAAAGAAGCAAGAGAAGTGCAGAAAGAAGCAACAGAGGTGCAGAAAGAGGGATGAGGGGTGGAAAAAGAGGCAAGAGAAGTGCAGAAAAAAGGAACAGAGATGCAAAAAGGGGTTACAAGGGTAGAGAAAGTGGTGAGAGGGTACAGAAAGAAGCAAGAGAGGTGCAGAAAGAAGCAAAAGAAGAGCAGAAAGAAGGAACAGGGGTGCAGAAAGAGGCAAGAGAAGTGCAGAAAAAGAAAGAAAGGTGCAGAAAGAAACAACAGAAATGCAGAAAGAGGCAAGAGAGGCGCAGAAAGAAGCAAGAGTGGCTTGCACACCATTAGTACCAATTTAATACCCACATTTAGCAATAAGTAACAGGTGACCATTCTAGGTTTGCAAAGGACCTTCCACCACGCTGTAACACTTGTCGCTGCATTTTTGGTAACGTTTGAGCCGTTTGAGCTAGAAACAAGGCTTTTTTTGTTCAAATCTGCAGATTAGGCAGCAGATGATGGATTATGCGGCTAATGCGGAAAATGTATATTTGTTCAAAAGTTGGTGCAGCCAAACAGTCGCCTAATTCCAGTGGCCCTGCTCATACCTCTGACTAGGTCCAGAAGTGCTCCTCAGTGACTCCTTCTTATTTTTGTCTCATTGAGTTCATAGTTTAGCTTCTATGGAAACGAGGAAGACTAAACCTGAGGTTACCACACCGTAACACAGACTACCACACCACATAATTGCTCTCCATAACACATAATCCCACTCTACATAATTCCTACACACTAAATACCACATACTTTCTATCCACATAATTTCACTGCACAACATACCGCATAATTCCACTACACACAACGTACATCCACTCCACTACAAAAAACATTAGTAAAAAACGTTTACATTTACAACGCCAATAGCTCTAACTCTTGCAAATGTGAGACCTATTAAATTACAAATGCTTCTTTAACTGGTAGTCCCGTTTGCAGAGTGGTGGAGAAAGGGGGCTGGCGCACTGCTGCTCGGGGGATGAAGTTCACTTGTGTCCTGAGGTCCTCAGGACACAAGAGGACCTCATCGCCCCACCAGCAGTGCGCCAAGAGGCGCGTTTGCAGAGTGGTGTCAAAAGGGTCGTGGCATCGGACCACCTCTCAGCAAGCCTACTGTGTGGGGCTTACTGGAGGTAGGAGATGGGCTAGTTGGCCCCTAAGGACCCTTAATATTCAAGGGGCTTAATCCCCCAATCCAGAACGCGCCAGGAGGCGCGTTTGCACAGTGGTGCAGGGAGGGGGCGGGGCCTCCGGCGAGATGCTGGCCTTTTTTAAATTTCCTTTTTGGAAGGGGGGCTGTGTGGCCCCCCTTCCCTTTATTATTTTTGGGCCCTGGGGACCCCATCCCCCAGGGCCTGAGCATTTTTATCTTTTAAAAAAAAACAAAAAATTACGGGAAGGGGGCCTCCCATGGCCGATTTCGGCTCCGGGGACCCCATATCCCGGGGCATGGCCACATATTTTTTGTTATTATTTTTTAAGGAGGGGGGCTGCGCGGCCCCCTCCTGAGGCCATTATTGGCCCCGAAGACCCCATCCCCCGGGGCATTGCCTCATTTTTTTTTTGTGTGTTTTTCACAGAAGGGGCCATTTCTCACGTTGGGGACTGCGGGGGGAGCCCCAATGCCCCCGGGGTCCCAGCCGGCTCCCCGCCTCCTGCGGGAGCCGGCATTGCTTTTGGGCAAGGGGTGCTGCTAACATGCAGGTTTCCTGCTCTCGCTTCCAAGAAGCAAAGCAGTGTTTGCTATGGCAGAGCGGGAGCCGTGCTCCTGCCCTGCCATAGCAAATGGCAATGTCCCGGGGGTGGGCACCCTGGGACATTGCTGGAACCGGCCCTGGGGGGTGGCGGACCCCAGGGCCATCAAGGACTCCAGGAGGGGGGCACGCGGCCCCCCTCCCAACTTCAACATAGCCCCAGGGAGGTGGTGGTCCCCGGGGCTTGGGGGGGCCCGTAAGGCTCCCCGTCCTGAAATTCAGTGTGCCCCAGGGACGGGGTGGTCCCCGGGGCAGTGTGGTGGTGCAGGAGTCCCCCCACACTTCTTTTTATTTTAATTGAAGCCCCGGGGAGGTGGTGGTCCCCGGGGCTTGGGGGGGCATGCAAGGCCACACGCCTCATATTACAAAATGCCCCAGGGAGGTGGTGGTCCCCCACACAGTTTTTTTTTAAAAGCCCCAGGGAGGTGGCAGTCCCCGGTTCTGTGGGGGGCCACATGCCCCCCGCACATCATCAGCAAAGCCCTGGGGAGGTGGTGTCCCCGGGGCTGCAGGGACCCCCTTGGGCCCCCACTACATAAATTTTGATTGCCCCCGGGTCCTGGCCCACCCAGGGGCTTAAAGAAAATGAAGCGCGGGAGTCCATGCTTCGTTTTTTCTTTTTTTGTCCGTATTCGCGCACCCAGCACGAATTCGGCCGATTGTTTTTTAAAAATGGGGGGTCCTTGTGGGACCCCCTGAGCAGGCCTAGGGGTTGAGGGTGTTTCTACCCTGCCCCCTTTTCTTGCTTTTTAATTTTTTTTCTACTGTTTTCTTGTAACTAGGTTGCCGAGTCACAAGATGGCTGCCAACACATTCTGGTTTGGAGTGTTGGCAGCCAATCAGAATGAAGCTCGTGCTCGGGAGGATTTGCGAATTCTCCTCTGTGCGATATTTTTCTTTTTTGAATTTCTCAGCAACTACTGAACGGATTTAGACCATTTAAAAAGAAGCACGCTTTCTAGACCAATACCTACCTTTTTGCCTAATTTGGTGTAATTCAGTTCAGCAGTTTGGGCTGTAGCTTTGTCTAAAGTTTCCTATGGAAATTAACATGGGGAAAATGAGTTTTGGGAACCCCCTTTTTTCTCGGCCCCCGCTTGACGAATCACTCCCAAACTTTCAGGACAGGAGCTTGCCTGAGCTGGTCATTAGTTTGGAAAATATTGCGACGTTTCGTCAAATGGCGCCAAAGATATTGGCAAAAGAAAATACGTTTTTTGAATAGAAAAAAGGTCGTAACTATGACTACCTACTGGCGATCACCAGGAGGTAATATATATATATATATATATATATATATATATATATATATATATATATATATATATGAAAAAAGAAGCAGAGAACTCTGGGTAGTTCTAAAGTTTAGGTGGAAAGCAGCTCCTGTATAGAGCACCCTTAACACCAGTGACACTCTAAATTTGCTCACCTCAAATGTCTGCTTTTCTATCAAAGTGTTTATGCGTAGGAATAGCACAGTGCCATCCACACTGAGATAGAAAGGGACAAAGTCTTTTGCCATTTCTACAACAAGGGGGCATATTATCAACGGCCAGCGATAATTATCGCTGGCCGTGCTTAGCGATAGATTTCTTATCGCTGGCTATCTCTGGAAATTATCGCCCTGGTAGCGCGTTATTAACAACACGCTTCGCCAGGGCGATAAAATTCCGGAGATAGCGAGGTTATCGCCGTTTTGCAGGGAACATCGCTGGTTTTCCAGCGATGTTCCCTGCAAACGGCGAGTACTTCTGCTGATACGACCCTGTGGTCGTATCAGCACAATCCACCCCTATGTTAGGGATGGCTAAGTCGGGATTATAGCAGACGTTAGATTTTGGCAAAAACAGCCGTTTTGCCAAAATCTAACGTCTGCTATAATCCTGTGGGCTGCCTTGTAAATATCGCGATGTGCACATCGGCGATATTTACAACGTAGCCCATCTGGGGTACGCCCAGTAACGCCCACTTTGCATCTCATTAGAGATGCAAGGATGGGCGATAGTGCAGGGATTCACGCGATTCACTTTAGAACTACCCAGAGTTCTCTGCTTCTTTTTCATATATATATATATATATATATATATATATATATATATATATATATATATATATATATATATATATATATATATATATATATATATATATGAAAAAGAAGCAGAGAACTCTGGGTAGTTCTAAAGTTTAGGTGGAAAGCAGCTCCTGTATAGAGCACCCTTAACACCAGCGACACTCTAAATTTGCTCACCTCAAATGTCTGCTTTTCTATCAAAGTGTTTATGCGTAGGAATAGCACAGTGCCATCCACACTGAGATAGAAAGGGACAAAGTCTTTGCCATTTCTACAACAAGGGGGCATATTATCAACGGCCAGCGATAATTATCGCTGGCCGTGCTTAGCGATAGATTTCTTATCGCTGGCTATCTCTGGAAATTATCGCCCTGGTAGCGCGTTATTAACAACACACTTCGCCAGGGCGATAAAAATTCCGGAGATAGCGAGGTTATCGCCGTTTGCAGGGAACATCGCTGGTTTTCCAGCGATGTTCCCTGCAAGCGGCGATAACCTGCTGATACGACCCTGTGGTCGTATCAGCACAATCCACCCCTATGTTAGGGATGGCTAAGTCGGGATTATAGCAGACGTTAGATTTTGGCAAAAACGGCCGTTTTGCCAAAATCTAACGTCTGCTATAATCCTGTGGGCTGCCTTGTAAATATTGCGATGTGCACATCGGCGATATTTACAACGTAGCCCATCTGGGGTACGCCCAGTAACGCCCACTTTGCATCTCATTAGAGATGCAAGGATGGGCGTTGGGGGAAAGGGCGATAGTGCAGGGATTCACGCGATAGCGTGACCTTGCTGATTAGGCGATAGAATTATCGCCGCTTTCCGTCCGAAAACGGACGCTAAAGCGGCGATAATTGACTATCGCCTGGTTGTTAATATGCCCCAAAGTTTTTAAGCATAGGACTAGCACAGTGCTAGCCATGCCGAGCTGTAAAATGAAAAAAGTATTTTACCATTCCAGGCACAGTATTACAGCTTTGAATTGGTAAAATACCAACCAAGCCAACCTGAAATGAATAAAAGCAACCCCTGATGTGTTTTGCTCTCATTAGAGCTCTTCAGAGAGGTATAGCTTTGTCCAGACACAAGGGAGCACCCAGTATAACTCAAAACAGTACCCTTTCAGGCTTAGAGTGACGCATAAATTATGCAAAAAAGAAGCAGGGAACTCTGGGTAGTTCTCAAGTTTAGATGGAAAGCAGCTCCTCTATAGAGCACCCTCAACACCAGCAACACTCTAAATTTGCTCACCTCATATGTCTGCTTTTCTATCAAAGCCTTTAAGCATAGGATTAGCACAGTGCTATGCACACCGAGATAGAAAGGGACAAAGTCTTTTGCCATTTCTACAGCAAAGTATTTAAGCATAGGACTAGTACTGTGCTATCCATGCTGAGCGGTAAAATGACAAAAGTCTTTTACAACTCCAGGCACAGTATTACAGCTTTGAATTGGTAAAATACCAACCAAGCCAACCTGAAATGAATAAAAGCAACCCCTGACACGTGCCGAGCTGTAAAATGACAAAACTAGCCTACCTGTTACCTCCAGTAAGCCCTACACAGTGGGATTGCTGAGAGATGGTCGCAGGCCACACCCCCTTTCTCCACCACTCTGCAAACGTGCCTCCTGGCATGCTCTTGGTTGGGGCATGAAGTCCCCTTGCCTCTTGAGGGTCCCTGGGGGCCAACTAGCCCTCCTGTTACCTTCAGTAAGCGTGTTTGCAGAGTAGTGCAGAGGGGGCGGGGCTTCCGGAGCGTTGCCAGCTTCTTTTTTCTTCTTCCTATTTTAGGAAGGGGGGCTGTGTGGCTCCCCTTCCCTTGATACATTTGGACCCTGGGGACCCCATCCCCCAGGGCCTGACCCATTTTGAAAAAATTAAAATGAAAACGGGGCCGATTTTTGCCTCAGGGACCCCATCCCCCGGGGCTGGGCCATTTTTAATATTTTTTTTTTTAAGGAAGTGGTGCAGTGTGGCCCCTCTTTCTTTGGTCAGTTTTGGCCTGTCCTTTATTTTATTTTATTTTTAATTTTTGGAGGGGGGCCGCGCGGTCCCCCTCCTGAGGCTGATATTGCCCCGGGGACCCCATCCCCCAGGGCATTGCCACATCCTTTTTTTTTTAAATAAATAAAAATGGGAAGGGGGCCTGCGCTGCCCCCCTACCTGGGACATTTTTGGCCCCGTGGACCCCATTCTCCAGGGCCTGCCCTTTTTTAACAATTTTTTATTTTTTGGAGGGGGGCTGAGCAGCTCCCCTCCTGATTCCAATATTGCCCCAGGGACCCCATCCCCCGGAGCATGGCCACGTCCTTAGGGACTGTGGGGGAGCCCCAAGGCCCCCGCGGTCCCTGATGGCTCCCCGCCTCCTGCGGGAGCCGGCATTGCTTTTGGGTAGAGGGAGCTGCAAACATGCAGCTCCCACTACTCAAAAGCAATTCTGCTTCGCTTCATGGAAGCGAGAGCATTTTTCCTGCTCTTGCTTCCATGAAGCGAAGCAGAGCTTCCTATGGCTTGGGCGAAGCAGTGCTCCTGCCATGCCATAGCAAACTGCAATGTCCCGGGGGTGGTTACCCTGGGACATTGCTGCAGCCAGCCCTGGGGGGGTGGCGGTTCCCAGGGCCATGGAGGGCTCCTGAAGGGGGGTTGTGCGGCCCCCCTCCTATCTTCTCTGCATCCCCAGTGAGGTGGTGGTCCCTGGGCCGGGTCCTGCAACGGACCCCCATCTTTATTTATTTTGTGCCGGGGAGGTGGTGGTCCATGTGGCTGTGTGAGGGGGCTGGAACCCCCATGCATGTTCAAAATTTGCCCCGGGGAGGTGGTGGTCCCCAGGGCAGTGGGAGGTACATGCCCCCCTCATTACAATACTTCAGCCCCGGGGAGGTGGCGGTCCCCGGGGCTCCGATGGGGGGCTGGAGCCACCCCAACAGATCTTTTCAATGTAGTCCCGGGGAGGTGGCAGTCACCTGGGCTATGGCGGGGCCACTTCCCCCCACCTTTAACAAAATTAGCCCCGGGGCGGTGGCGGTCCCCGGGGGTGCATGAGGGGACAGGAGCCCCCTCCCCATACATTTGTTGTTTTTAAAAAGTGGCAGTCCCCAGGGCTGTGGGGGCCAGATCGGGTCCCCGCATCGATTTAAATAATTGCCCCAGGGACCTGGCTCACCCAAGAGCTTAAAGAAAACAGAGCCCGCACTTCGCTTTTTAAAAAATAAATTCAGCCGGATTCACGCACCTAGCGCAAATCCCTCCTAAAATTAAAAGAAAAAATGCTTTTTTGGCTCTCGGGTCGCTGTGGGACCCCTGAGCAGGCCTAGGGGGTCAGGGTGTTTCTTTATTTTTAATGTTTTTGAACCTTTTTCCTTGTGACTCGGTTCAACCGAGTCACAAGATGGCTGCCAACACTTCCTAGTTGTAACTGTTGTAGCCAATCAGATTGCAGGCTTGAGATTGGGAGGGTTCGCGGATCCACCTCAGCCACAGTTGTATACCTGAGAAATGTTTACATTTCTCAGGGAACTACTGAACGGATTTGCACCATTTAACAAAAAGAGTGCTTTCCCAACCAAGAGCTACTTTTTGCCAAATTTGGTGTGATTCCGTTCAGCAGTTCGGGCTGTAGCCACATCTAAAGTTTCTATGGAAATTAACATGGAGAAAACGCGATTTGGGACCCCCCTTTTTCTCGGCCCCCGCTTGACGAATCACCTCGAAACCTTCAACACAGCAGCTGAAGTGAGTGGGCCATTAGTTTTAAAAATCTCGCAAAGATTTATCAAACGGCGCCAAAGATATTGGTAAAAGAAAAAATACTTTTTGAATAGAAACAACGTCCTAACTATAACTACCTACTGGCGACCGCCAGTAGCTTATATATATATATATATATTAACCATACAAGTAGTACTGCCCACGTACTTAAGTCTACACGGACACTCTAAGACATAGATGACAAAACTACTACTGCATGTTAGGAACTGAGTTATGCTCCTATTCATGGTAGATCTTGGTATTTGGAACTCCTTAACTAGGTGGCTAGATTTACAAGCTCTACAATGTCCGCAGGGAAAGAACCCTTTGAGGTTGTGTGAGTATGCTTTGCGTGGTTCTGTAATGTCACCTTTCACAAGAATATCTCTATGACTTCTGCCCTTCCTGTATGTGATCATAGGTCTATCACTGAGAGTAGGTCCTATGATGGCATCTGTCTTAAGAATATTCCAACTATCAACCAAGATTTTACATACTTTTTGAGAGTGTTGGTTAAATGTCGTAATGACTCTGGTCTTATTCTCGGTAGTTTCTTCTTTATTGACAGTTTCCAAAGTTTTTGACCTATTTACCTCTTCTATCTTGTGGATGGCTTTTTTAAGAACACACTCGGGGTACCCACATGTTCGAAATCTGTTAAGCATGGTTTCTTGTTCCTTATGATATGTTTCCTCGTTATTACAATTTCTTCTTGCCCTCAGTAGTTTCCCATATGGAATGCTCCATTTAAGAGCTTCCGGGTGACCACTGAGGGCATGAAGAAGACTGTTTCCAGCGGTTTCTTTCCGAAACAGGCTGGTGATGAGCATCCCTTCTCTGATTTCAATTCTCACATCCAAAAAATCGATACAGCTTTTACTTATGTTTTGGCTGAGGACTATGTTGTACTGGTTGTTGTTCAATTTCTCTACGAAATTGATAGCTTCTACTTCACTGCCTTTCCATACAATAAATAGATCGGCGATATACCTCAGCCAAACCACTACTTTTTCAAAATCTAGTTGAAGTAGTGCATCCTTGCGAATTTCTTCTTCCCATTTGCCAAGGAAGAGATTTGCAAAGCTAGGTGCGAAGCACGTTCCCATCGCGGTGCCTCGCACCTGCCTGTAGAGCTCACCATTAAACATAAAAATGTTGTTAGTCAAACATATCAACATCATTTCTTCCAACATGCGTGTGTGTTCTAAATAGTTGATGTGTTTAGCCCTCAGGAAATGCCTGCATGCTTCTATCCCCTGGACGTGGTCAATGATGGTATAAAGTGAGTTCACGTCCAGGTACTAGGTTATCATTCTTATTTTTTGTCCATGTAAAATCTAATATTGCTATGGCATGCATCCCGTGTGGTTAGAGAACTGATCTGAAAACATGGCAACTGAATCCAAGTAGATCGCATTTCACCACAATGCAATCGACACACTAAAGCCAATGCTAGCCTAGTTGTTAATGTTTTCACACAAATAATGTGCTGATTATATATTATTTAATTTGCATATGGATGTCCAATTGGAACTATTATGTTTTTATGCCAGATGGCTAAATAATGTATTGGTCTATATGTATCATTAATGACATTTTATTTGAGGTATCACCTATTACAAAATGGCCGCCATGTTTACTTTCCCTTGCGACCTTTTCGGACTTTAGTCCTATGTATATGTCCAATGTTGATATATGCACGTAATTCCAGGAACTCAGCGTGTGATCAAGACATTAGGTTGTCAAAACGCGTAACGTTTGAGGAATAAAAGCTATGTGCTTTTGCAAAGGACTTTCGAGTGTGCGTTCTTATTTGGAGTATATTATGGATATATATATATATATATATACATATATATATATATATATATAACATATAATCACTTATGATCATACACATAATTATATAAATTATATTCACATTACCTATTTGTAGCAATTAAAAACAAATTATATTTTAATCAAATATTTTAAAATTAAAAATGATAATATATTAAATATCAATTATTAAACATACATTTAATTTAATAGATATTTATCACATTTTCAAAACAAAAATGAAATGTATAAAAAAATTATAAACAGAATATAATATTAAAATTTAAATATAATAATTATAATTTTATATACAAATTAATTATAAAAAGATTAAAGTAATCTAAATTTCTAAAGTAAAACAAAAATATTATGTTGATTTTTTAATTAAACAAAATAATCTGTTTAATTTAAAAAAATTAAATTTACATTTTCCTTCTTAAAATGTATAAATTATCTGTAAAGATTTTTAAAAATTACATGCAAACAAATATACATTTATTTTTAAAATGATAGAAACAATTTACATTAAATTTGAATTTTTTATTTAATTGGAAAAAATGTATTTTAATAATTACATAATTTTAAATAGAAACCAACATTTAAAAACGTTAAGATTAAAATTTTGTATTGGGACTCTTTCCTCGTTCACAGAAACGTAAGGTTGGGAACAGATTGATCAACTGAACACTGGAATCGGGATGTGATTAATTGGGCGGATGCAGAGGTAGAGCACTGTCCGGAAACGCCCTATAGCTGATTTATGGAAGGAAATGATGGTGTCATGGGAGCAGCCGGCACACACAAGCGAAGAGGAGGGGGGGGAGCGAGGTAACCCAAGTGATGACATTGAAGCGTGATGGCTTTTAGTCCTATCCCTGTAAAGATAGGGGCGTACATGCTGATTTTCTCAAACTATGTGTCGCGGTGGCATGTGATCAGGAATATGTTAGACACTGTTGTGGGGGGAGGCTCTCTCCTCTTATTTGATACACTCCGGTGGGCCCATTGCCTCTAAGCTCGGATCCCCCAGATACGAAAAACTGACCCCTAATCTATACCGCTCTACTGCACAGGTTTAAGTTTGTTTGAGAAGTTTTTTCTTTAAAAAGTAAATTCATTTATATTGGGCTATATTGTCACAGCCTAATGCGAAGCCACCGGCCGCTCATGTGAAAGACTCGAACGAAATGTACATCTAGTAATAGAATGTATCATTGTACACTAAGATTTTGAGGGTACCATTAACCTGATTACTGAAATGCAGCACGGCGATAAACATGCTAATCATTGATCAGAGCCCTCCTGAAAAGATATATTTTGAAGTGCCATGTTGATTCGAAGGAAGATGCTGTATGTAAATTTATTCACTGTCTGTGTTTTGAATTGTTGTATAAGAAATGCCAATAAAAATACGTCTAAAAAAAAAGATTAAAATTGTGTACATTTATAAAACATTAACATACAATCGAATTGATATTTACGCATTCTACTGCTATGACATAATTGCATAAACACTAATTATACACATTAATAAAACAAAAAAAAGATGTGTAATTTTAAACCAATAACTAAAATATTATACAAATCATTTTAACTCAAAAATATACATACAACTAATATAAAACACATTGCAAAAAAATAAAATAACCTATAAAAACAACATTATGCACAACCATATTTTCTGGAGCGATATTTTTTCACCGATATTAAGAACAACACTTAAAATGATATTACTACCTTGGATATTCCTGTTGTCTTATTCGATTAGGGGGCCGATTCCGATTCGGGCCAGAAATCTCTCCGACCGAGCCGGACTCGGAGAGATTTCCGACCGAATCGGACCCTAGCAGTCCGACCGAACGAGTACGATGCGCACGTATGCCATCGGACTCGATTCGGTCGGACTCCCATTGAAGTCAATGGGAGCCAGTTGTACGACATGTACACGGGCTCCCATTGACTCAATGGGCACGGCGCGAACAAGGGCGCCCCTACAGCGTGTTCGCGTCGATGCGGGTCGCACCATACACGCACGTGTAGGGGGACCCATGGCTCCCCCCTGTGTGCGACTCGCGTGCCTACGCTTCCAGGGGGGTCCGACACGGACCCCCAAAGTGCGGCTCCGACAGCTCCTTGGAGCCGGACTGCGTGAGTCGGTCGGAGCGGTCGCGATGCGCATCGTACTTACCCGGCCGGGGAACGTCTCCATTGCGCGGTGCGAGTCGTCCCCGTGCAAGTCGGTCAAAGCGGTCGGGTCCTGCGAACGAGTCGGTCGGACATTTCGCGAGCGCACGCATCGTACTCGCTCGCCCGGACGCACGTACGATTCGGTCGGGAAATAGGGCTCCGAATCGGATCCGGTATTGCCGAATCCGATTCGGAGCCCTACCGGCCGAGATCGGAATCGGCCCCATTGTGTCCAAACACCCTTAAAATATGTCACATCATGAATAATTCCCATTGTAACTTATTCTGTGATTGGATCCTAAATCAGTCCTTCAGCATCACCCCTCAGCAACCAAACTGTTCAACCTCACCCCTGCCCTCGGAATAGTTTATCACTGATATTATCTTGTGGGGCAAGGAGGTGGTCACTTGTGATTGCTCCTTTGGCACACGTTTGCTAGCATTACAATTCAAATAATTTGCAGGTCTCACTAGGCCCTACACCTATTACCTTTCACACACATTCTCAAACATTAACTTGCATGCAGCATACACACAAGCTCTGACACATGCAACACCTCACTAAGGGGCTCATTACGATGGCGGGCGGAAGCACAACCGCCGTGCTGGCGGATGCAAAAACCACCAGTTACCGCCGGCACGCAGCAGTCCACACGCCCGCCCAATTACGATGCGAAAAGTAGGCCAAACACCGCCGGCAAGCCAGCAACACCGTCCGCCATCAAAGTGCGCCCGTACACGTAGCGGCGCAGCCCAACTGACACACACCGTCCGACGAAATCACGTCCCGCCCGGCGTATAAATTACGATGCCGCAAACAAACGGCTCCCACGGCAAAGAGATACCGTACGACAAACCGAAGCGGTAACACGGACGCCGAGCACGGACAACGAAGAAGCGGCTCCCCCGAGCATGAATCCAGCACTGCAGGCCCTCCCCATGCTCCTGCTGATGCACCACCAAGGACGCAACGTACCGCGGAGACGCAGGTAGGCACACACACAACAAGTGCACGCAAACAGCGCACACAGTGCAAGGGCGGAAAAAGCGGACAACCCCCCACCAGCGCGTGTACACTACACATCCACCATTGCATCCACATATGACACACAGGTCAAATCGTAACATCGCGTAACATATGTGTACACACCACCTGGGACTAGGAACCAACAACCCCGTCACGGCCCCAAAGCGGCGATGACGCCGCCACACATGCGCACAACGCAGAGGCCAACCGCAGCGCCATGCATGCGTCGCACACAGACACAGGGACACAACCAAGCAGCACACACATCAGCCCCACCCCGAACGCACATGACACGTGACAGGCCTGCCACAGACATGTCCCCAACGCCCAATTCACGGACAACACCCAACGCCACACAACCGACGCACACATGTCAGTGAAGACACGCAACAGCAGGACACACCCCAGTGTAACAAACATGGCGTAGCACACAGCGGCGGCAACACCAACTAGGAGAAGCAGGGCCCCTTCGGGAAGAGGAACGCCAGTACCACACTGAAACACCCATACCACCCTGCACATATGAACAAGACATATAAAACGGAACACCAAAGAGCCCGGGGACCGACAACAGGTGGCCCAAGAATAACATTCACACACAAGGCCCAACGCAGAGCGGAAAGGCAGCCTGCCGCCCACACAAGGGAGAGCAGACAGCACTGAATGACCTTCCATTCCAACTCCGAAACCACAGCCCTACGACAGAAGCCGGTGAATACAGCCATTGTCCAAGAATAGACCAACACAGGCTTGCCGAGGAGACCGACCACAGGGCAGATAGCGCATATCACAGAAGCACACAACGGACGGGGAAGAAAGAAGAAAACACTCCCCCATGTCGGCCACATGCAAGTTAATTGGAAGGAGTCACACATCACTGACCTTGAACTGTCTGAGAAGCATGTGGGAAGAGGGCCCGTGTCCTCCAAACAAGCCAACAGAACACAAGTCCTGTCTCCCTACGACTACACAGAGCTCACAGCAACCTCGGAGCGTGCACATTGCAGACTGCACACACAGCCGGAGCACGCCACCACAACGCACCGCTGCGAAATGGCAACCGCAACACACCTACCCAACTACGCCGAACAGCTCAAGCTGTACAAAACCAACCTGTTTCATACATTGGGATGCGATCTCCTGTCCCTGCTGAACGTAAGTTACCGACTGACTTACCGCATCACATTGTTCAGCTGCGTCATGCCCGTCTTCTACTGTCGGAGGTGTCCCTACCAGCATCCCGTGGAGATATGCCTCTCCAACCCGGCATGTCTGAAGGCGGACCTGCTACCACTACTCCTCCCTCTGGACGCACACGACAGGGCCTGCTCTGCCTATGGGGGCATGGCGTATGTGGCCAACATCGCACCCGCACTGAAATGGGACCACTGTGCCTCCACACGACGGATCATCGAGAACAGCTACATCGAATGTCACCCAGCATGCCCCATCATGGTCCTCCAAGGGACAACTTACGAACAACACCTTGACAGCCACCATCCGCTACATTGGCTGGCAAACATGTACACCACCAATGACATGGAAGCCCTGCTGGACGGCATCGCATACCTGACAACCTGTAAATTCGTCGGACCACAACGCAGGTTCCCCGATTGACCTATGAAGTCCAACCCCGCACCCATGCTTAGCTTCCGCACGGACTGGCCAGTCACCACCACAACAGCCATACCAAACGACCGGCAACTGCAACCACACCATCAACGACATCGCCATGACATCGGATATGACCGGGACATGCACACTGTTCCCCATCACATCCAGGAACACCGCATGCATCGTGGGAGGCAGTGGCATGGGCTCTGTGTATCGCACCCACATGGACGGAACTGCACGAACAACCAGGACACGACATGGATCCAGCGCACATGGACACACACACCGCTCAGTGGACATGAATAGGTCGCCTGGAGTCTGTGGGTGCTGCACCCCTCCCACCCCCGCCCCGGGAATCCCATACCAGGACCTTTGCATGGACGACAAGTGCATACAACAACAACACGACCCCAGTGACTGTGACATGTCCAGTAACCACCACAGTGCAACAACAAGTGGCACGCCGCTGCATGCACGCAAGCACATGCCCTGATGTCATCTCACATGCACGCGTGCATGAGGAACAACCGCAGCAAACCTGTCACATGGAACTGAGATGGACTGTGCCCATGATGCCAAGCGGTCTGGTAGGCTACATGTATACCGTCTGTGTCAAAGTCCGCAGCTCCGCAGCTATACGTAAATGTACATTAGCACAGCCTTGGCCAAGCAGATGTCACTCTGAAGCCCACATCCCACATGCAACAGCCAGTCACATGTAACCCCACACCCTATCCCATTTGAAATCATGCTCAGTATATCCTCAACATGTATTCCGCTGCCAGTAGTGTCCACTATACTGCATCACAGAGGACAGAAGACTCAATATAATGTTTGAAACCAAAACTGTCTCCGCTGACTCATTTCACAAGTACGAATGAGAGAGGATGAGAGAATGTGAAGTACACGGCAGTCGTGACATGACCATGTAGTCCACTGGTATTGGATGTCAACGCAAATGAGTAGCACAACTGTGGAAGACACACATGTGTCGTGTGAAGTCGTATGGACGCAGTGCTCAGGTGGGTGGGTGTGACGGGTAGATGCGCACATGCCAAGTTGGAGCACGCCGTGTTGGGAGGGGTCATGAACAGTACACCACCGCTTCCCTGGGCATTGTGAGAGGACACCTGTCGGGGGGAGTGAACACGTGTGTGCACAGCAGCCGGGCACACGTACAAAGCGGTACCAGGCGCACCTCAGCCCACCCTCTGTGGACAAGCTGGATCCTGTTGTGCGCCCGCCATGCCCCTTGACAAGGCACACACAGCCCCAGTCGACCAGGTGTAACCCCAACATAGTCAATCCGCACAGGCGATACAGGGCACGGGATGGCAGTGGAGCATGGTGTGTGAGAGGTCTCCTCGCGCTCCTCCTGGTCATATCACGCAGGCAATAGAACCTCAACGTCTAGCATGGCACAAGTCAAATGGAAGTGTAGGGGGACGCACCACAGCACGAGCAGCACTGACGTCACGGGAGGTGGCTCGCACCATCCCATCCATTGCCCATTATACCAACCACGCCACATGCCATTGCGACTAAGTGCAAGCGCGTGCGCCACCACCCCCGAGCCCTCCCCAGAGAGGCCAAAGAGTGAATGTGTGGGCCATCAGTCACAGACGGACGCGGCCTGGCCGCAAGGGCAGCCACAGCCACTGGGTGTCGCAGGTGGCGGATCCGGAAGGCGAAGACTGTGATGCATAGTCCATGCAGGCCGGGTCTCCATTTGGGGCACCACGCAGGTGGACGGCGTCCCGCAACACATCATACCCTGAGACAGCCCACTCGTGCAACTGGACCCACACATACACTCCTTGCCCTCTCTGGTGCGAGCTTGGGGCTGCCTGTGCAAGCGCTAGCCTCGCAGGTGCACATGCATATTGGGGGAGCGAGGGGAGGACATGAGGGCTGGGGCGAAGATGACTGTATCACTGTCAGTGAGCACAAGGGATGACCCAGATGTGGAAAGGAAGAGACGTGTCCCGTGTGTACTGCAACTAGTCGCCAATCCAACTACCCCCCATGTCCGGAATGTAGGCCCGCACCTAGGCCCGCCCATCCGCCACATCGAATATACCACCAGCACGACAACCTTCCCATTCGAAACACTGACTGGGGGTGGCGACCAGTGAACAATCATGTGTAGCCTACCCACGCGTACATGTGGGCCCTCCATGATCCATGTCACCTGCGGCAAAGTCATGACATGCGCAATGAGGGAAGTGAGGAGAGCTGTCCGCCCCACGCACAGTAGGTGCATCAGCTCCACAGACCCAGCAGCGAGTCCAGCAGGGGTCACATGTGCAGGGGCAGCTGTGCCTGGTGTGAGGGCACATGCATATAGACAGCACATCGACCAATGTGTAGTCTGCCCACATCTACAGTCCATCATCATGCGGACATAGGAATTGAACACAGGGCAACACATCTTAGTGGGTGCACCCACCGTGACCAACAATGCGCACTCATCGACGTACCCGCCCTGTGCATGGCCCCCCACCCAACGGAGGCACATCCAGTGCCACCATCCCACACACAAGCCTTCCACGGAACATGCTGTGTCCAATGGTCAGTACAGAGTCAGCGCCCATCTGGTGGATCCTGAACAGGAGACACATGCACACACATGCCAGCTCCCACTATGTACGTCTGCCACCTGGCACGTGCAATGTAACCTCTCACCTGTGACGTGTGACTGCAAGCACACAGCCGTCTTGGCATGGGGCTGTCAATGTGGACACCTGTCAATGTTTCGGGAGGTGTGATCCGTACAGTGCTGTACATAGGGTGCAGTGCTGACACCTACTACTGTCTCATATCCCCTCGTGCCACCGGTCCCACCTGTTTTGGCCGCTCAGCCTGTGCCCACATCGTCGTCGTCGTGTGCCATACTCATCCAGCCTCGGAAGCAGTTCCATGCTCAGCAGACATTCATGTTGCCGTGGCGTTGCCGCTTGACGAATATGCAGTCAGTCCCCATCAGCACGCCCCGCAAGTCATTGGGGCCTAGATCCCCATGTGCATGCACATGGCAGTGGTATGTCTCACTAGCCATTGCCATTGTTGGGAGACCTGTGTAAGTGTATTGTGGCCGTGCCGTCCCAGCTTGACAGCTGGGCTGTGGCTCATGTGCTTGCTCAGTCATGTCAGTGATGTGTATGCGAAATTGCTATGTGTTGTGTTGCTTTGACATGTGTCCTCTGCCATTTTCCCTAGGCGGAGACCGAACATTGACCGCCCATACCAATTGCTGGTGGACATGGACGATACAGAGGTTATTAGGAAGTTTCGGCTGGACAGGCCAACCCTGCATCGACTGTGTGCCATGTTAGAACCCCATCTCCGTCCCCGCAGGGTGTATCCGACTGCTGTCACCCCCACGGCTAAGGTGATGGCCGCCATGCATTTCTTCGCCACTGGGTCATTCCAGCACACAGTGGGCAGTGGAGGAGGGATGTCCCAGCCCATGTTCAGCAAGGTGCTGAGGGATGTACTGGCAGCCATGATGCTGTACCGAAACAGGTACATCCGCTTCCCCAGGGCTCGTGAATTGGCGGCAGTGAAGGGTGCATTCTATGCCCTTGGCAGAATCCCACACGTCGTTGGAGCCATTGACTGCACACATGTTGGCCTTGTTCCACCACAGGCCACTGAGCACCTGTACCGCAACAGGAAGCACACGCACTCCCTGAATGTGCAAGTGGTGTGCCTTGCGGACATGGTGATCACCCACGTGTGTGCAAAGTTCCCAGGCTCGGCCCATGACGCACACATAATGCGCAACAGCATCTTGCCACGACTGATGGCCAATCTGCAACAGGATCGTGGCTGTATTGTCGGTGAGTATGTGGAGTGGTGTAGCGTGCTGGTTGTGCGATGCTGTCCCCTGTCCAGTTGGAATAGCAACGGTTCTCTGTGTCCCTCACACCCAGGTGACTCTGCGTACCCGAATGGGGCATGGCTGCTCAGTCCATTGAGGAATCCTCGCACCCCAGCAGACGATCGATACAATGAGGCACATGGGAGGACCAGACGTGTGGTCGAGCGTACCTTTGGCCTCCTCAAGTCCAGGTTCAGGTGCCTGGACCGCACCGAGGGTGCACTGGCGTACTCCCCACAGAAGGTGTGCCAGATAGTGGTGGCGTGCTGCATGCTGCACAATCTGGCCATTCGGAAGCAGATCCCCCTCATTGTGGATGACGGAGATCAACCAGGGCCCCAGCCCGCAGACCAGGACAGCTCGAGTGAGGAGGACAGCGGAGAGGAGGAAGCTGGGAATGTGCGGCAGCAGCTCATCGCCCGCTACTTCACTTGACGGTGAGTGTCCATGTACGACGGCTGATGTGGCTGTATCTGTGCAGGTGTGTGTGTGCTGTGTCAGGGTGGCCGTTTGTTCACTGCGTGCTGTGTGTCAACGCTCCATGGCCAGGGTAGTATGCCACTGTTGGTGGCTGTGGCATTGTGCCCTATTGCTCTGTGCGATGTGTGTACATTGCTTGTAGTTGTTGACATGTACTGTGTGATGGGTGTGTGACACACTCATTGAATGTGCTCCTGTTCTGTCTCCCACCCCTAGGTCCCTACAGGCCCTCCGGATTCCATTGCCATGCCACGCATCAGGTGCCTTTCCGCCCAAGGTGGCCGTTGTATTCCGTACAAATAAAACACAGGGCACAAACAGCAGTTTGTGTAAGAGGTGCATTTATTTCAAACTGTGACATGTGATTGTGTGTAAGGTGATGACAAAAGTGGTGCGTGCAATGACAATGAGCTGTCGGTCATGGCTGCGTGATGCTCAGGGTGTACCCACTGGTTCTATGTCCATAGTCCAACACACACATGCCATCCAGATGGCTGTGTGGAGTGGGATCGTAGTCCAAGTCAATGCAGTGGGTGGTCAAGGAAGGCTGGCTGGCTGCCTCACTTGCGTTTGGAGCGTGCGAAGTCCTCCCGGGAGATCGGTTTCCACTTCGGACGGCCCCTTCCACGTTTGCGAGGGGGTGCCTGCTTGCGACATGCTGGTGGTTGAGGTGTGCTCACTGGCTGTGGACGCAGGGGAACTGGACACTGCTGCTCGACCCTGCGCCCCGGCAGGTGGTGGCGGAGGGGGAGCTGCTGTCCCTGGCTGTGACCTCACCGCCACCACCAGCTGGCCCATGAGGTCCACGAGTTGACCTATACGGGCGTCCATGGACCTCAGCACCCCCAGCACCTCCCGCGTGTCTGAAGCAGACCTGACCCATTGTTCTTGGGCCTCTTCATAGGCCCCAAGGACTCTGGCCATTTGAGGCAGGGCATGGCTCCCAGGGGAGACTTGCGTTTCCCTGACCCTGCTCCTCCTACCAGTTCTGCTGCCACCGGCCTGCCCACTAGCCACATTGCTCACCACGGTCCTCGCTGTGGCTCCCAGGGTGGATCCAGATGGCCGGGCCACCACCTGTGCTGGGGCTGGTGCCAGCGAAGACGTGGTGGTGGTGGCGGCGGTGGTGGTCGGTGCGGCGATGGTGGCGGTTGCGGCAGTGGTAGTGGCCGCAATGACCGTGGGTGTGGCCGCAATGACCGTGGGTGTGGCCGCAACGACAGTGGCAGCAGGGGGCTGGGAATGTTCAGCAGCCCTGGATGATGGGTTGGTGGGTAGGAGGGGTCCTGGGGAGCGGCTGGGCCCTGCCACACCAGATGGGCCTGCTTGGTGGTCCGTGTCCGAAGAGGAGGTGAGATCCTCCACATCCGTGTGTCCTCGTTGGGGGCTTGTGGGCTGGCTGTGCTGGCTGCTGTCTCCATCCCCAGCATCCGGCAGTTCGTCACCTGTGGAGAGAATGAGATTTGTTATTGTGTTGCACCTGGCGAAGTATGTATTTGTCGTCTGACATTAACAGTTCGTGCAATCTCGTGCATGGGTTTCCCGGAGGCGTGTGTGTGGCTGTAGCATTTGTAGTTGTGTGTGCTTGGCAATGGGACTGTGTGCTGTGCACATGTGGCATGGGACGGATTGGCCATGCCGATGGGTGTGTTGCTGTGCCCCTACTTATTGTGACTCTGGTGTATGCGGGCTCCTGGCCCATCCTGGGTCTGGTTTGTACTTTGCTTTTGGTGTTCAGATGGGACGCTTAGGAACGCATATGGCAACATGGGGGCCATGCCCCAGATTCGCATTTGGGAGGGAATATGCTTTTGGGGTTCAAATGGAACGCTTAGGAACGCATATGGCAACATGGGGGCCATGCCCCAGATTCGCATGTGGGAGGGAATATGCTTTTGGGGTTCAAATGGAACGCTTAGGAACGCATATGGCAACATGGGGGCCATGCCCCAGATTCGCATGTGGGAGGGAATATGCTTTTGTGGTACATGCTGTGAGCCATGTGTGCCGAACGTGACATGTGTTGTGGCAGCATGACAGTGCATGGTTTGAGGTGTGTGCATGCTTGACATGGCCTGCATATTTGCTGTCTGTTGTGATTACTGGACATGGCATTGGACGCGTCGTTATGAGTGAGTGATGGTTGTGTGCCACCCGACGTATTGCAGTTGTCCCATCTCCTTGGTGTGCGTGCTGCCCTGTGCCATGTGCATCACTGCAGTGCTCGGGGGGGGGTGTGGCCCATGTTGTGTGTTGTTGCTCACAGTGTGGCGTGCGCTTCATTGACTTCTGGCACATGGTTGGTCATGGGCATGTCTCTTGGCGTGACTGCTGTATGTGTGGCAGCTGTGCGGATGACATGCCTTTCATGAGACTGGGGCTGACGGATGGGATGGATGGTATGTTGTATGTGCATGGTGTGTCTGTGTGTTTGATGGGTTCAGTGGTGTTCGTGTGCATTTATGTTGTTCCGCTCTGTTGCGTCTAGTGTTGTTTGTCTTACATAGGCGTAGTTGTGGGGTGTGTGGTTGACAGGCAGTAGGGGCTACATGGACTGGACTTCAATGGTGTTTCGGTTGTGTGTGATGAGTTGCACAGTGGCTGCCGTGTGGTACTATATTCAGTGTGGCTTGTGCATGCAGACGTGGCTCCTTGGGTGTTGCTATGTCTGTGATGGGTCATGTGGGGTGTGAGTCTGTTGTTCATGTCCGTGTGCACATTGTTCACTTGTTCGTGACGGTGGGCGGTGCTGCGTGTTCGTCTGCTACGTGACATGTCCCATGTGTTGGTCGTGTACCGGTCCTCATGCCTCCAGTAATCCAGCCCTGTCCAGTTTCCCACCTGCAGGTTGTTCGTGCGTGCACTGTACTGGATGCCACATGGCTCTAAGCGGGGGTGCTCCATGTTGCAGGTCTGTGGGGGTGGGGGGTGTTGTGGGTCGTGGGGGTGGCTGGACACCCACTGACACCGATTGCTGTGGACCGTGATGTCTGCCTTTCGGCTGTCGTTGTGCACTGCGGTGGCTGACACGTGGCTGTGGGGTGTGGGGGATGCTCCTCCTTGCTGTGCTGTGGGACTAGGGGCCTGGTGTGTGTTGTACTTGGGCTGTCCACCGTCGCACCCACTGCACTTTGTGTTCCTGCCACTTACCTGTTACTTGTCGGTTAGTGCAGCTGTGGCGGACACATGGGTGTGGTGGGTGCTCGTTGTGGCGCTTCTGGCATATTTGGGGACCTGTTGGTGGTTACGTGGCTGGCTGAGTGTACACATGTCCCCACGCATCTTACAGTTGTTCTGTTTGGGCTGTGTGTGGTGGTGTCTGTTGCATGTGTGTGTTGTGTATTGTGTGCTGGACATGGGGGTGTTTGTCCCTGGGAGCTGTGGCATGGTGGTAGTGCATGTGAGTACATGGCGGTGTGCTGGTATACATTAGTTTGTACTTACCAGCCTCCACTCCCCCTGCTAATCCGGCGAGGATCTCGGGATGTATGATGACTCGCACCTTCTCCTCCCACGCTTTGAAGGTCTTGAAGAGCGCGGGATTCCCTCCGCCAGTGACGGCAGCCAGCTCTCTGTTTTTGCCCTCCTTCTTCTTGACCAGGCTCTTGACGTCATTCCACTGTTTGTTAATTTCGACTCTGTTCCTGGGCAGGGTCCCGACTGCATTGACCTGGTCTACGATCCGGTTCCACATTCTGTTTCTGGTGGCTAGTGGTGTGTGCTGGACCATGTTCCCATAGATTTGTGGGTGCACCTTGATGATCTCGTCGACCATGACCGTCAGCTCAATGGGCGTGAACTTGGGCATTCTTTGTTGTGCCATGGTGTTTGTGGTGCTGGTGCGGTGTGTGTTGTGTAATGTGCAGGGGGTTTGTGGTGCCGGTGTTTGGTGGTGGTGGTGGTGGTGGTTGTGATGTGTGCGTTTCTGTGGTGTGCTGTTGTCCTTGCTGTGTCACTGTGTCCTCTCCTCTCCTCTCTGGTTTGCAATGTTGCAAGGGGTTGTGGTCTGTGGGAGTGCTGCTTTTGTACTTACCTATGTGGGTGTGTCCTCATGGTCTGTTGTTTTCAGGTGTGTTGTGTCTGGGGTTCTGGCCTTTGTAGTTTTTGTTTGTCCGGGGGTGTTTTCGGGATGTGTACTGTGCTTGTGTATTTGTGCGTGCCTTGCTGTGTGGACTTGTTGGCCATGTTGTGTGCTATTGGTTTTGTGAGCGGATGGTTTCTGTGCAGGGACGTGGGCGCCATGGCTTCTGCCGTGTCGATTCTCATCGGCGTTGTTTGCGCTGGCGGGCGGTATATTTGTAGTTTTCCCGCGCTCATGGCGGTGCGATCGTAATTTCACGTGCGGTGTGTCGGCCGTGAGGGCGGGCGGTTTTGTGTTGTCGGGCGTGTTTCCGTCCGTGGCGGGCGGTTTGACTCCGACTCGGACGATGGCGGGCGGTATTTTGTGTGATTTTTCCGCCGATGGCGGTTTTCGGTTTGTGTCATCGTAATGGCGTGGTCGGTGTTCAGACGGTGTGTGCGGGCGGATTTTTGCCGCTTCTATGCCTGGCGGATTTTTTTACGCCGGGTATCGTAATGGGCCCCTAAGATGTTAGAAACTCAAATTTCAATTTTCGTAGTGTTGGTTTTTCATTAGATTTGCTTGCTTATTTGAAGATCCAATATTCAGAGGCAAATTATCATGAACATCTAATGTGCAGCATACCAAAAAATTTGCACTATTTATAATCATACACGTATTCAATATAATAATAGAAGAGTAACTAGATAAGCATATTAGTATAAAAACATTTGAAAAGAGATTACAACTTTCGGGGAAGCAAGATGGCGACCGTGTAGGTGCATCGCCGCCAAACTCTTCACTTTGACTCCTGTTCCCCCCCGGCAGCTTACCACATCGCGGAACATTGGCCGTCTAAAGCCCAGTGATTTTCTGCCCAGATAGCGTGGAGTTTTGTTGTGGCATCCTGCGCGGCATGGTGGAGGGATCCTCTGCTGCTGTGAATGCCTCGGGGGAGCTTGCCGGCTTGCTTGGAGGAACCCTGTCTCTGTCTCACCCAGCAACTACTGAATTTTTTGTGATTAAGGATACGGGCGGTCCAGCCCACCTGGAGATTGCTAAAAAGCTGGATAAAACAGATCTGGGCACCAGCACTGACCATGGCGACTGATGTTTTGCCGGGGGGGGCCTTGGAACCATAAGAGGGGCCAGATCTGGCAGTATGTGAGGCATCTTCTTTATCGACTTTGGAGCAGCCCTTACAATGGATGATAGGCAGTGAGGGAGGAGTGGCTAGTAACCCTGCAGAGTTCGGTCAGACTTCCCCGGGCAAGGCGAGTAAGGCTATGCATGCTCTTCGGTCGGCTATTCCAAGGGTTGCCAGGGACAGTGGCAACTATAGTACTGAGCATATTGATTTGGCAGTGTCGGATCTCACATCGGAAGGAGCTGACAATTTTGTTTCCCTCACGGACGGTTCAGGCACAGAAGACTCCAATTCTTCTCTCAGAGAGGACAGGGGTTGCTCCTCACCTTCTGGCTCTAGCACACTAGAAGCTCCTGAGAAAGCCTTTAAACACCAAAAGCATCGGAAAAGCTCCAAGGGTAATACAAACCCGGGGAAAGCAGAGATAAGTATACTATCAGCAGCAGGATGAAATGGGACTATTCCCGTACAGAAATACTCGGGACCCTAGATGCAGCGACTGCTCCGGCTGAAACAGCTCTTTCTGCACCACAGGCTGTGGCCTTAAACCCTGCTCTGGGCTTGATCTTGGAGTCTCTTAAAGAGCACTAGGCCAAGACCTATGCGGATAGGAAAAGAGCAAGGCAGGCTACAAAAAAGCTGGAAGGTGCCATCCGGAAGGTCGGGAAGGCTTGCTCCGAGATCAGCGAACGTCTTAACTGCATTGAGGACAGGACCACAACATTATTGGCATATCAAAATCCTGACATATTGTAATGAGAGGGTAAGGACTAATACACTTTCCCATATGGAAATTCACTCCTTCAGTACAGGCCGCTTTCTCTCTGGGAATGAGAAACATCTCACAGTGGATGAGGAGTAACTTTCTTCAGTGCAATGTGGGAAAGACGGAGATCATGCTTTTTGGGGAAGCTCAACTACTGTGGACCCCCGATTGGTGGCCCACAGATTTGGGCACCCCTCCTGCTCCCAAGTCCTGTGTAAAAAACTTGGGTGTTCGCCTGGAGCAGACCCTCACCATGAAGGAGCATGCCGCACAGACAGCTGGCTCTTGCTTTCATGTGCTGGGCATACTGCGTAGCATCCTTCCCTTGCTTCCTGATTCATCCAGGAAGACGCTAACCCAGGCGCTTATTTTAAGTCGCCTGGATTACTGTAACAGCCTATTGTTGTCCGCTAACGAGGCTGCTCTTAACAGACTGCAGGTTGTCCAGAACACGGCGGCACGTCTGATCCTGAACGCCCTGCCCAGGACAGCCTCCCGGCCTCTGCTCTTTCAGCTCCACTGGCTCCCAATACGGGAACGAGTACAGTTTAAAATTTGTTGCACCATACACAAGGCCTTGTCCAATTCTGGCCCTGGCTATCTTGCAGATAAATTTATCCCCTATACACCTCGGCGGTCTCTTCGCTCAGGATCTAAATCCTTCCTTGCAGTGCCTAGAATTAAACGGTCCAGACAAGGTGGGAAGTCTCTTTCCTATTTAGGCCCCTGTTATTGGAACAAGCTTCCCGTGCAGCTCAGACAGTGCACGGAACATTCCCATTTTAGGAAACAGCTCAAGACCTTTCTCTTCTGCTCCTGATTTCTAGCAGATAGCTCTTTCCACAGGTGCCCCGTCCCGAGCGCAGAGATACCCCTTCGGGGGTCGATTCTGGCGCTTTATAAATTAATAAATAAATAAATAATTAATAAATAAATATGGGAGTCTGCCAGCATGAGTGGGAGTGATGAGTGAGGACACACATACCCTTATTTCATCATCTCAGCTGCCTCAACACTATTTTCCGCAGCAAGTACAATGGGGTCAAGGCGTGGAATGTCAGTCTCCTAGAAAGTTATCCAAGACCTCCGAGCGATAGCCACAGCTGCAGCAAACCACAATATCAGAATCAGGCGCTGCAAAGGCAGTATAGAAGAGAACAGGGTGCTGAACCTCACAGGAGTGAAGATTCAAATGTGGGATCTTGACCAAAGTCTAATAGGAGGGACCTGGTCCTAAATAACCGAAACAGCTTTTCCAAACCCTAGCTGTGCCCATAAAGAGCACATTTGCACCAACACAGGTCAGTTTTGGGAATATTGAGCAAAGGCAATGTAGGGTGGGGAGAGGATTGTCCAAGATAGTTTATAAAAATGCTTTCACCAATGGAGATCAGTTTGCATATTTCATTGATAGGTTTTTGCAAGCTATCCACTTTAAATGCAGGCCAATCACGAGGATACACAAAGACATTTTAATGCAGTAAACGTGACTAATTAGGAATTCTTCACAAAAATCGGCAATATCTATGCTAAAATCACTGCAAGTCCTAAGCAGAGCTGATCCAACTCAGTTGTGAGATATTCCTCCAAAATTAGATGAAGGCATAACAATACGAGGGACCCAATATTAAAGAGGTTGTTGAGGGAATTGAAATATAGAAATTTATAGCAAGTCTCATGCACTAGGCCTTTCCATCTGATCCCACTAGGGCAGTTATTAGAAGGTGGCAGCTGCTAAGATTAGGGATCATTTGAAGGGGCTATGCAGCACAAGAAGGGATATGAAATGCGATTGAAATGCTACCATTAAGTATAATATAATGCAAGTGTGCTTGAATGATCAAGCTACATCAGATTTGTGGTGTTGGGTTTGTGGTGTTTTGCGATTCTGCCCAGCAAGCTAGATATTGCAACATTCATTTCATCTTAAACAGATGACCTGTGCTCCCATGTAACCTTTGTAGAGAGGAAGATAAAGTAATGAAAAGTTTCCTTCTTATATTTTTCCAGTTAGCAGAATATTACTGACTGAGTACTGATTCTGTGATCAATGGCCTGTCGAAAGAGGGCTAACACATTAACAATCTGCTTCTTTTCTCTTCTTCTGTCATGATATGACTAGAGATTGTAGGTAGGGGTTTGAGCTGATTGTTGTGGGTACCCCAATAGCTACTAACAAGTTTTATGACAGGGATTATTCCCCTTGAGGATGGGCGTGGAGGGGTTGATGCAGGAAGGAAGAAGGAGTGGATGGATAGGGGCTAAAATAATTATAACATGTTAAATAAGGTTGATAGATTTGCTCAAGGCAGGGATTGTTTTCTGATATGGATCATCAATGGTCTTCCTATCACTAGTAAAAAGAGCATGGCTATGGCGGTGATTTGAAAGTTAAAACCAGATATTGTAGTTTTTCATGTGACCCATCTTTCCTATAAAGAATGATGCTGCTTGACAAGATTGGATTGCTGTACTTCCTTACCTCTATACAACCAACTTTGTTTTGAGAATGGACTTTTGGAAAAAACTGGCTGTGATGTCTTGTCTTTGCAGTACAATGTTAAGGTACAGAATGTTCATCGTGCCTGATTCACAGTATTATGTGCTTGGCACTTGAAGTTGAGCTCCTGTGGGTTAGGGGTGGGCGGAACTTGCGGAGTTTCACTGTGTGGAATTCCGCAAGAGTTACGTAAAAAGTCTCCAAGATTCCGCTGAGTTCCTATAACGGGCAAAAAATATGCTTGCTGTGCTTTAATTTAGCACCAGTAGTGCGAGCAGCACTGAAAGATAAGCGCGAGCGGCACCATGAGGTGCGCAAGAGCATGCAGCCCCTCGAGTTGATTTTGCTGCTGCTCTACTGGAGAAGCAATTCTCTAATTGCGATTCCCCGCAATCGCCCGCAACCACATGCATTATAAAATGGCACATGGAGTCGCAAAATCTCACTCGCACTTCTGGAGCCTTGCAGGAAAAAATTACATCACACTGTGATTGGCAGAATTTGGCCAGAACTTACAGAATGTAACCAATTCTGCGGGCAGAATGAAACATTCCGCCCACCCCTGCTGTGGGTGAGGTTTGTGATGAAGAATGATCTAGGAAAATTAAAGATGATCCAATTTTTGTAAAGATGTTGATGAGATTGTGATCTGCTTGGAGACATGGTGTGAACGAATGAGAAGAGTTCTTGAAACCATTTTGGATTATAAGAGAAGAGATGAGTGAGAAAGATGGATTGTTGTTTGGAGGAACACAGTTGGTCCCTCCATCGTGTTTAAGAGAAAGGATCATTAAGTTTGGACATGTTGGGCATATGGGTATTGTGAAAACTAAGGAGAAAATAAGACAAGATTTTTGGTGGCCTGGTTTGGATGTTATGGTGGAAAGGGCTGTGTACAATTGTATCTCATGCCTTAATAGTGATAACGTTTTGAGAACTAAGAAGGGCCCTATTCAAAAAAGAGGTTTATCAAAGACACAATGGGAGGAGATTGCCAATAATTTGTTGGGTCTCTTTCAAGGAGAACGTGCCATACCATATTTGTTTGCTTTAGTGGATTTGTATTCTAAGTAGCCTGAAGTCAAGTGCGTTCAACATACTAGTACTAAAGGGGTGATCACATTTTTTAAGGAAATTTTTGCTTAAAGAAGGATATCCCAAATCATTATTATTGGATAATGGTGTACAGTTCTGTTCATATGAGTTTGAAGGGTGTTGAACTTGGCCCTTTCTGCAGGGTCATCCCCAAACCTTTTGCCTTCATCCTCCTGTTTTCTGAACCCATTTTGTTGGCTTTTAAGACTCTACGCACTTTACCACTGCTAACCAGTGCTAACGTCCTTGTGCTCTCTCTGGCACGTTTAATTACCTTGTAAGTTCCTAGTAAAGTGGTACTGCATGTAAATAAAATACTACTAGTGGGCCTGCAAAACTGATTGTGCCACCCACATAAGTAGCCCTTCCAAAATGTCTCAGGCCTGCCATTGCAGCCTGTGTGTGCAGTTTTAAACTGCCATTTTGATGAGGAAAAATAACCTTTGCCAGGCCCAAATCTTCCCTTTTAATACATCTAAGTTACCCCCAGGGTAGGCCCAGGATACCCCAGAGGGCAGGATGCAGTGTATTTAAAAAGTTGAACATGTACTTTAAAGTTTTACATGTCTGGTAGTGAAAAGTTTTGTTTTTTTTCTCTACTGTAAGGACTGCCTCTTCCATAGGTTAACATTAGAGTTACCTTATTACATTTAATAAGCTGCGACTTCCAAATGGGAAAAGGTAACCAGTTCATGTCTGGGGTCTTTGGAATTGTAATGAAAAATCCTCTCTTATGGTAAAGCTGGACTTTAAATATCAATTTTGAAAATGCAACTTTCAGAAAGTTGGCACTTTCCTGCTTTAGCCATTTAATGCCCGCAGCCTTTCTCTGGGCCTCATTACTGGGTGCTGCTGACAGTTGGGCTTTGTATATTCCTCCTAGACAGACTCACACAATACAGAGCGTAGGTGTGCCTGGATGGGCCATCACTGGCAGGATGGGAGGGTGAAGTTAAGCATAGCCCTGCTTACAATTGAATAGGCTTTGTCCTGCATCCACACAAATGGTTGCATACCCCCTGTAGTTAGTCTGGAGCCAGGGCAGGGGAGACAGGAAATCTATGCACTTCAAAGGGAAAGCTCTAGAAGCTTCTTCCACTTCAAAGGAGGCATCTGGTATGAATATTGGACCTCAGACATCAATTCTGCAGTAAAAACACAAAACGACTCTGCACTCAAATGCCACGGTAAATTACTAATTAAAGGCGATTAGTGTCCAAAGTCAAACCCAGTTTTTTGGGTATACAGTACTGAGTATAAATATCAACAATTAGATACCAATAGTATTAACATTGCGTCTCCCAAATAAATCACGTTGCCAGTCGTGTTACTGGAAAAATGTTCTCCTTTTATTCTTTTATTCAGATTTTCTTTCATAAAACACAGCACAAAAATTGATAGCCAACGCGGCGCGTTTCGTCCCACACAGGACTTCTTCAAGGCTTTGACATATTTAAGATATGATACGCTGGCGCTTCATGTCAGGCTTACTGTGGCAAAGAAATGTTTTAAAGGGTAAGACCGTAGTATGTTTGAGATGACTCACACAAACCGCTTCGTATCAGGCTTACTGTGGCAAGGAAAAGTTTTGTAAAGTAAATAGGATATGTATCTCCCAGTGTCACAATCTGATTGTCCGGTTCCAAAGGAAAGACACTTCTGGACCTGTGGAGACTCTGCCAGTAAGAAGGAATGCTGTGCTGCTTAAAGGACTGTCACTCTGCTGAATTGCTACCTTGCTGGCTTGCTGCCTTGCCGGATTGCTGCCCTGCTGCCCTCCTACCTGCATCCAAGGGATTGGACCTGCACCTGAACCCAGGACTCTCAGAGTGACTTCAATGGCTAGTCTGCTGGCCTCCTGTTCAGAGCCACAGGGACATTTTAGGCTCAAAACCATCTGATCGACCACCCAGATCCAGTTAGAGCAAGCCCCTGACCCCTAAGTTGTGTCCCTTAGTCCTGGACCCTTGGGGTGGCCTCAGAGAGGCTGAATTGAAGTTTTTGAGCTCTTCGCCACTGCAAACGGGCTTGTTGGCACCAAAACCTTGTTGCTTGCATAACCCGCCAATGAAATGTTCCGTCAACCTGAGTCTTCGTGCTACAGCATCGACTACTCGCATGGACTGCCACTGTGAAGTTCTTACCCACTCACTCTTGACAACAGTAGTACAGCGACGAATGTCTGCAACACAAGGCCTGCTCTTCGTGCTACTTCAATAAACATCTGCGTCGCTCTCTGCTCCTCTTGGCCCACTCCACCACTAACTGGACTCTTTATGCTGGACTTAGAATGTAACTTTTCAGCAAGACTAACCTGGTCCCTGTATCTGACCCAAGCTCCATCGCGGTCGGCCTGAACTTGTGACTTCCTCCTGGTCTTGCACAACCAGATAGCCACAAATGGGGCTTTGGGCTTTTTGGCGCTCTTTTCACTGAAATCTTTAAAATTGCATATCTCCAGTTCTGCTGGTTGGATTTTTGTCATTTTGATCTTGATTTATTTTTACAATTTTGCTCTAGTTGTCTACATTTGTGTCGGATTTTTCTTGTGTTGTGTTTTCACTTTATTACTATTTGAAGTGCTGCATAAATGCCTTACGCATTGCTTCTAAGTTAAGCCTGACTGCTCTGTGCACAGCTACCAGAGGGTTGAGATCAGGTTAATTTGGGGTTTGCTTGTGCCTCACCCTGATATGGATTGTGATTGCTGCTTGAGTAGGGTTTCCCCCCCTCAACCTGTAACCCAATTTCACACAAACGGTTTTTGAGGAAGAATGGCACTGTGCATAAGAAGTGTGCTCTCTAGCATCATGAAATTAATGGTGTAGCTGAACGTTTCAACAAGACATTGAAGGAAGGGATTCAAATTGCTTAGGTTAGTGCAACATTGTGAAAATATGAACTAAAAGATTGTGGGGCATATTTACAAGCCCCTTGCAACACTTTTGCGCCACCGTTGCGTCACTTTTTGTGATGCAGCGACGGTGTAAACAATACGCCACGTTGCGGCCCATTTACAACGTGACGCATCTAGGAAGATGCGTCACCTCGTAAAGCCCTGCGCCACATTATACCTGCATCAGGTATAATATATGCATGGTGGGCATTCTCATGCAGGAAAGCCTAGTAGAAGAGAAGATTTCACTGCACCACTTCTAGGACGCCACTGCGTCAAAACCCTAACCCGGCTTGGAGCAGGCATAAGGTGCGACGTAGTGCATTGGGATTAGGCCTCCCCATGCATTGCTGGAGTTGCGGCGTGCTTGCGACAAGACTCCAGCAATGCGTGACTTTTGCACCAACAGATGTGTCAGAATTTCTGACACATCTGTCAATCCTTGCACCATGGTGCGCCGTATTGTAAATATGGCGCACCCATGGTGGCACAAGGGTTTCGCATGGAGGTGCAGGGAAACAGATGCATCTGTAAAGATGCGTCAGTTTCTTGTAAATCTGCCCCAGAATGTTTGCGTATCGCATGTGTCCGCATTCCACAACTGGGCGATCTCCATTTGAACGATCAAGGGGAAGAAAACCTAGAAGATGTTTATCTCCTGGATAGATGCTATGGCAAAAAGGGTTTTCAAAGGGCATCAGTGATGGAGAGTGTAGAGAGAATGAGAGACTGCATCAAGACAGGACGTTATGATGAGAAATTTACTGGAGTTAAAAGTGAGAGATTGAGTCAAAGTTTAATCTCCTTTGGGCATGCAATATAGTAAAAGCTTACTGAGCCAAAGCAAATAGTGGAAACGTTTAGGAATGCAGTAAAAAATTATGACAATTGGCTTTGGGTCGTAACAGAATTGCTAGATGTCCTGATAAATACTGAAAAGGTGTTTATGATGATAATGTTGGCGATGATGATCAGAGTTTTGTGGCCAGCAGAAGAAGTGAAAGGAGGTCCAAGAGACCGGGTTATTTGAATGAATAGATATAATTTGTATCCGTTTTAATATATATATCTTCTTTTCTTCTAGTTCCATTGTGTCGTTTCTATGTATATTTTATCAAGGTTTACATTGCTGTCTTCTTGTTTAAAAAATAAAATAATAATATATATATATATTTTTTTATCACAAATGACGCGGCACTCAAGGCTTGGAATTTGCTAAGTTTATTCTTCTGACAACACTCCAACCAACGCGTTTCAGCCCTCTCACGGCTTTGTTCACGGTTAGTGAGTCCTTCTTTGATTACACCTTTTAAACCCATCTCTGCCTTAATGGGGCATTATGGGTATTGTAGTGCTTTAAAATGTTTACACAAACTATTTACATTTTTACAAAAAAGAAATATACGCATTTTGTCAGACATTTGTATCAAGACCTTTGACATTTAGTATGGCTTCAGGTATCTCTACAATACTCATCTTGTATATACTTGTATAGTACTTGTGTTATGAAAACGCTGGCTGCGCTATCTACACATCGTTCTGAGATTTTTGACCTTACCACTTCATGATATTAGGTATAGTACCTCATTCTACACATTGTTCTAAGATTTTATCATTTTGACATTACCACTTGATGATGTTAGGTATAGTACCTCATTCTAACATTATCTTCACTGGATGTTTTATCTTAATACTTCTATGATGCATATATTAAGAAGATTCTATTCTCTATATAAGGTGTCTCATCATACATAATACTGATCCATCTAGTGTCATTGGTAATGGTGTTAGGTATAGTGCCCTTTTCTCAGAATCCATTTGCTGGATCAGTTCGCTCCTTTTTCCTACTCTTCCTATACTACATTTACAATACGTCAGTTTCAATCCAAATGTACAAAAAGTTCCTCATCGTTATTAATGCCTCTTGGAGTTTTTGTTCTTAATCTGATAATGAAACGCGACTCCATTTGTCGTAATTTCTTCATTCTGTCTCCCCCACATTCTCCTTGTTGTATCATGTATATTCCATAATAATTCATTGCTTTCCAATCTCCTTTTTGGCATGATGCCATGTGCTTAGCTGTCGCATACGTCATATCTCTGTTCTTCACCGCTCGGATGTGTTCGAGGATACGCTTCTTGAGCATGCAGATTGTGCTGCCAATGTATTTCATCCCGCAATTACATTCTATTATATAGATGACAAACCTGGACGTGCATGACATTTTCTGATCAATGCTCATTATGTTGCCATTTGGTTCCATAATTGTTCCCTTATTCCTGCCAATCTTACAAGCTTTGCAAAGATTACATTTTCTAAATCCTTTCTGTTGGTTTGTTAACCAATTTGCTTGTTGACCTTCCTGACCAACACATCCCTGAGGGATTTGGTTTTCCTATATGTGACTACTGGTTTTTCGCCCAAAGTTTTCCCTATATCAGGGTCTCCAGAGATTAAGTGCCAGTACTTTTTGATTTTATCGACTATTTGAGAGCAAGGGGGCTGGGTTCCCCGAAACGCGTTACTGGAATAAAATCTAGCCCGAAGAACGGATACCCTGAGTGAGCGTTTTAATTGTTGTTGAAAGTATATATATATAGATATACATATATATATATAAATATAATATATATATATATATATATATATATATATATATATATATATATATATATATATATATATATTATCTACTGGCGGTCGCCAGTAGATAGTTATAGTTAGAACCTATTTTCCATAGGAAATCCGCGACATTCTATTTGAAATAACTCTCTTGCCGGTTGACGTATCTTCGCAAAATTTTCAAACTTTGTGGGGCGCTCCGGTCCGCTCCTACCCTGAAAGTGTCGGGGTGATTCGTCAAGCGGGGGCCGAGAAAAAGGGGGTCCCAAAACGCGTTTTCCCCATTCATTTTTCCATAGGAAACTTTAGACACGGCTACAGCCCGAACTGCTGAACGGAATTACACCAAATTTGGCAAAGAGGTAGTTCTTGGTTCAGAAAGAACCCTTTTGTTAAATGGTGTAAATCCGTTCAGTAGTTGCTGAGAAAATCAAAAGTAAAAGTACATATATATCTATGGGCACGGAGGATCCGCGCACCCTGAGCGCACCCTGCGCGCACCGTCCCGATCACGAGCTGCCTGTTAATTGGCTGTCAGCTGGCTGTCAACATTCCGATTCAGGAAATGTTGGCAGCCATTTTGTCCTCGGTAGAACCGAGGGACAGAAACAAGTGCGCAAGCGCACAAAGGGGGCAGGGTAGAAACACCCTGACCCCCTAGGTCTGCTCAGGGGTCCCATAAGGACCCCTGGGCAGAAAAAAGCATTTTTTTTTTTTTTAAATCGGCAGGATGCGCTCAGGGTGCGCGGATCCTGCCGATAAAAATCGAAGCGGCTCGAGGTTAATTTGCCCCCGGGTGGGCCAAGTCCCGGGGCATGCTGGGGGTGTTTATTTTATGTATGGGGGCCTCTAAGGGCCCCGAAGCCCCGGGGACCGCCACCCCCGGGGCTTTCTTTTTAAAATGGTGCGGGAGGGCTCTGAGCCCTCCCGCAGCCCCGGGGACCACCACCTCCCGGGGCTTCTTTTTTTTTTTTTTTCCTGTGTGGGTGGGGGCTCGAGCCCCCACATGCCCCGGGACCGCCACCTCCCCGGGGCACTAACAAATAAAATGGGGGTCCGTTTTGGACCCCCGAAGCCCCGGGGACCACCACCTCCCCGGGGCTGTGCTGATGTGGGGAGGGGGCCGCACGGCCCCCTCCTGGAGCCTGTGGTGGCCCTGGGGACCGCCACCCCCCAGGGCCGGCTCCTGCAGTGTCCCGGGGTGCCTACCCCGGGACACTGCTGCTTGCAATGACAGGGACGGGAGCCTCGCGGCTCCCGTCCTGTCATTGCAAACTGCTTGGATATTGGAAGAGAGAGCAGGGAAACCTGCTCTCGCTTCCAATATCCAAAGACAATTGCTTTTCCACACGGGGAGCAGCATGTTAGCTGCTCCCCATGTGTAAAGCAATGCCGGCTCCCGTAGGACACGGGGAGCCGGCGGGACTGTGGGGGTTTGGGGACCCCCACAGTCCCCAACCAGAGGCCAGGCCCCGGGGGATGGGGTCCCCGGGGCAAGTAGTGGCCCGGGAGGGGGGCCACGTGGCCCCCCTCCCCAGAAATAATTTTTTTTTAAAAATTTAAAAAAAAAAAAGGGGGTAAGGCCCTGGGGGATGGGGTCCCCAGGGCCCAAAAATAAGAAAAAGGAAGGGGGCCACACAGCCCCCTTCAGGGAAAAAAAAAAAAAAAAAACGATCGGCCCGCAGGCCCCGCCCCTTCCTTCACCACTCTGCAAACGCGCCCCTGGTGCGTTTCCAGATGGGGAAGTAATTCCCTTTGAATACTGGGGGTCCCTGGGGCCAACTAGCCCACCAGGAACCTCCAGTATGCGCCAGGGGCTGCGTTGCAGAGAGGTGTACAGAGGCCACGCCCCTTTATACACCTCTCTGCTACGCAGCTCTGTGGCGCTTTTGGAGGTACATGGTGGGCTAGTTGGCCCCCAGGAACCCTCAGGATTCAAGGGGACTTAATCCCCCAACTTAAAACGCGCCACGGGGCGCGTTTGCACAGTGGTGAAGGGAGGGGCGGGGCTTCAGGTGACATGTGTGCAAACAGGCCCCGTGGCGCGTTTTAAGATGGGGAATTAAATCCCCTTCAATCCTGAGGGTCCCTGGGGGCCAACTAGCCCAACAGGTACATCCAGAAAGCGCCACAGAGCTGCGTTGCAGAGAGGTGTAAAGGGGTGTGGCCCCTCTACACGTCTCTGCAACGCAGCCCCTGGCGCATACTGGAGGTTCCTGGTGGGCTAGTTGGCCCCTAGGAACCCTCATGATTCAAGGGGACTTAATCCCCCAACTTAAAACGCGCCACGGGGCGCGTTTGCACAGATGTCACCTCAGGCCCCGCCCCCTACCTTCACCATTGTGCAAATATTCCTCTAAAATCTGCCGAACTACGAATTCGGATTTACTCACCTGTTATCAGGAGAGATCTCAGTGCTGCATCTTTCAGCCCAGTACTAATCCTGAAAAGTAATTTTAACCGTACTTACCAGTAACTTGAATTTCCTTCCATAGGATATCATTGCCTGCTTTTTGCTGAAAAAGTTTCTAAGTGTTGATTTTTGAAACATACAAATATTCCTCTAAAATCAGCCGAAATACGAATTCCGATTTACTCACCTGTTATCAGGAGAGACCTCAGTGCTGTATCTTTCAGCCCAGTACTGGTCCTGAAAAGTAATTTTAACCGTACTTACCAGTAACTTGAATTTCCTTCCATAGGCTAACATTGACTGGTTTCACTTGGAAATTATTCTAAGTGTGGAGTTTTGGAACTTTAAAATATTCCTCTAAAATCAGCCGAAATACGAATTCCGATTTACTCACCTGTTATCAGGAGAGACCTCAGTGCTGCATCTTTCAGCCCAGTACTGATCCTCAAAAGTAATTTTAACCGTACTTACCAGTAACTTGAATTTCCTTCCATAGGATATCATTGTCTGCTTTTTGCTGAAAAAGTTTCTAAGTGTTGATTTTTGAAACATACAAATATTCCTCTAAAATCAGCCGAAATACAAATTCCGATTTACTCACCTGTTATCAGGAGAGACCTCAGTGCTGTATCTTTCAGCCCAGTACTGGTCCTGAAAAGTAATTTTAACCGTACTTACCAGTAACTTGAATTTCCTTCCATAGGCTAACATTGACTGGTTTCACTTGGAAATTATTCTAAGTGTGGAGTTTTGGAACTTTAAAATATTCCTCTAAAATCAGCCGAAATACGAATTCCGATTTACTCACCTGTTATCAGGAGAGACCTCAGTGCTGCATCTTTCAGCCCAGTACTGATCCTCAAAAGTAATTTTAACCGTACTTACCAGTAACTTGAATTTCCTTCCATAGGATATCATTGTCTGCTTTTTGCTGAAAAAGTTTCTAAGTGTTGATTTTTGAAACATACAAATATTCCTCTAAAATCAGCCGAAATACAAATTCCGATTTACTCACCTGTTATCAGGAGAGACCTCAGTGCTGTATCTTTCAGCCCAGTACTGGTCCTGAAAAGTAATTTTAACCGTACTTACCAGTAACTTGAATTTCCTTCCATAGGCTAACATTGACTGGTTTCACTTGGAAATTATTCTAAGTGTGGAGTTTTGGAACTTTCAAATATTCCTCTAAAATCAGCCGAAATACGAATTCCGATTTACTCACCTGTTATCAGGAGAGACCTCAGTGCTGCATCTTTTAGCCCAGCACTGACCCTGAAAAGTAATTTTAACCGTACTTACCAGTAACTTATATTTTCTTCCATAGGAATCCATTGTCTGGTTTTCAGCAGAAAAGTTTCAAAGTGTCGACTTTCACAAACTACAAATATTCCTTAAAAATCGCCTGTATGACTTAAACGCATTCTTTCAACTGTTTACAGGAGATGCACCAGTGCTGGATCCAGGATCCAACACTGAGTAAGAAAAAGTAATGATAACAGTTTTTACCTGCTAAGTGAATTTCCTTCCATAGGATAACATTGGTGATTCTATGAGAAAAAGTTTCAAAGTGTCAACTTTTAAAATACAATAATATTCCTTAAAAATCACTAATGTAACCAAAACGCTTTTACTCAACTGTTTACAGGAGATGTCCCAGGACTGAATCTAGGATCCAGTCCTGTGGTTAGAAAAGTAATCCATAAAGTAACTAATTGCATTTAACTAGAAATTCACATTGAGCTGAATGTTGCATTGTGTTTGAAAATGTGTTGCCCATTGCAACAACTGTAACTACTGTACTTAAAAGTCTATTGCCTATGTGCAAAGTATTTAAACTAAAGTAATTCATTCTGAGAAAGTATTTTTGTAAAGTATAATGTAATTACAATGTAATTTAAAAAATAAAATATGTAAAAAAATTGTTTCTAAAAATGTAGTAAATCAGTATTAAAAAATAAATATAACAATTAATACATTTAAAAATTGTCATTTACAAAACCTTTGAAATTCACTTAAAAAACCGTAGGTTTCAGACATGTTATAGTTAGGAATTAGCATTTAAAAAACTTTTGAAATTCACTGAAAAAACCATAGGTTTCACACACGTTATAGTTAGAAATTAGCATTTAAAAAACCTTTGAAATTCACTGAAAAAACCATAGGTTTCAGGCACGTTATAGTTAGAAATTTGCATTTAAAAAACCTTAAAAAATCACTGAAAAAACCATAAGGTTTTAGGGACAGTTATAGTTAGTTGGACATTGCACTCGTACAAAACCCGTGAAATTCCCCCGTTATAGTCAGTTCAGGTAACTATAACTCGCGCCCCGCAATGCACTGCTGATGACGTCACATATTACATCACTCATGACATGGTCAGTGACATCACTGATGACATCACTGATGACATCTCAAATGACATCACTGATGACATCACTGATGACATCATCCATGTGAGAATTTAATGCATCTTCTCACACCCTAATATAAGTTTTGAAACACCCACTCTAAATTACAGACTGCCATTCTCAAAACCATACACACTCCAATACCAATAAGTACATACCCACTCACTGATTCTTAGGTCTACACACACACATCTACTCACTCATCCGTACAGTCACTCATACTTACAGTCACTCAGTACAGGACTATCATATGCACTCATACACCTATATAAACACTCACACAACGCAACTCATCCATAGAGGTACTCACACACCTAGTCAGTCATGCAAATAATTAATCACACTCCAATTTACTCACCTATACAGTTATACACACCAGCTCACTTACTCATAAAAATACTAGCACATTCTTACGCTCCTATGCAATCACTGATGCAAGCACACACTCATCCATATAGCCACTCTCACAATCACACACTCTCACTTATAGCCATTTATATACTCCAACACACATATATACTGCCTTTCACATATGTAGTTACTCACACATGTACCACTGAGATATACATTCAATCACTAACACACCCATACACACACTCACCCACCCATACAGTCCATCACAGATGCACTCTTGAAACCATGCACCCAGTGAATCACCCACTCACACATCTATGCACAGAGTCACACTCACCCCACCCACACAAACACTGAGGCACCCATACAGATACTCAGAGAACCAATCCATAACCCATATAGACACTCATTTAGCTAGTCAGAAACCCATGCAGCTGCTTACACATCAACAGACAGACGGATACAGACATTCACACAGTTTAGTCACTCACCCATGCATCCAGTAAGATACGTTTAATCACTCACTTATAGACTCAGTCACGCACCTACTAAATCATCCATTCAGACACTTATACACCCACTCATTCTTCAATACGCCTTTCCCTATATATATTAAACATATTTAAACTTTACACAAACACACAGTCGCTGGATGATGTCATCAGTGATGTCATCAGTGATGTCATTTGAGATGTCATCAGTGATGTCATCAGTGATGTCACTGACCATGTCATGAGTGATGTAATATGTGACGTCATCAGCAGTGCATTGCGGGAGCGCGAGTTATAGTTACCTGAACTAACTATAACGGGGAATTTCACAGGTTTTGTACGAGTGCAATGTCCAACTAACTATAACTGTCCCTAAAACCTTATGGTTTTTTCAGTGATTTTTAAGGTTTTTTAAATGCAAATTTCTAACTATAACGTGCCTGAAACCTATGGTTTTTTCAGTGAATATATATATATATATATACATATGTTGTTTATTCACAAATATAGTATCATACAATGTAATTTATTTTTATTTATAATGATATTTTCTGCTAATTTCGTAAAAGGGAAAGAAGTGTGATGTCCTGTCTTTGCAGCAGAATGTTAAGGTGCAGAATGTTCTCTGTGTCTGCTTCGCAGGATTCTGTGGGTGGCAGCTGAAGCTGAGCTCCTGTGGGTGAGGCCTTACATTAAAGAGCTTGTTAACTAAACAGTGTTTTGCTCATAATTTTGGAAACTTTTCACTGTCACCGATCCACAAGGATGGTCCCCTTTGGTTTCGATTTAAAATAATAGTTGTACATTCATTGTGCTCTCTGTCTTTTACCCTAAGCGATAGTGGAGCAATCTTTCAAAATATAATGGTGAAGTCACCTACTTTGGAAAAGCCATGTTTATTATGTGTTACCTCCACTTTGTTGTTCGACCTAAGAGTTGATATTACTAATCAGCATCAATTTAGAATGGTTCAAGGCCTTTGTATAGTGCATATGCTTGTGGAAGCATTGGGCCGTTGAGTCACTTGGCTGCTAACTGTATGAGAATATAATGTAATGTGCGCACTTCTGAACTGCATTCTCTTCATACACCGTTACTTTAACATAAGTGTGATACGTTTTTTCCGAACTATGGGGCTCATTACGATGGCGGGTGGATCACCACTGCCGTCCCGGCGCTGACAATCCGCCCCCCATCGTAAAGTGAATTACCCACCGCCATATTACGATGGCGGAGGGTTTCGCGGCGGACGGAAAGTCCGTCCGCCGCTTTTCCGCAGGTCGGCAATCGTTACGATTGCCGGCCGGGCGGAGCTGGGGCTCATATATGGTGGCGGTGCCTAGCAGGCACCGCCATCCATATTATGATTACTAGATTTCAAGACCTTTCCATGGCGGCGATGCCGCCATGGAAAGGCTGGCGGAGATTTGCTATGGGGACCCGTTGCGGGCCCCCTGGGGGTGGGGGTGAGGGGGTGCACCTGGGGGGTACCTATGGTACCCCCCTACATGTCCATGCACAAGGTGGCAGGCACTGCGCAGTGCCTGCCACGTTGTGCATGGAAATGCACAACATGGCATTTTACCATTGCGGCGGGTGCTGCAGCCAGCAGCACCCGCCTCAATGTTAAAATGCCAGAAGCGACCGCCGCGGTGGCGGTCGCATCATGATCAGGGTGCCGGGACCGCCGCATGGCAGGCGGGCGGTCCCGTTACCGCTAGGATGGCGGGCGGACTAAAGTCCGCCCGCCATCCTAATCAGCCCCTATATACATACAGGTAGACATGCTTATAGGGCTTTCAAATCAGACTTCTTCATTCTTTGTTCTGTTTAAATATTATTTAAATTTTGCGTCCACCTACAACATCATACAGAATGGGGAAATGGGTCAGCCTACTTCATCCATTTGCTCTCTTGTACTATGAGTGGCAGCGTTTTACCTTGTTCGCTTTTGCACAGCCACCTGAAAAAGAGTGCTCTTAAGAGCTAGGGTTGTTCTTGGCTGTTGGGTCACTCCTATATTTTAATATGTTTTATATTTTTGTCAAGTTTTTTTTCCTGTTTCATATGTTTATGAAAAATAAATAAATAAAACATTACAAAGTCCAGACCTAGGGGCTTTACCAGTCCTTGTTACTCAGTGTAAATAACAGGCCAGTAAATTAAGACAGTTTTTGTAACGTTAACAGGACCAATATTTACTGTTTGGCACACTGCTAAATTCTACATTAGTGACTAAACGGTTAGCTGTGTTTCCAAGGACGCGGCTACGTGGGTCAGGAGGAAGGGATTTGTTTGGCCCTTGTGACATCACGGTGTTTGATTGACTACTTAGCAAGCTCCACATTTCATTAATCCCCTGTTGAGGACGACATTCATGCCTCATGCAAGACATGCTCTGCACTTTGAAATAAACACTTCTTTAACTGCTAGCGTTTCACTTGCTACAAAAGGACAAGTAAGAATGCTCCTATGAAGTCGCCTTTGAAAGTTAGGCTGAGGCCTGCATCTGACCATCGAGTAAGTATATTGTATAAATCATGGAAATACAAGGAGCCCAAAGGGCTTGACTGTAGTCTAACAGCAGCACCACAGTAGGATGTCCTAACAATTTCTTTTCACACTAACTAAACAGGTTCGCAAATCGCGCTCTTCTAAATGGTTTAGGGGGTTCTGCCCCCAATAAAGGTTTTTAAAAGTTGTGACCAAACGATTCACTTTATGACACAATTTACCTCGTACATTGTCTAGAACACCATAGGTTTCTCATTTACCTCTGAATAGGTGTTTGTATTAAAGTTGTGTGCGGATCTTCCGTTGCTGCGTAGGCTAAGCATCTCTCAGCCCATCTAAACCTGAAAGCATCCCTGGTCTACATCCTACAGGGGGCATCTCTTGTGTCCTGAGTGACCAGTCGAGTTCCAGGGGATGACTGAAAAGGTGTATGTCTGTTTGAAATGGGGGGCTCTAGTTGGAATTGGCTTGTACCGTGTCTATGTAGGGACCCTTCCTTCTACTCAGGATAAAGGAGTTACACACCCAAGATAACCCCTGCTCCCCCCCTTAGTAGCTTGGCATGAGCAGTCAGGCTCATCTCAAAGGCATTGTGTAAAGTATTTGTACATAACACACTAAGTAACACAGTGAAAAAACTACAAATGGACACCACACCAGTTTAAAAAAATAATCAATTTTTAGCTAAACAAAACGAGATCAAAACAACAAAAATCCAATATACAGAACTCAAGATAGCACTTTTTAAAGGTTTTAAGTAATTCTGCCCATAGAAAATCTATGAATGCGGTATTTTTACACGAAACTCCTTAAATGTGTCAAAATCCCCAAGGAAAAACAGCCGCAGAGGAGGGAAGCATCGGAAAACACTGTGGTACGTCGATTCCTGAGTCCCTGGGGAGGCTATGCGTCACTTCTGCTGCACGCAGGAGAAGTGTTGTGTCGATTTCGGACTGTAAGGGGAAGCGATGCATCGAAATCCAAGACTGTTCTGGTCTGTTGGTAATGGCAACCTCGAGCTGCATCGATTTCTTCAGCCGCGGTCCCACCATGCATTGACTCTTTCAACTGCACAGCAGGGCCTGCATCAGAGTCAGTGTGGTGGTCTCAGACTTCAGAGACATGGTGCGCTTAACTTGGGCTGCGGCGGAATCTTCGGCTGCAGGCAGGCGCTGCGTTGATTTCTTCACCCGCACGGTGGTGGTGTGTGAAAACCTTTCCCTCACGGAGGTGCTGCATCAGAATAACAGGTGCTGGAAGGGCGAGACATCAATTTTCAAGTCTTTTGTAGCTTTTGGCAGCAGGAACCACCTCCAAGGGCCCAGACCTGGAATTGGCACCACTTGGCAGGTCAGAACTCCCAGCAGTGGAGTTCAGGGATGCTGCAGGTTAAGTGTTTGATGGCCCTGAGACTTCTTAACAGGAGGCAAGCACACACAAGCCCTTGGAGAAATTTCACAAGCAGGATACACAGCCAAGTCCATTCCTTTTCCTCTCCAAAACAGAAGCAGCAACTGCAGGCCAACACAGCAAAGCAACACACAGCAAAGGGGCAGTACACCTCCTTACAGCTCTTCAGCTCTTCTCCTTGGTAGAGTCTCCTCTAAACAGAAGTGTTCTAACAGGTGTCAGTGAAAACTTCTCCCACCACTCTAGCTCAGGAAGGTCCATCAGCCTGGTGACGGGCCATCAGGATATGCAGGGCACACCTCAGCTCTCTTTGTGTGCCTGTCTAGAGTGAGTGAACAAACAGGCCCCGGTCAGTCTAAACCAGACATTGATTCCACAGAAAGGCAGAGGCACAATTTAAAAACCACCTTCACTAAAAGATGTGTTTTTAAATTCTGAACTTAGAGAGCATAAAATTGCAAATCTCTAGCTGTTCCCAATTGAAAGTTACACTTGCTACCAGGCAGCTCCAATGATAGCCTATGGGAGAGCTAGTCCTTGCAAAAGTGAAAATTGAAATTGGCAGTATTTCACTATCAGGACATATAAAACTCACCAGTATATGTCCTACCGTTCACCTATACTACACGCTGCCCATGGGGGTACCTTGGGCCTACTTTAGGGGTGCCTTACATGTAGTAAAAGGGAAGGTTATGGCCTGGCAAGTGGGTGCACTTACCAGGTCAATATGGCAGTTTATAACTGCACTCACAGACACAGCAATGGCAGGCCTGAGACACGTTTACAGGGCTGCTCATGTGGATGGCACAACCAATGCTGCAGGCCCACTAGTAGCATTCGATTTACAGGCCCTGGGCACACATGGTGCACTTTACTAGGAACTTACAAGTGAATCAAACAAGTAAATAAGCCAATCATGGATAACCGATCAGAATCTTAGTTTACACAGGGAGCACTAACACTATGGCACTGATCAGCAGTGGCAAAGTGCCCAGAGTACCTTAAACCAGCAAAAACAAAGTCCAGCATAACATCAAGAATACAAGTGGTAGAGGCAAAAAGACAGGGGAAACCATGCAAAAGATGCCAGGTCTAACACGTGTCCCCTCCAGCTGAAAGTAGGGAGAACTACCCAACCTCCTGGGAGTTCTCATCACTAAGGTGGAAGAATCTGGACAGACCATCAGCATTGGCGTGTTCTTTACCAGAGTGGTTTTCCACCATGAAGTCCATCCCCTGTAGGGAAATGGACCACCGCAACAGTTTTGGGTTCTCACCCCTCATCTGCATTAACCATCTGAGGGGCCTATGATCTGTCTGAACTTGGAAGTGAGGCCCAAACAAGAAGGGTCTTAGCTTCTTCAGTGCCTAGACTACAGCAAAAGCGTCTCTCTCAATTACGCTTTATCATCGTTCCCGGGGAAGTAACCTCCTGCTAATAAAAGTTACTGGTTGGTCTAGGCCCTCTTCATTTAGCTGTGCTAGAACTGCCCCCACACCATGCTCTGAAGCGTCTGTCTACATAAGAAATTCCTTGGAGAAGTCGGGAGCCTTAAGCATGGGCGCCGTGAACATGACTGCCTTCAGGGCATCAAAAGTTATCTGACAAGTCTCAGTCCAGATCACTTTCCTGGGCTGCTTCCTAGAAGTCAGCTCAGTGAAAGGAGCAACAGTGGTGTCATTCCCCTTTGACAAATCTCTTGTAGTTGCCGGTGAGACCTAAGAAAGCTCTCACCTCAGTCTGGGTCTTGGGGGTCTCCCCAGCCAGAATGGTGTTAATCTTGGGTTGTAGGGGCACCACCTGGCCGTTTCCTACCTGTTGTCCAAAGTACACCACAAAACCCCTGCCCTATCTGGCACTTACTGGCCTTGATAGTGAGGCCTGATTTCTGCAGAGCCTTCAGCAATTCCCAGAGGTGATGCAAGTGATCCTCCCAAATGGAACTCAACACTGCAATGTCATCCAGGTAGGCGGCGCTGAAATCCTCCAGCCCAGCCAAAACCTGGTTGACCAACCTCTGAAAGGTGGCAGGGGCGTTCTTCAACCCAAAGGGAATCACACAGAACTGGAAATGCCCGTCTGACGTTGAGAACGCTAACCTGTCTTTGGCCCCATCGGTCAAGGCAATCTGCCAGTACCCAGACGTTAAGTCAAACGTACTGTGGAACATGGCAGTTCCCAGCCTATCTATGAGCTCATCAGCTCTGGGGAAGGGGTGTGCATCAGTCTTAGTGACAGGTTTGAGCACACAATAGTCAACACAAAACCACAGTTCAGGTGTAGCACCAGGTGTTGCAGCCTTTGTGCCCAAGACCACTGGGATGGTCCAAAGACTGTTGAAGGGCTCTATCACCTCTAACTCTAGCATCTTGGAAGCTTCTTCCTTGTTGCTGGATTTGACCTTGTCAGTCAACTTGTAAATTATGTACTTTACAGGTGGACTATCCCCAGTATCTACATCGTGGGTACACCAGTGAGTGATTCCTGGGGTCAAGGAAAACAGAGAGGCAAACTGTCCCACTAACTGGCGACAGACACTTTGCTATTACAGGGTCAGTGTTGGGGAGAAATTCACACCCTCCACAGACCCATCTTGCTCCCTGGCAGACAGGAGGTCAGGAAGAGGCTCACTCTCCTCTTCCATTCCATCATCTGTAGCCAGGAGCATAGTCATTTCAGACCTCTCAAAGTGAAGTTTGAGGAGGTTCACATGTAGGACCCTCAAAGGGTTCCTTGGATCTGCAAGTTCACCAGATAGGTGACATAATTCTTGAGCTCTACCACGTCAACAGGCCCAGTCCACTTGTCCTAGAGAGCACACAGCTTCACTGGGGTCATGACCCACACTTTCTTACCAGGCTGAAACTCAACCAGAGTGTCATCCTGGTCATATTAGGGTTTAATGTCCTCCTGGCTTGCTTCCAGGTTTGCCTGGGTGAGTTTCCTGAAGCGGGCAGTCTGGTTTCTGAAGGCCAGCATGTAACTAAATACATACTGGGGTGGGCTTCCTGTGAGCTTTCTCCCAGCCTTCTTTCACCAGACTCAGAGGTCTCTCACAGGGTGCCTGAACAGCAGCTCAAAAGGGCTAAAGCCAAGTCCCTTCTTTGGTACCTCCTTGAAAGCAAAGAGAAGGCATGGCAAGAGGACGTCTCACTTACGCCTCATGGAGTCGGTTAGACCCATAACCATACCTTTCAGGATCCGGTTGATTCTCTCAACCAGCCCATTACCTTGGGGGTGGTAAGGCGTGGTGAACTTGTAGGTTACACCAGACTGCTCCCACAGAGACTTAATATATGTAGATATGAAGTTGGTACCCTGGTCGGATACCACCTCTTTGGGGAAGCCCATGTGGGAAAAGATCGCCATCAATGCCCGACGCATCAGGGGCACCATCATTGTTCTCAGAGGTATAGTCTCCGGGTACCGGGTGCCATGGTCCACCAAGACCAGATTAAACCTGTTGCCCATGTCTGTCTTGGGATCCAGAGGCTCCACAATGTCGCTGCCTACCCGCTCAAAAGGGCTGCTCATGACAGAGACAGGCTGGAGTGGAGCCTTACATCTCCCTCCACTCTTGTCAGTTGCCTGGCACGTTTGGCAAGACCTACAATATGCATCATAGTGCCTTCACATTTGGGACCAAAAGAAGTGGGTGACAAGCCTTTCAAAAGTCTTGTCCTGCCCCAAATGTCCTACCAAAGGCACATCATGAGCCAGACCCAATAGTAAGGCTTTGAAGTGATGGGGTACTACCACCACATGGGCTGTCCCAGGCTCAGCTACTTTAGACTCTCTATACAGGATAACATTCTTCCAGTAAATCCAGTGTGATCCAGACTCCTTGTCCACTGTCTGGCCTGCAGCTATCTGCCGCAGGCCCTCAAGAGTAGGGCAGTCTTTCTGCTCCCTGCAGAATTCCTCCCTTGTGGGACAACCTTCTTGCTGCCAATGGGTCAGCACAGGCCTGTCTCACAGTTCGGCTACTTGACCCCTGTAGGTTCTAGGGCATCACCCTCAGGGTCAGCCTTCTCCCGGATGATGGGAACTTCTGGAGTGGGTTTTCCACACCTCCTTGCTGGTATTTTTCCTGGCAGGGACCTGGGACACTCTTTCAGGCTCCAGGTCCTTCTGATCACACTTAATGGCTGCCATGGACCGAGTGGTCACGCATGCCCACTCAGGCAGACCCACCATCTCCAAGTGTGACGGGTGTTCCACCTCACCCCAAGGGGAATCCTCCAAGTCATTTCCCAGTACACAATCAACAGACATGGATGGGCTCACAGCTACTCTCAAGGAACCTCAGACCCTCCGCCATTCAAAGGGATCCTGCGCCACCCTGTACTGGTGCTCAGAGTTGTCCACTGCAACTAGATGGTGGCACACATTGGGGACTACATGCTCTTCAGACACGAGGTGACACCTTACCGTAGTCACACCAGCTCCTGTGTCTCTTAGAGCCTCCACCCTCTGACCATTGCTGGTCAACCGCTGCCTGTACTTCTTAGTGTTTTCAGGCACGAGGGTCCTCTGGACCATCTCACTGTCCCCTAGTGAGACTAGGGTTAACTCATCTGCATCCCACCCTTCTCCTGGAACCAACTCCTCCCCAAGCGCTACACTGGCCAACCCCTGTGACTGCACACCAGTGGGTGTCGGTGTCCACTGGGGACACTTGGGATCACCTCTCATTTGACCCTCCTGACCACGTGCATAACACTTGCAGGGACCCCTCTTTGCAGGCTTCCCTGTAGAGATCCACGGCTTTTTCTCACCTGGGGACGTGAATCCTTACCCTGGGAACTAGACTGGGGCCCTTTAGAGAACTCCCTCTGTTTACATTTGACCCCCCCCCCACTCTTCTGCTAGGGACCGGCCCCCTCTTGGCGGAGTCTCCCACATGCCCCTTGTGGACCTTGGTACTCAACCAGTGGTCCGCCTCCAGAGCAAACTTTCTGGGGCCGGTCAGCTTGCTGTTAATCAGATGCTGGCGCAGCTCTGGAAAACAGACTATACAAGTCCCATGCAATCAAATTAGACAACCAGTGATAGTCAGTTGCCTGGCTGCCCTTTATCCAACCATCCAGTGCTCTGCAAAAATGAGCAACATATTCCAACCAAGATTGGGAACCAGTTTTCTTAAAAGACCTAAACTTTTCCTTGTACTGCTCTGGGGTGAGACCATTCCGGGTGATCAAGGCATCCTTCATGATAGTGTTGGTGAGACCAGTGGCTGGCCCTACAGCTGTGAAAGTGTCCCTCCCATCTATCTCAAAGTGCTTCCACAGACCTTCCCCCCAGTGTGTGGGGGGGACCTCATTCATGTGGAGTGCTGCCTCATATGCCAAAAACCAAACATGTATATAATCCCTCCTCCTGTAATCACTTACCAAATCCTTAGGAATATGTACCTTCAACTCAGACTGCACTGGATGTACGCTGCACCATTTGAACTGGACTCTGCCTGCTTGGCCTTGATGTCCAGCTCCTTCAAACTTAACTCATGAGCTAAAAGCAATTTCTTTTCCTCCAGAGCAAGGGACTTCTACTTCTCCTGTTGCTTATGCTCCATTTCAAACTTTTTGCTCTCCAATTCCAACTTTTTGTTTACCATCCTGAGCTTCTCAAATTCTCTCTCATGCTCTCTGGCCTGTCGCTTGTCCTCCAGCTCCTCTGGGGACAGACTCCTGGATGAGACACTGCTGCCACCCTTGGAAGATGCTCCCACAGGCAGATCCTAAGCTCCAAAACCCCCTTGCTTACTCTGTGCATCCAGATCCACATTCTCATACTCAGCCTCCCCAGTTTTCTTGCTGCCCACCGGGCCCTCAGCGCCTTTTGCAGCTCCTCCTTCCTAGCGGAGCTTCTAATTGGGCAGTCAAAATCCTTGCAGAACTGTTGAAGCTGAGCCACTGTGTAATACTGCAACCTCTCAGTCTCAAATCACCAAATCTGCAACATCACTTGCTGGCTCACCATGCTTAGACATGATTCATGGATACTTCAATGGTTGTCACAAAACAGGAAAAATCAAAAGGCAGTATGTGGTCACGTAATGGTCTGCACTCAGTAGTAGTGCACACCAATCACTGTATTTCAAAGTACAACCACAAGTTCTATCCTCACCGCTGATCACCAATGTTAGAAATGGGGGTCTCTAGTTGGCAGTGGCTTACACCATGTCCAAGTAGGAACCCTTCCTTCTAGTCAGGATAAGGGAGGTACACACCCAAGATAACCCCTGCTCCCCCCTTGGTAGCTTGGCACGAGCAGTCAGACTTATCTTTCAGGCAATAGTACAAAGTATTTGTAGATAACACACACAGTAGCACAGTAAAAACACTACAGATGGACACCACACCAGTTAGAAAAAATAAACAATCTTTATCTAAACAAAAGAAGACCAAAATGACAAAAATCCAACATACAGAACTCAAGATAGCACTTTTTAAAGGTTTTAAGCAATTCTGTCCCTAGAACTCTATGTATGCAGTGTTTTACACAAATTACCTTAGATACATCAAAATCCACAAGGAAAAACAGCTGCAGAGGAGAGAAGCATCGGAAAACACAGCAATGTGTTGATTCCTGAGTCTCTGGGGAGGCGATGCGTCAGTTCTGCTGCACGCAGGAGAAGTGTTGCGTTGAATCCGGACTTTAAGGGGAAGCAATTCATGGAAATCCAAGACAGTTCCGGTCTGAGGGTGATGCAGTGGAAAACCTGGCACACAGCTGTGATGTGTGGAAATCAAAATGCGCTGGAGGTCGATGCAGCGGTGGCAAACAGGCGCTACATTGATTTTTTCAGCCGCGGTCCCACGATGCGTCGATTCTTTCAGCCCCACAGCTAGGCCTGCGTCGGAGTCAGTGTAGGGGTCTCAGACTTTGGAGACATGGTGCGGTGAACTCAGGCTGTGGCGGTTTCCTTGGCCGCAGGCAGGCGCTGCATCAATTTCTTTAGCAACACATCGGCGGTGCATGAAACCTTTTCCTGCACGGCGGTGCTGCATCGGAAGAACTGCTGCTGGAAGGGTGAAGCATCTATTTTCAGGTCTTTTGTAGCTTTTGTTAACAGCAACCACCTCCAAGGGCCCAGACCTGGAATTGGCACCACTTGGCAAGTCAGCAGTGGAGTTCAGGGATGCTGCAGGTGAAGGCTTTGATGGCCCTGAGACTTCTTAACAGGAGGAAAGCTCTCACAAGCCCTTGAAGATACACAGAAAAGTCCAGTCCTTTTCCTCTCCAAAGCAGAAGCTGCAACTGCAGGCCAACCCAACAAAGCAACACGCAGCAGAGGAGCAGTACTCCTTCTTACAACTCTTCAGCTCTTCTCCTTGGTAAAGTCTCTTCTTGATCCAGAAGTGTTCTAATAGTCTGGGGTTTTAGATCCAATACTTATACCCTTTTGGCCTTTGAAGTTGGCATGCTTCAGAGGATTGTCTTTGTAGTGCAAAGGTTCTTGCGTGCCTGGTCTTGGTTCTAGACACACTCCAGGGGGGTGGAGACAGCATTGTGAGAGGACAGGCACAGCCCTATTCAGTTGTCAGTGACAACTCCTCCCACCACTCTTGCTCAGGTAGGCCCATCAGCTTGGTGATGGGCCATCAGGATATGCAGTTAAACAAGAGAATGCCCACTTTCTTTTTTTAAGTTTAAGAAAAGATGTTATATATAAATAGTGAGATACAATATAATAAACACAAGATAAAATCATGTACACAAAACTATTAGTTCAGTAAATATGATAGATAGCAAGAAAGAGAGAGAAAAAAGTGACAATCATCAAATTACAGAAATAAGTATAACCACAATACAATAATTATTACAAAAGCTGAGAGAAAGAAAAAATGAACCAATTAATAGTTACTATAATTGCATTGTAAAAAGACATTCATGGAGGTTTATGAACTTCCTCAATTCGGGATTATTGGAGCATGCAATCTTAGCAGAAATATCTAGAAAATTAGTTATGGGTAGGCAAAGAAAGTCTCGTTTAGTAAATTGTGGTAACATATTCCTCATCTAATCTATGATTGTAACAAACTGTGTACCACCAAGCCCGATAAGATACCTTAGTAGAGTTCTTCCATTCCCTGGTGATTTGCTGGAAGGCAACAGCAAGGAGTAAATCTATTATGTAATAGTTGGTCACCTGAGAGTTCCAGTCCTCAGAAACGGATCACTGACAAAATATCGAAGGTCAAAAAACCGACCTACAAAAATATCGCAACAAAAATATCGATGTCAATAATATCGAAATCCTATCTACAACATGGTAAGTACAAAAATATCAAAAAAACAATATCGATTGTCAAAAATATCGTTATCAAAAATATCATTTTTTTTTTGTTAAAAATAATATGTAAAATAAACTAAATAATACTTATAATTAAAATAAACATAGTTAAAAATATTTTATAATTTTTAAAATTAATAAGTAACATATATAATTAAATAAAACATTAATTAAACATATACATATAATATATAATATATATACTTTATAATGAGTTTCAATAATTATTTTAATAAATTATAAATTATTAAAAAATATTATAAATTACAAATACATCTATACACATAAAACAATAACATAAATACAAATTAAATAATTATAATAACCCATTAAAAAAATTAAATTCACTTTTAATATTTTGAAAATTAATTATATACTATATTAACTAAAATAATACAACAAATATTAAATAGCGTAGGGAATAAAACTACTATTACAACCCCCAAAAAAACAACAGTAAGATAAATGTTGGATAGCGTAGGGGTAAAAATTACTATTCCCACTCCAGAGAGTGCAACAGTAGGGAAAGTGTTGGATAGCGTAGGGGTAAAAATTACTATTCCAACTCCAGAGAGTGCAACAGTAGGGAAAGTGTTGGATAGCGTAGGGGTAAAAATTACTATTCCCACTCCAGAGAGTGCAACAGTAGGGAAAGTGTTGGATAGCGTAGGGGTAAAAATTACTATTCCCACTCCAGGGAGTGCAACAGTAGGGAAAGTGTTGGATAGCGTAGGGGTAAAAATTACTATTCCAACTCCAGAGAGTGCAACAGTAGGGGAAGTGTTGGATAGCGTAGAAGTTACAAATAACATACTTATAAATAAATATTTTTTTTTAAATAATTAATTAATTATTAAATAACTCTAAACTATTTACCAATACCAATAAATAATTATTAAAAAAATAATTACCAATAGAAAATTTATTAACAATAAATTAATAATAAATACCAATAAATAATAAGTAATAAATATTAATTACTAAATAATAAATATTGAACAATAAAATATTTTTAATAACAAAAAACATATAAATTATTAAAACTTAATTACCAATTAACTAATATTAAACAATTAAATGCTTTTTTATACCAGTAATAATAATAATTAAACATTAATTATCAATTAATAAATAATTCTTAATATATTAATTAAATTTATCAATAAATAATATTTAATAATATGTATTTACCAATTAATAATAAAACAACAATAAATTAATTTTTAGAACCAAAAAATTGTACTTTAAAAAATTACCTATTAATAATTAATATCCAATAAATTAATTATCAATACCCAAAAATAAATTTAATAATTACTTAATTAGATTTCAATTACTTCCAAAAGTATTCCCCTATAAACGCACAACACACTCCAATGATAAAATAATACACTTAACATAATGATCAATTAATCAATTAATAAAAATTAATAACTAATTAATAATAATTAATTACCAATTAATAATAATTGATTACCAATTATCAATTAATTAACAATAATATAATTATCAATACCAATTAATTAAAATAAATTATAACTTAATTACAATTAAATTACTTCCCACCCTATTCCCCTATAAACCCACAACCCGCTACAGTACAAAAAAAAATTTAACTTAACATTTTTTTTTATTAACATATAAAAATGTTATACATATATTTTTAAACAAGTAGAACACTTAACAAAAACACATATAACACATACATATTAAAAACATAACAAAATACATAACAATAATACAAATATCGATATTAGTAACATCGATATTAAAAAATTCGATATTACTTACCTTAGGGTCGATATTCTGTCCATCGATATTTTGTCCCTTCGATATTCTGTCCCTTCGATATTTTAACTTCGATATTTTTGTATATCGATATATTATTTTCGATATTTTGTCTGCTCACCCTCAGAAACATTCGCTAAAAAAATATTAACAAAGGTAAAAGGGACTTGTGTATGAAAAATTTGCTGTCAAACCTGAGTCCAAAAACTGTAAATATGTTGACAGTCAAATAACATGTGCTTTAAATCAGCTGGGTTTGTCCCATAGGACCAACAGGAAGAAGAAAGAGTCAAGTTTATCTTGTGTAATGAGACAGGAGTAAACATAAGTCTATCATAAATATAGAATAATGTTTGTGTAGTATTAGCTGCTCTAGAAGACCTCCTTACATTCATCCAAATCTTGTTCCAAATAGAGATGGGAAAGGAAACCTGAAGATCAGCTTCCCAAGCTAGTTCCACTTCCATGATTCACTGGGTGAGGAAGGAGATGTTTATATTTGAGAGGCTGAGGGGGTACAGTCCAAAATCGAAAGTATATTGGGTAGAGGAGAAAAAGATACTGGTTCAGATGAGAGTTGATTATAAGCAGATTGAATCACCAAAATTAAAGAATTATATTTAGATTCATGGGAAGAAGGTAGAGAAAAGCTGGATTGGACATTAATGAAAGAAGAACAGGTATCACCATGAAAGAGTTCATAAATCCAACATAGCCCTTTAGTGTGCCATTCTTTCCAAAACATTGCTTTTTTATTTATTCAGGTGTATTTATTTACCAAATGGAAGGTTGTAAAAATTGGTCTTTAGCGTTTTTATAAGAGAGGAAAATAGGTTGGAAAATTCTTGAAATGTTATTGAAAATAGGAAGGGATAGTAACAAAGGTCTATGTGAGAGAGATAGGACCTCTTTGAAGGAAAAAGGGTGGAAAAAAACCTTTTCAATTTTAGTTCATAGAGATACATTTGAAACATTGTCTTCCTGTAATAGCAAAGAAGATTGTTTGAGGAAACATGCAGTATGATAAGAATGAAAGTCTGGGAAATTAACGCCCCCCATAAGTTTGGGTCTTTTGAGTTTATGAAGAGACATACAGGGTTTTTTATTGTTCCATAAGAATTTAGATAAAATAGAGTATATTATCTTGCATTGAGAGAGAGGTATATTTATAGGAAGATTGAAACTATAAAAAAGTATTATAGGAACCAGCATCATTTTTATTACGTCCAGGCGACCCCACCAGGATAAAAACAAAGGATTCCATCTGGAAGTATGAGTTTTCAAAATTAATTGCAACTCTTTTAAATTAAGTGACATAAAGGCCCATTAGGATGGCGGGCGGAAGCACCACCGCCGTGCTGGCGGATGCAAAAACCACCAGTTACAGTCCGCCCGCCGCAGCCCACACGCCCGCCCAATTAGGATGTGAAAAGACAGCCAAACACCGCCCGTAAGCCAGCGACGCCGCCCGCCATCAAAGTGCGCCCGTTCACGTAGCGGTGCGGCCCAATGGAGACAACCCCGCCCGACGAAATCACGTACCGCCCGGCGTACAAATTACGATGCCACAACCAACCATCTCCCCCGGCTAAGAGACACCGCACGTGAAAGCAAGGCGGAAACCCGAACGCACAGTACGGATAGCAAAGAGGCGGACCCCTGAGCATGAATCCAGCACTGCAAGCCCTCCCCATGCTCTACCTGATGCAGAACCTAGGAGTCAATGCACCGCGGAGACGCAGGTAGGCAGACACACAACAAGGGCACGCAAACACCGCACACACTGCAAGGGCGGGAAAACTGTATATGGCCCCCCCGACACCCCTGCATGGACACGACACATCCACCACTGCACCCACACATGCGCACAACACAGAGGCCAACGGCAGCGCCATGTATGCGCCGCACACAAATTACACAGGGTCACAACCAAACACCACACACACGAGCCCCACCCAGAACGCACATGTCACGTGACAGCCCTGCCACAGTCATGTCCCCAACCGGCAATTCACTGTTGCCAACCAGACGACACACAAGTGACCCGAACATGTCAGTGATGTCACGGCAAATTAGGACACACCCCTGTGTGCAAAACACGGCGAAGCACACAGCGGCGGCAACATCACCGAGCAGAATATGGACCCCGTCGGCAAAAGGTACGCCAGTACCACACAGAAACACCGATACCACCCTGCAGCCAATACCAAGACATGCAATACGTAACATTAAAGATCCCGGGGACCGACAACAGGTGGTTCCAATTATAACACCCACACACAAGGCCCAACGAATAGCGGAAACGCAGCCTGCCGCCCACACACGGGAGAGGAGACAGCACTGAATGACCTTCCATTCCCACTCTGAAACCACATCCCGACTAAACAAGCCAGAGAAAACAGTCAATGTCCGAAAAAAAAACCAACACAGGCATGCAGAGGGAAGCGGCCACAGGGCAGATAGCGCATAACACCAAAGAACATTCAGAACGGAAAAAAGAAATGATAACACTCCCCCATGTGGTTCGCATGCAAGTTATCTGGAAGGAGTCAGACACCACTGACCTTGACCATTCAGAGAAGCATGTGAGATGAGGGCCTGTGTCCTCCGCACAAGCCAACATAACACAAGTCCTGCCTCCCTACGACCATTACAGAATTCCCAGCAACGTCGGAGGTTGCACCCTGCAGACTGCACAGACAGCCGGAGCACGCCATTACATCGCCCTGCAGCAAAATGGCACTTGCACCACACCTACCCAACTACGCCGGACAGATGAAGCTGTACAAACATAACCTGATACAGATATTGGGATGTGAAAATCTGGCCTTGCTGAACATAAGTTACCGACTAACTTACCGCATCGCATTGTTCAGCTGCGTCATCCCCGTCTTCTACTGTCGGAGGTGTCCCTTCCACTATCCTGTGGATATATGTCTCTCCAACCCGGCATGTCCAAGGGCGGACCTGCTACAACTATTCAACCCCTGGACATCCACGACAGGGTCTGTTCAGCCTATGGGGGCATGGCGTATGTGGCTGCTATCGGACCCACACTGCAATGGGACCACTGTGCTTCCACACGACGGATTATGGATCACAGTTACATCGAATGTCATCCAACATGTCCCATCATGCTCCTACAAGGGACAACTTACGACCAACACCTTGACAGCCACCATCCGCTACATTGGATGGCATCCATGTTTACCACCAATGCCATGGAAGCCCTGCTGGAAGGTATCGCATACCTGACAACCTGTCAATTCGTCGGCCCCCGACGCTATACCCCCAATTGAACAATCATGTCCCACACCGTACCCATGCTTGGCTTCCGCACGGACTAGGCAGTTACCAGTACAACAACTATACCATACAACCTGCAACTGACACCACACCATCAACTACACTGCCATGACATCTGATATTTTCGGGACATGCACTCTGTTCCTCATCACATCCAGTAACTCTGCATGAACAGGGGGAGGCAGAGGCATGGGATTTGTGTATGGCAACCACATGGACAGAACTGCACGTACAACCATGCCATAATATGGATCCTGCGCCCATGGACATATGCACCGGTCAGTGGACAGAAATCGTCCTGCTGTAGTATGTGAGAGCTGTCACCTCACCTCCCTCTGAATGTCCGTGCCAGGACCTTTGCATGGACAACAAGTGCATCCACCAACAACATGAGCCCAGTGACTGTGACATGGCCAGTACCCACCACGTCGCAACAACAAGTGGGACGCCGTTGCATGCACGTAAGCCCATGCCCTGATGTCACCTCTACGCACGTGTGTATGAGTAACTATAGCAGCAAACCTGTAACATGGAACTGAGATGCACTGTGCCCATGATGACAAGCGGACTGGTAGGCTAAATGTATACTGTCTGTGTCAAAGTCAGCAGCACCACAGTAATTAGCAAATGTACATTAGCACAGCAACGGCTAAGCAGTTATAACTCTGAAGCCCACATCCCACAGTCAACAACTAATCACATGTACCCCTACACCCTATGCTATGTGTACACATGCTGAGTATATCCTCCACATGCATTTCGCTGCCAGTAGTGTCCACTATACTGCATCACAGAGGACATATGTCCCAATACATGGCTTGAAGCGAAAATGTGTCTCTGCTGATTCATTTCACAAGTACGAATGAGAGAGGATGAGAGTTTGTGAAGTACACGGCAGTCGTGAGATGACCATGTAGTCCACTGTCATTGGATGTCAACGCAAATGAGTAGCACAATTGTGGAAGACACACATGTGTCATGTGAAGCGGGAGTTACGCATGGCTCAGGTGGGTGGGTGTGACGGGTAGGTGCGCACATGCAATGTTGAAACACGCTGTGTTGGGAGGATTCAGGAACAGTACATTGCCGCTCTCCTGGGAATTTGTAAAGACCACCTGTCTGGGGATGAATGTGAACTCGTGTGTGCACAACAGGCGGGCACACGATCAATGCTGCATCAAGTGTAGACGTCAGCCCACCCTCCGTGGACATGCCGGATACTGCTGTGCGTCCGCCAGGCCCTTGCCAAGGCACTCACATCCCCTGTCGACCTGGTGTATCCCCAACATTGTCCACTTGCACAGGCAATCCAGGGCACGGGATGGCAGTGGAGCATGGTGGGTGAGAGGTCATGGCGCGCTCCTCCTGGTCACATCACGCAGGCAACACATCCTCAATGTGTAGTATGGCACAAGTCAAATGGAAGTAGTGGGGGACGCACACATCACAAGCAGGAGTGACGTCACGGAAGGTGGCTCGCACCATCCCACCCATTGCCAATACACCCACACACGTTACATGCCATTGCAACAGAGAAGCCAGCGCGTGCACAAGCAGCTCCAAGCTCGCCCCAGAGAGGCCAAAGAGTGAATGTGTGGGTCCATGAGCTCCAGTTGGACGCGGCCTGGCCCGCTAGGGCAGCTAGAGCCTCTGTGTGTTGCAGGTGGTGTATCCGGACTGCGGAGCCTGTCATGCATTGTCAATGTTGCCCGTGTCTCGAGTCGGGGCACCACGCAGGTGGACGGCGTCCCGCCACTTATTATACCGTGAGACAGACCACTTGTTCAACTGGACCCACACATACACTCCTTGGCCTCTCTGGGGCGAGCTTGGAGCTGCTTGTGCATGCGCTAGCTGCTCAGGTGCAAACGCATATTGGGGTGAGCGACGGGAGGCCATGAGGACAGTGCAGAAGATGACTGTTTGATTTTCAGCCAGTTTAAGGAATGACCCTGATGTGGTCGGAAAAAGACGTGTCTCGTGTGTATTGCAACTAGTAGATAAGCCGATGAACTTCCCATGTCTTGCATGTAGCCCCGCACCTAGCCCCGCCCACTCGACACATTAAAATGAGTACCAGCACCACATTCTACCCATTCGAAGCACTGACTGGGGGTGACAACCATTGGACAGTCTTGTGTAGTCCACCCACGCGTACATGTGGGCCCTCCATGATCCATGTCACCTGCGGCAAAGTGATGTCATGGGCAATGACGGAAGTGAGCAGAGCTGTCTGCCCCACGCAGAGATGGTGCATCAGCTCAACAGACCCAGCACTGAGTGCAGCAGGGGTCACATGTGCAGGGGCAGCTGTGCCTGGTGTGAAGGCACATGCATATAGACAGCACATCGAGCAATGTGTAGTCTGCCCACATCTACTGCCCATTGTCAGGCGGACCTAGAAAAAGATCACAAGGCAACACATCTGTGTGGGTGTACCCACTGTGACCAACACTGCGCAACCATCAACGTACTCGCCCTGTGCATGGCCCACCCCGCAACGGAGGTCACATTCTGTGCCACTATCTCACACACACATCCCTATCACGAGGCATGGTGTGTCCAATCGACAGGACTGAGTTAGCGCTCATCCGGAGGGTCCTGAACAGGAGACACATGTAACCCACTAGGCAGTCTGTGTCGTCACCTACTGGCATTGTGCAGTCAATGTGCAGGCCAGGCCTGCTGGGACTGAGAAGGGCAGCATGGCCCCAGCCTGACATTCACACGACCAACAAGTGCACTGAGACCTGCATTGCCAATTGTCTGTGTCACTGGATGTCTGACATGAAGTTGCCATGTACCACAACTCGGGAGGGACAGACAGGTCAAAGCGCCCGAGAGCTCACATACCCATGCCACCTGCAGTCAGCATGGTGAGCAGTGCATGTTTGAACAACACAGGCTCTGACTCATAGTGCTGCGGATCAACGACAAGTGTGTCCCCCACATGCACTCCCACACACACTGCAGTTGTCTCTCACACACAACTTTCGCAAGGAATAGCCATGTGCAGTGTGCGTGGAGCTCGGAATCCAGGATCTCCAGCTCCTCGCTGGTGAGTGGACCTGGACATGTCCTCAGCGTCATCCACGTGTAGGTGGAGTGGTGGCAGCAGCAGGTGTTGTCGAGGGGTGCCAGGCTGCAGTTCCAGGTAGCTGTGGTTATGCCTGTCCCACTCACACACACATATAACCCCCTGGGGCAGTTTCAGTGGGTACAAGCTGCTGCAATTCGTGTACCATGTCTGGCAGCTTCAATTGCAGACGTTAGCCTGCTCCCAGCTGGCCCTGGACGCCTACCTCCATAGTGGAACATGCAGGGTGCAACCGCGAGGGTCATTGGAGTTGGCCGTAAGGGCCTGGCCCATGGCGGGTACAGTCCGCTGATGCCATGTGCACCACACAGTATAATGTGCGCAATGCATCTGCAGGTGTGGCCATGATTTGCGTGTGGGTGCAGGTCCACAATGGACAGGGCCACAACATGCTGTGTGCATAGGCAGGGACGGCCAGAGCTCAGCCTCCACATGTCTGTTGGCACATCATCATGTACACATTGGCATGGGAGCATGGGATATGCATATGCACACACATGCCATCTTTCACTATGTACATCTGCCACTTGGCACGTGCAATGTTACGTGTCACTTGTGATGTGTAATTGCAAGCACACAGCCGTGTTGGCATGGGGCTGTCAATGTGTACACCTGTCAATGTTTCTGGAGGTGTGATCCGTACAGTGCTGTACATAGGGTGCAGTAGTGACATCAATGACTGTCTCATATCCCCTCGTGCCACAGGTCCCACTTGTTTTGGCCGCTCAGCCTGTGTCCATAGCGTTGTTGGTGTGTGCCCTACACACCCAGCCTCGGAAGCAGTGTGATGCACAGCAGCTAGTCATGTTGCCGTGGTGTTGCCACTTGCCGAATATGCAGTCTGTTACCATCAGCATGCCTTACAAGTGATTGAGGCCTAGATCCCCATGTGCATGCTCATAGCAATGGGGTGTGTCACTGCCCATTGCTATTGGTAGGGGACCTGTGTAAGTGTATTGTGGCTGTGCTGTCCCTACTTGTCAGCTGTTCTGTTATTCAATTGCCTGCTCAGTCATTTATGTTTTGTGTATGTGAATATGCCATGTGGCGTGTTGCTTTGACATGTGTCCACTTCCATCTTTCCTAGGCGGAGACCAAACATTCATCGCCCCTACCAATTGCTGTCAGACATGGTGGATGTGGAGGTCATCCGCAAATATCGTCTGGACCGACCCACCCTGCATCGTCTATGTGCCTTGTTGGAACCCCACCTCCGTCCTCGCAGGGTGTATCCAACAGCATTCACCCCCACGGCTAAGGTGATGGCTGCACTGCATTTCTTCGCCACTGGGTCATTCCAACACACAGTGGGCAGTGGAGGTGGGATGTCCCAACCCATGTTCAGCATGGTGCTCAGGGATGTACTGTCAGTCATGATGCTGTACAGGAACAGATACATCCGATTCCCCAGGGCTCGTGAATTGGCGGCAGTGAAGGGTGCTTTCTATGCCCTTGGACGGATCCCCCACGTCATTGGTGCAATAGACTGCACCCATGTTGGCCTTGTTGCACCACAGGCCACTGAGCACCTCTACCGCAACCGGAAGCATACGCACTCCCTGAATGTGCAAGTGGTGTGCCTTGCGGACATGGTGATTTCACACGTGTGTGCGAAATTCCCAGGATCGGCCCATGACGCGCACATCATGCGCAACAGCATCCTACCACGTCTGATGACCAATCTGCAACCGGACCGTGGTTGGATTGTTGGTGAGTATGTGGAGTAGTGTAGCGTGCTGGCTGTGCGATGGTGTCTTGTGTCCAGTTGGAATTGCAACGGTTCTCTGTGTCCCTCACACCCAGGTGACTCTGCTTTCCCGAATGGGCCCTGGCTGCTCAGCCCATTACGACGTCCTGGGAGCCCAGCTGATGTCCGCTACAATGAGGCACATGGGAGGACCAGACGTGTGGTTGAGCGGACCTTTGGCCTCCTCAAGTCCAGGTTCAGATGCCTGGACCGCACCGGGGGCGCACTGGCGTACTCCCCACAGAAGGTGTGCCAGATAGTAGTGGCTTGCTGCATGCTGCACAATCTGGCTATTCGCAAGCAGATCCCCCTAATTGTGGATGACGGAGATCAACCAGGGCCCCAGCCTGCAGACCAGGACAGCTCTAGTGAAGAGGACAGTGGAGAGGATGAAGCTGTGAATGTGCGTCAGCAGCTCATCGCCCGCTACTTCACTTGACGGTGAGTGTCCATGTACAACGGCTGATGTAGCTGTAGTTGTGCAGGTGTATGTGTGCTCTGTCACGGGGGCCTTTTGTTCACTGAGTGCTGTGTGTCAATGGTCCATGTCCAGGTTGGTATGCCACTGACAGTGGCTGTAGCATTGTGCCCTGTTGCTCTGTGAGATGTGTGTACATTGCTTGTAGTTGGTGACAAGTACTGTGTGATGAGTGTGTGACACACTCATTGAATGTACTCTTGTTCTGTTTTTCACCCCTAGGTCCCTACAGCCTCTCCTGTCCCATCGACATACCACACAGCAGATGCATTTCTGCTCATGGTGGTGATTGCACATCGTTGAATAAACCCAGGACACATTAAGCCGATTGTGATCATGGTGTATTTATTAACAGCGGTGACATGTGATTGTGTGCAAGGTGATGACAAATGTGGTGCATGCTGTGACAAGGAGTTGACGGTCATGGCTGCGTGATGGTCAAGGTGTACCCATGGAGTTCTATGTCCACAGTCCAACAGACACATGCCATTCACATGGCAGTGTGGGGTAGGATCGTATTACAAGTCAATGCAGTAGGTGGTCAAGGTGGCTGGCTGACTCACTGGCGTTTGGTGCGTGCGAAGTCCTCTCTGGACACCTGTTTCCTCTTCGGACGGCCCCTTCCACGTTTGGTAGGGGGTGTGTTGATGTGCCGCTGGTGGTGGCTGAGGAGTGCTCACTCGCTGTGGACGCAGGGGAACGCGATGCTGCACGACCCTGCGCCACAGCAGGTGGTGGCGGAGGTGGTGTTGCTGGCCTTGCTTGTGCCCTCCCCTCCACCACCAGCTGGCCCATGAGGGCCGCGATTTGGCCCATATGGGCATCCATGGACCTCAACACCCCAAGGACCTCCCGCGTGTCGCTAGCCGACCTGGCCCATTCTCCTTGGGCCTCTTGAAAGGCCCCAAGGACTCTGTCGATTTGCGGCAGGGCTTGGCTCCCAGGCACAGTTGGCGTTGGCCTGGCCCTGCTCCTCCTACCAGTACTGCTGCCACCGACCTGCCCACTAGCCACATTGCTCACCACGGTCCTCGCTCTGGCTCCCAGGGTGGAGCCCGACGGCCGTGCCACCCCTTGCACAGGGGCTGTGGCGAGGGATGGCGTGGTGGTGGTGGTGGTGGTGGGTGCGGCGGTGGTGGTGGCCGCAACGACCGTGGCAGCAGGGGTCTGTGACTGGTCAGCAGCCCTGGGTGATGGGTTGGTGGGCAGGAGGGGCCCTGGGGAGCGGTTGTGCCCTGCCACTGCAGATGGGCCTGCTGGGTGGTCCGCGTCCGAAGAGGTGTCCAGCTCCTCTACATCCGTGAGTCCGGGTCGGGGGCTTGCGGACTGGCTGTGCTGGCTGCTGTCTCCCTCTACAGCATCCAGCAGTTCGGCACCTGTGGGGAGAATGAGATAGGTCATTGTGTTGCACCTAGCAAAGTATGTATTGGTTGTCTGACATTCACAGTTCGTGCACTGTCGTGCACAGGTTTCCCAGGGGCGTGTGTGTGGATGTACGATGTGTGTATGCGTGGGCTAGGCAATGGAACTGTGTGATGTGGACATGTGGCATGGGACGGATTAGCAATGCCGATGGGTGTGTGTTGCTATGCTCCTACATTTTGTGGGTCGGGTGTATGCGGGCTCCAGGACCATCGACGATGTTGGGTTGAACGATGCTTTTGGTGTTCAAATGGTACGCTTAGAAACGCTGATGCCAAAAGGGGGTACAGCCCCCTACACGCTTTTGGGTTGTAAAATGCTTTTGGTGTTCAAATGGTACGCTTAGAAACGCTGATGCCAAAAGGGGGTACAGCCCCTACACGCTTTTGGGTTGTAAAATGCTTTTGGGGTTCAAATGGAACGCTTAGAAACGCTGATGCCAAAAGGGGTACAGCCCCTACACGCTTTTGGGTTGTAAAATGCTTTGGAGTTCAAATGGAACGCTTAGAAACGCTGATGCCAAAAGGGGGTACAGCCCCCTAAATGCTTTTGGGTTGAAATATGCTTTTGGGGTTCAAATGGAACGCTTAGAAACGCTGATGCCAAAAGGGGTCCAGCACACTAAACGCTTTTGGGTTGAAATATGCTTTTGGGGTACATACTGTGAGTAATGGGTGCAGGACGTGACGTGTTCTGGCAACATGACAGTGCATAGACGAAGGTGTGTGTCTGTCTAACATGCCCGGCATATCTGCTGACTGTTATCATTCATGGACATTACATTGGTAGCATTGTTGTGAGTTCGTGCTTGTTGTGTGCCACACGACGTATTGCAGATGGGCTCTTGGGGTGTTGACTACATTATGTGTGTTGTTACTCGCAGTGTGACGTGCGCTTCAGTCACTGCAGGCACATGATTTGTCATGGGCAGGTATCTTTGCATGACTACTGTATGAGGGCCAGCTGTTCGGATGACATACCTTTCATGACACTGGGGCTGAGAGATGAGATGGATGATATGTTGAATGTGCATTGTGTGCCTGTGTGTTTCATGGGTCCAGTTGTCTTTGTGTGCAATATTGTGGTTCCAAGCTGGTACTTCTAGTAAGGTCTGTCTTACATGGGCGTTGTTGTCCGATGTGTGGGTGACAGGCAGTTAGGACTACATGGACAAGACTTCGATGGTGTTGCTGATGTGTGTGGTGGGTGGCACAGTGCATGCCGTGTGGGTCTGTACTCCAGTGGGACTTGTGCATGCAGACGTGGCTCCTTGGGTGTTGCTGTATCTGTGATGGGTCATGTGGGGTATGACTCTGTAATACATGTCCGTGTGCACATTGGTCACATGATTGTGACTGGGAGCAGTGCTGCGTGTTCCTCTGCTACGTGACATGTCCCATGTGTCAGTCGTAGTACAGTCCTCATGCCTACAGACACCCCGCCCTGTACAGTTTCCCACCTACAGGTTGTTTTTGAGTGCGCAATGCAATGGATGCCACATGGTGCTGGGAGGGAGGGGTGCTCCACCTTGCTGGTCTGTGGGAGTGGGGGCCTGGTGGGTGTTGTACTTCAGCTGTCCCCCTCCGACCCACTGCCTTTGTGTTCCGGCTACTTACCTGTTAGTTGTCGGTTACTGCAGCTGTGCCTGACACATGGGTGTGGGGAGTGCTCCACCTTGCTGGTCTGTGGGAGTGGGGGCCTGGTGGGTGTTGTACTTCAGCTGTCCCCCTCCGACCCACTGCCTTTGTGTTCCGGCTACTTACCTGTTAGTTGTCGGTTACTGCAGCTGTGCCTGACACATGGGTGTGGGGAGTGCTCCACCTTGCTGGTCTGTGGGAGTGGGGGCCTGGTGGGTGTTGTACTTCAGCTGTCCCCCTCCGACCCACTGACTTTGTGTTCCGGCTACTTACCTGTTACTTGTTGGTTAGTGCAGCTATGGCTGACACATGGGTGTGGGTGTGGGGAGTGCTCCTTCTGGCGCTTCTGGAGTACAAGGGGACCTGGTGGGAGTTGCGGTGCTGGCTGACTGTACACATGCCCCCATGGTTTTGTTAGTTGGTAGGTTTGGCCTGTGTGTGTGAGTGTCTGTTGCATGTGTGAGTGATGTCTTGTGTATTGTGTGCTGGACGTGGGGGTGTTTGTCCCTCGGAGCTATGGCATAGTGGTAGTGCATGTGAGTACATAGCGGTGTGCTGGTATACGTTTGTTTGTACTTAATAGCCTCCACTCCCCCTGGTAATCCGGTGAGGATCTCCGGATGTATGATGACTCGCACCTTCTCCTCCCACGCCTTGAAGGTCTTGAATAGCGCGGGATTACCTCCGCCAGTCCTGGCAGCCAGCTCACGATTCTTTGCCTCCTTCTTCTTGACCACGCTTTTCAGGTCGTTCCACCTTTTGTTGATTTCGCCTCTGTTGCGTGGCACGTTCCCGACTGCATTGACCTGGTCTACGATCCTGCTCCACAACCGGGTTCTGGTGGCTAGTGGTGTCTGTTGGACCTAGTTGCCATAGATTTGTGGGTGCACCTTGATGATCTCGTCGACCATGACCGTCAGCTCAGTGGAAGTGAACTTGGGCATTCTGTGTGATGCCATGGTGTGTGTTTTGGTGTTTGTGGTGCTGGTGCGGTGTGTGGTGTGTGATGTGCAGGGGGTTTGTGTGGCCGGTGTTTGGTGGTGGGGTGATGTGTGTGATATATGCGTGTCTGTGGTGTGCTGCTGTCCTTTCTGTCTCGCTGTGTTGTGTGCTCTCGTCCTCAGTTTGTAATGTTGCAGGGGGTTGTGGTCTGTGAAGGGGCTGGTTTTGTACTTACCTATGTGGGTGTGTCATGATGGTCTGTTGTTTTCAGGTGTGTTGTGGCTAGTGTTCTGGGATTTGTAGTTGATTTGTTTGTCCAGGGGGGGTGTTTCCAGAATGTGTACTGTGTTTGGGTATTTGTGCGTGGGTTGCTGTGTGGACTTGTTGGCCATGTTGTGTGTGTTTGGTTTTGTCTGCGGATGATTTCTGTGCATGGACGTGGCCGCCAGTGCTTCCGCCGTGTCCATTTTCGTCACTGTTGTTTACGCTGGCGGGCGGTGTATTTGTGGATTTTCCGCGCTCATGTCGGTGCGATCCTAATTTCACGGGCGGTGTCTTGGTCGTCAGGGCGGGCGGTTTTGGGTTGTCGTGCGTCTTTCCGTCCGTGGCGGGCGGATGGACTTAGACTCGGACATGGGCGGGCGGTATTCTTTGTTTATTTTCCGCCTCCGGCGGTTTTCGGTTCGCGGCATCGTAATTGCTCGGTCGGTATTCAGACGGTGTAGGCGGGCGGATTTTTACCACTGTGGTAGTTGGAGGATTTTTTACCGTCCGTCATCGTAATGGACACCATAGTTTCTTTAATAGTAGGCATAAACCATAAACCAAGGTATTTAATTTCATCTGGCTTCCAACAAAAATCAGAAGAGGTATAGTCTGTGTGGAAGCATAGTTTATTTAGGGGGAGAATTTCGAATTTATTGGTATTTAATTTATATCCTGACACCGAAGCAAAAAGATGTACCTCCAATAAAAATGTTGGTAGTGAGGTTTGTGGTTGTGAAAGGAAAAGCAAAATATCATCGCATACACAGAAATCTTTACTTGAGTATTGCTGTACTGAAAACCGGTAATCTGAGAATTTGTACGGATTTTTATCAAAAAGGGTTCAAGAGTGAGAATGAAAAGAAAGCGAGAAAGAGGTCAACCTTGTCTAACACCCCGATATAGGAGAAATGAAGAAGGAAGAAGACCATTAGCTAAAATAGAGGATGTAGGGGACGAATATAATAGGGAGACATAATTAATAAAAGTTGTACCAAAGCCAAACCAAGAAAGAGTAGAAAAGATGAAGGGCCAACTAACACGATCAAACGCCTTTTCGGCATCTAAAGAAATAGCTGCCAAAGACTTTTTGGGTGGATTTGGATTTGCTAAGTACCTTAAAAAATAATTCGATGTTGTCTGCAATATGATGACCTTTAACAAAACCACATTGCTCCCCCCCAATTAGTTGAGGCAGTAAGGATTCCAAACGAAGGGCCAGTATTTTTGCAAAAATTTTATAGTCCAAATTAATCAAAGAAATGGGTCTATAATTTTTGCACATTGTGGGGTCTTTATTTTCTTTGGGGAGAAGAAAAATTAGAGCATCCTGAAAAGAGCCACAAGAGGATTGAGAAGATATAAAGAATATAAATAATCAGTGTAACTTAGGAAGAAGAAAAGGAGAAAAGTGAGAATAAAATTCAATAGTAAAACCATCAGGGCCTGGTGCTGTACCGCGTTTAATAGTACGTATAGCATTAAGAATATCCTGAATTTGAATATCCTTATCTAGTACTGAGAAATCTAAATTCAGATGAGAGAGAGGATTAATAGAGGATAAATATTGCTGGATATCATTTTGAGATGTGGGAGAATCAGGTGCATAAAGCTTCTGGAAAAAATGGGTACATTCTGCCAATATGACTTCATTTTTGTAAATCATATGCTTAGATGAGGTAAGAATTGAATTGATTTTGGTATGTTCCTTTTTTATCTTAAGATAATTAGCTAAGAGTTTCACAGATTTATTTTGACCCCCATCATACTTAGCCGATGCTTTAAGTAAAAATTAATTTGCATTGTCCGTGGACAGTTTATTAAAAGTAAATTTTGATTTAATAAGATCTTCCAGGCAGGATTTAGAATTTGTGCGATAGTAAGAATGTTCTAATTGTTTGGAACGTGCTGTGAGGGATTTCAAAGTACATAAGCGGTTTTCTTTTTGCAAGATACAAATGAAATAATGAAGTCTCTAGAAGCAGCTTTAAAGGAGTCCCATATAATTTATGGAGTGATAAGCGATTATTCATTTTCAAGAAAAAAAGGTATTAGCAAAGGATTCAAAACTTTGAGTAAAAGTTTGATCTAAAAGAAGAGCATTATTAAATCTCCACCTTCTAATACCATGATTTGGAGGGAGAAGGTCTAAGTCTAAGGATACCGGAGCATGATCTGAAACTAGTATAGGACCTATATCTGAGTGTGTAATGTGTTGCGCAAGGGGGTGATAGAGAAACAGGTAGTCTAATCTGAATTGAGAACAATGTACAGGAGAAAAAAAGGTATACTCTAAAAGCATAGGGTTACATAGCCTCCACGCATCCACTAAAGATCGTTGCTTGATAGTAGATACAAACTGAGAATGCATAAGAGAAGGAACAAATTTGGATTTAGAATTACGGTCAATTATAGGATCAAAAACTATATTACAATCAACCTCTACCAATAGATAATCATCTTTATAAATCATCAATTTAGACAATATTTGAGGCCAAAAGGAACTGTTAGGGGAGGTAGGTGCATAAAGATTAAAAAGGGTAATAGGTAGTTTATTAACTAGTAGAGAAACAGAAACCCATCTACCTAAGCCATCTGTATCCTGTGACAGTAGCTGTATATCTAGACGCTTATGACATCAGAACCAGCTTTCTGTCGAGCTCTAAAAACCTGGTTCTTTAACAGCTCCTCAAACTCTGTGTACCTGTATTAGTCGACTGGCTTAGAGCCGGGACACCTCTGTTGGGGGTAGCTTTGCGCTCTGTAAATATCTAAATAATAATAATAATATGACACAGAATGGCGACTCCATTACGTTTCCCGTCTCCTAGGGAGGCAAAAACATGGCCCACCCATTGGGCCTGATTCACAGAACTAACTTACGTCAAAAATGTAAAGTTAGTACTTTTTGGTATTCACAGAATACACTTACTCATTTTGGTATTCACAGAATGCACTTACTCATTTTGGTATTCACAGAATGCACTTACTCATTTTGGTATTCACAGAATGCACTTACTCATACTAACTTTATGTCCGTACTCAGGCCGGAGATTCCGGCCCGGTGGTGGAGATTCCTGCCCGGAGGTGGAGATTCCGGCCCGATGGTGGAGATTCTGGCCGGTTGTGGAGATTCTCCACAACCGGCCTGAATCTCCACCTCCTGGTCCTGTCTAGTTTAGACAGGACCCCCTCAACAGACTCCTCTGACTCTGATGGTGGTATAGGATTTGCCACCTTTACCATGGGTCCCAATGCATTGGGCAGGTACAGACTGGAGCCAATAATTAATGGTCAGAAAGCTGTGGCATTTAGGGACACAGGGGCTAGTGTCACCATGGTGGCAGGGAAACTAGTCCCCCTCACCAGCTTTTACCTGAGTTTAAATACCAGGTAACCAACATTGATGGTGTCAGAACAGATCACCCCATGGCCATAGTCAATCTCAGCTGGGAAGGGGTCACAGGCCCAAAAAGAATGGCAGTGTCCCCAACCTTGCCTGTAGATTGCCTGATGGGCAATGATCTGGAAATTTCAGCCTGGGCTGAAGTTGAACACCAAGCCCATCTGAGAATGCTGGGCGTCCCTGTAAAGGTTAGTGGGGCTGTGATGGCCACAGCCCAAGCCCAGGGAAACTTTGGAGAGATGGAGCCTGGAAGAATGGCCCACTCTCCCCAAAAGAGAGCACAAGGGTTGAAGAAAAGTCTTCTTCCCTCCAGACAGTAGGTAAGGGTCAGCCTCCTCAGGGAACTGACCCTACCCCTAGTGAAGGAACTGCCCCAGAGGTAGTCAGGCCTGGCCTGGCCCCACCCCTGATGGCAGAGGACCCTTCCAAGGTGGTACCCAGTCTGGAGCAGGTAACCTGCCCCTCTCTACCCTGCCTCAGTCAGCCCAGGGCTGCAGAGGTCAGGGAGGTCAGTGGACCCCCAGGGCCTCCTGTCCAGAGGAACCCCCCATCAGCAGATTAGGGGCACTCAGGCTAGTAGCCCTAGCCAGGTGAAAATTCCTCAACACACTGAGGGATCCCCCATACCTTTGTGTAGGGACCTCCCCCAGAAGGACTCTGTTAGGCAAGTGTAAACCTGGGACCAAAAGGTTCCAAACCTGCCATGTCCCTCCAGTGGTCCATCCAAAGGGACCCAACCCCCAGCTGTAGGCAGCCAAAGGTTGACCCTTAGAGCACAGTGCAACTCAGTCATGGAAAGACAGGCATACATGGTGACCAGTGATCTGAGGAAGCTGAGACCAACCTTCCTAGGGCCTCACTTCCCTTCTCAGACACCTCACCAGCCTTGTACTTTACCAAAGCACACCACAGGTAGTAATTCCCCATGGTGGAGACCCTCTCATACCCTTAGGGTGAGGGATTGCTTAGTGGACCATAAGATAGGGGCAACCATGCTAGTGCAGGTGCTTCCTTATATGGCCACATAGTCAATAAAGGCTCAACTGGCCAAGGTTAGCCTTATCTCCTTTCGTTTGGGGGGGTTATGTAGGAAGGTGGAATCTGACTATATGGTTGCCCCCACTTTTTTCCTGGTGTTTTGCTGGTTTATGACTTAGTTGGACTGGGATCCTGCTATTCAGGGCCCCAGTCTATCTGCTTCCTCTATAAAATGGTTTCCATCTGCCTTAGGCACATCTCTGATTGGAATCTGGAGTGCCCTTATAAGTCCCTAGTATATGGTATACTATGTACCCAGGGCATAGGTTCCTCAGAGGCCTACCAGGGGCTGCAGCATGTATTGTGCCACCCCTGGAAGGCCAGCCAAAAGGACACCACAGGTCTGCTACTGCAGCCTGGGTAAGGTGGTGTATGCACCCCTTACTGTGATATAGGCTACCTATATCACTACATAAGTACACACATATAAACCTATAAGTCACTCCTATGGCAGGCCTTATCAATCCTGAAGGCAGAGTGCGTGGTTCCTATGTGAGAGGGTGCCCCTGCATGAGCTGGGCCCCTCTGCAGCGTTCGGAGAACCTTCTCTGATGCTGTTTGTAGTGCAGCCCGACCATATACTCTTAAGCGCATTATAACCTCGCGTTAAATGCTAACTTTGGGATGGCTGCACGGAAACATGTCGTGTTTGGTGTCAAACATCTTGGAATACTACCCCCCGCCAGTTCTGGCAGCGGGGGTAGCATTCCACCCTTCTAGAGGGAGAGACATGTACACACCGGTATACCCGGTACTGACTTTCCAGAGCCCTGGCATCACAAAATGGATGCCGCTGCCACAGACACGAGTCTGGCCTCCTGCTGCTGACCGAAACTCCGGCAGGGGAGGCCTGGACAATAGGTTTCCTGTCCCAGGGAGGTGTAACCACCTCCCCAGACAGGATAGTGTGTATTGGGGCTGGGCGGGAGCACTCTCTGGTGCTTTGAAGTCCTGCACTGGGGGCACATTTGGTGTCCCTGTGCATACCCCAGTTCAAACCGGCTCAGGGGCTTCCAGCCCCTGCTCTGGCGTGAAACTGGACAAAGGGAAAGGGGTGTAACCACCCCTCTGCCCTGACCCTCCCATAGGTGGGTCCCCAGAGTATGTCCAACCCCCTACCTTAGTATAAGTATGGGACCCCAGTCCTTAGGACTTTAGATTTACCTGGACAAAACTCTGATACAGAATCCTGGACCTTCGACGCTCTACTTTAAGATTAGAGGACTGAAGAATCTCCCTTGGTGTCAAGGAGTGACTCCCCTGCTTGGCAGGCACCAACGAAGCAATTGTCCGGTCTGCATCGCTGAAGCTCCCGCCGGACGCCGAAGTCTTTGCATCACCAGAGGTGGATTTCCAGACTTCCCTGAGGCTACCCTGAGTCCCCAGCAGAGCTGAGGCCCGTGGCTATCGTGGGTAACGTGGAACCATGACCCCTGGACACCGCGTACTTTTGTAAGTGCATCCTCTTCTGGGTCTTCCACGAAATTGTGCTTTGGGCTCCGAGTAGCCCCAGCCTCCCGCACCAACTGCACCGAAGATCACTGGCCTCCACTCCATGAGTGTCCTGTGAGCCAGCTCCACGTGCATCGACTTGAGGCTCCTTTGCGGTCACTAGTCTGTTGGCTAGTAGGCCCTCCCGAAGGCCAATCTTCTTCTGCTTGGGCTCCCTGGTTGCTCCAGGCGTGCCCTGACTTACCCTCGCTGGGTGAGTCCCACAGACCTTGCTGGTCTGCAACATCGTCCTTCTTCCATTTCCACGAGACTTGCTGTTGCCAAGGCTTGTTGGGCCAATCCGGTCGCCGACACCCCTGCAATCGACCGACTTCGTGGGACAGCTCGAATCCAGCTCCTGGTCATCGTCAACGCCTCCTGGACCTCGTGGCTGAAGAGTCAAGACGACCGTCAACCTACCTGAAGCACTCGACATCGGTGGGCATCTGCTCATCGCCTTCCTGGTCACTGGCTAGTGACCCAGACTCTGTCCCCTCTGCTTTCAGGTTCTTCAGATCTTCGATCCACCTTTGGATCCACCCGAACACTTTCGATTTGGCCGCCAGCAGCACTTTGCAGCAGATCGCCATTGAAAGCGACGACGAAACCCGACCCCGAAAGACACCTATGCACCCGGCTCCCCTGGGTGAGGTAACTCGAGTACTCCGGTGCTCCCGTGGGTATTGACACTAGAACAGCCTAGTTCTCAAAGGGTTTGCTCCAAGTCCTCCTCTAAGTGTCCCTTTTCTTTTAAATTCAAACCGCGACTTTCCCCATAGAAGTTAACGGCGATTCGCGGCTGTGTTCATACACTGCACGCGTCCCCCGTGGGTCCCCTGTGTCACTACCTTGGGTGGTTCCTTGTGGTCCAAGCACTTCTACAGGCTCTAGGCCCTGTGTCTAGCTCAGTCGTGGTTTTATACCACTTTATTGGTATATGGTTTGGTACGCCCCTAGGGCTCAAACGTGTATTTGTGCTATTACTGTAGATAACTAACTTATAATTTATGTACTTGAACTCTAGCCTCATAAAGAGACTAGAGGGGTGTGTTTAGCAATAAATACATATATTTTGAATATATACCTGGTGTGGTCCTCTTTCATTTGGTCACTCAAGAGATTATAGACTGGTAAAACAAGCTGCTTTACATTCCTTCAAGACTTAGCCTGAAGGCTGCTCTCCATAGCTACCACTAGGATAGCTTTCAATAAAGGTTGTCTTTAACCTATCTCCAATAAGGGGTTGTTTGGACTGGTGCAAGGTGCCCACTATAATTAGTGGACAGCATATGCCAGGCCAACTTCTCACAGTAAAGTGCCCAGAGTACCTTAAACCAGCAAAAATGAAGTCCAGCATAACATAAAAAATATAGGGGGTTGGGGCAAAAAGACAGGCCTAAAAATGTCTAATTCATACCAGGAAAAAGCATAGTTCGCTTCTGTGTAGTTTACACCAGAGGCATAAAGAGAGAAATGTGTATATGCATGTGATATGTGACTTTTCAGTTTACTCACTGATGTCAGACTTGCAATACCAGGAGCAAATTGTGCACTTGCTAAATTGCTTTTGCTTGCGCGTTTGAAAATATGCAGGTGGCCATTCTATTTTTGACACTTTGGCATCGGAAATTTTGCACCAACAGGACATGTGATTTCTCGTTAAGAAGTGCACAAACAGCACGTGTGCCTGTTCACGTCCACAATATGTATCAGGTTACGCTCACAATATGTGACAGGTTTTAACTAGTGTAGAATCAAGAGCAAACACCTGTGATTTACACACACGTTATTTATAATCTCATTTTGAGGACACACAGTAGTTTGCCCTGCAGGTAGAAATTACCTGCCTCGTCAGGACTGAAACCTCAGTGGGCCACCATAGGTTTCACATAAGCTCACTCCAGTGGGTGTCAGAGAAATCGATCACTCGATCAGCAGTGATTCACAAAAAGTTCCAATTTATTCCTCATACTTTTCACCATATCTGTAATACATCTTAAAGATCTAGGTGTAAATGCTGCAAAAAAATGAGGGGGAAGCGCATCAATTCTTAGGGTCATGAGAACATATGAATGTTTTTCCAGTGGAATTTTGCAAAGTTTTCAATCTTTACAAACTTTACAATCTTCCTGAGGTTTACGAATATTGCAAGGTGAACAAAATACGATGATGGGAGAAAACATCAACTAAAAGAAGAATTACAGTATAAAACATCAATATAATCATTACTCGTGTGAGTATTCTTGCATAAAAGTATTTATGTGAGAAAACTCTGAAACAAAAACATTTTTTGCATGGAACTTCTTTCAAAAGCGAAGCTGAGGCCGTTTGGGAATCATGGAAGCGGTAAACACTGTTAAATACTGGGGCATATTATCAAGGAATAGCGATATTTATCGCTAACCGCGCTTAGCGCGACTTTGGTTAACGCCGCCTATCGCTGGAAAATATCGCTGAGATAACACCCTATTAACAAGGTTTATCTCCATAGCAATAACATTTCCAGCGATAGCGGCAAAATGTGAGAATATCGCTTGAAAAGCAGCGATATTCTCGCATTATCGCTAAGGTGGATTCAGCATTAGAATCCACCTCCTATACTTTAAACAGGTAAGTCATCCTCACTAGCAGGTGATAAAATATAGCGATAAACGCGCTTAGCGCGAATTATTTTATCGCTTCGCCTGCCTTGCTAATAGGGGGTAGTGGTGTTAGCAACTGTTTTCAGTCGCTTTTAGTAGGGAACGCCTTCCTTGCATGTCATTAGCGATAATTATCGCTGACATGCAAGGCGATGTGAATCCCGGCCGCTAACGCCTAAAAGCTGTCGCTGTTAGCGACAGCTTGCTAATAGGGCGATAAAAATATCGCTGCTTTAGCGGCAAAAAGTGCCGCTAAAGCGGTGATAAAGCCCTTGATAATATGCCCCTATGTTCTTCACGTCTGCTCACATTTTGATGCAGTGGTATGAAAGTGTGCAGATTTCCCAACTTCTCCAGCAATTATACGAAGCAAAGGTGTGATAGAGAAAAATGGTTACAACCGAAATAGAAAAATAGCGCAAAAAATAAACGAAGAATTTCTCTCATTTGCTAACCCTATCGCGTTGTCTACACAATGCATAATGTACCCACACAGTAAGTTTTCTCATTAATTTCACAGACTCTTTAGTATCTTTGATATGCATAAGGTGGGAAGGCAAATACGAAATTGTTCAGTAAATTAGCTACACAGGTGTACATTATAATCACTTGTAAGTGCTGTCTCCTTCACCACATGCAGAGTTGGAAAGGGTATCATGTCTGACCAACCCTTGTTACTTTTTGTTGCAGAAATACACTGGGGTGGGGGCAAGAGGCCTCTGTAAAAGAAGGCAGCACAGTACCAAAACTGTACTTTCTCCTTTCTGAAAAGCAATATTTAGCCTATTATGTATTTGACACTATTGCATAGGTTCTTTGGAGACTGCATTTTTATCTAAACACATTATTATCCAATTAAAATGAATTAGCAAATCTCATCCAAGGAAACTCCTTTAAAAGTAGCCCATAAAGCATAAAGCCCCATAGTGGATCTCACCTGGATATTAGATGGACAAGGCAAACCAGAGCCCTGATATGCCAAGGAGATGGTATTGTTAATCCACTGACTGAGAGTCACCTTAGACGCTGCTTTTCCTCGTCTTGAAAGTCACAAAGAGACTCAGAAGTCCTGAAAGATGCAGATCTCTCTACATACAGTTAATGCACGTTTAACATCCAATGTATGTAACAACTGTATGTAACAACTGCTCTTCTGGAGACGTAGGAGAAGGACAGGGAAGGATAAGCTCTTGTGAAGAATGAAATTTAAAATGAATCTTAGGAATAAATCCAGAATCTAATTTCAACACCAATACATCCGTCATGAACCGTAAAAATGGAGGTGAACACCGTAAAGCAGACAATTCTCTGATGGCAGTGATAGCTGCTAAAAATGCAACTTTAAAGGATAGAAACTTCAAATCCACGGAAAATAAAGGTACAAAAGGAGGAGATTGAAGAGCGTTAAGAACCAATGACAGATCCCAAGAAGGCTGACAGAGAAGGGTAGGTCGAGGGAAACTCTCCCGCATTGATCACTTTTTTCCTGTAGTTTACTCACGGACCTCTGCTAGCCCTATGGGGCATTTTGACTCCGAATTTCTGGTGGAATCTACCCCACTGCATCAACACAGGTGCAGTATTGGATACTTGAGCAGGCACCCATGACCACAGTTAGGGCCTACACATTTTTACAAATAGGGTAGGATTTATTCCTAGGTCCAAATGAAATCCCAATTGTCCCTCCAGGCAAACAGGGCATGAAACATGTTGGCCATATTACACTTCCCACTTACTAGCTATTAAGGTTCATTGTGACCACAAGATAGCACCTTGTTTTTACTGTGTCAAGGGGCCATCACTTTAATAATAAAAATATTTTTCAGGTTCCCTCAGACTCTTTTGACCACATTTCCTTTTTCACCACCTCTATGCATTTCTCTGACCTCTCACATGCATGCATGTTACGGCATTTAAGGATCAAAAAGATCCCCAATACAGAGCTCCCAGGCCCATTAGGCATTGCACCACAGCTTGACGAGGAGCACCCTATGATGAAGCATGACACCCTATTGGGTGTGTGCGGGCTCCATGATCTGACCATTCAGGTCTCTTGTGACTCTGATGATCATACCAGTGATTCCATGCTACACAGGGTTGAACAAACCCCACAAGAGGAACTACACCATTGACTTGTTTATTTATATCCCAAGAAGGTACATAGGTTTTCACCAAAGATGTAGTTAAAGGAAAACTGCAAAACAATCTGGATACTAGAGGCCCAGAATTTGGGGAAAAGGAAACTGAGTCTCTAAACACTCTGATAACTGCCCACTGACCTTTCAAAGTAGACAGTGCATATCCTTTCTCAAAATCATCCAGAAAAAAATGTAGAATAGATGAGATAGTCCAGGTAATAGGAGAAATATTCTGAAGAGAACAACAGGTGTCAAAATGTGCCCAGTGTTTGGAATAAGAAGATAGTGTAAAATTCCTTTGTTAACAGTGCACCACAGAAATAAGGTGAGCGGGGAAACCTTGCCTCTCTGAAGTCCTCTGTTCAACCTTCATACTACAAGAGTTAGAGGTACTGGCAATTGAGGACTGAGAGATCGCATGAGAGATGAGATGTGAGGAAGGATTCATTGAGGAAGAATGGCCATGTTCTGCAACAATGGTAACCTCGACCTCCATGGACAAAATTAAATTACTGCCACAAATGTGCCCTTTTTTGCTGGATCTTCATCAATGGTGACTCAATAAGGGGGAAGGGAGGGAATGCATAAAGTAGAACTGGAGGCCACGGAACTCAGAAGGCAAGCACTCCCTTGGCCCCTACTTCCGGAGTCCTGGAACAGACATTTGGTAGGAGCATATTAGCTTGGGAAGCAAAGAGATCCACCTCTGGATAACCAAACTCCCTGCATATTAAATAAAACATCTGGATGGAGAGTCTCAGATCCTCACAGGATGGAAACGTGTGGCTCAGGGCATCTGCCACTACACTGTCCATGCCCCTGATGTGCTGAGTAGAGATAAACTGAAGATGGAGTTCTGCTCAAAGCGCTATCTAGCAGGCCACCTGATTGAGTGACTGGCTGTGGGTGCTGGCTTGATGGTTGATGTTAGCCACCGTCACTGTATTATCCGAGCACATCAGCACATTGCAATTCAACAAATGGGGTTTGAAATATCAGTGGGATCTCTCCATTGCCGACAACTTCTTCAAATTGGATGAATGAATGAATGTTTTTATAAAGCGTAACGTTCACTCCAAGGAGCATCTTGGCGCTAGCGGAAAACACCTGAGAATCTGCGGAAAGGAAAGCTTAACTAAGAGAAAAGAAATATGTTTTAAATGAGAGATAACACAGTGTGATCTGGGGTAGCAAAAATCCAGGTTTTTAGAAGTTTTTTTAACATAGGTTCCGTTTGTGTATGTCTTAGTTGGGAGGGCAGGAAGTTCCAGGCTTTTGTCCCCAGGACAGCCATTGCCGTACCCCCTCTTGATTTCAAACAAAAAGTGGGGGCTGCTAAAAAGTTTTCCGAGGATGACCGCAGGATGCGTTGGGTGGTATATGGTCTAATTCTAGATTTTAGGTATCCTGGTCCTGTTGCCTTTGAGGCCTTATACATAATAGTTAGAATTTTAAAGAGAATGCTTTTATGGATAGGTAACCAGTGCAGGGTTCTGAGTGCTGCTGCTGAGGAAGAGCCCTTAGGCCATTTGAGTACCAACCTCGCAGCCTCATTTTGGACTACCTGTAATCTTTTTAGGACCGTCTTTTTTGTTCCTGCGTACAGGCTGTTACAGTAATCCAGGCGTGATAAGATCAAGGCTCCTGCAACGGTTTTCCTAGCAGTTATGGGAAGAAGATCAAAGAATTTTCTGAGGATTTTTATTGTGTGAAAGCACATACCTGCCACCGCAAGAGCTTGCTTGTGAAAAGATAGCGTGGAATCAAATTTGATCCCTAGATTTCTCACAGTGTCCACTGTGTTTGGGGGTGGAGCCGAATTTGGAGGCCACCACTGTTTGGGCATGAAACAATTGGATTTTCCAAACAGCATGATTTCTGTTTTAGAGCCATTACATTTGAGATGATTAAGTTTCATCCAATCCATCACTGCCATTAGGCAGTGTTGAAACTTCTCTTCAGCTGCTGTAGAATTTTTGTCAAGGGTAAAAATCAGCTGAGTATCGTCTGCATACGCAATGGATTCCACATCAAGTGTGGCCATCAATGTGAGGAGCAGTGTCATGTAAAGATTAAAAATAGTTGGACTCAAGGACGAACCCTGAGGGACCCCAGATAACAACCGATTTTCAGTAGATCTGTAACTTCCCAATGTTACTATCTGATGCCTGTTTTCCAAGAAGGATGTAAGCCAGGCCAATGCCTTATTTATGATCCCACTATATGCCAGCCTATCTCTCAGAATATCATGAGAGACCGTATCAAATGCGGCTCATAAATCCAACAGAATCACTACCACATCCTTGCCCTGATCTAGGGCAAACTTTAAAGTTTCAGTACTGTGGAGTAGCACTGATTCTGTTGAATGGCCAGGTCTGAAACCCGATTGCTTAGGGTGTAGGATGTTAGCTTCTTGCAAGAAATCATTCAGTTGAGTGTTGACTAATTTCTCTGCTATCTTACTCAGACATGGCAACAACGAAATCGGTCTGAGATTGGAGAGAGTGGTAGGGTCAGAAATTTTCTTTTTTTGAAGTGGCATCACAGCCGCAATTTTCCAATTGTCAGGAACTCTCGATAGCCTAAGAGTTGAATTAATTATCTGAATAATGATCGGATTTAAAACATCTACAAGTGCATGTAGGATTTTGGGGGGACAGGGATCAAAGGGAGAACCTGACATACAGGAGAGAATGGCTTGCCTGGACTGTTCCAGACTAATCTCCTTAAAGCAGGTGAGTTCACTTTTGGTTCCTGAGATTTGAGTTTCAGAGGACTGAGGGGTTATGTCCGTGAAGTCTTTTTTTAAATCTGTGATTTTGTTTTCAAAGAACTCAGCAATTTGATCACATAGACCCTGTGATGGAGGGATTTCTTGTTCTAAAATTTTTGGGTCTGTGAAAGATTTCACAATATTAAAAATGGTTTTCTGGTTGGCTGCCTTATTGATTAAATTAGAATAGTGTACCTTCTTTTCTATTCTAATTTGCTGGTGATATGATCTAAGTGCTGTTTTTAAGAGTACAAGATCCTCTGATTTATGGTTTTTCCTCCATCATTTTTCCAATTTTTTACATTGTCTTTGTAGATCTTTTAGACGGGGGGTGAACCAGGGGGCAGAGTTTTTATTAGTAAAACTTTTTCTTGGGGGGCTAAAGGTGCCAAAGTCTTAGCTAGAGAAGACATTCAATCATTGAAAAGATCATTATCGATTGAAGGATTTCCTGTGAGAATAGGTGTTCCTGCTTCTGCCAGGCTCTGTAAGTCGGGGTTAGTGAGCATACTATTCCACCTCCGTCTCAACATGAGTCCAGATTGCCTAGGATTTTTTTTTGGTTGGACAATGTTATAGCCAATCTTGAAGGGAATAAATTTATGATCTGACCATGTTATGGTGACTGGGGGGGGTCAGTAGTTAGGCCGACGGCATTAGTACATATACCATCTAGGGTATGTCCTGCATGATGTGTGGGCCCCTCAATCTGTTGTTTTAGCCCCAGTGTGTTTATAATTTCTAAAAATGTTTTTGTATTAGGAATATCGCCTGTTTCTAGATGTAAATTAAAGTCACCTAGGATAGTAAAATTAGAATATCTAACCACTAGGGAACTTATACTTTCCCCCATGGTATCGAGGAAGTTAAGGGCAGACCCAGGGGGCCTGTAGATCAAGGCCCCAGCAAACGTCGTGCAACTATCTAGTTTGAAGCAAATACAGAAACTTTCAGCTTCTTTTAATTCTGTAATGTTAGATAAAGAACATTTCAGGTGGTCCTTGTATATTATTGCTATACCACCACCTCTTTGCCCATTTCTATCTAATCTAGAAATGGTATATCCTTGAGGGAGAGCTTGCACAACGTCGGGATTAGAACATTCCATTAACCATGTTTCCGTAATAAAGAGGCAGTCTAAATCCAAATCCATCAGCATGTCCTGAATATCAAATGCATTTTTAGCTAAGGATCTTGCATTTATGAGGCCACAGCACAACTGTCTGCGGTAATTTTTGCAATCAGAAGTGGCAGTGTGGCCAGCTGCAATAGTGATCTCTTGATTAAAAGTACGTTTACATTTGAGGCAGGTCAGTGGGCCTTTGATATTCTCCGTATATGGGAGAGCTTCACAAATATTGGCTGAAGAGTTAGTGCCAATAGCTCCCTCCTGGTGTACGAAATATCTGGCCCCGAACTGGCAGCATTTCTGGCCCTGGCCGCGTTTCGGACGCGGACGGGCGCAGACGGGCTTGCCTTTGACGCGCCTTCGGCGCGCCGGCGGCGTGCCCGCTGCGCGTCCAGTGCAGCATTAGTTTAAATCCACTGGAGGATCCCGCCACTAGCCTGGCAATCTGCCGGAAGTGGGTGCGGCCTCGGTGGGAGGGGCTGCGTTTCTCTGCTCAATCGGCAAACAAAGTGCCGCGGCAGACCGGAAACGCAGTCACAGTAAAGTGCAATCAGTGATATGCAGGATATACAATGTGCAAAAGAGCGATGTTTGCCCAACTATTTAAGTATCCCAAGTAAGTGCCACAGAGTTAAAATACACAATATACAAGCAGTTAAAAATGTGTTAGAAAAGGTTAAAATAGAAGAAAGCGTCCCTCTCCCCCGCATTACAGATCACTTGGTCTCTGATTGAAGCCATCGAGCCTCGACTGATACTTGATCCATAGTGGCCCCTAATCCCAGGGCACTGGCATCTGTTGTCACCACTACTGGAGGGGAAGGATGCATCATCATCCCCTTGCTGAGATTGGATGAGTCCAACCACCACTGTAGATTACAATAATGGAATCTCCGGGTTCGTGTTCTGAATGGGAAAGGTCACAAATTTGTAGAGATGTCACAGTAATGGCCTTAGATGTAGCCTGATCTATTTCTCCGTGAAGACATAGGCTGCCATATGACCTTTTACTTCCATCCACTGACACAGTGTGTCAGTCTCCTGAGATAATAGCAATGCCAGAAGTGATTGTAGGCACTGGACCCTGAACTGCAGAAGAAAGACTGTGCACAGAAGAGAATCGTGTTCAGTCCCTATGAATGTCGTCCGAGTTGCCATCTGGAGATTGCATTTTGGGATCTTCAGTAGAAACCCATGACTTTCTTGCATAGGAATTGTCTGTGCCAAATGTTGCTGCATTACTTGGACAGATGGAGCCTGGTGTAACCTGGAGTCCAGGTATGGGAAGGCTGAAATTCCCTGGGCGATGACCGTTAGCTGAATGGCAGGACACACTACTGCCAATGGTGCCCCTGTACAGAGAACTGTAGATACTGTTGAAACTCTGGTGCCAAGGGAACATGAAGATATGCACCCCTGAGATTCAGTGTCATCATCACATATTTGGCCTTTTACAATGTAATTATGTTTTGTAAAGTCTCCATTTTGAGGGTATTTTCTGAACAAATCTGTTCAAAGACCTGAGGCTGTTCACAATCTAGAAACCACCAGTCACCTTTGGGATCAGGAATGTGATTGAATAGAACCCTTGTCTTCGCTGTGTCTTGGGAGCCAGAACAATTGCCTTCTTCAGAAGAAGAGACTGAATCCCTTGTTTCAGGGCCTTGAGTGGATCCCTCAGCAGTAGAGTCTGCATGGTTCCTGATGATGGATGAAGGGACAAGAACTCGATCCGCTATCCCTTGCCCAGGATCTTTAACACCCCATTGTCAGTTGTCGTGAGATGCCAGTTCTCCAAAAAGTGATGTAGTCTCCCACTAGCCTCAAGTGTCTCTCCAGCTGCATCAGTTTTTCTTCTGGAACATTCCCTGGAAACCTTTCCCTAGGAATTTTTGACCTCCCTCAGGGTTCTGTTGATGCCATGATGGTTGAGAAAATGACTTTGATGATGACGAGAAAAAAGATTTTTATTCTGTTGGTGTTTCTGGAATGAAAAAGAATGCTTTCTTTCTTCAAAACCTTGTGTAGTTTGTCCTCAAGATCTTTCCCAAATAGGCATGAACCTGCAAATGGTATCCTAAATGCCACTGAACATTGGGCAGAATCGGTATTTCACCCCTTTATAAATAAGTTCCTTCTGGTTGCCACAGAGGCACCACAGGATAAAGCCGATGCCCTGACTGGACCAAAGGCAATATCCAACAGGAATTCCGTCTACCATACCATAGATTCCAAAATATTCGGACACTGACTGCGTTCTTGCAATTATTTTAATCAGTCTTAAACTCCAACAACAATGACTGTGTCAAATATGTTCCATAAACTCTAGAGCTCAGAGCTAGATGGGAACCAGTATAAGCCTTCTTCACTGAAGAATCGCTCTTTTTATCTGCTGCATCCTTAAGGATGTTTTCTTCAGCCATTGAGGGGCAGCCCACTAGACTGACAACAATTGAGTCACTATGTACTGATTCTGGCAGTTTATCATCTATCCCTTTTAATGTATAGAGTTTTGCCATAAAGCGAGGCATATTAACCCACTCTGGATCTTTCCATTCATTCAGTAATACATCCATAATAAACTGATGAATGAGTAACGGTGTTCTTACTTGCTTTTTAAATTGCGGCAATACAGATTCTTTGAATGTGCTTGCCGCATCTTCTTCAGGAAAACCCATATTTTAATTGGAAATATCAGAATAAAGATCATGTCCCATTGCAAATTGAGATCCTCCTTTCATCTTCTTTAGGTAAAGTAAAGTCTCCAAAATCAAATGGTTGAGCCTTTCCTCCTCTCCTGACTTCCTCTTCTTAGGTGGAGGTGAAAGGGAATGTGAGCAACTTGCAGAAGAGGAGGCTGAAGAGGAAAAGAAGCAAAGATTTCACTTCTGCAAGTGTTTCCCCGTTAGAAATAATCATAAATCTCCACAGCTCAAATTACCAAGAACCATCTTTCTCCATGAAAACGAGAATGAGCCCAAAATCTCTCTTTCAATACCTTCATTTCCTAGCAAGGCTTCATACCGCTTTTATCCAGCGCTCACAAACAACAGCACATACCATGAAAACTTTAAATCAAAATGCTGTCACTGCGCACGCGTGGATTAAAAAAATGCCGGGAAAGCAGATGAATGACCCGCACAGTCTCCAAGCACAATAAGTCACATACCACTACGCCTTTTATTAGCAAAAAAGGCCATTTTATTGAAACCGGTATATAGCATAAATGTCATGAATATAAAACATTGGAAATAACTCGAACTCACGAAAAATCGAACCGTTCCCCCACCCTTAAACTCCCCAATTTGCTCAACATCGCTTCAAGAAAAAATCCCATGCTCTTCCACCTTTTCCCATTCTTCCTTCCCTCACCATATGTTCCTTGCATACCCCAATCTCACGATCTGCCCACATCAAGCATCCTCAAGCGATCTGCTCTATTGTTGTTAAAAGCCACATCATTTACTCTTCACCTCCCCTGTGTTCTGTCCTCCCCCAGAGGGATGGATAAGCCCACCCCAGACTGTCACCCCCAAAAAACCACCACCCAGAAAAACTGAAGAGTTCTCCTGCCCCAACCCAATGCTGCTGTATCTTTATACTTAAAAAACGTTGTTAGAGCAACATAGTTTCTCCTTCCACAGTGTTGCAAACAATTCCATCATTTCTAGCAAATAGTACGCTTGCCCCACTTTGGATAAATGCACCCCATCACCACAAAACATATGATCGTCATTTTCTTTTAGATTTCCATGAGACAAAACTGTAATGCCCATACTGGAACAGAAAACTTTCATTGCCCTATTAAGTTTTCTTCTTGACTTTTCTATTGCTGCTTGACTCCTCGCTCCTCTCCACTGCTTTTGTGGTATAAATTCAGTCCAAATTTAGCACGTATATCCCCAGTTATTTTTTTATAACAGTTAAATCCAGTTTCATTTACTTTATTAATGTTAAACCTGATAATTGGACTAAATCATTTTCACCTAGATGAATAACTGATATATCCGGGCATCCTATGATCAAAGTTCAGCTAAATTAGTCATTAGACTACTCCAATGCATCCCGCTTTTCCACTTCAATACCACCTCATGTCTGATACTTGGGAGTCCAAGAGATCGACCATAAATTTGTTGCTCTGCATACAAAGCTGCCCATTTATGAAGGAGTGTCCCACTATCCAAGTGCTCATTTTTACAGACAACCAAATAAAAGAAACAGGAATTAGCAAAAATTCTTAAACTATATGGGCTTATTTTCTAACGTATCTTTCACAACATTTTGATTTCCATCTCCTAAGCCTTCTTATGTATGACCATGACCAACCCAGTCTTGCAGCCTCAATAGCTGCCCAAATATGAGAAGAGTACGTACCGTAACATCTAGGATCTTTTGCCAGCCTATTTGAAGCCTTTCTCAATATAGCTAACAGGTATGAAATAGTAATTCTATTGCTGTTTGCATGGCAGAAAATGTCACTTATTTTGCACCCCATCAGGTTTGGAAAACTTTGCCATTCTTCCACTAGGCAACAACAATCCACCCAGCTCTTGTTTAAACATACACATTTACCTCTTCCTAATTGATCTGTTTCAGATGCTCTTAGCCAAATCCTTATTTTATTGTGTTCCAAAACTATCTCATCACTTTGAATGCCTGCCTGTCCTCTCAAACCCAACACGTCTGACACTCTCAAAGTGCCAAAACATAACCACAACATGCACAACCAAAACATTAAACTTTCAAACTCATCATAACAACAAAAGGGTAACTGTAACAAGAACTGTTGTAATAGGTCAAAAGTCAGGGGTTTTCTTAACAATTTCTTGCTACGTTGCTCCTTACTTAATCCCTTTAAAACTTTCCTCACCAAAACACCTTCAACAGGATCATGTTCCCACCAAAGCTGACTATAAAAAGGAATTTCTGCTAATTTCCATGCAATAGTTGTATGTGACAAACCTTTTCAAATCAAGTGTAGCACAAAACCTAATATAATCTGTTCCTTTTTTGATGTATTCCCATCCTGAAAATGTATGTTACCATAACTTAAGAATTCTCTCCATGCTTGTTGATAACCTCTTGTGGATGACGCTAATGAATTTTCTACGAGCTCGACTGTCACAATCCCCCCATACCCAAACTTTCTGCGGGATCTGTGTTTGCTGCTGTCTGCACCTGGAGCTCAGTTCTAAAACATCTGCCAATGATATCAAGACAAAGCGTCTGCTATGTTGTTTCTTACTCCAGGAACGCGTCTAGCCATAAAGACAATATTCAATTGCAAACATTTCGCATAAAAGCTCTTAGTAAATGCAATACTCTCAGATCTCTCACTTTTTGCTTGTTTACCAACTCTACAACTGCCATGTTATCCACATTAAAAATAACCAACCTATTTCTGAATTCTTCACCCCAAACGCACAATGCCACAATCAATGGAAATAACTCTAAAAAGGCTATGCTGCGCCCTTGCTTCAGCCAGTGTTCAGGCCAACTCTCTACGCACCAATGGCCTTCCCAGAATAAACCGAAACCTTTGGAACCAGACGCATCTGAAAAAATTAGAATCTGCAACATCATGTCTTCTTCCACAAGATACAACGAAACACCATTAAAGTTATCAAGAAACTATAATCAAATATGCAGGTCAGCACTGATAGCCATGTGTAAGAAAGTGCCTCTTTTGCAAGGTTAGCCCCCACTTTTTGTCTGGTTTTGATCTGGTTTCAAATGTAGTGCACAGGGTCCCTGCCAACCAGGTCCCCTGGGCCAGTGCTCCTTCCCTAAAACAAACCCCCAATTGGTACGTCTGCCCACTGTAAATTCCTAGTAAATGGTACCCTGGGTACCTAGGGCCTGGGGACTGAAGAGGGTCCCTTGGGACCCCATTTACTGAGAGAATACCACTTCCCTAGCAGCCGGCATGCCCCTGTGAGGGAGAAAACGACAAAGTTGCATGCCAGCTAGCACTGCCTGACAGCATATGTAAGTCACCCCTCTAGCAGGCCTCACAGCCCTAAGGCAGGGTGCACTATACTATAGGTGAGGGCATATCTGCATGAGCAGGTAGGCCCCTACAATATTGGGCACCATTTCCTAATATTGTAAGTGCCAGTCCAGCCATAGAGAGTACATGGGCTAAGAACTCAACAACTCGAGTTCCACAGCACCATGATGGCTTCACTGAATACAGGAGTGTTTGGTACCAAGGTACTCCTTTCAATAAATCCACACTGATGCAAGTGTGGAATTTATTGTACCATGTACGCAGAGGGCACCTCAGAGGTGCCCCCTGAATTCCTGCCAACCCTGATGTGGTCGCTGAACAGCTGTAGGCAGCCAGCCACCACCAGACATTTATTTGGACCCCTGGGTAAAGAGCCGCTACTCTCTGGGACCAGATACAATGCACATCCTGGGCAGAGGTGTCATGCCTCCTCCCCCAGGTTGGGCCTGTGCTCGAAGGGGAAAGCTTCAAATGCCTGCCGCCTGTGTAATGCAACCCCAAGCCTCTGCTGCTAGCAGCAGATGGCAGACCCTAGTTCACAACCTCCACTTTGGTGGGAAAACCGGTGGGAAAATTAAAAAAGATAGGAGGTGTGCCCACCTCTGCCAACCCCACCCCTGAAGTGGGGGAAGCAAGGTGAAGCACAACTTTCAGTCTCCGCCATATTGAAGATGGGGGGACCACTCCAATCAGGGGTAGGGCTATGCCCTCTCCCACAGGAGGGTGGCATAATAGAGGGTATAGTTATCTGAGGTGAGGTGCCCATTGGCGCAACCACCCTAAAAAGCCTCCTAAATTTATATTTAGGTGGCTCCCCCAGACCTGGCTCTCAGATTCAATGGACCAAAGAAGAAGACGGAAGATGACCGCTGCCGGACCAGGAATTGAACCACTGCAGACGAACCCCAGCAAGAACCCCACCACCTGCAGCCGGTTTGACTACTGGACCTGCTGTTCTTCCAGAAACTCTGCAAGGCCTCCTAGAGACCTTTTACCCTTCACCGAAGTGCCAAGAACCTCCCTTCGGACTAGAGGCTCTAGTCCCCAGCGCCCGCCGGTACCAGATCCACAGTGGTGAGAACCGACCCTCAGGTCGACACGACTCACTGCTACCCAGGAACTCCACAACCACAGTGGTAGAGGACCGGCACGTGTGCTGACGCAACTCTACCCGGTCAAAAGACCACCTCGCAGCTGGATGGCCTCCACGACCTTGAGGGATTCTGTCAGCCCCATGACTTGAGCTGTGCCCACCCCGTGCCTGAGAGCCCGTGCCCCCCTTCAAGTGGCATAGTCAGCCTCCTGCTGCCTCTCTTGCCCTCCCTGCCCGACCGCTACCTCTCCGTGAAGGTCCGAAGATGGTGGAACTTCTCCATCCAATCGACGACAGCAAGCCACCAGCAACCGCGATGGTAACCGTATTGGCAGTCTGCTGAAAAACAACGTGCTTCATTGCTCTCCGCGAGGGTAAATCTCATTGCTGTATCGACCGCCTCAGGGCAGATACTGAATCCTGCACCTCTTGTGTGCCCCCAGTACCGCACGACCGACATTGCCCGCAGTGTTGGCCTGAGACCCCTGAAGATTGGACTGGAATTGTAAGTGGTATACGTACCTGTTACACCGCACAATTGTTTTCCTCCACAGGATAATATTGAACTGCTTTGAAATTTGTACTGCCATACTTCAGAAATCTGAAAAGTATTTTTAATTAAAAACCTACTTTCCTTATTACGAAGACCTGGGTCTTAAAATAAAGTACAAAGAAAAAGTATAATTTTGAAAAATTGGTCGGGATCTCCTTCTTGATTCGTGTGTCTATTATTTATCATGTGTGTGTAATAAATGTCTTATACCCCTCTGTGTTAGGCCTAAGGCTGCTCGCCCGCACTACCCCTAATAGAGCACTTTGGGTTTTACATTGATCCCTGTACACTTTTGGGGAACCCCTGGACACTGTGCACAGTACTACCACCTAGTGATAATATCACATACGGAGCGCACTTCCTACACCATGGATATTCTTATTCTGTGGTGAGTTAGATAAGCACCAGACAAGAACATACTTAAGCGTCTGCAGAAAGTCCTTCCGGCCCTGTCCACTGCGTATGCAAATTTTAGATTTCTGTACCTTCTTGAGTTCCAGTTTTCTTTCATTTATTACTGACAGCAGAAAAAACCTTATCTCTTTAGCTTTTGCAAGAGGGAGATTAGCTAACATTTCTACAGTGTCTATTTCAATACCCAGAAATGTCAGCCTTGTGTTTGGACCCTCCGTTTTTTCGGGGGCCAATGGCACGCCAAGTTCTTTTGCCATGTCTTGAAATTTTTGCAGAGCATTTCAGCACTGATCTGTATTCCTTTCACCAATAAACATGAAGTCATCTAAATAATGACAAACCATTTTCTGTGTATTAGTGTTGTTTTCTTAATGAATATTTTACTGCATGTTTTGACCCTATTTTATTTTCAAGACCTTCAGAATCAGATGATTCAGCCAAAACTACATTTCCCATAACACCTGGGAACTCTGTTTTAACAGTAATGTCCTCTGCCAAGTCGCTATTGAAAATGTTCTCCCCACGTGAAACCTGAACAGCCACTTTCGAGGGGATGGCAGATTCTCTCTCCCTTACTGATAATCCCTCCTCCACTCCACCCCACAATGGGATTCCAAATGGGGACGCAAACCGCCTACTTTTCTCCTCTGGCACCTTCAAAATGCATGCCAAGCAATTCAAAATCAGTGGGATGCATGGGTAAAAGCCTAAAAGCTGATTGTATATCATTTTTAGCAAGTTCTGCTGCTTTTCCTGCCATTTTTACCAGTGTTTCAGAGCACCTTCAACTGATGCATAAGATACACTGGAATCTGTTTGAGAAATCTAACCATTTACAGACTGATCCTCTGGCCATGACAAATGGTGCATCAGTCTATATTCGCCTGGCTTTTTCTTCAGCATTACACCTAAAGGGGAAACTAATACATTTTCAAATGGACACTGTAAAAAGAAATATGCAATCCTGCCTGCTTTTAACTCCGAACTTAGCTTTTGTTGTACTATATGTGGCATCTCTTTTGCCGATTTGAGATTATCTGCTCATCTCTTCTGCCTTGGCACTGGATAACCAATTTTAAAACCATATTTGAAACCCCAAAATATTTTGGATGCTGCCTCACTATCTGAGTAGTACCTTAACCAATTTGATAACACTTCAATTCTAATTATGGTATGAGCTCTTTGGTGTATGTTGAAATTGCTGACCTCTGCCCCGCTGCATTCTCCCTTGTTCTCCAAATTTTGATCCTGCAAAACATCGGGTAAGTGTATGTTTTCCACCACATTGGAGCATTCATGCTTGTATTGGCAAAATTGCCTACTACAAAGTCCTTTGTTAAAATTCCAACATGACCCTGCATAAGATATTTGCCTCTTCCGATACCACCCCGCCCCAGCTTGGGCAGGACAATACTAAAAGGACCAATAAGTCACCGGTAAGCCGCTTTCTGTATGAGTCGTGGCTGGATTCTGCATGGATAACATTCATTGGAGCCATAATTTAGAGTCAACGTCATCCCATGGCTTATGGTTAAGACTGTCCCTGGCCCTGAACTCTTTGTCATAGCTTAACCAAGCATAATCTTCAAAATGCATTTGCGCTTTACGGATAATGTCTATGTATTTAAAAATTGCTAGTACTCTATCCTGATGTCTCTTACAATATATACTGCCATAAATTAAAAATGCAGATGTCCAATTTTCTGTGCTTTTAGGGACTCTATGCCTTCTTGCTAACTACCACTCTTCTTCCTTTGAACCTTCTTTTGCTTGAATATCCCTATGCAATAATTGAATACATCTATGAACCTCAAGTCTCCATATTCTATTCTTTGTTTTCTCCGATAAATGAGAACCCAAAGGCATCACAATACCAATAGATGGTAACTTCTTATGTACATTCTTATCCTCCTCATCACCATTTTTTTTTTCACCCTGCTTATCTTTATTGTTATCTTTTTCACTTTGAATCACCGTATCACACATTACCTTTTGGGGTCCTTCTCCTTAACCTTTTCTTGATGGTCATTAGACACTTTTACATCCCCTCGTGTATTTGTACCACAATCCCTTACCAGCTTACCCTCACCCACACCAATTGATCTTGTTTTATCTGCAATAAAATTGTCTGTGTTCTCCCATGCTGACCACTAAGATGCCCTGCCTTTTGGTAATTGTGTTGACCGTCTTTGGAATTCCTCAGCTTTTCATGTCTGTTGACTCTGTTTCTTTCCATCTTGCTCAATTGTTTAGTCCGCTCCTGACTTCTGCAATGTACTAAAAACATTTGTTTGCCCCGTTTTTCCCCTCTGTGCCACCATTCTTAATGATTTTTTACTGGATGATTTGACCCTATTATTATTTTCAAAACCTTCAAAATCAGATGATTCAGACAAAACTACATTTCCCATAACACCTAGGAACTTTGTTTCAGCAGCAATGTCATCTGCCAACTCACTATTGAAAACGTTCTCCACACATGAAACCTGTACAGCCGCTTTGGAGGGGATGGCAGATTCCCTCTCCCTTACTGATAATCCCTCCTCCGCCCCACCCTTCAATGGGATTCCAAATGGGGCTGCGAACCGCCTACTTTTCCCCTCTGGCTCGCCGCTGCCAGACGAGCAATGAACAAGCGTTTCCTCACTCTCACCGATGCTACCTGAAACATCAGCCTCAACCCGCCCATGAGACAAGGGGCCCGCCTCCCGATGGGCGTGTGTTGGATTCCATCAACGCCCCCCCATCCCCTTGACCACTTCCTGCATTCACCAGTGGCCGACGACACCACCTCCTACCTTAAGTCTCAGCCTTCCTCCTTCTGCCCGCTCCATCTCGAGGATCGAACAGCGTGACTTTGGTGCTGCATGCATTCTAATATATAGACTTCACTTTCCTCAACCGGTACCTCTGAATGCTGTTCCAAAGAGTCAACTGACACCAGCGCTTTATGAGGTAATTGTTTAACCTTTGCCTCAGACTCTGACTTGACTTTAATTTTATTCCCTTCCAGCAAACACGCTGCTACTGCTGCCGCTACTCCACCAGCCGCCCTCCTTTTAGGAAGTTCCAAACCCACCCACGCCTCCTGGTAAGCCTGGCTTCAGTATGTCCTCCCTGCCTGCTTCACATAATAACCTTATTGCTTTACAAATATCTTCATTAACTTCCACCTTTTAAGTACAATGAAGTGGTTTATATTCAGAAAGTCCCTAAACTTTACCTGACTAAAAATATTCCTGTCACATAAATTCCCTAAACACCCTTAGCACTGCCTCAGCGAATGCCTTCCTGCCCAAAAAACTACCAATACAACCTACCACTAAGCCCCACCCACACTACGTACCTCACCTATCCTAATTCATGGCCCATTCCATCATGCAAAGTCACCCAGGGGGAGACTGGCTAATGCCTAGCTCCCCCTGGGTCCCCTCATTTCTCCTGCAAATCAATCAGTGAGCATTTCTTTCTTTTAAAATAATACTGATAGATTCACAACATGACAAACATGTGCCTTATCTAAATTGGATCTCTCTGCTTTGATGTTACCTATGCCCAAAGTTTTAAATGTGGAAGAATCAAACTGCATAACTTCCACATCGGACATGGAGGCAATAATGGCAGGCATGATTAGGGGTACCAACAACCGGACCCCTTCTCACCTGACAGCCACGTCCCAGGTGACCACCAACATGCCCCAATTGCGCTCTGCCGCTCCCTCATAGGTTACAGGGGTCTCTCAAAGCCTTGCAGAGAAAGACACCCCAGAATTTCAAGTTGGAGATGAAAACCCAGCAATCACCTCTGCATCTCCCGCTCCCCTTGTCGCTGACAGGAAACAAAACAGGATATGCTAAGGTAAGGCTAGGATAATTATAGCCATTAGTTGGAGGGTGGGTGAGGTCAGCCAGCGTTTCCTGTTTTGTTTCCTGTCTTTGATTGGACATTATTCATTAGTAATGGCTGGGTCGAGGACGAGGGATGTAGAGGTAATGAAATATGGGAGGCTTAAAAGTAAGTGCTGGGCTTATTGGGTGCAGCAGTGGCACCACCCCCTTCCAAATGCATGAAGTTCAGAGAGCTGACAGATTCCATGGGACTGAGTAAAGAATAACAGTGTAAGTGCGTTCCTCTCTGTCTGCAAGAGGGCCTTAAGACGAAGGCCTTTACTTGCCTTTCATGACTTTCTAGATGGAGAGATGCAGGGGATATGCGGAGAGTGACTAGAAACATTTGTCCACGTGCGAGAGCCAGGAGAGAAGCAGCACGATCCATAGACCTCAGGTGTAGATGTACACTACAGCCTACTATCCAGCCAGCAACGCTTCGGTCCAGTTGTGATTCCAAACCTCGAAGGTGGCACAAAATAAAGTTTTCCAGCAGGATGGAAGCATCACTTCCATCCCCACTGTTAGCATCTGTTCTGATATCATTGCAAGATGGTGAAGGTAATTTACATAAATAGTTCCAATGTACACCATTCATAGGGAACAGGTGCCGAATGAATCATGTATTACAATGAAAGGATAATTCTTTTGCCAAAGGAGGCATATGGGTGAATGCCAGTGCAAATGCAATATTCTATATGATATGACTGACAGCAAAAAATGGATTAGCATCAGCAAAGCCTATAGGTCTGGTCTTTGCAGGCTAGCACAATGGTTATTTCTTTTCTATTTTTTCTACCATCAAAATATATAGAAAAAGAAAACATGCAGCCACCTAAACATGGCTGCTATATACTTACAATAAACATTTTTTAAATTAAAAACATTCACTGATGTGGCCATTTTCCTAGTGTTGGATTCATTAGTTTATTAATATTATTATTTGTGCAGTAGTTAAGTATAAATCACCACCTAACCATCCACTCACATTGCGGTCTGCTAGAAAGTTACAATACCACTTTAACACTTTATACCAGCCTTTATTAAGCAGATGGAAAATAAATCATCATTTAACCGTGTAGCCTAAGCGCAGGGCAAAATAAATAGCCAGTATTTAAAGTTAACTGAAAAAAGAACTAAAAAAAACCCACTTTAAACAAAATGCTCAATGACGGGAAAGAAACTATTTAAAACATTTTTTAACAACTGCACAGGATTTGTGCAGTGTTGCAAAGTCATCCTGTCCCCTGAGCACCCCCCAACTTTTTGCTGACTGGTACTGGTGGTAACTGACTCTGACTGACCCTGGGCTCTGCCTAACCAGGCCCAGGGCCAGTGCTATGCTGAAAAACACTTAGAACACAGTGAAAACACCTAAATACACTAGGGTACACTAAGGGTTGGGGTACCCCTGTGATTGGCATGACCTACCCCATAGGACCCTAGTACATAAAAGGGCAGGGGGATTGAAACTACCTCTCAGTCCCTAGTATATAATAGGGCATGGTAGTTTAGAGGCCTGCAGCCCTTTTCTGAACTTGCATGGGTGCGGTCAGTTTAAAAGTGGCCCTGTGCTGCAGGACTGCTTTTAAAAAGTAAATTGTACCCAAACCCAACCTTTGTATTTGGAGCACTTAAAAATGGTTAACCTACAATGTTTTGGCATATTAGGTACCCCCAGGGTCTCCCCTAGGTGTCCCAGGGGTGGGGGGCCAGGTATCTATAAAGTAGACCCTTATAAAATGAGTTTTATATGCCCTGGGTAAAGTGAAATTGCACATTTCACTCCCCACATTGTGATAAAGTGCTACCCAATATCGACTTTGGTGGTAGGAGCACTGTGGTGGGAGGATCTGCAATATTTCTGTATATTCAGAACCCCTAAAGTCTCCCCTAGGTATACCAGGGGTGGGGGTCCTGTAGATATAGGCAGAGTACTTATAAAATATGTTTTTATAAGCCCTGGTGCTGGAAAAATAGCCCAAGTCATTTTTCCAATTGCAAACCCCCTGCCACATAGGTTAACATGGGAGAAAGTTATTAACTGATAACCCTTGATAGGAGAAGGCTAAAAGTACCATTCCAAGACTTCCCAGAATGGTATTAATAAATCCAACAATATGATATTGTTGTACTTTTCCTAAAATGTACATACAAGAAGTTATAAGACTTTCTTGTTTGTAAGTCCAAATTCAGCCTTCCAGTGGTCTGTCCTGATTGGTCAGAGTTAAGGGGATCAACCAGGCTTCTTTGAAGAGATGATAAAGAGCCCGTGGGGTTGAACGCCTCTGCTGGGAGGGCAGTGTCCTGTTGCACAGGAAAGCCAGAGCAGGGGGAGGAGTTGAAAACAATGGACTTCAAGGGAAGGGGAGAACCCCAGTCACATTTACAACCTTACCCTCTTGAACCCCAGCCAGATGCTAGGATTAAGGAAGGAATATGCAGATGCAAGGGGGAGAGACTATGGAGATTAGTCATTCAAGGGGTGTGTTTTGCCAGCACTTCTCTCCCTGCTGGAAAATCAGCCATTATGAATTTGGAAGAATTGGTGCACTCTGGGACAAAATAGTGCCACACTCTGCAGGAAGTGGTCAGACCTTTGGGTGGAACCCTGCAGCCCAGCGACCTCCTGCTTGACCCAGAGAAGTTAGAATAAGTATCTGAGAAGGGCAGAGCCCCTCAGATCTGCTGCTTGAAACCTAAGAAAGCAAGACGGCCATGCTGGAAGTTTGATGTGTCTTAGTTGCAACTACAGCCTGTGGATTACTTTGCTGTAAAAGGACGAAAGAGTGGACTCCCTGCAAGCTACAGGTTAACAAAGATCACCTGGAACATCACCACAAAGAATCCTCAACCTGGAGAACTACCAGTGGATTTGTAAGGGTTTTGTCCAAGTGGATTGTGGGAACTGAAGTCCTCAACTTTCAAGGACCATCTTGGAGCTTCCAGACCCTTGGAGTGAGTTTGAGACACTTTGGGACCCTTTGGGGAACTTCAGGAAGAAGTTCCAGATGTTTGGAGAACTTTGGAGTAACTTTGGAAAAAAAGCTCCATAAGGGGACCGAGTCAACATGGCCAGCCAAGTCGCCTGCCTTCAACCGCGAGCCAGCCTGCCATCCAGGTTTGTCCTGCTGAAAAGCTCCGTAAGTCCTACTTCCAGAGTTTGACCGGGAGTAGCAGAAATCCGAGGCTGGCGAACCCTCACCGAATCTGGCCTAGTGAAGAGCATCGAGGGACCCCGCGAGAAAAAGCTCCGTAAAAGTTTCTAAGTCCGAACAAAGCAAAGGTGACCGGGAGCAACCGGGAACACCAGGACGTCTGCCTTCAACCGCGTGTCGGCCTGGGTCCTTGGTTTGTTCCGCTGGAAAGCTCCAGAGGTCGACTTCCATAAGTTTGACCGGGAGCTCGTCGCAAGGCAATCTGGCGAACCCTCACCGAATCCGGACTGGCTGTGAGCTTTGAGAGACCCCGGGAAGAAAAGCTCCAGAAAAGTTTTTAAGTCAGAAGGTAAAACTTTGACCCAGACCTACCGCGAGGGGTAGCCGCCCAGGGCTCCATCGCGGTTGGCCTGAAACTTTGACTTTGACCCGGTCTATCGCCACCAGTTGTCCCGATAAGGCGCTATATGTTTCTATGTGCTAGAAAGTGCTAAATCTTTGAAAATTCTTATCTCTGGTTCCCTATATTGGATTTTTGTTGTTTTGGTGTCATTTTAAAGATATTAATATCTCCTATTGTCATAAATTGGTTTTGGATTTTTATTTTGTATGGTATCTTAATTATTTACTGAAATTGTGTTTTTAAATGCTTTACATACCTGTCTTTGAAGTTAAGCCTGCCTGCTCGTAGCCAAGCTACCAAGGGTTGAGCATAGGAATAATTTTCTAAGAGCTATTCTGAGCCCTATACTGTGTTAGTGGCCTTATTGCCAGTGGCAGATATACATTTGCCCTTACCAATACCCATACCAAGCCATTTACACCAAACAAAAAGAGCAACAGGGCCTACACACACCCCTGACAGACTCCTAATGTGGATCTTATTTTAAGGGAGAGTTCACCAACTACTCCAAATCGAATTCTAACAGCACTGCATCCTGCAAAGCAAGTATATGATAGCCAGATCACTCCCTTCCTTCTTGAAAACAACCCAGAGTTTTAATCGATTGACAATGTCAAAGGCACAGGAAAGGTCCGTAAAGGCTAAATGTATTGACCCTTTCCTGGCCTTGACGCATTTCTCTAGAATTAACTGGAGATTAAGGGTCTGTTCTTCTGTGCCAACGACAGGTCAGACACCAAATTGTACCCTGGAAAGAATCTTATTGTCCTCCACCCAAGTTACTAGTTTGGGAAAAAAATCTAACTAATCTTTAAGGCGCTATCTAACAAAAAACAGGGCAATAGCAGCTAGGTACATTCTTATTCCCTTTTTTAAAGATCAGGACCATTATTGCCTCTCTCCATGTAGGCACTAAGTGCCCTTAAATCTCTGCTCTTATAACATTTGTCAGTATATGGGCCCAAAAAGAGATGTGTTCCTAATAAATGTCTAAAGGGACTCCGTTGTGGTCAGCAGACATTTCCTGCAGAGCTAGCTTTAATTGCATGAATGACATCTATAGACTGGATCAAAAGTCATATTATGTGATCATTGGTCACATGATATATCATCCATACTAGGAAAATTAGGTTCAAGTTTGACTGGATTAAAAATGTTAGTGAAATAGTCGACCCAAATCTGGACAAGAATAAGGGATTCAATTACAGGTTTTTGATACCCAGAAAGTAAAGGGTAGTAAACAACTTCCCAGAAAACTGTGCAGTCCTTTACGTTCCCTTCCTTCTCTAAATCCTTCTAGGCTTTAGCTCTAATCTCAGTTTTCCTAGTTTTTTGGTTTTTATTATAAGCCCTCCTAGCAGATATTATTTCATCCCTTTGAATTTGAATTTCTTTGGAGAGCTGCTTTTGATTGTTTATGGGCAACTGTGCATGCATGATTACATCAACCATGCTTGGGATTACATTTAACTGATTTTGTTTGGAACAGCCTCAAGGAAATAGAAGAACAGACTTGGTAAAAAGCTTCTATGATATTGTCCGGTGCTTCATCATCAGCAGTCAGAATCCTGAAGTCAAGCTGATGATCCCTACCCAGATCTTCCAAGAAGTGTTCCTTATCGACTTTTTCCCTTTTAGTTATGATTCCTTTGTTTTCAGTATATATTACTTCTGACCATCGCACTGTTAAGATTATCAGTTAAAATCAGACCCAGGTTAGCTGTGAGTGTGTTTTGGCCAATAATGCAACTCGATACAACCTTGTAGTCCTGCAGCAGGTGTGTCAAATCCAAGGAAACAATCATGAAATCGATTTCACTACATTTCCCATTTTCCTTTGAAAGTATGGCAGCTGGGAGTGTCTGTAAGCCTAGAGTCCCTTGCAAAACCTAAATGCCTATCTCTTATAATCCCATTTAATGCTTCCCCATATGGATCATGCTTGAAATGAGTCTGTTCCTCTTTTAAACCACACTGGGTAATATTCCTTGCTGTGCACAGATGAAGGTTGAAAACCCTAACCGTTAGGAATAAAACCTCCTTACAGTATCAATCAAGAAATCCAGCTACATCCTCATCTATATAATCAATATTCTTAGTAAAATTAACATGAAAAAGATTACAGTAATAGTTAATCAGCAGAATATCAAAAAGAATACGGAATCATTAAAAGCATAATTTGCTAGAATGAGGTAGTGTGGATTTCTCTCACAGCTACGTTAGTACGTTTTACTGAAACTGGGGTTGCTACACCCCTTTAGCTCTACCTGGACCATACATGCAGTGAAAACCATTATTACTAAATTAATTTTCCATCCAGGTTTTCTGGAGGCATATTATATCATAGTCTCTTATGGCTACTTGCCAATCAGGGTTGGAAAGTTTTTAGCAAATGCTGGCAACTTTCCAGGACAGCACCTTTATACAATGATTTTTTGTGGATGTGTTGGAAATCTCCACTCCTTTGGTAAGCTTTATTACAGTTTGTTGAACGACCGCCTACCCTATATTTTCCTATGAACATTGGTCCTCACATGACTTAGATGTGGTATGTGGTTCAAGTCAGTCCTGGCTATCCAAAGGAAATAAAACTTAAAAACTGTTGCTTGTCTCAATGTTAAAAGTCATCTGAGCACCGGGAGAAATTGCATTTGTTACAGTTGGAGTAAGCGGTCTATAGAAATACCCCAAAGGTAGAGCTTTATTTGAGCCATGAACAAAGTTCAATCTATGCAAACATTGTAGAAGAAACCTGACGATACTGGAATTTTTAAACTTAACAATTACGCAGTCTCCTGGGGATTCATTTCCATGTATACCCAACTACAGAGCTCTTCTAACTGAAAGAACTTCTGATGCTAGATCATGAAACCACTTTGCATTCAACTTTAACCAGCAGACGTTTTTATCTTTTAGAGCGGAAAAATCCTCCTTCTGTGTTGCACATAAAATTGGGACATCCTTCAAAATTAGCATATAAGGTGTGCATTCCGGGTGGAGTCGAAGAAGGCATTTTTGAGCTTAGTTGGGGGCCTGCTGGCCGGATTTGGGCTGTGTCTATCATTGTTGGAAAGATTATCTTTTTGATGGGCCATCATAATAACCTTTTGTGTGGGCTGATTGGGTATGGGTTCAGCCTAACTCAGTTTGAAAAAAGATTGCGTGGATGGAGCCAGCTTGCTGTATAAGGAGAACTTACTGGAGGAAGAACCAGGAAGATCACTGACCTGTTGGGCCAGACATATAAGCTTGCTTACTGTGGTTTCTATAACCTTTAGTTTCTTTAAAATGGGATTGCAGAACTCTAGCTTTTTCTTCAAGATTAGCAAAACACTTAGTGCAATTGTCAATTATGCTTTGCTCTAAATCATGCTTATCTTTTGGAGCCTGTTTCTCCACCATAGAGACTTTCTTCTGGGACTTCTTGGGTCCATTTATTTGTAGCTAGAAATGAGTTGAAATCACCTTCCACCTTCTCTTCAACTATTGAAGAGTAATCCTGTTCCTTCTTTTTGGTCTGAGGTAAATTTGAGGTTGCATAGTGCCTTGATACACATTCTACCCCAATAGCCAAACATACTTCAGGGTTCCTTTGTTTGCAGGACGGCAACTAGTTTGTTGTATAGTTACTTATCAGATCCTGAAGCAATAGGATTAGCAAAAATCTTCACTCACCCCCTGCCCCCCCCAATGAAGCAGTAGTGTTTGGAGATCCCGGGCCAGTCTCAGAGAGCCCCTTTCTCTCCAATGGTGGGATTGGCCTTCCTTTTGCCCATCTCGCCCAAACAATAGCCATGGACAGCAGCACATCCTAAAGCAGAAACAGTACCTGTATATATATCCAGGATTCAGCAGGGTCTCAGCCCTCTAACCGGGGAGGGGGGACAGCCCAGCCTTGTCCAGGCACAGACTAGAGCAGACAGGCTCGCTCTTGGTGTCCGACATGAGTCCTGCATCGCAGGGAAGAAGGCGCTTAACAGTGTAATGTCCAGGAAGCCCAAACTCCTGCTCCTGTCGAGACTTGTGGGTGATTGAGTCCCCAAACACATCAACTGGCATCCCACGCCACAGGGGAGGAAGGCGCTTAAGAGTGCAGTGTCCCGGAAAGCCTCACCTTCTGATTCTACTGAGGTTTGTGGGTGATTGAGTCTCCATACACACCGACTGGCAAAAATATCTCAAATAAATCCATATGAGGGCGGAAAGACACACAGTTTTGAAATTCATCTTCAGGAACCCTGATGGTGAATTCCATAAAACTGTCCCAAACAGACAAGGAGCACAGTAATTCTCCATCATAGCTCTTCCTTAAAACAGATCTGTTTAGCTCGAAATTGAATTGTGTGTTGCATTCAATTCATTTAATAATTTTGATGTTGATACAAAAGGGTGCAGATCACTGATTTGACAGACCCAAAGTTTTCATGAGAGATGTCTCAGTGTCTAATAAATAATGGTCTAAGCAAGAGAAAGTTAGACATATATATAGGAGGCTTCAAGCCCTATTTATGGTATGGCTTTACAGCGAAGCTGTAACCAGAAAATTATGTGTGTATCACCACGAGAGAGGCTTTGGCTCCGCCCACATGTTGGGAGCCAGGAGTACACGTTTTGATTGGGAAGAAGTTGTGAGCTTCCCCAAAAGATAGTGCTTCCAGCTGTGATGATTTTATGTATCCTGCTGATGAGCTTGAATTTTCAAGGGCACACACATTCCATTGCAATGCTATTAAAGTGTCTTAGATAACTAGATAATTTATGGCGTTTTTCTCTGGCAGCAGCAAAGATAGGAGGAGGGCAGTCATTAACGTACATGGATTTTTAAGTCTGGCTTGATAATGCATTTATAAGCTCGATCTATTGGTATTGCCATTGCTTGTTACGGAACTGTTGACTGTTTGAATATCACACTCCTCACTCTTCTGATTTCACAAATATGGCTTGAAGCATGTACATTGTGAGAAGTTGGCCTGGCATATGCTGTCCACTAATTATAGTGGGCACCTTGCACCAGTCCAAATCGACTCTTATGGTAGGTAGGTTTAAAGACAACCTTATTGAAAGCTATCCTAGTGGTAGCTGTGGAGAGCAGCCTTCAGGCTAAGTCTTGAAGGAATGTAAAGCAGCTTGTTTTACCAGTCTATAATCTCTTGAGTGACCAAATGAAAGAGCACCACACCAGGTATATATTCAAAATATATGTATTTATTACTAAACACACCCCTCTAGTCTCTTTATGAGGCTAGAGTTCGAAGTACATAGGTTATAAGATCTCAAATCACAGTAATAGCACAAATACACGTTTGGGCCCTAGGGGCGTACCAAACCATATACCAATAAAGTGGTATGCGAACCACGACTGAACTAGACACTAGGCCTAGAGCCTCTAGAAGTGCTTGGACCACAAGGAACCACCCAAGGTAGTGACACAGGGGACCCACGGGAGACGCGTGCAGTGTAAATACACAACCGCGATACGCCGTTAACTTCTATGGAGAAAGTCGGGATCGGGAAAATAGAGGAAAGGGACACTTAAAAGAGGACTAGGACAAAACCCCTTGAGATCTAGGACTTTGAAGAGTCTCTACCCACGGGAGCACCGGAGTACTCGTGTTACCTCACCCAGGGAAGCCGGGTGCATAGGTGCCTTTCGGGGTCGGGTTTCGTCGTCGGTTCTTATGGCGATCTGCTGCAAAGTGCTGCTGGCGACCAGGAGAAAAGTGTCCGGGTGGATCCAAGAGTGGATCGGAGTTCTGAAGAACCTGAAAGCAGAGGGGACAGAGTCTGGGTCACTAGCCAGTGACCAGGGAGGTGATGGACAGATGCCCACCGATGTCGAGTGCTTCAGGTTCGATGACGGTCGTCTTGACTCTTCAGCCACGAGGTCCGGGAGGCGTTGTCGGTGACCAGGAGCAGGATTCGGGCTGCTGCTCGATGTCTGTCGAGTGCAGAGGTGTCGGCGACCAGATTGGACCCAACAAGCCTTGGCAACGGCAAGTCTTGAGTAAGATGTAGATCGTCGATGATGCAGACCAGCAAGGTCTGGGGAACTCACCCAGCGAGGGTAAGTGAGGGCAGGCCTGGAGCAACCAGACTGCCAAGTAAAGAAAAGATTGGCCTTCGTTAAGGGCTACTAGCCAACGGGCTAGCGACCGCGAAGGAGCCTCGTGACGCCGCACGTGGAGCTGGCTTACAGGACACTCGTGGAGTGGGGGCCAGTGATCTTCGGTGCAGGTGGTGCTGGAGGCTAGGGCTACTCGGAGCCCAAAGCACGACTTCTTGGGAGACCCAGAAGATGGTGCACTTGCAAATGTGCTCGGTGTCCAGGGGTCACGGTCTCAAGTCACCCACGATAGCCACGGGCCTCAGCTTTGCTGGGGACTCAGGGTAGCCTCGGGGAAGTCTGAGAATCCACCTCTGGTGATGCGATGACTTCGGCGTCCGACGGGAGCTTCAGTGATGCGAACCGGACAGATGCTTCTTTGGTGCCTGCCAAGCAGGGGAGTCACTCCTTGACCCCAAGGGAGATTCTTCAGTCCTCTAATCGTGAGTAGAGCGTCGAAGGTCCAGGATTCTGTTTCAGAGTTTCGTCCAGGTATAATCTAAAGTCCTAAGGACTGGGTTCCTACCTTTATTCTAAAAATAGGGGATGGACTACTCTGTGGCCCCACCTATGGGTGGGTCAGGGCAGAGGGGTGGCTACACCCCTTTCCCTTTGTCCAGTTCGCGCCAAAGCAGGGGCTGCAAGCCCCTGATCCGGTTTGAACTGGGGTATGCACAGGGACACCAAATGTGCCCCCAGTGCAGGACTTCAAAGCACCCGAAAGTGCTCCCGCCCAGCCCCAATACACATTGTCCTGTCTGGGGAGGTGGTCACACCTCCCTGGGACAGGAAACCTATTGTCCAGGCCTCCCCTGCCGGAGTTTCGTCCAGCAGCAGGAGGCCAGACTCGTGTCTGTGGCAGCAGCATCCATTTTGTGATGCCAGGGCTCTGGAAAGAAGTTACCGGACTCGTCAGAGTTAACATGCCTTTCCTCTAGAAGGGTGGAATGCTACCCCCGCCGCCAGGATTGGCGGGGGGTAGTATTCCAAGATGTTTGACACCAAACACGACATGTTTAGGTGCAGCCATTCCATAGTTAGCATTTTACCGCGAGGATATAATGCGTTTAAGAGTATATGGTCAGGCTGCACTACAAACAGCATCAGAGATGGTCTCCGAACGCTGCAGAGGGGCCCTGCTCATGCAGGGGCACCCTCTCACATAGGAACCATGCACTCTGCCTTTAGGATTGATAAGGCCTGCCTTAGGAGTGACTTATAGGTTTATATGTGTGTATGCTTTTAGTGATATAGGTAACCTATACCACAGCAAGGGGTGCATGCACCACCTTACCCAGGCTGCAGTAGCAGACCTGTGGTGTCAGTTTGGATGGCCTACCAGGGGTGGCATAATACATGCTGCAGCCCCTGGCAGGCCTCTGAGGTACCTATGCCCTTGGTACATAGTATACCATATACTAGGGACTTACAAGGGCACTCCAGATCCCAATCAGTGATGTGCCTAAGGCACATGGAGACCCTTTTAAAGAGGAAACAGCTAGGCTGGGGTTCTGAATAGCAGGGCCCCAGCCAGACTAATGTCGAAAACCAGTGAAGTATCAGCAAAAAGTGGGGGTACCCCTGTGAAGCAGATCCTACTCTCCTACACAACCCCCCCCAAACGTAGGGACATTAAACTAACCTTGCCCAGTTAAGTCTTCATGTTCTAAGTGGAAATACCTAGAGAGTCCATCTGCATTCGCATGGTTACTCCCAGGCCTATGTTCCACTGTAAAGTCCATCCCCTGTAGGGAAATGGACCACCTAAGCAGTTTGGGGTTTTCACCCTTCATTTGTTTTAGCCATAAGAGGGGCTTATGGTCTGTCTGAACCAGGAAGTGTGTACCAAACAAGTATGGCCTCAACTTCTTCAGAGCCCAGACCACAGCAAAGGCCTCCCTCTCTATGGCTGACCAACGTTTCTCTCTAGGGGTCAGCCTTCTGCTAATAAAAGCTACTGGCTGATCCTGACCTTCTTCATTCAATTGTGACAGTACAGCCCCTACCCCCAATTCAGATGCATCAGTTTGAACAATGAACTTCTTGGAGTAATCAGGACTCTGCAGAATTGGAGCAGTGCACATGGCCTGCTTGAGGTCATCAAATGCCTTTTGACAGCTAGCTGTCCACTGAACCTTTTTGGGCATTTTCTTAGAAGTTAAGTCATTCAAGGGTGTCACTATTGATCCATACCCCTTGACAAATCTCCTATAGTACCCAGTCAGGCCTAAGAAGGCTCTCACCTGAGTCTGGGTAGTGGGAGCAGTCCAGTCCATGATGGTCTGGATCTTGCTCTGCAAAGGTTGAACCTGGCCTCCACCCACAAGGTGGCCCAGGTACACAACCTGACTCTGCCCTATCTGGCACTTAGTGGCCTTGATAGTCAGGCCTGCCTTTTGCAGGGCCTGTAAAACATTCCTGAGGTGGACCAGGTGATCCTCCCAGGTGGAGCTAAAGACAGCAATATCATCTAGATAAGCTGCACTATAGGCCTCCAGTCCTGTGAGAACTGTGTTCACCAACCTCTGGAAAGTGGCAGGTGCATTTTTCAGACCAAAGGGCATTACCACAAATTGATAATGCCCACTAGGGGTTGAAAATGCTGTTTTGGGCTTTGCAGTATCAGCTAGTCTGATCTGCCAGTAGCCAGCTGTTAGGTCAAATGTGCTGAGATATTTGGCAGAGGCCAAAGTATCTATGAGCTCATCTGCCCTGGGTATTGGATGGGCATCAGTCCTAGTGACTGCATTGAGGCCCCTGTAGTCTACACAAAACCTCATCTCTCTTTTCCCACCACTGGTGTGAGGTTTAGGTACTAGGACTACTGGACTAGCCCAAGGGCTATCTGAGGGCTCAATCACTCCCAATTCCAACATCTTCTGGACTTCAGTCCTGATACAGTCCCTGACATGGTCAGGTTGCCTATAAATCTTGTTTTTAATAGGCAGACTGTCCCCAGTGTCCACTTCATGAGTGCACCAGGTGGTCTGACTGGGTGTCAGTGAAAACATATGCCTAAACTGATTGAGGACTTGCCTGCAATCAGTTTGTTGCTGGGTAGTGAGGCTGCCTGCCAAGGCTACACCATCAACTGACCCATCGTCAGGGTTCTGTGAGAGCAGGTCAGGGAGTGGGTCACTCTCTTCCTCCTGCCCTTCATCAGTAGCCATGAGCAAGCCCATGTCTGCCCTGTCCACATATGGCTTAAGTCTGTTGACATGGAGAACCCTTTGGGGACTCCTGGGTGTTCCCAGGTCCACTAAGTAAGTGACCTCACCCTTCTGCTCAACAATAGTGTGGGGTCCACTCCATTTGTCTTGGAGAGCTGCTGGGGCCACTGGCTCCAACACCCACACCTTCTGTCCTGGCTGGTAAACAGTCAGAACAGCCTTTTGGTCATGCCAGGCCTTCTGAAGTTCCTGGCTAGCCTCAAGGTTTTTGGTTGCCTTTTTCATGTACTCAGCCATCCTGGAGCGGAGACCAAGTACATAGTCCACTATATCTTGCTTTGGGGGCTTGAGAGGTAACTCCCATCCTTCCTTCACCAAGCACAGTGGACCCCTCACAGGGTGGCCAAACAGAAGTTCAAAAGGGCTGTACCCAACCCCTTCTGAGGCACCTCCCTATATGCGAATAAAAGGCAGGGCAAGAGTATGTCCCATCTACGCCTAAGCTTTTCTGGGAGCCCTTTAATCATGCCCTTCAAGGTTTTGTTGAATCTCTCAACTAAACCATTGCATTGTGGGTGATAGGGTGTGGTGAACTTATAAGTAACTCCACACTCCTTCCACATTGCCTTTAAGTACCCAGACATGAAGTTTGCACCCCTGTCTGATACCACCTCCTTAGGAAAGCCCACTCTTGAGAAAATTCCCAGGAGGGCCCTTGCCACCACAGGTGCTGTAGTGGTCCTAAGGGGTATAGCCTCTGGGTACCTGGTGGCATGATCCACTACCACCAGTATAAATCTGTGCCCAGATGCTGTTTGGGGATCCATGGGACCAACAATGTCAATCCCTACCCTCTCAAAGGGCACCCCCACCACAGGTAGTGGTATCAGGGGGCCTTTGTAGTGCCACCTGCTTTGCCACTGGCTTGGCAGGTTACACAGGAGCGACAAAACTCCTTACTGTCTTCAGACATGTGGGGCCAGTGAAAGTGAGGGACAATTCTGTCCCAAGTCTTGTTCTGGCCCAGGTGTCCTGCTAAGGGAATATCATGGGCTAGGGTCAATAGGAAGCCCCTGAACTTCAAAGGTATTACCAACCTCCTGGTAGCACCAGGCTTGGGGTCTCTACTCTCTGAGTACAGGAGTCCATCATCCCAATACACTGTATGGGGACCACTAGCTTTCCCAGCAGCCTCAGCAGCAGCTTGCTGTCTGAGGGGTTCAAGGGAGGGGCAGCTCTGCTGCTCCTGGCTCAGATCTGCCCTAGAAGGTCCCCCTGTCCCCAAGAACTCAACCTGGTCAGGTTCAAGTTCCTCTGGGACAGTTCCTTCTTCAGGGCTGAGATCATCCCCCTCAAGGGACTGATCTTCCTCCTGAGCCAAGGGGGAAGGCACTGCCTTAACCCTACTACTCCTCCTCTTGGAAGGCACTTGGTCCATTCTTCCAGAATCCAAGGCCTGTTCAGTGCTAGACATTTTGGCTTGTGACCTGGTCACAGCAAACACATCTGCAGGGATCCCCAGCATTTCTGCATGGGTCCTGAGCTCCACTTCTGCCCAAGCAGAAGTCTCTAAGTCATTGCCAAGCAAGCATTCGACTGGTAGGTTTGCACTTACCACAACCTTCTTAAGGCCAGTTACCCCTCCCCAGGAGAAGTTAACAACTGCCAGAGTATGGTCTGTTCTGACATTGCTAGCATTGGTCACTTGGTACATCTCACCAAGCATAACTTGCCCAGGTAGCACAAGGTCTTGTGTCACCATTGTGACACTTGCCCCTGTGTCCCTAAATGCCAAAGCCTCTCGTCCATTGATTAAAGGCTGTTGTCTGTACTTGCCCAGATTACTGGGACTCATAGAGGAGGGCACATCCATGCCTCCATCACAGACTAACACAGCCTGAGTCAGTTCTCTAACTAGGTCAGAGCCCAACTCAGTTCCCAGGGTGAACCCTACTAAACCCTTTGCTGGAGCACTTCCACCAACTGTACTAGGGGGAACAGGTGCCTTAGGGGCATTGGTGGGTGCTGGACTGGAGTCTTTGGACTTGGTGCAATCACTGGTCCAGTGGGTCTTTTGCTTACAGACCTTGCACCATGGTTTTCTTTGGCCTTTACCCTTGGTAGACTGGGAATCCCCACCAGAAGAAGATTTTTGGGGGCCTGATGAAGACTTTTGATCTTTACCCTTCTCCCCACCCTTGTCAGAGTTCTTAGCATCTTGCTTCTTGGTTTCCCCACCTTGGTTCTGTACCTTCTGCTTCACCCTGGTTCTGACCCATTTGTCTGCCTTCTTTCCCAATTCTTGGGGAGAGGTCAGATCAGAGTCAACCAGGTACTGATGCAACAGCTGATTTTGACAGTTATTAAGAATCTGCTCCCTCATTATCAGATTATACAATCCTGAGAAGTCACACACCTTACTGCCCATCAACCAGCCTTCCAGAGCCTTGGCAGAACAATCCACATAGTCTACCCAGTCTTGAGTCTGTGCTTTTTGGGTGTCTCTGAACTTCAACCTGTACTGTTCAGTGGTTAGGCCAAACCCATCAATAAGAGCACTCTTCAAGACCTTGTAATTGTCAGCATCCTCCTCTCTAACAGTGAGGAGCTTGTCTCTACCTTTGTCAGCAAAGGAGAGCCACAAGATTGCTGCCCACTGCTCCTGAGGGACCTTCTGTACTTTACAGGCCCTCTCTAAAGCAGTTATCCATTTGTGGATATCATCCCCACTCTGGTAGGGAGGGACAATCTTGCTCAGGTTCCTATGGTCATAGGACCTTTCCCTATCTCTAGGGACATGGCTGCCACCATGGGACTCTAGTCCCAACTTTCTTCTCTCTTTAAGGAGATCTAGGGATTCTCTATCTAAAGCCAATTGCTTCTTCCTGATCTCCAGTTGAGTTTCCTCATACTGGACCAGTCTCTTTCTTCTCTCATGAGAGGATTCCCTCCTGTGAGAAGAAACAGAGCTCCCTATGGAGGTGCCAGAGTGGTTAGACTCCTGAGAAGGAGACCTAGACTTTCTGAGCACACTCATAATCCTTCCTGGGGGGACAAAGGTGTGGTTCTCCAGATCCTCATCTTCATCTTCCCCAGAAGGGATTGGGTTTTCCAGGTCAGGGTCATTGTCACCCTCCTGGTCAGTTTCAGAGGGGGGCTGGGGGTAGTAGTACCCCTGGCCCCTTCCTCATCTGCTGGCCCACCCTCTGCTCCTACCCCTTCAGTCTCTGAAGACTTACTAAGATCATAAGCCACCAACAACTCCTGGAGGTGTTGGGTGGTGGGACTTTGGCCTGTCCTTAATTTCCTCACGTTACACAAAGCTCTCAGTTCCAAGAATGGGAGTGTGTCATACTTGGAGGGGGAAGCTCCATGGCTTCCTGCAGGGCATCTTTGGATCCTGCTTTTAAAGACATTACTAGTGTGGTGTGGTGTATGCACTACCTACTCTAGTGTGGCCTACTAAACTCTCTTGAGTTGTAGAAAGGGTTGTGCTATCCCTTAACACACAACTCTAAGTTCAGTAGAACTTACTGATATTCTAAGCTTAAATTATATGTACCTTAGGTACCTTTAGTGGTTTTCAGTTGATCAATTCAATTGAGATTATCTGGTAAAACAATAGCAAGCTGGAATCCCACACGCTGCACACCAATGTGAGAAGTTGGCCTGGCATATGCTGTCCACTAATTATAGTGGGCACCTTGCACCAGTCCAAATCGACTCTTATGGTAGGTAGGTTTAAAGACAACCTTATTGAAAGCTATCCTAGTGGTAGCTGTGGAGAGCAGCCTTCAGGCTAAGTCTTGAAGGAATGTAAAGCAGCTTGTTTTACCAGTCTATAATCTCTTGAGTGACCAAATGAAAGAGCACCACACCAGGTATATATTCAAAATATATGTATTTATTACTAAACACACCCCTCTAGTCTCTTTATGAGGCTAGAGTTCGAAGTACATAGGTTATAAGATCTCAAATCACAGTAATAGCACAAATACACGTTTGGGCCCTAGGGGCGTACCAAACCATATACCAATAAAGTGGTATGCGAACCACGACTGAACTAGACACTAGGCCTAGAGCCTCTAGAAGTGCTTGGACCACAAGGAACCACCCAAGGTAGTGACACAGGGGACCCACGGGAGACGCGTGCAGTGTAAATACACAACCGCGATACGCCGTTAACTTCTATGGAGAAAGTCGGGACCGGGAAAATAGAGGAAAGGGACACTTAAAAGAGGACTAGGACAAAACCCCTTGAGATCTAGGACTTTGAAGAGTCTCTACCCACGGGAGCACCGGAGTACTCGTGTTACCTCACCCAGGGAAGCCGGGTGCATAGGTGCCTTTCGGGGTCGGGTTTCGTCGTCGGTTCTTATGGCGATCTGCTGCAAAGTGCTGCTGGCGACCAGGAGAAAAGTGTCCGGGTGGATCCAAGAGTGGATCGGAGTTCTGAAGAACCTGAAAGCAGAGGGGACAGAGTCTGGGTCACTAGCCAGTGACCAGGGAGGTGATGGACAGATGCCCACCGATGTCGAGTGCTTCAGGTTCGATGACGGTCGTCTTGACTCTTCAGCCACGAGGTCCGGGAGGCGTTGTCGGCGACCAGGAGCAGGATTCAGGCTGCTGCTCGATGTCTGTCGAGTGCAGAGGTGTCGGCGACCAGATTGGACCCAACAAGCCTTGGCAACGGCAAGTCTCGAGTAAGATGTAGATCGTCGATGATGCAGACCAGCAAGGTCTGGGGAACTCACCCAGCGAGGGTAAGTGAGGGCAGGCCTGGAGCAACCAGACTGCCAAGTAAGGAAAAGATTGGCCTTCATTAAGGGCTACTAGCCAACAGGCTAGCGACCGCAAAGGAGCCTCGTGACGCCGCACGTGGAGCTGGCTTACAGGACACACGTGGAGTGGGGGCCAGTGATCTTTGGTGCAGGTGGTGCTGGAGGCTAGGGCTACTCGGAGCCCAAAGCACGACTTCTTGGGAGACCCAGAAGATGGTGCACTTGCAAATGTGCTCGGTGTCCAGGGGTCACGGTCTCAAGTCACCCACGATAGCCACGGGCCTCAGCTTTGCTGGGGACTCAGGGTAGCCTCGGGGAAGTCTGAGAATCCACCTCTGGTGATGCGATGACTTCGGCGTCCGACGGGAGCTTCAGTGATGCGAACCGGACAGATGCTTCTTTGGTGCCTGCCAAGCAGGGGAGTCACTCCTTGACCCCAAGGGAGATTCTTCAGTCCTCTAATCGTGAGTAGAGCGTCGAAGGTCCAGGATTCTGTTTCAGAGTTTCGTCCAGGTATAATCTAAAGTCCTAAGGACTGGGTTCCTACCTTTATTCTAAAAATAGGGGATGGACTACTCTGTGGCCCCACCTATGGGTGGGTCAGGGCAGAGGGGTGGCTACACCCCTTTCCCTTTGTCCAGTTCACGCCAAAGCAGGGGCTGCAAGCCCCTGATCCGGTTTGAACTGGGGTATGCACAGGGACACCAAATGTGCCCCCAGTGCAGGACTTCAAAGCACCCGAAAGTGCTCCCGCCCAGCCCCAATACACATTGTCCTGTCTGGGGAGGTGGTCACACCTCCCTGGGACAGGAAACCTATTGTCCAGGCCTCCCCTGCCGGAGTTTCGTCCAGCAGCAGGAGGCCAGACTCGTGTCTGTGGCAGCAGCATCCATTTTGTGATGCCAGGGCTCTGGAAAGAAGTTACCGGACTCGTCAGAGTTAACATGCCTTTCCCTCTAGAAGGGTGGAATGCTACCCCTGCCGCCAGGATTGGCGGGGGGTAGTATTCCAAGATGTTTGACACCAAACACGACATGTTTAGGTGCAGCCATTCCATAGTTAGCATTTTACCGCGAGGATATAATGCGTTTAAGAGTATATGGTCAGGCTGCACTACAAACAGCATCAGAGATGGTCTCCGAACGCTGCAGAGGGGCCCTGCTCATGCAGGGGCACCCTCTCACATAGGAACCATGCACTCTGCCTTTAGGATTGATAAGGCCTGCCTTAGGAGTGACTTATAGGTTTATATGTGTGTATGCTTTTAGTGATATAGGTAACCTATACCACAGCAAGGGGTGCATGCACCACCTTACCCAGGCTGCAGTAGCAGACCTGTGGTGTCAGTTTGGATGGCCTACCAGGGGTAGCATAATACATGCTGCAGCCCCTGGCAGGCCTCTGAGGTACCTATGCCCTTGGTACATAGTATACCATATACTAGGGACTTACAAGGGCACTCCAGATCCCAATCAGTGATGTGCCTAAGGCACATGGAGACCCTTTTAAAGAGGAAACAGCTAGGCTGGGGTTCTGAATAGCAGGGCCCCAGCCAGACTAATGTCGAAAACCAGTGAAGTATCAGCAAAAAGTGGGGGTACCCCTGTGAAGCAGATCCTACTCTCCTACACACATGATGCATTTATGTGTCATATTGTCTATAATGGCCAGAACGTAGAGTGTCCCGTAGGGAAAGAAGGCAACCAGAGCACTGCATATTGGGTGGAGGCTTACATTTGTAAACAAGCATTTGCAATGCAATCGGTCACGCCTTTGGGGCCTTATAAGTATTTAGCCTCCAGCATATTTTCTGTGGCTGATGCAGGAAAGCGAAACAGTGTGTCTCCAATCGAGGACCAGCTGTGTGCAAAATGCCAAATATCGAAGGATTGGTTAAGTTAATAAGGTAATAATGCCCTAAAATAAGGGGATGGGGGTGTTAAAGCTATATCTGAATTGAGACAAATGGCCCATGGCACTTGCTTCATGTGAGTGCATAAAATGAAGATAAATACCTTTCAGTTAGAAATTTATCTTTTTCATTTTTCTCTAGTTTTGCATGTGTATGCATGTATGTATGCATGCATAGGTTTACATAAAGCACAGAGCTAGCTGCAGTGCAATGGAGTTTTGAGTAAGGGTGGGAGTCCTGACTTAAGATTCAGGATTGTTTACAGTCAAGCAGAATGTTCGAGGGTAGCAAAGCCTATACTCACTGAAGGGGTAGATTTTCAGATCATTTCTGTGCTGTAGCAGGATTGGAACCGTTCTGATGTTGATGGGGATGTTGGTCCAAAACCTGAGAGCCTAGATGGAGCAAGTTACTCTTCTGGTTTTCTCTCTTCTTTTTGCAGTCCAATCTTTGATACCAGTGTTTCTTATTAGCATTTTCCTGACCACTTTACAAAATGCAACAGTTCATCATTTTCTGTTCTCTGCTCAAACCCAAGCAGACATCAAGGTCTCCATCTCAAAATGGTATAAGCATCGCACAGTCTATGGACCGTGGCTATGGAATGCAAGACTCGCTTTTATTAATTTTTCTTTTTATCCAAAACTCAGAGTCAAAGGCTCCTTGACATAGTTTATTTAGTTCATCATGCAACTGTACAGATTTATTCTGAAGTTACCACTTGAGGGTTTTTTTCATAATTCCTGAAGCTGACCTTACACACGGGTGATAGATAGCACGTTTGCACTACACCTGCTGCACTTATGAAGTGTGTATTTATTTTTATTTGCAGATTAATTAAAATCATTGCAATTTTAAGCCATACAGAATATTGAGTAAGAAATGTTACTAAAAGAGAGCATTATAGATTAAAAGAGGTATTCATATTTAAAATTTCTTACGGTATAAAAACAATGGTTATAAAAAGCAATAGTCCATAAAGTGCTCTGTGCGTGAGTGCTGCCATGGGGATTTTCTGATTTTTGCTTGGTGCGCATCAGATTATTCGTAGCCTTGGCGAAGATGAGTTTAACAAGAGTAAATTTGAGAGCTGGGGCCACCTGATTGATGGCAAGGTTTTTAAGTGGTGATGGAATATAAGCACACAGTTCAGCTGACAAGTGCTAAAAACTTTGTCTAAAAATTCCCTGCCCTGCAACGGCCATTATTTATTAAAAGTTCCCTTGTAGTAGGATCTTGGCGGCCTTACAAGAGAGCTGAATTGACTTGCCGTTCAATAATGTCAGCACTGCAGTATGGCATGATCTTATCTTAAGGGCCCGAAAGGCGGGGCAGAGTCATTTCTGTCTTAAGTGGTTTACGGCAGGGCAGATGCACAAAAAGTGTAGTAGACTTTCATCAAATCGACCGCAGAGTCGGCAAAAGAGTTCGACCTTTGTTCCAGGGCGGAACCTGGTCTTTTGAAGGAAAGGCTCCCTCCCATGTTATTAAATAAAAATGCTGGATAGTTTGAGAGATGTGACACGCAGACGCGGTCCGTGCAGGTAACAGCGGTGGGGCGGTGGGGCGGTGGGGCCGGGTAAGGGGGGATTTTGAGGGACGATGCTGAGGGAAAAATTAATTATTTATTTAATTTTCTCTTGGCATCGTCCCTCGAAATCCCCCCTGAGTAAGAGTTATGATTGGGGCCCCTAGGTGCTATATGATTATAGGACTGTCCAGCTGTGTTTCTTTCCTACCATTTCCGCTTTATCAAGAGACCACGATTTTAGCTTGGCAGCTTTGTTGGCGATTTTTTGGAATGCTGCATGGCTAATGTTTAGCTCTCAAGCCTCATGTAGGTTGAGGGATGTCAAAGCTTGACGAAGCACGGTTGGCCAGTTGTTTGTGATCGTATGCTGGATTTCCATTTTGGACCAACACAAAGCGGGCAAGGACTCAGGTGGGGTGGCTCTCATCTTCCAGCACAGTTTGATTAAGGCAGCCATTCTCACCGGGACCTGGTGCACTTATGAAAGTGCGGAAATGCAATCACGTTGTCAAATTGTTGAGGACTGTCAACGAATTCAAGGATGCAGATAATTGAAATGTCAGATGCATTGAGGATTCCCACTGCCATGCGTGTGTGTCTGTGTGAGGTGCTTAAGTTGTTCTCCTGCTGTGCCTCAAAAAAAGAACAGGGAAGCAGGGGGATTTTCTTGATTTAAGGGACAGGCCAGAGAACAAGCCACTGTTTGCACATTTGTCCGAATTATACGTTTGCCAGTAAAGTTCAATGTTCGGTTTTTCACCTGACAAATTAAGGCAGATCAAGCTTGCAGAAATGTAATGGATGAAAAATGCCCTATAGATACTTGGACTTGAAGATTTTAGTGCCTGCAAGCACCAAAATCGACTTGTGCTACTATCGGGGCAGCATTCTTAATTTTCGTTTATCGCATCCAATATATAAAGATTCACACAGTATTGTTATTTATAGTGCCGGCTTAAAAAAATGCAATTACATATTTATTAATCAAGAATTCTTACTTTGTGCTACATGAGAATATCTTACCTAATCAATGCTTAACATACCAGTAAAACAAGTAAAGATATATCAGCATTTTAGTAAGTAGTTTAAATAAAAACAACATTGGGGCATATTAGCAAGGGCTGGCGATATAATTATCGCCGCTTTAGCGTCCGTTTTTGGGCGAAAAGCGGCGATAATTATATCGCAATATCATCAAGGACACGCTAGCGCGTGTTTCCTTGATGTAGAGCCCGTTTTTCACAGCCTCGCCTCGCATCGCTAATGAGATGGAAAGAAGGCGTGGCTGTGAAAACAACACATGTTAATATCGTGAAGGCAGCTTCGCGATATTAACAAGGAGGTGCAGCGATAAAAAGAATCGCGTACCTCAGCTTTAACTCAGGAATTTAACGTCTGTTAAATTCCTGACTAAGGCATACTTTTAATGGGAGATGGATTATGCTGATACGACCACAGGGTCGTATCAGCACAATGTCATCGTTGCTTTCAATGGAACATCGCTGGAAAACCAGTGATGTTCCATTGAAACTACCGCTTATCGCTGAAATATTATCGCCATAGCGCTATGCGTTGTAAATATAGCGTTATCATGGCGATAATATTCAGCGATAGCCAGCGATAATATTTCTATCGCTATGTACGGCCAGCGATAATTATCGCTGGCCGTTGATAATATGCCCCATTGTTTGTAAGGCTGCAACGTAAAATGGAAACTCTGGACAGAATTGTGCAGGGTGTCATCAAGAGCATGCGATGTCAGACCTGCTTATCTCTGCGCTCACTTGAGAGGGTAAAACGTAGCAGTTCCCCAAATTGCAAGCATGTCCCAACTTTCATTACTGAAAACCGAGATTTGCAAGTCGGCCAAAAATAGTCATGGTCAGATTTACAATTGGGAGAACAGCCAGCTTATTTAACCTCTGAAACAGATGATTTAATGTCAAATAGAAGGCGTGTTTACAGAATCCGTTTGCTGGGCTGCGAACCTGAAAGTGGTGAAGGCGGGTGTTGGGCAGCTAGGTAGCTGCAGGAGCACTGGCTGCAACTGGAATTGAGGTAGTGCCATGTGTGCTGCAGAGGCGCGGGCGGCGCGGGCTGCCCCAACATAGAAAAAACATACAAAAGACAACCTCAAACACTATAAAGCGGACACTGAGTCCGAAAAAAAAAAAGGCACACGAAGGGCAAAGATGGGGCAAGGGAACAATGGCCTCCACAGATTTATTTAATTAACACTGCGCCCACTTCGAGGGACGTCTGTGCGGCGGTGGGGCGGGGGGAACAGAGCATAATTAAAAAGTAATAGCTATTAAAGTGAAAGCTTGGGGGCGCTTTATAAAACAAGCATTTGCAATGCAATCGGTCTCGCCTTTGGGACCTTATAAGTATTTAGCGATGCAGCACATTATCACACAAAACGTAAGCAGTATGGTTTAAAAAGACCACATCCCTGCACCAGGGCCGGTCCTAGAACTTCTGGGGCCCCGGGCGAGAGGGAAGATGTGAGGCCCCTCTAATTTGCATATAACATCACAAGAAGTGGCATCACAGAAAGTGACATCGCAGGACTATTGATCTTATTTGGCGTCACTGAAGAGACCTAACGTGGATATCAGTAACATGGACAAAAAGATAAATATACAAGTGAAATAAGTCCATATATTTTAAAACTGTATTAAATGGATTACATTTGTCACATTGGATGGAAAAGCTCGGTGCAGGTCTCACAAAGATGGATGTTTTTTACTCCTCGTTAACTGATTGTTTCCAGATGAGCGCATGATACAATTCCAGTTCTGTCTCATAAAGGGGAGAGATCCTGTTGAGGTAATGAGGGGCGGGATCATTCAAAATATAAAATTAAACAAGACAAAAACCCTCACACCATGGATATAATCGCAAATTTCAAAAGGCTCCGTTATCTTTCTGTGCCATTATGGTGCCACCTTACGTTGACATTAATACTTAGTAAGTTGTTTTAATGTAAATCCTCTCACCAGTATCCCATACGCACATGCTAAGACTCGTAGGACAGTCTTTTTTGTGCGTGGGCTCTTTACTCACCAGAATTATGTTAAGTGCAAAAACACAACACATATATTACAAAAATACAAGACACCATTGCAAACAAATAAAGATTGTACATAAATTTAAAAAAATACTTAGAACCACCGAGACCACTACTAAATATACATTGACTTGAAGGTATGCTGCAGATTCAAGGGGTTTTCAAATCAATGTTTTTGATTTGGTGTTAGAACTGTAGGAAGTGGTAGAGGCCAGCTTTAGCGCTGGTGGAGCCCTGTGCAACAATGTTGGTGCCCCCCAATGACTCGCTCTGCCATGGATTCCCTCAACAGTGCCCATCAAGCCCCCGCAACCACAGTCTCGCTCAGATGCATTTAATTTGATAACAGCGCCACTGATACCAGTGTAGGGTGTCAGACCACTTTACATCACACACATTACACAGAGTCAATCAATCATCCTTTCCCCCCCTGAACACCATACTGCCCAACTGAGAGAAACTCGCACTGCCCTCAACTACAACCCAATTGTGCCTCGCTTTAAACACCTGGATGTGACACAATTCAAAATTACGATTAATTAAGAGTAATTTACTGCCTAAAAAAAAAAAAAGTAACAACATCCTGGAAAAAGCAAACACTCATAGGGAATGCAAGATTAAGTAACACGTGAAATGTAGGAAGGAACAACATGGTTACCTTAACTCTTTTGTACTTATTATTCAGAAATCAGTGAGTGCTTTTGCCTGAAAAGTTAAGGACATGACTACAGGGCCCAGAAGGGACCTATTTCAATGTTCATTACTTATATCCTTACAAATCATAAGCAGTATGGTTTAAAAAGTCCACATCCGTGAACACAGAGCCGCAGTACGCATTTTATTTTCCAATCAACCAGGTATTGCAGTACCTCCAGGAATGGTGCACTTCCCCACCCTGGGAAAACAATGTTGTTCAAAGAAAGAAGAGAAAATAAAAGTAGCGCTTCACTGGCAAACTCTGTAAAGTAGCGCTAATGTGTTTTGGGTGTGAATAAAATCAATGTGGCCACTTTGCGACCCACTCTGTCTTGCTTTATTTAGTTATTTTTCCCATTTTGAAACTTTTATTTCTCTCCATCCCGAGGCTGCACTTTGCAATAGAAAAATTTCCCAAAAAGACATTTCCAGCAAAGTGTTTTTCTTTTTTGGTCAATTTCACCGAGGACCAAATAAATGAAAGGAGAGGAAAGAGGGCGCAATGGCTACAAGGCCCAGGGAAGGGGGCCCCCACACCTAGACCTTACAGCTGGCTCCAGCGCTTCGAGGCCCAGGAAAGGGGGGCCCCCCTCCCCTGGGCCTTGAAGCAGTACGAGGCATTTTGCACAACACTGCCCTAGCACCGGCAGTTCTACATACATTTTAAATGCGCATTCACATCAAAGCAATCTTTGCTATGTGTGACGCAAAGATTACAAAAGCCCGTTGATCTGGCTGTTCCCTCCTCCCCTCACCCACCTCTCCTTACCTGTGTCCGGCTGGTCCTGGAAACAAAGGGGCCTTCTGTCACCTAGCAACAAAATGCCGAAAGGGCGCCTAGAATGGCCGGTACTTAACAGAGGCGCTGCCTCGCCCCCTGACACTGAGCCAACATAATTGCTGGCCCAGCTGCTGTACCACCCCCATTCTGTTTGCTCCTTCCCCCCACCCCTGCACCCCCAGGAATGCCACCACGCTTGGGCTAACTGTGAAAGTGTGGCCTTTCACAGTGAAACGGGGCCCCCTGTTTCTCAGCTGAGCGCAAGGCCCTGGGCAGCTGCCCACACTGCCCATGCCTAGCGCCGGCCCTGCCCTGCACACAAAGCCGCGGTGCACATATTATAAATTAAAATCAGAAAAACAGCTGATAAGGATCACAACAAACATGTCCATTCTATGCATAAACCAGGTATTGTAGTACCTCCAGGAATGGTGCTCTTCCCCAACCAGTGGAAATAAATGTTGTTCAAAGAATTACGAGAAAATGAAAGTAGCGCTTCACTGGCAAAGTCGGTAAAGTGGCGCTCTGGCAAAGTCTATAGAGTGGTGCTAATGCATACATGCCAATAGACCCGATTCAGGTGGGAGACTACCGATTTTTCAAGCCAAAAATGGCTTTATTTTAGCTGTCTCCCGCCTGAAATTGCATTTTCTACAATAGAAGTCAATGGGGAATTTTCATTCTCCCGATTTTTTATTTTAAATCTCCCAGGTCCCTGTCCTAAAATGTTGGCATGTATGCTAATGTGTGTAATTGTAAATAAAGCTTTATTTAGTTTTTGTTTTCTTCGTATTTTGTTCCTTTTTTCGCTGTCGTCCCAAGGCTGCATTTGGGAATGTATAAATGACTCTGTTGAGCACAATCCTTCATTAAACAATGCATTCATTACTTCATTTTGACACGGACAACACTACATGGCAAGTGCTGTGGGAGATTTCCTGTTGGCTGTGGAGTTACACCTGTAATTAAATTTTTTACACAAACCCAACAAGGGAACAATACTTGCTTTCCTTTCACTGCACCCAACCCCACAAAGAGATGAGCAAAATACAGAGCAGTGCAGAGATTTCCAATGAAGATTTTATCACAAATACATGGCTAGGTTTCCTCTTGAGGGACAGGAGAGGTTCCAGACCAAAATGCATATATGAATTATACCTGCAGTAAAGCCTTGTTGATGTCCAGAAGACACAGTGCATCTGAGGAGCACAAGGATATGCTTGGACGGGCAGGGACATGATATGCTATAAATAAAGCGTACCTGCTTCTGGGGTGTTGCGGACTTGACGCAATAGCAGGGACCGCAGCCAGGAGACTGGAGTTCAGGGATAATAGCGAGACAGGGAGGAGGAGTAAGATTGGCAAGAAAAGATGAGGCAGAGAGATAGAAATGATCAGAAAGAGAGGAGAAAAAAGTAAAGGAGGAAGGAAAGGGTTAGCACGTGAATGGAGGGGCTGGGGAATTGGTGGAGGGTAAAAGAGAATAAGAATAGAGAGAGTAGATATTAACGAAAAACTCAGAGAGGGGATATTAAGGACACAGATCAGTGAACGGTAGCTGGTGAAGTAAAGTGGTCAAGGAAGGCTGGAGGGGGAGGGGAACCCAAGTGTGAATGGAGTGGGAGGGAAAATGAAATTGAGAAGAAAAGAGGACAGAAAAAAAGGAGGGGGTAAAGATTACAGGGATGTAGAGGTGAGCCTGAAGATAACCATATACAATTTGGGAACGTGATGGCATGTGTGTGGGGGGGATTAAGGGTGGGAGGGGTTAGTTTTTTAAGATGTATTAGTGGAGAGCAGTTGTTATTATTGTAATGGTTTGAGATGACTTACTTACTACATACTTGTCCCAATAAAGCATCACTCGCCAGTGGCATTTATTGTGTACCATTTCGCGCCAAGGGGGAATGAGGAGCAGAAAGGGACTACAGGGAGAGAGCAGGGAGGGAGTGCATGGACGGAAGGGAGAGAGCAGGGAGGGAGTGCATGGACGGAAGGGAGAGAGCAGGGAGGGAGTGCATAGATGGAAGGGAGAGAGCAGGGAGGAAGTGCATGGATGGAAGGGAGAGAGCAGGGAGGGAGTGCATGGATGGAAAGGAGAATTCAAAGGAGATGAAGAATGCAATAAGACAGGGTGTGTTTGGTGAATGCAAGGAGGAAAAAACGTGGAAAATGAGAAATATGCGGAAGAATGGATAGAAGAGGCTGTGCGGCAAGGGTGAGGATAATTATTTTCCACAAATTGTAAGAGTATTTGTTCTATAAAAGCTTACTGTTGTTGCCGTGGGGAAGGTTGAAGTTAACATTAGACCATATCCATAAAAAAAAAAAAATTAACATAGGGCCTGAGGCCGGCCTGACACTTAGCAACAGTACTGAGTCACTCGGGGCAAAGCTGGAGACACTGAGGGGTGATGAGTGACTACAGGTGGGACCTCATTGCCAGTCTTCTCTGCCCCAAAACATGTATTTCCTGCATGTCTGTTCAGAGAAAGGGTTTGTTTTCATCCCTGCGAGAACCAGCTCCGTGCTGTATCCTGCCAGTTCTTCCATCACCCGCCTCCTCCCCACCTCCTCGGCCCCCCCAGGGGCCCCCGTTTCATATTCAGGACACATCCACTCGAAGCAAGTCTGGGCTGCACACCACAAAAGAAACTCGCACAACAGGTGAAAGCGTTATCGCCCCCTCCCAGCTTTGAGAAAGTGGGAGTGTTGTATTCCTCTTAGGGTGTCCGTATATAGGTTTTCCTGTATCATGTCCTTATATAGGCACAATTCGTCCTGCCCTTATAAAGGCATAAAATCCCAGTCCTTATTTAGGCATTAAACCGTGCACTCCAAATACAGGCATGGTCTCAGACATCCGTCCACCCTAACGTCACAACGAGTTCTTGAAGAACAGACCCTTAGGCTTCGAGAGTTTCCCTAGCACAGGACTATTGATTTCTTCAAGGACTCATTTATTATGCATGAACCGTTATACCTTAGGGGTTCATTCATGACGTCTTCCGCTGTCCGATCCACGTCAATGCTAATATTCTAAGGTACCTCTCAGGTATAAATATACCTTCCCTAGCCCCTGTAAATCAGAGGAGACCTCGACTTCAGAGGAGCCCGTTTCCCGGCCTGACGCACTGAGAAGACGCTGTCATCCCTGCACGCAGAGAGTCCAGCTTCCAGTGATCTGACTTCCCTTGCGGGGTGTTGGAGTTCGAGTCTGGCAAGAGATTCCTACCTCTCTCATTCTCAAGGTATGGAGCTGACTAAAACCTAGAGGGACTCTTGGCATACTAGGCATACTAGACTTAACATACTCTTAGTATACCATAGTGAGGAATACTTCACCTACTTCATACCTCTCCCTACACCTAGGTTAGGTTAGGTACATTGGGGTAGAACTAGCTTAGCAACGCATCGTATGAGTACTCGCATTTTTAGTCTGTGTTATTTATGTAAATGAATATCTGCTAAAGATCATGCTAGCGCAGTATTATTTACTTCTACTGCTTACGCTGTACATTATTTATCTTGCATACTGTCTTGTGATCGTAACAGCACATTTTACTTACACGAGAAACAAGACTGTTCAATAAATCTTTTATTGAAACGCCCGTCTGTTCTTTCTGTGTAACTTTGAGGAAAACTAAGCATGCACGATTGAGCTGAGTGAAATAGTTATCTATTGTTTCCACGACTCTGGGACACGTTCTGATTCTAAAGGGAAACAAAGTGGTCATGTTTTGCGGCTGCCAGAAACTACTCCCTTCTTGTTTGACAAGGAGTTTCTAGTGGCATCTGAGCTAGCTGGCACAAGTAATTAAGTTTAATATACTCGATAGGGACATACTGACCTTAGTCCTAAGTCAAACCTATAGGGGATATTATTCCAATGCGCAGAGCCTATTAGGGAAATAGGAGCTACACTACATGGCGCCCAACGGTTTGGTAAGGCGGTAATTCAACGTTAGATACTGAGTAACTCAGCCGTGCTTTTTCTCTCAGAGTCCCCTACCCATATACTCCAAAAGACGTCTGGAGTGGGCAGGGTTAAGTATCCACCATGGCTACATAGGGAAACACCCTATATATTAGCTGTTTGGTTTGCTCAACGTTGAAGGATACAGTGTTCCAAAATATTGTGCACCTTATCTTTGTTTCCTTGAAACTTGTTCTACATTTTTCAAAAAACAAATGTCCACACGCGGGGACAATGACACCGAGAATGGTGGAGCTGCGGCTGCTCCAGCCCAAGCAGCAGTTTTTAACGTTACAGGTTTAATTGAAATGGAGGAGGGTGTTATAGACATCCATCCAAACTTAAGAAGAGCCATCACTCTAAAACTTATAAAACACGGTCTGCCACCAAGAGGTGGTAGAGCAGTTTTCGTGATAGAGGCACACAAATCCTTTCAGACAGAGGTATTCTATTCATGGGTAATATTTCCTGAATTCAATCCAGTAACACACATGTTTCACTTCTACAAAGAAGATGATCCACCAGAGGAATACATTCCTTTCCAGGATATAGAAATTCCATTAACATACCAAGAGCATCAGCTCTGGTTTAAAGGCGCCCTAAAACATCACAGAAACATTACCAGGCTCGGTCCACAACATGGCCGATTCTAGCCGGCTATACACCTCATCCCGACATTGAAGAAATGTCAGACGAGGAACTACTTGTTCAACTACAAGAACTAATAAAAATCTACAGACAATTGGTCCAATATGTCATGCGGACTTTCACAGTCCAACCACCATTGACACTTCCAAATCAAACTCCTCACCAGGGGAATACACTAAAAATTACACCACAGACTCTATACGCAGTCATGGGTAAAATGCCCACAAAACGTGAGCAAATTCCATTCTGGATAGCTCACAAAATTACTCATATAGAAGCAGTATTTCCAAATACTAGCCCGTATGAGAAACACAGAATACTGACAATCAGTTTACCAATGGGGATCACACCACAACTGGAAGACTGCACCACTTGGGGCTCAGTCTTTGCTGCCATCTATACTAAAACACATGGCATTCTGTCAATTGCGGTAATACCTGATGTCCTGAAACAAATTCAAAACGAATACGGGGCAGAGCCTGCTCTAAATTTAGGTATGAAGTTACTGAAAAATTTCGACCAGGTCTCAACAATAATATTATCTAATATTAAAGGGGAGGCAGCAGCAGTGGCGATCCGCCAAAAATTAAGGGAATTCGATGTTACAGAACAGCAAACAGAACTACCCAGAATAATTGAACAATGTTATGCAGAATTAGGCAGAGATAGTTTGGGTGGAAGACCAGTGAAGCCGAAACTATCAGAAAGTCCTGAGAAGGACTCAATTAAACAAACTCCTACATCCTCTAAAAAGAAGTGGGAGACTAATAAACAAAATTCAAACGAGAAACGTTCTCAATCCCGAGGTAGGTCTCCTCAAAAGGAGCCCTCTGAAAGGAGGTATAACCTCAGGAATAGGGATAATTTGAGAAAGCCTGATAGGTATCAAGATACTGATACACGTTCCTCTCGTCCCTTTCAGATCTCATCACAGACTTCGGAAAGAAGAGGACGGTCAGAACATAGAGAAGAACGCGTGAAATCCAAGGACGACAAACACGTTCCGAAAAATAAAACAAAACCTCAATTCTCCAAAAAGAAAGTAGCAGGTCTGAAGATCAGACATGCCGAGAATTCTGAGAACACAACTCAAAAACGGAGAATGGGCTCAGACAATGCTGGACAGTGCAGCAGAAGTCACAATAGCTCGCCAGAACCTGAAGGAACTTCTGGAGATAGTGGACTTGAATGAGTACATTACAGTTGAGACTGTAGACACCAGGGTTAGTACTCCACAAAAGTTATATGAAATAACACTCCGGATGGAGGGAGACAAACCTAGACAGGTGAAAGCACTTTTTTGGGAAAGACTATCAAGGGGCTATGACATACTTCTAGCAGAAAAAGACTGGCCACCACAATTTGTCAGGGAGTGCCCACACAGCGAGGACATTATTATGCCTGCCTTCTCCAACCACATTCCAATGCACCTAAGATATACATATGCCAGGAAATGGGCAGTAGCCCAGGCCCCAGCATTATATAAAAATCATGTAGGATGGGATGAGGACTCCCCTCACCATAAAATACATCTGAAACATGAACAAACTGCACAACAGCAGTATCCAATAAAGTAAGAAGATAAAAAACAGGTCAGGGAGATCTTAGATCAACTTGAATACCAAGGGGTGATTGAAACATGCACCTCCTCAATGAACAATCCTTTGTTTCCTGTCTCCAAACCAGACAATACATATCATCTAGTTTTGGATTACAGACACTTAAACACTTGTTCTAAAACTTTTGCAGTGCAAAATGCACATAGCACAGCATTAATGAATAACATTGTGCGTAAAAAATATAAAACGACATTAGATATCTCAAATGGTTTCTTTTGTCAAAACATAGCACCTGAAAGCAGGTACTTACCAGCATTCTCCATAATGGGGACCCAGCGTCACTTTTGTCGACTCCCACAAGGGTTCAAGAACAGCCCGGGGTTATTCTCAGCGAGGGTAACGGAGTTACTACAAATTTATGGCAATGAGGCATTGTCCTATGTCGATGACATCTATCTGACAGACGATGACCTGGACAAACACTTGAACAGGGTAAGCACCATTATACTGGGCTTCGCCTCTGAGGGCTACAAGTTCAACTTTAAAAAGTCTTGAATTGCCCATCTCAATTTCTTATTTCTAGGATATGAGCTTTCAAGTGAAGGTAAGAGCTTGGCAGCTAACTTTCTAGAGAAATGTGCGCTGCTCCAACCTCCAAAAACGCAAAAAAAGTACAGATGAAGGACTAAGCAACAATGCAATGGAACTCATCCCTCTTGAAAATCAAGTAACAGTTCGTCCAAATACACCTGTCTACACCAATGTAGCAAGTGATCAACTGATTCCAGCGATTGTAGGAGAGTAGGATCTGCTTCACAGGGGTACCCCCACTTTTTGCTGATACTTCACTGGTTTTCGACATTAGTCTGGCTGGGGCCCTGCTATTCAGAACCCCAGCCTAGCTGTTTCCTCTTTAAAAGGGTCTCCATGTGCCTTAGGCACATCACTGATTGGGATCTGGAGTGCCCTTGTAAGTCCCTAGTATATGGTATACTATGTACCAAGGGCATAGGTACCTCAGAGGCCTGCCAGGGGCTGCAGCATGTATTATGCCACCCCTGGTAGGCCATCCAAACTGACACCACAGGTCTGCTACTGCAGCCTGAGTAAGGTGGTGCATGCACCCCTTGCTGTGGTATAGGTTACCTATATCACTAAATGCATACACACATATAAACCTATAAGTCACTCCTAAGGCAGGCCTTATCAATCCTAAAGGCAGAGTGCATGGTTCCTATGTGAGAGGGTGCCCCTGCATGAGCAGGGCCCCTCTGCAGCGTTCGGAGACCATCTCTGATGCTGTTTGTAGTGCAGCCTGACCATATACTCTTAAACGCATTATATCCTCGCGGTAAAATGCTAACTATGGAATGGCTGCACCTAAACATGTCGTGTTTGGTGTCAAACATCTTGGAATACTACCCCCCGCCAATCCTGGCGGCGGGGGTAGCATTCCACCCTTCTAGAGGGAAAGGCATGTTAACTCTGACGAGTCCGGTAACTTCTTTCCAGAGCCCTGGCATCACAAAATGGATGCTGCTGCCACAGACACGAGTCTGGCCTCCTGCTGCTGGACGAAACTCCGGCAGGGGAAGCCTGGACAATAGGTTTCCTGTCCCAGGGAGGTGTGACCACCTCCCCAGACAGGACAATGTGTATTGGGGCTGGGCGGGAGCACTTTCGGGTGCTTTGAAGTCCTGCACTGGGGGCACATTTGGTGTCCCTGTGCATACCCCAGTTCAAACCGGATCAGGGGCTTGCAGCCCCTGCTTTGGCGCGAACTGGACAAAGGAAAGGGGTGTAGCCACCCTCTGCCCTGACCCACCCATAGGTGGGGCCACAGAGTAGTCCATCCCCTATTTTTAGAATAAAGGTAGGAACCCAGTCCTTAGGACTTTAGATTATACCTGGACGAAACTCTGAAACTGAATCCTGGACCTTCGACGCTCTACTCACGATTAGAGGACTGAAGAATCTCCCTTGGGGTCAAGGAGTGACTCCCCTGCTTGGCAGGCACCAAAGAAGCATCTGTCCGGTTCGCATCACTGAAGCTCCCGTCGGACGCCGAAGTCATCGCATCACCAGAGGTGGATTCTCAGACTTCCCGAGGCTACCCTGAGTCCCCAGCAAAGCTGAGGCCCGTGACTATCGTGGGTGACTTGAGACCGTGACCCCTGGACACCGAGCACACTTGCAAGTGCACCATCTTCTGGGTCTCCCAAGAAGTCGTGCTTTGGGCTCCGAGTAGCCCTAGCCTCCAGCACCACCTGCACCGAAGATCACTGGCCCCCACTCCACGAGTGTCCTGTAATCCAGCTCCACGTGCGGCGTCACAAGGCTCCTTTGCGGTCGCTAGCCCGTTGGCTAGTAGCCCTTAACGAAGGCCAATCTTTTCTTTTCTTGGCAGTCTGGTTGCTCCAGGCCTGCCCTCACTTACCCTCGCTGGGTGAGTTCCCCAGACCTTGCTGGTCTGCATCATCGACGATCTACATCTTACTCAAGACTTGCCGTTGCCAAGGCTTGTTGGGTCCAATCTGGTCGCCGACACCTCTGCACTCGACAGACATCGAGCAACAGCCCGAATCCTGCTCCTGGTTGCCGACAACACCTCCCGGACCTCGTGGCTGAAGAGTAAAGACGACCGTCATCGAACCTGAAGCCCTCGACATCGGTGGGCATCTGTCCATCGCCTCCCTGGTCACTGGCTAGTGACCCAGACTCTGTCCCCTCTGCTTTCAGGTTCTTCAGAACTCCGATCCACTCTTGGATCCACCCGGACACTTTTCTCCTGGTTGCCAGCAGCACTTTGCAGCAGATCGCCATAAGAACCGACGACGAAACCCGACCCCGAAAGGCACCTATGCACCCGGCTTCCCTGGGTGAGGTAACACGAGTACTCCGGTGCTCCCGTGGGTAGAGACTCTTCAAAGTCCTAGATCTCAAAGGGTTTTGTCCTAGTCCTCTTTTAAGTGTCCTTTTCCTCTATTTTCCCGATCCCGACTTTCTCCATAGAAGTTAACGGCGTATCGCGGTTGTGTATTTACACTGCACGCGTCTCCCGTGGGTCCCCTGTGTCACTACCTTGGGTGGTTCCTTGTGGTCCAAGCACTTCTAGAGGCTCTAGGCCTAGTGTCTAGTTCAGTCGTGGTTCGCATACCACTTTATTGGTATATGGTTTGGTACGCCCCTAGGGCCCAAACGTGTATTTGTGCTATTAATATAATGTAAGATCTTATAACCTATGTACTTCGAACTCTAGCCTCATAAAGAGACTAGAGGGGTGTGTTTAGTAATAAATACATATATTTTGAATATATACCTGGTGTGGTGCTCTTTCATTTGGTCACTCAAGAGATTATAGACTGGTAAAACAAGCTGCTTTACATGCCTTCAAGACTTAGCCTGAAGGCTGCTCTCCACAGCTACCACTAGGATAGCTTTCAATAAGGTTGTCTTTAACCTACCTACCATAAGAGTCGATTTGGACTGGTGCACGGTGCCCACTATAATTAGTGGACAGCATATGCCAGGCCAACTTCTCACAGCGATTTCTACAAATCCTGATGCAATTCCAACAATTGACAGAACTGCTTCTGGCTATTTCATTAACTTTGATACGTTCTCAGAAGATCCGAGTGAACCTGAAACGATGCCAGTATCATTGAAATTCAAGCAGCAAGTACAAGACTTTCTTCACTTTCTGAAAAAGACTTATTTGGTTTCTCCATGGATTGAACTCTGGATTATATCTGGACTTTTTGTTTTTCTGCTCTGGCTAGCTTTGGTTACAACTGTGAGCATGCTTATAAGTGGCAGATACATCCATGTGAATACTGAAGGAAAAGACGTGAACGTACTTTTGAAACCTCATAAATCTTCCCATCATGAAGCAAGAGACTTGTCATCAGCGAGGAGGTGAGGTACACGGACGTAGGTGCAAAGGCGGGAGATTTCCCTCTAATACGCTTGAATGAAGGGGTCTCTCTTCCTCACCCTCCTATGGGGCTAGTAGGTCCCATTTGATAGGGCTTGAATTTTTGAGCCACATATCGGTGGAGTGTGATATTGTTCACCCCACTCAGTGGAACCCTGCCAACACAGCACGGTAAGGGTGGAGCCCGATTGAATAACATAGGTCATGATGAATGCCGTGGACCCTTCGGGGCCAATGGGCAGAAACATGTTGACCACGTATATCACGGTGGGGGGACAATAGAATCCCCAAGACACCGATCACTCATTTTTAATTACCATACAGATGCCAGTCATATTAAAGAGTTTGACATCTGTAATGGTTTTTTAACTTCACTTTGTTTTTGTAAAGGGCCCCCACTTAGCTTTAGAAGTGCATCCCTGTCTTCAGGTGTATGCCCGCCTTCTATCAAACCTAGATTTTAGAGGGCGAGGACTGGTCAATGATGAAGCATGACACCAGGTGGTGTGTGAGACCAGTCTTTTACTTTTTGTGAGATGCCTGCACTCACAGAATAACACTGTAGCATCCAGGTCACCTTACTGGGAGCGGCTCTTTTTGTGTTAAACATCAGTGAACATCACAGCCGTTCCTATACAGGATGGTATAGTGTGGGACAAAACGGATTTTGATATCTTCGGCCCGACGGAACAATTGAACATTCCACATTTGTTTAAAATTTCACTAAGTGATCTAATTTCGTCCAGTACCTACTCTGATGATTGGGACTTTGAGACTGTTAATGACATAATGTTTGACCTAGAAAAATCTGCTGCATTTTCTAAAATGAATATTTAGAGGGTTCATCAGACTATGAACAACTGTATTGTTATAACCACTATGGTCATCATTATTTGCATAAATCTGCATACCCAAGAAATGTGTTTATGTTTAACCAATGGGAGCATTGTCCTACACCACCACAAGGTAGTTCAAAAACATTTGCTAACAAGTTTCCATATTTTTCAGGTTACAATACATCAGATCCAGAAACGTTTTACTATAAAAATGTAAACAAAACAGGACTGAAAATTATGTTAACTAATACAAAACAGATTTACTCTGCAACATTTATTGCCCAACTGTCTAGACAGGGTTTCGACTTATGGAAAGACACAATAGACACAAAAACTGTGTGGGGTACTAAAGATTGGCAAGTGCAGGGAATAGAAGCTTTTTTTAGAGCCTGTATCATCCCATAACAAATAATGTTTTTGAATGAAACTGTCCAACAAACATCTTGTCTTGGACTAGCCAAGATCAAAGAGATGAAAACACCTTCTGTACCAACACCTGCCGGTGATAACAAAACACAGGCAGCTGTTACAGTTGACCAAATACTACAACTGAACAGATCTAATCCTGATTGGAGAAAATGGTTGATCTGGCCCACATACACGAACAACTGTCAGGTAAGATTCCTGAATAAAACTCAGGGCTTTACTATTCATAGGCCAGACCCAACATACGTCCAAAGACAGCATCCGGGGGTAGTAACAACATACAGTGTAGGAAAATTATGCCTTGATTGGCTTCAGAAAGCTACACTACAGGATGTGAAACAACACTTATCCTTACTTAAAGAAGACGCAGACATTAGGGAATTCTTTCTTGGACCAAGAAAGCCGCGTCAAAAACGTTTCATATATGCCGGCATTTATGCTGCCTATAATGAAGCATGGAAAGTGTCACAGATGGAGGCCGCAGAACGAATACGTGAACTTGATCGTATTAATTTAGAGAAAACCCTCTCTGTGGTTGACAATGGGTTAACAACTTTGTCCTCCAGAATATATTCATTGGATGGCATTGTATCCTCTGCTATCGACATACTAGAACAAGATTTGGCGATGTTACAACAAGGCCAATCTCAATTACGTTCTATTGTGTCATTAAGCTGGACGCTGCAATCTTTGCGTGCGGGCTATGTGCCTTGGCGTTTCATCAACACGTCAGCTCTGTTTGCAGAATACAATCTAACTGATAAACAGATCGAACTGGCACAAAGAGGAGCAAAGTATACAGTGCTGAGCATTGAAAAACTGGAAAAACTACCATTCACAGTGGCAGAAAAACCAGCTACAGAATGGCTCATTCATGGCAAACTCACATTACCTGTGACTACATTTCAGTTTCAGTATTGCCTCAGACAAATGCAAGCAGGCAAATATGAAAGGTTGCGTAAGGAATACATTAAGACATCTTGGAATTTACCGTATACATATAGATGTTGGAGTGGGGATCGTGAAGTGTTTTTGAGCGGTACACTCTGTAAACGTGCACTGAGCGGTTCACTTATATGTCAGGACATTTCTTTACACGGGGCTTGTAATGGTTCTGTGGCAAACTTGTCTTGCCATCAGCAGGGTACACCAGCTGCTATGATTAATCCAACGTTTGGACAACTTTCTAATGGGAGTTACCTCATGTTGAATGATCAGAGTTGCTGCGGCATGTTACCAGGCATCCCATATCTAGTAACGGTTAACTCCAGTGTCACTTGCTGTATGCAAGTATTGTTTGCCCCAATAGACACAGTCAGGGAGTCACCTCTATGGCCTTCGCTGAACGTCTCTTTTATAAGATTTGATACTTTGAGCAGAATGAAAGCCATGCTTTTACAGCAAACAGTGCCTTTGACCTCGGCCAAAGAAACCTATGATCTACAAGTAGCAAGGACTTCGGCTGAGATACAGACTTTAATATGTACAAACTGCCCTATACATTTCATGGAAATGATAGGACGTATCTTTAACATGTCTGATACCACCGGAATTGTACATGTATTTAAGAGCATCTGTTCCGGTCTGTTAGCACCTTTCCAGGCAATACTCGGAATCCTCCCGAACTTTGCACATTCGGTGTTTGGTGGCATACCATTAATTCTAGCACTTGTTGCCGGAATTCTATTTCTCTTCCTGCTATTACGCTATGGCCAGCCTATTGGCAGACATCAATCCGAGCGAAATGGAGAAAGCTCTCCTTGAACGAAAGTGCCATGAGCGAATAGTACAGCTTTTGGGCATGACTCGTCTACGGGACCTTAATACCACGTGGTTCCTGTCATTCAGACCAATCTGGCAAGATTGCATCTTACCTGTTCTACGATGCCTGCTATGCGGTGAAGAATGCGTGTGGGACACCTGTCTAACATTTCCATCAGCTACGCCAACGGATGTCGATACTCTGCTGGTCCCGATAACGGACCATGCTCTGTGTTGTCCCCAGAGGCTACCAATCCTGATGTCAGCATTCATTAAGATCTCACAGATGCTTCCGGCTGCTGCTGAGGTACGAGAAAGATCTACAGGCACACAGGTAACAATGGACGCGAACATTGCTGCGGCAACCTATGCTGAAAGCGATGCTTCACATCTCTGTGCAATTAATCTACTACACGAGGTGTTCCAACTGACACCAACTTCAGTGGACGATGTTTTGTCTACGGAAATAGATGATCTCATGTTTACACCAGACCCGTAAACTGACTCTGATTCAGCCCACAGTGTTCCAGAGATGCAGTAACAATTTGGCCTTCATACTTCAAAAACTTGGAACTCTTCCCAAATTGAACTTTTTCCCATTTTTCGAACTAAAATGGCAATTCACTCTGCTTGAAGTAGAACTAGCCTTATAGTACAGACTTGGCGGTACTTCCACAGACACTTAGTCATCTTGTGTGTCTAAAAGAGTTTATTAATTTCCATGACATGAAATGACTTTGATTTTGAACAAACTTATCGATCATTTTTTTTGTCACATGTATATATTACTGCTTATTTCATTCAAGTTGCATTTTATTTTAAAATATATGCCTGAAATGAAAAGCAATGCTTAAAATGTACAGTACCTTTTGCATTCTAATAGGTTATTTTTAAAATGCCTTTTAAATGGTTTTAAGAAATATTTTAGCACCATGCGGTACTCCATTTAATGTTTAGCATTTTTAAATGTTTAGCATTTTATTATCGTACACACGAAAGTGGAGTGGGTGTTGTATTCCTCTTAGGGTGTCCGTATATAGGTTTTCCTGTATCATGTCCTTATATAGGCACAATTCGTCCTGCCCTTATATAGGCATAAAATCCCAGTCCTTATTTAGGCATTAAACCGTGCACTCCAAATACAGACATGGTCTCAGACATCCGTCCACCCTAACGTCACAACAAGTTCTTGAAGAACAGACCCTTAGGCTTCGGGAGTTTCCCTAGCACAGGACTATTGATTTCTTCAAGGACTCATTTATTATGCATGAACAGTTATACCTTAGGGGTTCATTCATGACGTCTTCCGCTGTCCGATCCACGTCAATGCTAACATTCTAAGGTACCTCTCAGGTAAAAATATACCTTCCCTAGCCCCTGTAAATCAGAGGAGACCTCGACTTCAGAGGAGCCCGTTTCCCGGCCTGACGCACTGAGAAGACGCTGTCATCCCTGCACGCAGAGAGTCCAGCTTCCAGTGATCTGACTTCCCTTGCGGGGTTTTGGAGTTCGAGTCTGGCAAGAGATTCCTACCTCTCTCATTCTCAAGGTATGGAACTGACTAAAACCTAGAGGGACTCTTGGCATACTAGGCATACTAGACTTAACATACTCTTAGTATACCATAGTGAGGAATACTTCACCTACTTCATACCTCTCCCTACACCTAGGTTAGGTTAGGTACATTGGGGTAGAACTAGCTTAGCAACGCATCGTATGAGTACTCGCATTTTTAGTCTGTGTTATTTATGTAAATGAATATCTGCTAAAGATCATGCTAGCGCAGTATTATTTATTTCTACTGCTTACGCTGTACATTATTTATCTTGCATACTGTCTTGTGATCGTAACAGCACATTTTACTTACACGAGAAACAAGACTGTTCAATAAATCTTTTATTGAAACGCCCGTTTGTTCTTTCTGTGTAACTTTGAGGAAAACTAAGCATGCACGATTGAGCTGAGTGAAATAGTTATCTATTGTTTCCACGACTCTGGGACACGTTCTGATTCTAAAGGAAACAAAGTGGTCATGTTTTGCGGCTCCAGAAACTACTCCCTTCTTGTTTGACAAGGAGTTTCTAGTGGCCTCTGAGCTAGCTGGCACAAGTAATTAAGTTTAATATACTCGATAGGGACATACTGACCTTAGTCCTAAGTCAAACCTATAGGGGATATTATTCCAATGCGCAGAGCATATTAGGGAAATAGGAGCTACACTACAGGAGGGGGTGTCCAGTTACCCCACCACAGCCTTCCTTTAAGGGTAGTAGAAGTGCTTTGAAATGATAATGCACAATTACGAGTGCAATCACGAAAATGAGTATTTCAGTGTCACGTGGGGAGGCCCACAAATAAAACAGAAGAGTGGAGGGGTAAAAAAAATAAATCGGAGTGCATATGGGCTCAACTGCATGCGTAATCCGTACACTCAAGCAATTCAGAAAAGCACTCAAGACCTGGCTATTGGAATGAACAGATCACCATGAAGCAGGTAGCAAACTCTAGCGCCTTGAGACCCTCGCGGGTGATTTCCCACGCTCTATATGATTGATTGATTGGCTTCAGTATGCCACTGTTGATCTGTCAGTTTACACTTCGAAATCTGGGGGATATTGTCCAAAGCCTCCCCAAATCTAACATCTGAAGTGAAATAAATCTGTGAGTGCCTGAATCAGGTTGGTTTCACAGTTGTCAGTCTCGCTTCTAGGCACATTTCAGTGGCGCCGCCAGGGTGCAGAGGACCCTGCAACAGCAAACGGAAAGGGTGCCCTGGCCTCCTGGTTGCGTAGTAAAAGACACCCATCGTTGGAATACAGTGGGCCCATCACCGCTCTGAGCCCCTTTGCCGCGGCGCTGCACTATTGGCAACTGCACCCCTACATTTCTTCCTGCAGAAGGGACAGATTTTTCTAGATGAACTACTGGTGTTTATATTCAACCTTATCTGTGTTTGTGGGTTATTTTCATCGCCTACTGAGTCCTCTACTTGAACGAGATTGTGTACCTCGAGTGTTACTTTTATTTGCATGAATAGTAGAAGTTTGTAATCCTTCCACTGGACGCAGCAATGATTTTATTATGCGCTCGGATATGCTATCACTGCTGGTGTGTCCGGCCCTGGCATCAGCACCGATCATGTTTATTTGGTCAACATGAAGAGGTATTTATACCATAACAGCATCTCTGTTCTTCACCTTGCGGGGGGGGGGGCATAGGCCGGCATTCTGCTGGAGCTCGGGTCGTCCTTTTCTTACTTCTGCTATAGTTATGAGCCTTTACGTCTGCCAGCCCCCGGCAGCTGGTAGTCAGGTGTGCCAAGGCATCTGAGGCTCCCTTTCTGTGCAGTGAGGCAGCTGTGGCCGGGTGCGCGCCCTCGCCTCACACAGGGCCCGGATCACTGCTACAATGAGCACACATGAGTGCAGAATATTTACGTATCTTCGTTCCAAAGTCAACTTAAAACCTATTGTTCAATTAATTTTCGGAAAATACTGGACGTCGATACATTTTGAATGGTGAAAGGTGCTAAAACATGCCACGCCGCACGGACTGCAATTCTCAGGGGCCGATTCCGATTCGGGCCGGAAATCTCTCCGACCGAGCCGGACTCGGAGAGATTACCGACCGAATCGGACCCTAGAAGCCCGACCGAACGAGTATGATGCGCACGTATGCCATCGGACTCGATTCGGTCGGACTCCCATTGAAGTCAATGAGAGCCTGTCGTGCAATGCGTGCGCGGGCTCCCATTGACTCAATGGGTGCGAGGCGAACAAGGGCGCCCCCTACAGCGTGTACGCGGCGAAGCGACTCGCGCCGTACACGCACAGGTAGGGGGGACCCATGGGTCCCCCTGTGTGCGACTCACGTGGCTACGCGTACAGGGGGGTCCGACACGGACCCCCAAAGTACGGCTCCGACTGCTCCTTCGAGCCGGACGGCGCGAGTCAGTCGGACTGCTCGCGGCGCGCATCGTACTTGCCCGGCCGGGAAACGTATCCATTGCGCGGTGCGAGGCGTGTCCGAGTGAGTCGGTCGGTGCGGTCGGCTTTCACGTACGAGTCGGTCGGTGCGGTTGGGTCTCGCGAACGAGTCGGTCGGAGTTTTCGCATCGTACTCGCTCACCCGGACGCACGTACGAATCGGTCGGGAAACAGGGCTCCGAATCGGATCCGGTAAAGCTGAATCCGATTCGGAGCCCTACCGGCCGAGATCGGAATCGGCCCCTAAGTGTCTGTGCCCCAGTAAGAGCTCGCGCTACCTACCGAATGGAAGACAGGTGGCTGCAGGAGGAAGCTGGCCGGGACAGGCTCCATGGCTCTCTTGACAGTCGCCCACAAAGCCCTCGGCTAGTGCCGCGGACTGTTCCTCGCGCGCGCACCAGGATGACCTGATGCGCGGCTCAAGTTATCAGCAGCAGCTGTGTGAGTCACATGAGCGGGTCACGTTGCTCCGAAAAGCATAATTAAATACAAACAAGCATTGGCAATGCAATAGGACTCGCAATTACGCGAGACCTATTGCATTGCAAATAGCAATGCGTGCGGGCGACGAGGCACGAGGTGGGGTGGCGGCGAGAAGGCATCGGACTGTGGGAGGGGGGGCATGGGAAGAAATTAGTCTGTGCTGTGAAGGGGCCAGTAGCCGTGGAAGGACACAAATGACTGATATGGCTGTTATGGGGAGGGACTAACATGCTTAAAACCAATCGGAATGCAGCATTTAGAACCTAAGCCAATGAAGAAGATGGGCCGGAGAGTGGGCGAAGCTTCCACAAAGCTTCCACTCTATAGTGTATACTGCATGCCTCGCAAAGCGATGGCAGCGCATTCGCACTGCAACGGTAGGCAAGACCTAAAAATACTTTAAGGTAAATACAACGAGTCAAATGCAAAAGCATTGAAACCCTTTCATGAAGCTTTTGCATTTGACTCATGAGGGACATCTAGTAACGACTAGTGGAACTGCAGCTTGATGTAATAATAATTTCAATGCTTTTGCATTTGACTCGTGAGGGACATCTAGCAACGACTAGTTGAACTGCAGCTCTTTGTAGAATTATTTTGATATTGGATACTATAATATTCACTGCCCACTGCTAATCTTGTCCCATAATGCTTTGCAGGGCCTTTGGTTGGGATTGTATTTTTGCCAATAACTGTGCTTGGGGTGGTCCTAAGAGGATGGGACCACCACCGAATCGTTTAACAAGATGTGCTTTTTGTTTTCAAGGCATCTGCTTGATTCTCTCCCTAGGTTAGGGAGGATCCCAAAATCATCACCTCTCTCACTGCTTGTTAATTTATCGTTTTCACTTTTGTGAAATGACTATATGCATTTTAGCATATAAAGACAGAGATACTTATTTTATCATAACTTGCACTGTGCAAGATGCCGTTTGCAATTATTGCACAGTGCAGACAAGCACACAGCTATGCACTACGCAATTAATGTAATTTGCGTAGCTGTGCGTAGTTCAAAGTGTACTTCGCGTAGCTACGTGTAGTGCTACTACGCAAACTACGCCCAGGGTTGCTAACGGGGCGCCGACGTGGTTTTCCAGGAACCTGCCCTGAGGCTCCTGGGATTTGGCTCTGGCACCCCTATTGTGCTTTTGCAGAGGTACCCTTCTGTACCCATCTGCTTCCAGATCACCCTGTAACTCTGCCACAGCTCTGGAGGCGGCCCCCATTGCCGCCAGAGCCCCCCCACCAACACAGCTGTATTCTCACCTGCAACCTGCCATTTCAAGGCCTCCTGCAAATCCAAGGGGAACAGGACCATTCCCACAGGTGACAAGTGGACCCCATCTTTATCAAAGTAGCCTTTAACATTGACCTGGATTAGCTTGTGTCTGATGAATCCCAGACCATTCTGATCTGTGAACTTACGCCCTGAATTGTTCACTCTCTTTCAGGAATGTTCAACGGCCTCCTCTGACTTAGCCCCATGCCACACTCTGCGGGGGATAATCTCAGACCACCAGAGCTCACATTGACCCATGAATTTGCTGATCTCACCTAAGTCAGCCTTAATGGCTTGCAACAATGCCCCCCTACCCATTGCTGTGAGGTCGGTGCCTCCTAAGTGGATCACCAAGATGTTAGGGAAACCTTCCCCCCCAGCCAGTCTCTGCTCCGATGTGTTCGGAGCTGCTCCATCTCATTCCGGGGAACCCCATCCAGACAAACTGCGTCTGGGAAACCGCATGGAGCTATTTATCCTTCTCCGGGAGGTACAACTGCCTCACATTACCTGTAGGAATTTGATGGTCTCCCAGGAGGGAGCTCTACTCTTATCATAGCTATATTATGGGACAGCAGCACCCAAGTTAGATGACCGCTTCCACAACCAGCCTATCTACTGAGGCTATCAGGGCAAGGAATACTGTCCTTAACTGTAGCAACCAGAAACCCTCCCATAGAGCAGGCACATACTCCATTGCAGTTGACCAGACATTTGCACCGGACCTTTTTGATTGTTAAACCATGGTGACCAGGAATGCTCGTATTGCGCAACCCAATGCAGTCACAGCACCCTGTTCGGAGTGACAACTTCCTCCGTCTGCCAGGCTTGCTTAACTAAAGCTCTGTCACGTGACCCTTGGAGCTCAATCCAGCTAGAGACCTAGTTCACTCTGTTATCCCTGGAATGATTGCCCTCCGCAAATTCAACTCCACATTCAGCTTACCTTCTAGTCACCTTAAAATTCAGGGTGGGACATACATACCCCACATGACCAGGGAGTCGTGTGTATATTACCAATGATACTATTAGAATCTAAGGTTCCCAGTGTCAATTGGTGACTATCCCGCCATGGAATATGTGACATTAAGCAAGGGAGTCTTCATATACTTGCCATTTATCCCTCCTTTCGTACAGTAATTTTGCCTTTACAGTTTAATCTGTGGTATTTGCCCCCAGACTTCCCAGGCTACGTACTGCTGGCCATGTGCGCAGCTGCTGACGTAATGAGGGAATCTCCCGGTTGCAACTTGCAATAAAACAACGCCCGCCTGAATGTGCTGCGTTGTAAGCGATTAAGTGCCTAACTTATATCTCTTCCCCTTGAAAAGATACCACAAACCACATTGGTCAAGAGAACCTTAAGAAGCACACAATTTTCACCTGGGCGTACCTCTAAATGATATTGGCTCTACACCGCCGTAAGGCCAAAGACACACATATCTTAAACATAGTTACAGGTTTTGCCACTTGGCACCCTTCTGGTTGATGATACGGAACCTCCTACCCAGCATAAGCTGACAGCCTTGCGTTGCCGTCACACCACCTGTGTCCCTTGAATCACCCTCCATCCTCCTGTGCAATAGTCATACTGCTAAGTGGGCAATCAATTCAACATCCCTCCTTTCCTGCCAGACTGTTGCCTGTTCAGTTTAATCTGTGGTGACTGCACCCAGACTTCCCAGGCAGCTTTATTGCTGACAATGTGAGCAGTTGCTGACATTGAGGGAATCTCACGCTTGCAGCTTGCAACTACAGCGATTATTTAATTTAATATGATACTAGGTAGAGTCTTGCACTCCCAAACTTCTGCTAGTGTAAACCACGGTCACGCCTGCTGTTCAGTTGAATTTAGTAATGTACACGACACTGACAACCACAGGGGCCTAATACTGGGCTGTGTATATGCGGCCCAGGATGACCTTAAACAATCGGCTTGGTGTGGATGGGTGTTAACATTGCCTTGCTGAAGTGCAATACCTTTGACAATCACTACTGACAAGATGTGCCAATGCAGGTAGAAGTAAGAGTTATCAGGCCCGCCTTACTTCCTTTCCCAGTTATCTGTGTATAGCGCTTTTTGGAGCATGATGTAGGAGAGTAGGATCTGCTTCACATGGGTACCCCCACTTTTTGCTGATGCTTCACTGGTTTTCGACATTAGTCTGGCTGGGGCCCTGCTATTCAGAACCCCAGCCTAGCTGTTTCCTCTTTAAAAGGGTCTCCATGTGCCTTAGGCACATCACTGATTGGGATCTGGAGTGCCCTTGTAAGTCCCTAGTATATGGTATACTATGTACCAAGGGCATAGGTACCTCAGAGGCCTGCCAGGGGCTGCAGCATGTATTATGCCACCCCTGGAAGGCCATCCAAACTGACACCACAGGTCTGCTACTGCAGCCTGGGTAAGGTGGTGCATGCACCCCTTACTGTGGTATAGGTTACCTATATCACTAAATGCATACACACATATAAACCTATAAGTCACTCCTAAGGCAGGCCTTATCAATCCTAAAGGCAGAGTGCATGGTTCCTATGTGAGAGGGTGCCCCTGCATGAGCAGGGCCCCTCTGCAGCGTTCGGAGACCATCTCTGATGCTGTTTGTAGTGCAGCCTGACCATATACTCTTAAACGCATTATATCCTCGCGGTAAAATGCTAACTATGGAATGGCTGCACCTAAACATGTCGTGTTTGGTGTCAAACATCTTGGAATACTACCCCCCCGCCAATCCTGGCGGCGGGGGTAGCATTCCACCCTTCTAGAGGGAAAGGCATGTTAACTCTGACGAGTCCGGTAACTTCTTTCCAGAGCCCTGGCATCACAAAATGGATGCTGCTGCCACAGACACGAGTCTGGCCTCCTGCTGCTGGACGAAACTCCGGCAGGGGAGGCCTGGGCAATAGGTTTCCTGTCCCAGGGAGGTGTGACCACCTCCCCAGACAGGACAATGTGTATTGGGGCTGGGCGGGAGCACTTTCGGGTGCTTTGAAGTCCTGCACTGGGGGCACACTTGGTGTCCCTGTGCATACCCCAGTTCAAACCGGATCAGGGGCTTGCAGCCCCTGCTTTGGCGCGAACTGGACAAAGGGAAAGGGGTGTAGCCACCCCTCTGCCCTGACTCACCCATAGGTGGGGCCACAGAGTAGTCCATCCCCTATTTTTAGAATAAAGGTAGGAACCCAGTCCTTAGGACTTTAGATTATACCTGGACGAAACTCTGAAACTGAATCCTGGACCTTCGACGCTCTACTCACGATTAGAGGACTGAAGAATCTCCCTTGGGGTCAAGGAGTGACTCCCCTGCTTGGCAGGCACCAAAGAAGCATCTGTCCGGTTCGCATCACTGAAGCTCCCGTCGGACGCCGAAGTCATCGCATCACCAGAGGTGGATTCTCAGACTTCCCCGAGGCTACCCTGAGTCCCCAGCAAAGCTGAGGCTCGTGGCTATCGTGGGTGACTTGAGACCATGACCCCTGGACACCGAGCACACTTGCAAGTGCACCATCTTCTGGGTCTCCCAAGAAGTCGTGCTTTGGGCTTCGAGTAGCCCTAGCCTCCAGCACCAACTACACTGAAGATCACTGGCCCCCACTCCACGAGTGTCCTGTAAGCCAGCTCCACGTGCGGCGTCACGAGGCTCCTTTGCGGTTGCTAGCCCGTTGGCTAGTAGCCCTTAACGAAGGCCAATCTTTTTTTTACTTGGCAGTCTGGTTGCTCCAGGCCTGCCCTCACTTACCTTCGCTGGGTGAGTTCCCCAGACCTTGCTGGTCTGCATCATCGACGATCTACATCTTACTCGAGACTTGCCGTTGCCAAGGCTTGTTGGGTCCAATCTGGTCGCCGACACCTCTGCACTCGACAGACATCGAGCAGCAGCCCGAATCCTGCTTCTGGTCACCGACAACGCCTCCCGGACCTCGTGGCTGAAGAGTCAAGATGACCGTCAACGAACCTGAAGCACTCGACATCGGTGGGCATCTGTCCATCGCCTCCCTGGTCACTGGCTAGTGACCCAGACTCTGTCCCCTCTGCTTTCAGGTTCTTCAGAACTCTGATCCACTCTTGGATCCACCCGGACACTTTTCTCCTGGTCGCCAGCCGCACTTTGCCGCAGATCGCCATACAAAACGACGACGAAACCCGACCCCGAAAGGCACCTATGCACCCGGCTTCCCTGGGTGAGGTAACACGAGTACTCCGGTGCTCCCGTGGGTAGAGACTCTTCAAAGTCCTAGATCTCAAAGGGTTTTGTCCTAGTCCTCTTTTAAGTGTCCCTTTCCTCTATTTTCCCGATCCCGACTTTCTCCATAGAAGTTAACGGCGTATCGCGGTTGTGTATTTACACTGCACGCGTCTCCCGTGGGTCCCCTGTGTCACTACCTTGGGTGGTTCCTTGTGGCCCAAGCACTTCTAGAGGCTCTAGGCCTAGTGTCTAGTTCAGTCGTGGTTCGCATACCACTTTATTGGTATATGGTTTGGTACGCCCCTAGGGCCCAAACGTGTATTTGTGCTATTACTGTGACTTAAGATCTTATAACCTATGTACTTCGAACTCTAGCCTCATAAAGAGACTAGAGGGGTGTGTTTAGTAATAAATACATATATTTTGAATATATACCTGGTGTGGTGCTCTTTCATTTGGTCACTCAAGAGATTATAGACTGGTAAAACAAGCTGCTTTACATTCCTTCAAGACCTAGCCTGAAGGCTGCTCTCCACAGCTACCACTAGGATAGCTTTCAATAAGGTTGTCTTTAACCTACCTACCATAAGAGTCGATTTGGACTGGTGCAAGGTGCCCACTATAATTAGTGGACAGCATATGCCAGGCCAACTTCTCACATTGGTGTGCAGCGTGTGGGATTCCAGCTTGCTATTGTTTTACCAGATAATCTCAATTGAATTGATCAACTGAAAACCACTAAAAGTACCTAAGGTACATATAATTTAAGCTTAGAATAACAGTAAGTTCTACTGAACTTAGAGTTGTGTGTTAAGGGATAGCACAACCCTTTCTACAACTCAAGAGAGTTTAGTAGGCCACACTAGAGTAGGTAGTGCATACACCACACCACACTAGTAATGTCTTTAAAAGCAGGATCCAAAGATGCCTTGCAGGAAGCCATTGAGCTTCCACCCTCCAAGTATGATACACTCCCATTCTTAAAATTGAGAGCTTTGTGTAACGTGAGGAAATTAAGGACAGGCCAAAGTCCCACCACCCAACACCTCCAGGAGTTGTTGGTGGCTTATGATCTTAGTAAGTCCTCAGAGACTGAAGGGGTAGGAGCAGAGGGTGGGCCAGCAGATGAGGAAGGGGCCAGGGGTACCACTACCCCCAGCCCCCATCTGAAACTGACCAGGAGGGTGACAATGACCCTGACCTGGAGAACCCAATCCCTTCTGGGGAAGATGAAGATGAGGATCTAGAGAACCACACCTTTGTCCCCCAGGAAGGATTATGAGTGTGCTCAGAAAGTCTAGGTCTCCTTCTCAGGAGTCTAACCACTCTGGCACCTCAATAGGGAGCTCTGTTTCTTCTCACAGGAGGGAATCCTCTCATGAGAGAAGAAAGAGACTGGTCCAGTATGAGGAAACTCAACTAGAGATCAGGAAGAAGCAATTGGCTTTAGATAGAGAATCCCTAGATCTCCTTAGAGAGAGAAGAAAGTTGGGACTAGAGTCCCATGGTGGCAGCCATGTCCCTAGAGATAGGGAAAGGTCCTATGACAATAGGAACCTGAGCAAGATTGTCCCTCCCTACCAGAGTGGGGATGATATCCACAAATGGATAACTGCTTTAGAGAGGGCCTGTAAAGTACAGAAGGTCCCTCAGGAGCAGTGGGCAGCAATCTTGTGGCTCTCCTTTGCTGACAAAGGTAGAGACAAGCTCCTCACTGTTAGAGAGGAGGATGCTGACAATTACAAGGTCTTGAAGAGTGCTCTTATTGATGGGTTTGGCCTAACCACTGAACAGTACAGGTTGAAGTTCAGAGACACCCAAAAAGCACAGACTCAAGACTGGGTAGACTATGTGGATTGTTCTGCCAAGGCTCTGGAAGGCTGGTTGATGGGCAGTAAGGTGTGTGACTTCTCAGGATTGTATAATCTGATAATGAGGGAGCAGATTCTTAATAACTGTCAAAATCAGCTGTTGCATCAATACCTGGTTGACTCTGATCTGACCTCTCCCCAAGAATTGGGAAAGAAGGCAGACAAATGGGTCAGAACCAGGGTGAAGCAGAAGGTACAGAACCAAGGTGGGGAAACCAAGAAGCAAGATGTTAAAAACTCTGACAAGGGTGGGGAGAAGGGTAAAGATCAAAAGTCTTCATCAGGCCCCCAAAAATCTTCTTCTGGTGGGGATTCCCAGTCTACCAAGGGTAAAGGCCAAAGAAAACCATGGTGCAAGGTCTGTAAGCAAAAGACCCACTGGACCAGTGATTGCACCAAGTCCAAAGACTCCAGTCCAGCACCCACCAATGCCCCTAAGGCACCTGTTCCCCCTAGTACAGTTGGTGGAAGTGCTCCAGCAAAGGGTTTAGTAGGGTTCACCCTGGGAACTGAGTTGGGCTCTGACCTAGTTAGAGAACTGACTCAGGCTGTGTTAGTCTGTGATGGAGGCATGGATGTGCCCTCCTCTATGAGTCCCAGTAATCTGGGCAAGTACAGACAACAGCCTTTAATCAATGGACGAGAGGCTTTGGCATTTAGGGACACAGGGGCAAGTGTCACAATGGTGACACAAGACCTTGTGCTACCTGGGCAAGTTATGCTTGGTGAGATGTACCAAGTGACCAATGCTAGCAATGTCAGAACAGACCATACTCTGGCAGTTGTTAACTTCTCCTGGGGAGGGGTAACTGGCCTTAAGAAGGTTGTGGTAAGTGCAAACCTACCAGTCGAATGCTTGCTTGGCAATGACTTAGAGACTTCTGCTTGGGCAGAAGTGGAGCTCAGGACCCATGCAGAAATGCTGGGGATCCCTGCAGATGTGTTTGCTGTGACCAGGTCACAAGCCAAAATGTCTAGCACTGAACAGGCCTTGGATTCTGGAAGAATGGACCAAGTGCCTTCCAAGAGGAGGAGTAGTAGGGTTAAGGCAGTGCCTTCCCCTTGGCTCAGGAGGAAGATCAGTCCCTTGAGGGGGATGATCTCAGCCCTGAAGAAGGAACTGTCCCAGAGGAACTTGAACCTGACCAGGTTGAGTTCTTGGGGACAGGGGGACCTTCTAGGGCAGATCTGAGCCAGGAGCAGCAGAGCTGCCCCTCCCTTGAACCCCTCAGACAGCAAGCTGCTGCTGAGGCTGCTGGGAAAGCTAGTGGTCCCCATACAGTGTATTGGGATGATGGACTCCTGTACTCAGAGAGTAGAGACCCCAAGCCTGGTGCTACCAGGAGGTTGGTAATACCTTTGAAGTTCAGGGGCTTCCTATTGACCCTAGCCCATGATATTCCCTTAGCAGGACACCTGGGCCAGAACAAGACTTGGGACATAATTGTCCCTCACTTTCACTGGCCCCACATGTCTGAAGACAGTAAGGAGTTTTGTCGCTCCTGTGTAACCTGCCAAGCCAGTGGCAAAGCAGGTGGCACTACAAAGGCCCCCTGATACCACTACCTGTGGTGGGGGTGCCCTTTGAAAGGGTAGGGATTGACATTGTTGGTCCCATGGATCCCCAAACAGCCTCTGGGCACAGGTTTATCCTGGTGGTAGTGGATCATGCCACCAGGTACCCAGAAGCTATTCCCCTCAGGACCACTACAGCACCTGTGGTGGCAAGGGCCCTCCTGGGAATCTTCTCAAGAGTGGGCTTTCCTAAGGAGGTAGTATCAGACAGGGGTGCTAACTTCATGTCTGGGTACTTAAAAGCAATGTGGAAGGAGTGTGGAGTGACTTATAAGTTCACCACACCCTATCACCCACAATGCAATGGTTTAGTTGAGAGATTCAACAAAACCTTGAAGGGCATGATTAAAGGGCTCCCAGAAAAGCTTAGGCGTAGATGGGACATACTCTTGCCCTGCCTTTTATTCGCATATAGGGAGGTGCCTCAGAAGGGGGTTGGTTACAGCCCTTTTGAACTTCTGTTTGGCCACCCTGTGAGGGGTCCACTGTGCTTGGTGAAGGAAGGATGGGAGTTACCTCTCAAGCCCCCAAAGCAAGATATAGTGGACTATGTACTTGGTCTCCGCTCCAGGATGGCTGAGTATATGAAAAAGGCAACCAAAAACCTTGAGGCTAGCCAGGAACTTCAGAAGGCCTGGCATGACCAAAAGGCTGTTCTGACTGTTTACCAGCCAGGACAGAAGGTGTGGGTGTTGGAGCCAGTGGCCCCAGCAGCTCTCCAAGACAAATGGAGTGGACCCCACACTATTGTTGAGCAGAAGGGTGAGGTCACTTACTTAGTGGACCTGGGAACACCCAGGAGTCCCCAAAGGGTTCTCCATGTCAACAGACTAAAGCCATATGTGGACAGGGCAGACATGGGCTTGCTCATGGCTACTGATGAAGGGCAGGAGGAAGAGAGTGACCCACTCCCTGACCTGCTATCACAGAACCCTGACGATGGGTCAGTTGATGGTGTAGCCTTGGCAGGCAGCCTCACTACCCAGCAACAAACTGATTGCAGGCAAGTCCTCAATCAGTTTAGACATATGTTTTCACTGACACCCAGTCAGACCACCTGGTGCACTCATGAAGTGGACACTGGGGACAGTCTGCCTATTAAAAACAAGATTTATAGGCAACCTGACCATGTCAGGGACTGTATCAGGACTGAAGTCCAGAAAATGTTGGAATTGGGAGTAATTGAGCCCTCAGATAGCCCTTGGGCTAGTCCAGTAGTCCTAGTACCGAAACCTCACACCAGTGGTGGGAAAAGAGAGATGAGGTTTTGTGTAGACTACAGGGGTCTCAATGCAGTCACTAGGACTGATGCCCATCCAATACCCAGGGCAGATGAGCTCATAGATACTTTGGCCTCTGCCAAATATCTCAGCACATTTGACCTAACAGCTGGCTACTGGCAGATCAGACTAGCTGATACTGCAAAGCCCAAAACAGCATTTTCAACCCCTAGTGGGCATTATCAATTTGTGGTAATGCCCTTTGGTCTGAAAAATGCACCTGCCACTTTCCAGAGGTTGGTGAACACAGTTCTCACAGGACTGGAAGCCTATAGTGCAGCTTATCTAGATGATATTGCTGTCTTTAGCTCCACCTGGGAGGATCACCTGGTCCACCGCAGGAATGTTTTACAGGCCCTGCAAAAGGCAGGCCTGACTATCAAGGCCACTAAGTGCCAGATAGGGCAGAGTCAGGTTGTGTACCTGGGCCACCTTGTGGGTGGAGGCCAGGTTCAACCTTTGCAGAGCAAGATCCAGACCATCATGGACTGGACTGCTCCCACTACCCAGACTCAGGTGAGAGCCTTCTTAGGCCTGACTGGGTACTATAGGAGATTTGTCAAGGGGTATGGATCAATAGTGACACCCTTGAATGACTTAACTTCTAAGAAAATGCCCAAAAAGGTTCAGTGGACAGCTAGCTGTCAAAAGGCATTTGATGACCTCAAGCAGGCCATGTGCACTGCTCCAATTCTGCAGAGTCCTGATTACTCCAAGAAGTTCATTGTTCAAACAGATGCATCTGAATTGGGGGTAGGGGCTGTACTGTCACAATTGAATGAAGAAGGTCAGGATCAGCCAGTAGCTTTTATTAGCAGAAGGCTGACCCCTAGAGAGAAACGTTGGTCAGCCATAGAGAGGAGGCCTTTGCTGTGGTCTGGGCTCTGAAGAAGTTGAGGCCATACTTGTTTGGTACACACTTCCTGGTTCAGACAGACCATAAGCCCCTCTTATGGCTAAAACAAATGAGGGGTGAAAACCCCAAACTGCTTAGGTGGTCCATTTCCCTACAGGGGATGGACTTTACAGTGGAACATAGGCCTGGGAGTAACCATGCGAATGCAGATGGACTCTCTAGGTATTTCCACTTAGAACATGAAGACTTAACTGGGCAAGGTTAGTTTAATGTCCCTACGTTTGGGGGGGTTGTGTAGGAGAGTAGGATCTGCTTCACATGGGTACCCCCACTTTTTGCTGATGCTTCACTGGTTTTCGACATTAGTCTGGCTGGGGCCCTGCTATTCAGAACCCCAGCCTAGCTGTTTCCTCTTTAAAGGGTCTCCATGTGCCTTAGGCACATCACTGATTGGGATCTGGAGTGCCCTTGTAAGTCCCTAGTATATGGTATACTATGTACCAAGGGCATAGGTACCTCAGAGGCCTGCCAGGGGCTGCAGCATGTATTATGCCACCCCTGGAAGGCCATCCAAACTGACACCACAGGTCTGCTACTGCAGCCTGGGTAAGGTGGTGCATGCACCCCTTACTGTGGTATAGGTTACCTATATCACTAAATGTATACACACATATAAACCTATAAGTCACTCCTAAGGCAGGCCTTATCAATCCTAAAGGCAGAGTGCATGGTTCCTATGTGAGAGGGTGCCCCTGCATGAGCAGGGCCCCTCTGCAGCGTTCGGAGACCATCTCTGATGCTGTTTGTAGTGCAGCCTGACCATATACTCTTAAACGCATTATATCCTCGCGGTAAAATGCTAACTATGGAATGGCTGCACCTAAACATGTCGTGTTTGGTGTCAAACATCTTGGAATACTACCCCCCGCCAATCCTGGCGGCGGGGGTAGCATTCCACCCTTCTAGAGGGAAAGGCATGTTAACTCTGACGAGTCCGGTAACTTCTTTCCAGAGCCCTGGCATCACAAAATGGATGCTGCTGCCACAGACACGAGTCTGGCCTCCTGCTGCTGGACGAAACTCCGGCAGGGGAGGCCTGGGCAATAGGTTTCCTGTCCCAGGGAGGTGTGACCACCTCCCCAGACAGGACAATGTGTATTGGGGCTGGGCGGGAGCACTTTCGGGTGCTTTGAAGTCCTGTACAGGGGGCACACTTGGTGTCCCTGTGCATACCCCAGTTCAAACCGGATCAGGGGCTTGCAGCCCCTGCTTTGGCGCGAACTGGACAAAGGGAAAGGGGTGTAGCCACCCCTCTGCCCTGACCCACCCATAGGTGGGGCCACAGAGTAGTCCATCCCCTATTTTTAGAATAAAGGTAGGAACCCAGTCCTTAGGACTTTAGATTATACCTGGACGAAACTCTGAAACTGAATCCTGGACCTTTGACGCTCTACTCACGATTAGAGGACTGAAGAATCTCCCTTGGGGTCAAGGAGTGACTCCCCTGCTTGGCAGGCACCAAAGAAGCATCTGTCCGGTTCGCATCACTGAAGCACCCGTCGGACGCCGAAGTCATCGCATCACCAGAGGTGGATTCTCAGACTTCTCCGAGGCTACCCTGAGTCCCCAGCAAAGCTGAGGCCCGTGGCTATCGTGGGTGACTTGAGACCGTGACCCCTGGACACCGAGCACACTTGCAAGTGCACCATCTTCTGGGTCTCCCAAGAAGTCGTGCTTTGGGCTCCGAGTAGCCCTAGCCTCCAGCACCACCTGCACCGAAGATCACTGGCCCCCACTCCACGAGTGTCCTGTAAGCCAGCTCCACGTGCGGCGTCACGAGGCTCCTTCGTGGTTGCTAGCCCGTTGGCTAGTAGCCCTTAACAAAGGCCAATCTTTTCTTTACTTGGCAGTCTGGTTGCTCCAGGCCTGCCCTCACTTACCCTTGCTGGGTGAGTTCACCAGACCTTGCTGGTCTGCATCATCGACGATCTACATCTTACTCGAGACTTGCCGTTGCCAAGGCTTGTTGGGTCCAATCTGGTCGCCGATACCTCTGCACTCGACAGACATCGAGCAGCAGCCCGAATCCTGCTCCTGGTCACCGACAACGCCTCCCGGACCTCGTGGCTGAAGAGTCAAGATGACCATCAACGAACCTGAAGCACTCGACATCGGTGGGCATCTGTCCATCGCCTCCCTGGTCACTGGCTAGTGACCCAGACTCTGTCCCCTCTGCTTTCAGGTTCTTCAGAACTCCGATCCACTCTTGGATCCACCCGGACACTTTTCTCCTGGTCGCCAGCCGCACTTTGCCGCAGATCGCCATACGAAACGACGACGAAACCCGACCCCGAAAGGCACCTATGCACCTGGCTTCCCTGGGTGAGGTAACACGAGTACTCCGGTGCTCCCGTGGGTAGAGACTCTTCAAAGTCCTAGATCTCAAAGGGTTTTGTCCTAGTCCTCTTTTAAGTGTCCCTTTCCTCTATTTTCCCGATCCCGACTTTCTCCATAGAAGTTAACGGCGTATCGCGGTTGTGTATTTACACTGCACGCGTCTCCTGTGGGTCCCCTGTGTCACTACCTTGGGTGGTTCCTTGTGGCCCAAGCACTTCTAGAGGCTCTAGGCCTAGTGTCTAGTTCAGTCGTGGTTCGCATACCACTTTATTGGTATATGGTTTGGTACGCCCCTAGGGCCCAAACGTGTATTTGTGCTATTACTGTGACTTAAGATCTTATAACCTATGTACTTCGAACTCTAGCCTCATAAAGAGACTAGAGGGGTGTGTTTAGTAATAAATACATATATTATGAATATATACCTGGTGTGGTGCTCTTTCATTTGGTCACTCAAGAGATTATAGACTGGTAAAACAAGCTGCTTTACATTCCTTCAAGACTTAGCCTGAAGGCTGCTCTCCACAGCTACCACTAGGATAGCTTTCAATAAGGTTGTCTTTAACCTACCTACCATAAGAGTCGATTTGGACTGGTGCAAGGTGCCCACTATAATTAGTGGACAGCATATGCCAGGCCAACTTCTCACACATGACGCTTGTGTATTTTTGAAGTGCAAGTGTTCCCGTAGGCATGTTGCTGCTGGATCAGAGATATTTCTTACCCCGCTTACTGATATTCATTTTAACAACCACAGAAGGAAGAAAGGTTGATTGAACACAACGGGGGTTAGATCCTAAGACCATGAGGTCAAGCCACCACCAGACCCAAAAGCTGAATCGGTCCAGGTTTTTCTTTGCCATGACCCCTCCTGTGCCCTTTGAACTCACCTTTAAACCCGTAAGTAGCCAATTGGCTGACACACCAGCGGGACCTGGCAGTCGTATTTAACCTTTATATCCTTACAGCATTTATTTACTACACAAAACACCAAGGCAGAGTTGCCAAATTGCGAATGCACATCCTATCCACACCATTTGTCGAAAAATAATTCTCAATGATTTAGTAAATTCTGGTGCTCTCCAGGCATTAGGCCTCCCTCCGCCTTCAGAGGACCAAACTGGCTCTCCAAGAAGATAACAATCCCTTGTGAGATCCCCAAATATATTACACATATGCCCAGGCACTTCTCAAATCAGTCCCAGTCCATATATAAGGCAGTGACCATCCTTATGAAAAAGAAGAAGTCCAAAAGATGTTCTATGTTTCTTTAAATGTATCCTTTATTCTCTTGTCACAATCCACTTATACGCAACAGGCAGCCGACACGTGTTTCGTCCGAATGGACTTTCTCAAGGCTAATAGTGAGAGTTTTTCTTTCTCTTCTGTCTTAATCAAATCGTACCTCCAAGTTGGAGAGTTTAAAACATAAGCATATGGGTACAGGTAGTAGCAGACCTGTATTCCCGGGTCTGTTCGTACTTGCACCAGTTACCGTAATTAAGAATTGAGTCAAGCCTTGATAAGCCTGCACGATACACGGCTCTATCCCCGTCCTGGTTTCAACCCTGAAATTATCCTTACAGCATAGCAACACTCACCGCTGCCAAATGCCTGGTGCGTGAACGTCCGCTGGTCGCACTAGTCAATACAGCGATTATTTAAATTAATAATACTGTGCATATGAATAAAACTATGCACCGGCAGCTGTAAATTTCACACGTTAGTAAATGTGAAACATTTTGGATTTGTCCATCGAATTAAGCCAGTCACCACCCTAGGTGAAGTCTTGCCCTCCCAAACTTTTGCTAGTATACCAGGGAGCAGACAAGACAGTGGGAACAGGAGGGGAACAATATGTATCAATACCTGCCCTTTCTTGAATACTGGGAATGCCAAATGTTCTTTAATACATTGTAGCCTATTTGTGCTTTAACTTTAACTTACCGCTCCAACCCAGTTTGACCCCAAAACTTTGGGACAACTTTAGTAGTAACATGCCCTTAATGGTACGTGACATTCTACAAGCACTGCGCAGAAATCCCCCATGTCCACTGGAGACTCCTCTGGTGACGCATGCACCTGGGGGGGGGGGGTAAAAGGCTCATCCTTTTAAAGAGTCAGACCTCGTTATACTGCGAAAGAGGCACGTGAGCGGCACTCAAATGAGACAAAATAACTATTCTTTGCAAAAACAGAGCCTGTCCGTAACTATTGTCTATATTGGGACAAAAGATGAACCATGATATAATCACCGATCAAAGTCTGTGATGTCATTTTCGCTACCTCTGGCATATTTTCATAAATCAGCATATGTGACTGAAATCGCACTCTCTTATCCTATGCTTTGTGTGATCTTGGCCCACTTTAGTGTGAACAGAGCCCTGCGATGTATACTTGGCTTCATGGTCGCTAATGCAAAAGTAAACTACCCCCTTCCCATCAAGTTGGGCTGTACAGTACATACTAAGGGTGCAGTGGGCTAGTTACTCTCCTGAGGCCCCAATGCCACTGAATTTGCTGCGCTAATGAAAGCTTCATGGCATGAGTCTTTGCACGTTACTTTGATGCTTTGGCACCTGCTTTGCGATCTTAGGTCAGTCATATGTGATCTTGGACATCAGGAGTATAGGGATCTGGGGCCAGTGTTTTGCTTCCGGCCAAAGACAGGGACCATAAAAGTATGAAGCTAGGTACCGGAGACGGGGGCCAGGCACCCCACTCAGGTGGTATGCGAAGGGGCGATGTGTTGTACCGACACCACCCTTGGACACTGATGGTAGAAGATGCTCAAATGTCACTTCTTTCCAGCGTTCTTCTCCTAGAGACCCCCATAAATGATTTTAATGTACTCATATTTACTTGCTTAATGACTGCCATGGCTATAGGGCAGGTGATATTAGCGTAACTGAAACAACCTGTAACATGCCCTAGTTTACAGAGTACCCCTACTCTGCTGCCTCGACCAGACATTTGCATTCGCCCTCTCCCACAGCTGTTAACTATTAACAATGTGGTAGGTCCATCGACCTCGTACTCTTAGATTCCCAGATTATGTTCTAAGCACTCTACCTCATTATGGTCCCTGCTGGGCCCCCTCTGCCTCGGTACTTGATACTGCTCGCTATCACACTTGCCTGTCCTAAAGGAAGGCAACCAGTAACAACTGACGCACCGCAGCTTGATGAATATTCCAATGCACTGCACCCGACTCTAAAGGGACAAGTAGCGTTTGGATGGCCAGGACCCTAGTTATGGATTGTCTGCAGATACTTCTGCCTCGGGAGGGGCATCTAGTGATGACCTGAGGCCTAGCCGCTATGTGAATTACCAAACCTGTTGGCATTGCCCAACCATGCTCATATTGTGGAGCCAGTAATTCGAAAACCATGCCCCCAGGTGTGCCTGCGTTGCCTGCTGGGAGTTAGGGGTATACCTCCTATGCTCATGTGCAGCTGTAAGCCCCAGAATGCAAAATATAGGGTGTATAAAGACTGGCTGTCACGCTTGCCGTGACCTCATGTACGTAATTGGGGGTGCTCTTTCATGTGCTTTTACCTTAGAGAGTGTGGCTTGTTATGTTACTATTACATTGTAACTTGCTTGATGCATTGGAGAGAGTTACCCGTAGACCCTCCCGTATTGTGATTGCCATTGGCTATGCCAAACCTAACATCTGCATTGGTGCATAACTTCCCCCCGAAGGGTATAGAAGCGCTGAATAACAAGTTAGATACCCAACTAAATGGTACTCCTTTTAACAACCTCAAAATGATGAAAAGCTGAAAGTGCCCACCTGGATAAGAACCTTTGACCGAGGGAGCCAACCCAGCTACCGAATACTAGTTAACTGACTGGCAGGATGAAAAAGGAAGTACCAGTGGGTATTGCCAGCAACATGCTGCTGCTCAGTGCTTGTGAGGCTAATCACGGGGAGCGTGGAGTGCTCTACTCTTGACACTCCTACCCACTCCTGTCTCGGCCCCCAGGCAGTGCACCTATGCATGGTGTAGGGGAGGTACTCTAATGCTGTGGAAGGTGCAGATGTGAAATTCTCATTACCGGGGCAAGCATGAGAATTGCGACTGATAATAACTTACAGAGGCAACACATTGAAAACCGTTTACGCTGTTATGCTAGGGGAAATTGTCGCATTACCGGGCCCTTGCTGAACGGATCTGAGTGAGAACCAAAAGTCCCAAAGGCTATTTAGTACCACCAGGACAAGGAAGGAGTGGTCCAAATTTGGAGCTTCAGTACGCACAAGCGCGCAGTCGCTTAATCTATCAGCCTCGCAACATTCACTTGCATATAAAGGATGATGCACAACTTAACTTGCCAAGAAAACACCGGCTCAACTTGGTATGATTCTTGAGCTCATGTTGAGCAGAAGGAAAGATTAAAACATTGAACCTGCTTGACCTTGTCAAGGTACCATATTGCAGCTGGTGCCTACAGCGGTGTAAACAGGCCGCCCCGCCCATCGCAACCGCACAAAACAACAGTCCGCGGTCCTAAACAACAAAAGGCCTGTGAACGTGCACAAAAACGCTGGCTACAACACCCCCTACTCTCACTCCAAATAGGCTTAATAAATTCTTAACTGAAAACGCTGTAAATTCGTTTTCGCTTCCGATCTCGGGTTGCATTTAATCGCCGACCATGCCATAAACGCTTATAATAATAAACTGCCCCCGAATCCATAATAACCATTTGCTTGCGTTCGACCATTCCACCAAGCGCTGCAATCAACTACCCATAAACGCACATGCGAGGGAGGCTGCCATTTTCGCCGCCTGGACATTCAGGGTCAAACCAGGGCCGGAAAGCATTGCCCTGGCGATAATGACTACGTATACGGTCTCGACAACATAGCTGACCCGTATGGGAATCGCACTTTCTACCTTGGTTCGTAGTACACACTGTAGCCGATTGAGCCAACATCCCCATACTCGCAGTAAAACAGCACATTACACCGGTAGCATTTGGAAACAAGCCCTATTACCTGATTAGTACAAAACCCTGTTAACGATATTGTTGCACCGGACGGCGCTGAGGTGGCCGGACATTTCAGATTGCAGCGTAGTATGTATCCCCGGGCACCACCATAGTATCGAAGTGCCCAGAGCTATGAGCGTGTAACAGGGGAGCAACTTCACCTCCTTAAAATCCGTAAACGACCTAGACTATTCAGACCGTTTGTCCCTGCAGTCGGAAAGTAAGCAAACAACATCCCCAGGCACTGGGAGCGCCGCCTGCCCCGAAGAGGAGCAACTTCAATTCGCCGCGACCCAGGGCCCGGCCAGGGACCCTACAGGCCGCAAGGCTGCGCCCCATGGCCACACAAGGGACTAACACCATAGCTCAGCCTGACCTGAACACGCGAAGGAAAAAACAGAGAAATCACACCTCCTTCCCTGGCCACAGAGACATTGCCGGACACAAACAACACGGACCCTTCACCCTATGTGATAGTCCGTCTCGGGCCCAAGAGGTAGTCTGCTAAGGCGGTGGACACTTACCCCGCTCCCCATACGGGCCCCAGAATGTGTACCAACGTCTGAAGCATTGCAGGGCAATATGTGGTGGGAACTGCAGTGCCTTATGAAGGGCACTTATTTCCTTCCAAGTCCTGCAGCGGAGGGTCCTGGGCATGCAAAGATGAAAAGTCGCTAACTCCAGCAGTCAGAGGAGTTGCATCCCGCCCGACCCCCGCCCCCATAGCCGGAGCGCTCACTAGCAGCTGACATCCCAATCAGCCGGGTGCTCCCCGGCTGTGAAGCCCTGACGGGACCCGAATCGGAACCCGCAGCAGCCAGGGCCCCAACGCCGCATCCTCTCCCTGCTCCATGCAACGCTCGCCTGGAGGAAGAGGCAGCCATCTCCCCAAAGGGACCCCGCCGGGAGGCAGGAGCAGCACTCCCCTCCAGCACCTACACCCGGCGCTGCCTCCGGCACCGTCCCGTAACACAGCGCGTCGAAGCGGTACACCATCGCTGTGTTCCGCTTTGCACGGCCCCCATACGGGACACAACCCAATTACGGGACACAAGCTCCCTTCCTCTGCTACACCACGCGCACCAAATCCTTACCGCGCAATGTGGGGCTTGAACCCACGACCTTGATTATGGGTTGATGCTTACACACAGAGCTATGTGAAAACAAGGGAAAGCTCAGGTATCGAACTCACATCCTCCGGGGTGAAACACAACAGGTCAATCACCATAAGCTATTAAAAAGGCTGTTACACCTCTGAGACAAACAGACTCAAGGAGCAGCAAACCAGTGCGACTAGCCTGGCGGACACGGGCATGAACCGGTGGCCATAAGATCTGTAAGCAAGGCAGCAAACCCAAGGAACTGGGCCACAGCAGAAATTACACACAGCCCAGTCCCGGGTACCCTCCCCGCCCCAGCATGCTATACAGGAGGGGAAGGATGGTCTCAGGAAGCGTTGCTCGTCAACCCGCAGGCCGTGGCCAACTGCAGAGTGGGAGGACTACCACTAACCTCTCTTTCGCAACATGCAGACCCGACCAGGCAGCGAGAAAACACGACCTCCAAACCCGGTCCAAGGGAAAAGCCACGACGCGAGACAACCAGCCGAGATGGCGTGTCCGGGGCAAAGAGGACGCCAGAAAGGCGGGGGGAGGTATAAGTACCCTCCCCCAACCTCTGTGCGCCGGAAGTGACGCGCCTAGTGCGCCAAGGCGAAAGGACCCCTTCCCTGAGTCCAACCACTAAGAGGGGTGGTGTTTGTGCCCAAATGGCACTAAAGGGCCGCCGTTTTTGGTGGCCCCCTGCGGGGGCCGCGGACAGCCGCAAAGACGTGGTTGCTTAAAGAATGAATGTAAGAAAAGTACGTCATGCCTGCAGTAAGAGAAACTCAATAAAGAAAATAGTGCTTACAAGACTAAACAAAACGTACCGTGTAGCAACCGAAGTAAAGGGGCCAGTCGCCATGGGAGGTTACAAATGAAGACAAGGCAGTACTAAGGAGGGACTAACAAGCCTATTTACGAATCAGAAGCCAGCATTTACGAAAGACAATGACACAAGCCAATTCGCCATGGGAGGTTACAAATGAAGACAAGGCAGTATTAAGGAAGGACTAACAAGCCTATTTACGAATCAGAAGCCAGCATTTACGAAAGACAATGACACAAGCCAATGACAAATATGGGTGGAGAGTGGGCGGGGCTTCTATTCCATACTCCAGTACAGCAAGTCTCGCAGCGCATGCGCGCTGACTCTAGGCTCGACCTAAAAATGAATGTACACTCTTTTAAAGTATTGGTAAAATAAAGCTGCTAAAGCATGCTTACTGGAGGTTTCTATCCAAAAATACTTTTAATTACTGCAAATGTCACCGTTTGACATTTAAATTGACGGTAAAGAGCAGCTTCAGCGATGACACTGAGAGCTATCACTTGCACAAAGATGGTCATGAGAACTGCAAGATGTACTTAACTCATTTCGAAAATGTTATCAGTCCTTAACAAAAAGAAAGTTACCTACTGCGTGTTTGTAGCACTGAACAGTTGGCACGCGGAATTGTACAAAACAGGGTGTCCTACTTTGTTGTATAGATGTAAACAAAATCTATGTTCCAGCCATGTATTGTTAATACTATTACTAATTGCACAGAGTAAAAAAAAAAGTGAAAGTGAACATTCTCATAGTACACTGCGGTAGTGTTCGTTCATTCTAAACTTGGTTGTTTGCTGGTAAACAATGGTTGGATCCTTCTTCATTATTCTCTACCAGGCAGAAATTACAAAAGACACCCTTCCTGAGTAACTGATTGGGAATCTGCAGTTAGGAGGGGTCGCTTAATGGTGTGGCAAGCCTACTAAAATCTGGCCATTGTGTCCAAAGTAGGTCAGTTCTGATAACATTTGAAAAAGGCTGGGGCCGGATCACCAGACAGTTTTTCATAGATCTGTTAACTGATGTTTACAAGTAAACCGTAGAGAACAAACACACCGAGAAGTGTAGCAGGGCAGCAAGCATTTCCAGACACCGATTAGATATACAGAGTGAATAATAAGAATAACACCAAAAGATAATATTGTTTCAGGCATTTCAGTAATGAGCATTCAGTCATGCCCATATTTCTCGAAAACCAGATCTTTCGATGTTTGTCAGCACATCTTCCCTATTTATGCATCACCTTTTCTGCTGCAGAGCAGTAGTCCATTCTGACATGACCAGTCACTAAGGTGTGGGGGCTCCGCGCTTCGCTAATGGCAAGCAGTGATACTTTTTGCCACCAAGAACCCCACCCCTGCCATGGTTCGCTGGCTACTGGAGTCCGACCACCCCTCCATAATCCCAAGAAGGGCCACTTTAAGATCTATTTGCTTGGGAGTGTGTAGGATCAATGCTAGAGCATTCTGTACTTGCTGCCAATAGGTCACAATCAGTGGACATCCCCAAATCAGGTAGCCTAGAGCGCCCCTAAATGTGCCACATCTCGCTCAGACAGGGTGATTCGTGCCGCCCATCTCCCAAAGCCTCTTAGTATATACTGTGAAAATGGTGAAACTGTGTGATTTGTAGGTTGGAGGGGATAGTTAGAACCCGAACAGCCATTTTAGCCCCCTGCCACTCACTGACTTCCAATTCCCTAACATCACATTCTAGAGCAGGCCAGACCCTCTATATTGGGTCCGGAGTATTATGCAGGAGAGTCTGTACCATCTAGAGATTCCTTTACGACCCAATTTCTACATTATCAATTTAACTTCTAGTGGTTTACATTCTGGTACTGCCCCTGAGTCACTCATAAGGTATCAAGAGCATGGTATAGCTGGAGATAACAGTAAAATTGGGGTTTATATAAATTAAACTCCCCAGGAGGAGCTTCGTCATCTGCAGGAGAGCATGTGGGAGCCTACCTCCGTATAGTAGACACAGAGCCCCTAGTATCCCAAGGGTAACCAGTTCCGGGTACCAGGCGGGGTCCTGTCTGTCTCAAAACAGCTATTTGGCAATCTGAACCATCTGAGCTGCCAAGAAGTAGAGTTTGAAATCAGTAGCACCCAGGCCACCATCGCCGATAGGGAGTGAGCAGTTATTCTGGGGCACCCGGGAGAGTCAACTTGTTCAAAGGAACCTTAAGACCATTGACCCCACGTATTGGAAAAAAGAGGGCGAGGGATGTATGGGGGGTCGCAATTGTGGGAGGGCGCGCATAATACATTTTTTTTACTTATCTTGCCGCTTGTTCCCGCGTCTCTGCTCCTGCTCTCCTCGAGGAACAGGAAGCACAGCCAGGCCCCACTGACCAATCACAACGCTGAAATGCAGCGTTGTGATTGGTAGGCACCCATGCTCCCCAGACCAATCACAATGCTGCAATGCAATGAATGGGGGCCTCGGCATGTTCTCGACGCAAGCTGTAATGCAGCCTGCATGGAGAACAGGGAAAGTGCACATGACTGGTTTGGGCGGCCTGAGAGGGCCGACCAAACAGTTGTTGCCACTGAGGAGTGGGCAAACCACTGCTCCCCTGCCCTGCTCCGAGAGCAGAGCAGCACCGCCCGCCCGCAAAGCAGCACAAACATAAAATGATTATAACTGAAAATTATTATCATTTTATGTTTCTCTTTCTCGCAGTGCTTGAAAGCAGTGAGGCGACGATTCTCCGCCATAGCAGAGGAGCTGCCACTGGAAGCATATCATCCCAGTAGAGTGACACGCTGTCCTGAGGCTGCTCGGCCAGTTAAATAGAGGTAGCCCTGGCGGGTCCCATGTTCAAACTGGAAAAAAGAAGGGAGGACCCCATTTACCCTAACCAGTGCTCTTTGGCATCGTACAGTGCTGACACAAATACCACAAACCTGATATTCAGTCTTCCCAGCATCTATAATAGGAATGGCCAATGCACTGTTTAGAATTTAGTTCATAATCTATCACGAGCGGGGCTGCTAGGCCTTGCAAGCCATCCAGATTAGCTAATGCCACCTGGATTCTGTGCATACAGCACCTTGAGCTCCTGTCAGCCATAATACCATTTTGGTCCCTGTGGACCACTGACTCAATAACCACAGTAACTCTAGTGGCCAAAACCTTGACCAAGATTTTAACCTGCATATTGAGTAGGAAACTAGGCCTGTAAGAGGTGCATTCAACCGGAGGTTTGTTGGCCTTGAGGATTGTGGTTATAGTTGCGCACTGGAGGTCTTCCGGCAGGGAGTCCATCTGTCTGATCTCCTCAAAAAGGTCAAAGAGGTAAGGGAAGGATAACTTTTTTGAAGAACTCATGAGATGATTACTACAAATTATTTTCTCTGTACACGTAACCAGTGTTATCCACATTATTGAGATTTGAAGGATGAGCACCTGAGTAGATATATTTGGATTTGTGCTTGTCTAAGACACATCACGCCACACACTTACTTACTTGTAGTGAGTACATTACTGAGCTCCTAGGCAGCAAAGCTTTTCCTCTCATAAATTCTTTCCATGAATAAATGAGTGCTAGCTCCACTGTCGAAAAACGTGTTATCTTCGAACACGGCGGGAGGGGCAAGCAGATGGGGAGGAGGGTTATTAGAGGGTTTGACAGTACACTGGTTCAACAAATTCAGACTTCTCTAAGATGGGAACCTGCAGACAGGGGGAAAAAGTGCAACTGGTGTTCGGTCTGCCAAATAAAAATGGGGTTTTAAGTAGGGTTTGGTGTAAGTCACATAATTTGCTGTGGTGTAATTACATGGAATTAGGAGCATAACCCAGCATTTAACACTATTTTCTTAGCAAAACAGGCACCCTTGTGTCCACTAAGAAAATGGAACTAAATGCAACAGAACATGAACAGAAGCAGGCATCAGCAGCCGATTGTGCTTGTTAAGTTTGTTATTCCTATGCTCGAACGGTAGGATTTTTGTGCTTGCATAATTTACAATAATTTTCTGTCACAATAGTAATGCAAAATTACCAAAATTACTCTGATTACTCTGGCATAATTGAAATTTCACCCAGGCCTAGTTTCAAGCAAATAAACCCTTGATTATCCACATGTTCACCGGATAACTTTAAAAGCATTAACATATTCTGTACATTTCAAATCTCCATCTATATTTTAATTAGATGGAGAAGGCTTGAAAGAAGTGTCTCCTTGCTAGCCCTTTCTCCTCATCAGTGGTGAAGATAGGAAGACAATCGGGGAAGAAACATCGCAATGAGCTGTAAGCGGCGAGAACATGGTGAGAGAGGATGCCCATCTTCTGCATTTTGAAATCACAATATGGAAGCCTGAGAAAAAGTCTTCACTTCCTCTAACAGTGACAGAGGGACAGGCCACAGCCTCACAGCACCAGAAGGGCCCTCAATCTCATTTCATAACAACCAACACTGATGCTACTGACTGTTTGTAAAAAGGGCAGACAGGGCAGAGAAGAAGACAGGAGCATGACAGCCACAGTACTGAAGAGGTGATGAAGCCTACTAGTGTGTGCCTATTAGCACCTATTAGAACGTGTCACTTCCTGTTGAATGAAAGGAGAGACTATCCCCAGCACTGAAGTAGCCACCTATTTAGGAGGATGAGTACAAATGCAAAAGCAAAATAGTGTCACTTATAGTGAAGAAATACACTGACAGAAGTAGGCTGTCCCACTCACTCATGCTGTATGCTGTGGTGGGCAAAAACAAAGTGTGAATGACAATAGGAATATGACACTTTACCCCGCACGCTTTTACAACGCGTGTGATTATCCCACATTTTTTACTTCGCAAAACCTTTTACAACGCAGGGCTTTACTACGCAATCCATTACAATGCATTATCCATTTCAACGCAATTTACTATTCTAACTCCACCGGGGCGTTGTAATGGGGCATACGTTGTAATGGTTTTCAGTGTAAACCCTGCGTTGTAAAAGACTTAGGGGCCGATTCCGATTCAGGCCGGAAATCTCTCCGACCGAGCCGGACCCGGAGAGATTTCTGACCGAACCGGACTCTTGCAGTCCGACTGAACGAGTACGATGTGGCCGTATGCTATCGGACTCGATTCGGTCGGACTCCCATTGAAGTCAATGGGAGCCGGTCGTACGACGCGTACACTGGCTCCCATTGACTCAATGGGTGTGTCGCAAACAAGGGCGCCCCCTGCAGCGGATTCGCGTCGGTGCAACCCGCACCGTACATGCATGTGTAGGGGGGACCCATGGGTCCCCCCTGTGTGCGACTCGAGTGGCTACGCGTGCAGGGGGGTCCGACACGGACCCCCGAAGTCCGGCTCTGACAGCTCTTTGGAGCTGGACGGCGCGAGTCGGTCGGACTGTTCGAAGCGCGCATTGTACTTGCTCGGTCGGGGAACGTCTCCATTGCGTGGTGCGAGTCGTGTCCGTACGAGTCGGTCGGAGCGGTTCGTACCCGGGAACGAGTCGGTCGGCGATTTCGCGTACGCTCGCATCGTACTTGCTCGCGTGGACGGATGTTCGAATCGGTCGGAAATGAGGCCTCCGAATCGGATCAGGTAAAGCCGAATCCGATTCGGTGCCCTACCGGCCGAGATCGGAATCGGCCCCTTAGCGGAGTAAAAAATGCGGGTAACGGCATGCGTTGTAACACAGTCGTTGTAAAGGATGTTTACCGACAATAGCGATGGATGAAGAAGGCTGACTGAAAGCCCCTGTAAGAATATATTTTTTAAGGATTTTTATTTAGAAGAAGGTCTTGGCTTATGCCAGACCTACAAATGGCTGTAATGTCGATTGATCATCTCATAAATGACTGAGCAACTAGTGGCTGAGTGGGGTTTTACCTTCTTGCCCCTCTGTGTATTAATGGTATAAGCTTTTGTGGAATTGAGCACTCAGACTTAATTTTGCAGTGATTCAAAACATTTGCAATGCATTCATCACATTCATCACACTTTTCACCACATCTGTGCCACACTGACAGCAAAATCAATTTATACTCAGACCTAATTTGAAACATACTCTGACTGTGCGAAAGGTGTTATCACATAAGGTGTATTTATTTTTATTTTCCGTGGTTGCAGCATGGACATGTGTCTAATGTACCAGAACATAGGTCAAAATGTCGTTGTAAAGGATGTTTACCGACAATAGCAATGGATGAAGAAGGCTGACTGAAAGCCCCTGTAAGAATATATTTTTAAGGATTTTTATTTAGAAGAAGGTCTTGGCTTATGCCAGACCTACAAATGGCTGTAATGTCGATTGATCATCTCATAAATGACTGAGCAACTAGTGGCTGAGTGGGGTTTTACCTTCTTGCCCCTCTGTGTATTAATGGTATAAGCTTTTGTGGAATTGAGCACTCAGACTTAATTTTGCAGTGATTCAAAACATTTGCAATGCATTCATCACATTCATCACACTTTTCACCACATCTGTGCCACACTGACAGCAAAATCAATTTATACTCAGACCTAATTTGAAACATACTCTGACTGTGCGAAAGGTGTTATCACATAAGGTGTATTTATTTTTATTTTCCGTGGTTGCAGCATGGACATGTGTCTAATGTACCAGAACATAGGTCAAAATGCTAAATGAAAAAATGTTTATACCGACTTTATAATATGTTTAAAGGTTCAGAGGTCACAAAGCTAATTTGGCAATTTCTCTGATCCTACAAATGTACCATCCAATCTATCTATGTTAAAATTGAGATGAGCGTTGTTAAAGCAAGTGCTACATTGTGTATGACTGTGCAACCAGGACTTCTAACTCCTGTGCATTTAAATGCACCTTTTAGTAACGTGTTTCTCTTAATGTCTGTTTCAAATGGTATGTTTTGCAGGCACACTTGATGAAAACAATGTTGAAATAAGTAGGAGACGTTTCTAAATAATTTTTTCAATTAAACAGACTTACTTGCATTTTCTAATATTACATTCAGCCCATTGATGTCTGAATTCTGACATTTCCAGCGACATAGATGCTTAGTTCGCAGCCATCAGCTGATGGCTTTAACAACCAGTCTCCCTTCACAAATGGTACTTATCTCCCAGGCAGGGGGTAATCAATAGGTAGGGAAAAAAACTTATTGTGAGTATCTAGCAGAAAGTTCTCTCATTAGGTATTCAAAAATCAGAGGGCCTTATTTGGAGTTTTGTGGAGGGGGAGCACCTCCGAGTCTTACTGCTCCCGTTTTCATTGTAAGGTTGGATGAAGCAATATGTTTAAATAGGTTGGAGATTCTGCTCTCTACACCAATGTAAACGCCTGATCTGGCAGACTCTCTGTCAAAGGGTCGCCATGTCACAAATATGCTTGTCCCACCTCATAAACGGATGGGCGGATGTCGCTCATTTTCCCTGCCCACATTGGGAGGGAGAATTTAGAATGGAGAAAACACCCTGCACATTGGCACCGTTATTTTTTGTAATGAGAAAAAAACTGCTTTGTGGGTTTATTTTAGTAATTCAAAATGTTTTGCAGAGCAGGGGCTATAAGCATTGTGCCTCATCAGCAAACCTTTAAAGCTGGGAAGGGGCCTCCACAGTGGCAGTTTCCTTCACAGCACAGGGATCCACTGAGAGCTAGGCAGACAGGAATCTCCAAATAGGGCGGATGGTCAGACACCAGGGTATTGGAGGCCAAGGCTTCATGGTTTTGACAGACCCACAGACCATCCACCAGGGCCTTAACGACCTCTAGAGTCCTAGAAGGTTGACTGTCTCTCATGAAGCAACCCTTTCATGAAGTTGCCAGCAGATGCTTTGGTGTTTAGATAGAGTGCAGCTCTTGGAAGCTCTTTGGGATAATTTTATCTAAGCAAGAAGATCTCAGCCCTGTCTCTTACAATTTGAAGACTTTTTCGATGCGAATTGTGGGTCAGTAGACAGGATAGGACTTGTTGCCACTGGGCACTTAGAGGGTTTTGAAACTCGTTTGGCCTGCTTCACAAAAGTATTTTCGATGGTAAGTGAAATTTAACAGTCACAAATACCTCCATTTATGCCTCCAGAGAATTCACAAAGGAAACCTTGGTATGCATAAATGGGTTTATTTCTGTGCATTTCTGTGCCATGAGTGCTGAGGAATTTACAGTAGTAAATCCCATGCAAGGGATGGGAAGTGGGAATTACAAGGTTTGCCCTTTAGATTTATGAATGCCCAAAAAAATGTATATTTTTGAGCGTTGACAAACTTTTCTTCAGCCCCTTCCGACTCTGGAAATGGTCGGAATGGTACTCCAGCCAAGGGCTGAATTAATTCTCCTCTTATGAAAAGAATGGGAATGGACCTGTCTCAAATTTGCCAGGGGTATAGGGAAGGGTCTTGTACAAAGGAAGAAAAATGTTCCACAGCTTTTCACACAGGACGAATAGGAGCCAGTCGACACACTACATCACATTCTTTCATGATAATTTCAGGCGTAGTACTGGGAATATTTGTGAATTCGCAAAAGATGTAAATCTGCACCTATTAGTAGAAAAACCTCTAAAGATGTAGGTTTATTACTTTTTCATGAATAGGGCCCTTGGAAGCACGTAGTCAGTTTTGCTTATAAAATGTCAAGTATGTCTACATTCAAATAATGCACCTTGAGCTAGCTTGTTTGCCTGATAGAAGAAGCCATTCCCACTTGCTTGCACCTGAAGAATGTGTACACTGGCTGAGTGTTAGAAATTTAGTCTCTGGTTGGCTGAGGTATGCACCCTGTCCAAGCAGGGACCACAATCCTAGTTAAGATATGTCAGATGCACACTAAAAGATAACCTGTGCTCACTCTCTGGTAGCTTGGCACAGAGCAGTCAGGCATATGTAAAGAGGCAATGTGTAAAGTATATGCTCAACACAACACACAATAACAGAATGAAAACACCACAAAAAGATTCCACACCGGTTTAGAAAAATAGACAATAATTTTAGAAATAAATCAAGACCAAAACGACAAGAATGCAATAAGTAGAAATTGAGTTATGAACTTGTAATGAATAAATAGAGGTTTAGAGCATAGAAGCAACAGGCGCCAATGGGGGTTATCTGGTGATGCAGTTCAGCTCGACTGCGAGGGATTGCAGGCCGGGGATAAGAGCCACCCAGGCTCGGTGAACAGAGTACCTTGATCCTGGTCGCAATGACGAGATGCAGACGAGCCCATGAGTCAATGTCAAGCCCGCAGTCGAGGTGATCCACCCATTTTCTCCATGCAATGGTGGCAATACATCGGTTCCGAAAGAGCCGAGATGCGTTGGTTCCGAAGTGCTAGGCTTTGGGTTTATCCACGCAGTCGAGAGATGTGTCAATCTCACCACACTGCTGCATCGGCGATGCACGGTTCCAATGTGTTGGGCTCTCAAGGTGATGCATTGGTTCCGAGAGTGATGTGCCGATTCTACTTCTGCAACAGGGTAGACGCGCCAGTTCTACTCCAAGCAGACTGGAGATGCATCAATTTCTCTGCAAGTATGATGGACCACTTTCAGTGAACCAGGCACAGGAGCAGGTGTAGAGACTTTGATGGCCCTGGGTCTCAAGCAACAGGAGGCAAGAAAACAAGCCGTTGGAGATCACCTTAGTCAGATAGCAGCAGGCAGCAGGGCAACAACGCAGAAAAGCAGGTCTTCCAGATCAGCAGTCCAGCAGGGTGTCAGTCCTTGATGAAACAAAGCAGTTCTTCTGACAGAGTTCAGTTACAGGTCCATAAGTGTCTGATTTGGTGGGGCCAGAGCCTCAGTACTTATATCCAATTATGCCTTTGAAGTGGAGGTGACCTGAAAGAAGGGTCTTTGAAGTGCAAAGAAACCCTTTCTTCCCAGTTCTGGCTCCAGAATAACTGTAGGGGATAATCGGCCCTTTGTGTGGGGACAGGAACCTGCCTATTCAGGTGTAAGTGTCAGCTCCTCCCTCCCTTCTTACCCAGGTAGAGCCATGAGACTGCAGATGAGTACTGAGACACAACTAACCTTCTTGTGTTTGTAGCTGTCTAGAGGGAATGCACAAAGTGAAGCTATCACCCACCCCAGATGTGTATTAGAGACAGGCTACAGGCACACAGAGCTGTAAGAGTAGAAAAATGTCCACTTTGGCATTTCTAAAACAGTAGTGTAAATTTACCAGTAAAGAAGATTTATCATTACCATTCCAAAGATATAAAACATGACTAAACTAATCCTTTCTAATCTGGAATTACAGCTTAAAAGTGTATTAAGGAATTTCCAATGTTAGCCTATGAGAGGAGTAGGTCTCACAGTAGTGAAAAATTAATTTGGGTGATTTCCCTACTAGGACATGAAAAACGTAATAGTACAAGCCCTACCTTTTACGTGTACAATACCTTGCCCTATGGGCTAGCTTCATCCTACCTTAGGGGTGACTGATGTGTAATAAAAAGAGAGTTTAAGGCTTGGCAAAGGGTTTTAAATGGCAAGTCGAAGTGGCAGTAAAACTGCGCACAGAGGCTCAGAAGTGGCAGCCCCAAAACAGGTTTGAAATGCCACTTGTGAGGGAGGCACAATCAGTGCTGGAGGCCCACTAGCAGAATTTAACTTACAGGCCCTAGGTATATGGTATAACACTTTACAAGGGACTTATAAGTAAACTAAATATGCCAGTTTTGCATACACCATTGGTATCATGTTTATGGGAGAAGCACATGCACTTTAGAACAGGTCACCAATGGTACAATTCTCAGAGTCCTAAAGTCAACAAAACAATACAGCAAACAGAGGAGGTAAGCAGGCAAAACATTTGGGGGAAGACCACCCTAAGGCTTACAGATCTAACACTGAGAAAAAGCTAATGTGCCTCCTATCCATGGCACACAGCTGTTTGCGGACTGCTTTGTATTGCTGCATTATGTATTGGAAACCCAAAGAATGGAGGTTGGAAGTTGTATTCCATCAGAGGAGAGGAAGCTAGACAATGCCAAAGGTCAATTAAAAGGTTACCTTCAGGTGGCTCAAATGTTACATTTTAGAGCCCTTTGTGTGTGCAGCATCAAATCGATTACCTACTTTGTAGAAACAACTTCCCCGCAAGGCTGATCTGGTAAGTGTTGAAAAAACAAAATGAATTTTAAAAGTCAAAATAGACTGCCGTCCATTTTCTATCTTAAAGTGGCAGTTGTTTTGATCTTTTAGACCTGCATTATTGAAACACACTACAAATGTGAAAAATAACCTCCTCCATGACAGATAAAACATCAAGAAAAGTGTAGAGCCTTCTACAGCTAGGTAGAGCATTTTATGGTTCTGCACAGCGGTATATGCCTCAAATGCTTCAGAGCCTCATCTGCCCATTGTAGCCTGATCAGACATAGCATTATACACCCAGTCTAGTAATTGTGAACTGGCTCAAATGAAATTTAAGCCAATCTCAAAAATGAGGGTTTGACACAGTTCAAATGATCAAAAAACCCTTGGAACAGGAAATTGAAATGGTTTGACTACTATTTTGTCACCAATTTAAGCAGATCGAAGAGATAAAAGTATTTGTTGGTTCAACCTGGCTTGACATTCATGCTCATATTGAAAAGTTTTATTGAAGAACTGGAGTCTAATAGAAAGTGAGAGCAATGAGCACCCTTTAGCGCCTTTTAGAAATTCATCTTTTGCCTTTTCACCTTTTTGGGTTTATACCAATGTACAACATTACACAATTTAGTCACAATACAAGTTAAGTGTTCCCCTAATCATACTTGATTGTTTAGATGGGGTCATAATCCCTGATGGCAATCCCACCACATGCCCCATACCACGTGATGTTTCCGAGGGCTTCCTTGGATGTATAGACACTGTTCAGGCTTTGTACAGCACCTCATACCCCTATAGAGGGGGGCTGTATCTAATCACCAGCGATGAGCAATATCCCTTTTTTTGCAATTAGTAGTGATACTGCTATAAATAGTCTTGTGCTTCTGGGGCCGCCCCACTCGTCCATTAAACCCAGGAGTGCCATCTTGGGGTCTTGTTTGCCCGCTATTCTGGACAGTGTTATACATTTGGGACCAGTATTTTGTATGACCTGACAGTCCCAGACCGTGTGATAGGAGGTTTCTAATTCATCTTTCCATAATAGACAATGTGGATCCATCACCTTTCTCCTTTGACTTAGTCTGGTTGGGACTATAATAGAACTGATGCAAGTACTTCATTTTAATAAGCCTCACTCGCATGGACACAATGAGGACCCATGGGGCAATCAGTGTCAACTGAGGGGTTCATGTCTTGAACTCATCTATTGCACTGTTTCACAAGTGGATCAGGGGCATTAGCTACTAGTTTTCATTATATTCTAGATAATCCCTTCCTCTCATTATGTTAGAGAGCTTCCAGTACCCCAGAAAAAGCATCTAACATGGTGCAGTTAGAGGAATTGATAGAATTGGGATTTGTGCATGTTGTAGGTTTCTAATAGTTGTGTGAATGACCTGAGGGGGTTGTCCTTTCATATGTCTACCAATTTAAAAATACCTATTAGGTCCGAAGGACGGAACACTTGGCAACCCGCTGTGTGTCAGAGCCATGTGCCCTGCCATAATGATGTTTCCCCAGTTAAGGCCCTGTCTCACCCAATACATTGCAGTGCCTAATGCCAGCACGTTAGTGTCATGTTAGTAGTCTGTGGAAGTACCCATCATTTATATGTGCTATATAAGAAGGTTCAGTATGCCAAATTCTTCAATACATCCCAGCTCAGACCCTACACATGGATCGTCGGGTTCTAAATAGTATAATTTATATACCTGCCAATCCCATCCCTCTTTCCGGAATGTGATACAGACCTACCTACTCATCCATCAGAATGTCATATGGATTGCAGTGATCGAAATATGGCAGCTAAAGCAGATGGTGGAGTGAGATTTTTTTAAATCATGCTCCTCTGCCAGTGATGGTGAGAGGGAGGGAGCCCCACGCTTCCATGTCTCACTTAGTTTGGGATAGGAAGGGTTCTGCATTGAGCTTATAGCCACTGTTCATACCAAGATATTTGAAGTGGCCTGCTGCTTTCTGTAGAGTAACTATTGCCTCTATATTATTATGGTTTCCTGCCATCAGTATGTAGATCAATTTGTCCCAGTTAACAGTGAGGCCAGAGGCCTCACCATACATCTGCAACATTTACATTTGTGGGGGTAAGGATTACATATGGGATCTTACATGTATATTAGAATATCATTCACATTCAGAGATATTCTGTCCTCCCTTGAGTGCCCAATCTGAATGCACTGATCTGTGCATCTTGCCAAACCCATTCTGGTAGTGGCTCAATGGTCAATGCAAATTAAACAAGTGAGGGGGCACCCTGTCTAATTTCCCTCTGTGTAGCAAAGTGTGTTGAGAGAGTTCCACTGACACCAACCCCTGCCTAGGTGTCAGTATAAAGGACTCAGGCAAATCTCTGGAATAGTGGTCCAAAGAGCATTCAAGCTAATAATTGAAACATAAAGGGCCAATAGACAGAGTCAAAAGTCGTAAATCTGTTTTGATCACGGTGCACCACTTACTGTATAGCTGTGTTCAGTCTATTGGCTAGGACCTTAGCTAAGATCTTCACGCCTAGGGTGATTAAAGAGATGGGGTGGTAGAAGGCACAGTGCATTGGGAGATGACCGGGTTTTAAAAATTACTGATATTGGGGAAGTCTGAGCCACATATAGTGTACAATGAAAATTGTTGAATTCCTGTGCTATGTGACCAGAATCTGTCAATATGTGTCCTGTTGGTGTGTTAATACTGGGCACAATTCTCAATTCGAGATCTCTATTAGCCAGCCAGTACAGTAATGCCCAGGCTTTGTCTCCTAGCTCATACATTTTGTATTGCGTCACTGCGCAGTCCTGTGCAGGGAAGCTTAATAATGTCCGATTGAGTGTTAGCCTTAGTAAATTAACTTATTGTTGTAATACTGGGTCAATATGTTGTGTTTGTTCAATTTGTAGCTCAATTATATTACTTTCCAAGGTGTCTGCCTCTCTATTCTTCTGTAGCTTTGCCTCAGTTTGACAGAATATGTCTGCCCATTTATAACTGTTTTTAAGGCCTCCCAAAGCATAACCCCCCGATTCGACTGACCCTTTATTCTATTCTAAATAATTTGCTGTGTTTTGGCGTAGGTGCTCCAAGAAGCTTGTGTCCGGGAGCCACCATGCACTCAGCCTCCACCATTCCCCATGCCATCGACCTGGCGTTCTAATGTCTACTTGTATCGGGGCATGATCTGTTACGGCTTGTGGGAGTGTACGTGTAATGACCAAAGCACTTACGTTCTCTGCAGGGTGAAAAACATGATCTTATGTGGAAGAAAATTTATGTTGGAGTGAATGATATGCAAATTCACTATGTTGGAGGCGCTAGAGGGCGCACGGCAAGATGGCCGCACCCGAGTGAGGCTCTGCCTGGCGGCGCCGTAACCCGACCATAATCCGACCTACAGACCGACTATTCTGCGAGGTGACGGAGAGTGCCTGACTGGTGAGGGGCTCCCGAACCTGTTATCACGCCTGGGACGGCCCGAGACAGGTGGAAAGGCGATAACTCGGCGGCGGTGGAGACGGCCGCGAAAGATCTCAAAATGGCGGCGCCCGGAGTGCTCTGAGGCCCGGAGCTCCGATCGGTGACCTGTGCTCCTGCCGGGGCAGGGGACCTGCGGTGCAGTGCCTAGCTGGTGGCGGTGCCCCACACTATCGCCGCTGAGGACCACGGGAAGCTGCGGCTTCGAGTACCGGCGGCAGCAGAGATCGCGGCGGGCGCTGGGCTCCCCGGAGCCGAAAGTGGTGAGTGGGGCACGGCCTGCTGCGGGCCGGCGACTGTGGAGGCGGGTGCGGGCCTGCCAGTGGATCGCGCTCTGCGGGCTGCCGTAAAGCTCTGGGGGGGTACTGGTGGCCCTAACTCCACCTGTGGGACTGCTCTCTGGACACTGCGAGAGGGGAAACTTACTGGACGCGGGCCCCTGTGCTGGGGGGATCCGCGGGGGACGCAGCTGGAGTTGCGGTTAGCGGGAGGAGCGGGCGGGCCCTCTTGCACGCCGCGGGAGTGAAACAATATAGCTGCAACCTACCCCCTTTAAATCCTGCTGAGGATGTGTAGAATGCTCTGACCCGCGCTGACTACATCTTGGCTGCTGCCCCAGGGGGAAACGCACTAGAACCGATTGCACCGGGAGTGCATCTGGCAGTGGGCGCCGTAGCGCCGCACAGGCTAACCCAGCCGAGCTGGGGAGTTGAATAACGACCGGAGAGCGGCGGCACTGTCAGTGGTGGCATGACGGCGATAGACAGTTCAAGGCGCTATTGATAGGTGGAGGGGCGACTGGTGCGATGGCCTTTGAATCTGCGCAGCGGAGCCGGCGGAACCCCTGCCATCCGTGATCATCCAGGGCTGGTCACACTTGGAGGGCGGCCCGGGTGGCCCGGGCCGGCTAGCGAGGGCGGGCCTGTCGTGAGACTACCCCCCACCCACCTGTTGATTTTGGTGTGGGCCTCTGCCCGGCTCCTGCTGGGGACCAATTTTGCACTAGACTCCTCGAGCACCCCCGTGCCAAGTTATACTACGAGGCGCCATGGGTAAAACGGACAAAACGCAACCCCGTCTCACGTTTGAGGCGCGTAAATCCGCCAAGGTGTCACAGAAGGCCGCCTCGGACTCTGAGGCGGATGTGACAGAGGGGGCTCCCTCGGTCCTTGAAGCCACGCTCTTGGCAATGCAACAAAGCCTCCAATCAATAGAGGGCACAATGGCAGCAGTTAACAACCGGCTGGACCACATGTCATCCCAGTTGGAGAAGCAGAGTGCCCGCATGGGGGAAGTGGAGCAGAGAGTCTCGGCGGCTGAGGACGGACTGAGTGACGTCGCGGGGAAAGCCCTGAATATGGAAAAGGTCCTATCAGTCATCCAGGCCAAGAACGAGGACTTGGAGGCCCGCTCACGGCGTAACAATATTCGCCTTATTGGCCTGCCGGAGTCCACCAATGTGGGCCAAATGGAGATATTCATGGAAACGCTGATTTCGGACATTTTTGGCAGGGAACAGCTCTCCCCCATGTTCATCGTGGAGCGGGCGCATCGTTCGCTGGCTGCTCGCCCGGCGCCCGGGGCTGCCCCGCGGCCCATTATTGCACGAGTCTTAAATTACAGAGACCGCGATGTGATACTGCGCCTGGCACATGAGAAGGGCAACATTGACTATCAAGGGAATCGGCTCTCCTTCTTCCCAGACTTCACGGTGGCAGTCCAGGCGGCAAGACGGGAGTTTACCGATGTAAAAAAGTTCCTCAGGTCCGAGGAGGTCCCATATGCTATGCTCTACCCGGCCCGCTTGAAGATAGGGCCCGACGGGGACTCTCAGATCTTTAATAACCCTAAGGCGGCTCTTGAACATGCCAAACGTCTCAAGCGACGACGACGCGATACTAACCAGCAGTCGGACACGGAGGAACACTAAGCTCTTGGGGTGCACTTCTGGTCATATTGGGATGTTGAGCTCGTTCAGTTGATATATAGGAGCTATTTGTTGAGCATGTCCATCTTTGCCATGGAGTATTCTCCTGTCTGGGTAGCCGCTGCCTGGGCTTACGGCATTATCTATGCCACTCTGGTGGACTTGGCTTTTGTGTACTGGTGTCTGTAGGTATGGATCCACTCCCTGCGCAGCCACCTCCTACTAGTTGGGAGGGCAGTTGCACTCTAGCGCCCCACATGGGTACACCCCAACTGAGGTTTTCACCTTCGTTTGATGGGATGGGGTGGGGGGGGATGGAAGGGACGGCTTTAGCAAGTTGGGGATGCTGAAGTGGGTGGGGGGAGGGGGGGAACTGAGGGGGGGCACCCTCTGGCACGGTATGTTGTGTATTATATTGCCTGTTATTTCACTTCTTATTTGCACTAGACCTTCCATGGTTTTGAAATATTCCATTGTTCTGTTGGCTTACCATCTACTGACCGGATGAGTGGAAATTTACGGCTTTTGACTTGGAATGTCCGGGGGCTTAACTCTCCAAAAAAGATCAGGGCCGTGTTTGCTTACTTAGAAAGAATGACTATCCACATCGCCTTCTTACAGGAGACTCACTTAACGAATGTATCTGATAAAAATGTGGGGGCAAGATGGGCTGGACACCGGGTGGCCTCTTCCTATTCTAGTTATGCCCGAGGGGTGCTGATCTTGATAAAAAAGGGGATACACTTTCAGGTTCTCCGATCTGAGACAGACGACCAGGGGCGAGTGGCAATAGTGCATGGGCTGCTGGATGGGACGAGTGTCCTCTTTGTGAATGTGTACGGGCCGAATGTTGATGACCCGGCTTTTTTTGCGGATGTTTGGCGTCGCGTCTCTGGGTTCCCTGATGCGGAAATTATATGGGGGGGGGATTTTAATGTATGCCTGGATATGGATGCAGACCGTATGGGTAGCGAGGGGGCACGACCTAAACAGGCAGCGGAGGCTCTGCGTGGTATAATGGAGGCTGGATGCTTGAGGGATGTCTGGTGACTACAGCACCCTGGCACGCGGGAGAGTACGTTTGTGTCGGCAGTACACGGGACCTGGTCCCGCTTGGACCTTTGGCTGGTCACTGAAGCTGCATGCACTTGGGCGACAGGGGTGCGTCACCTGGCTCGGACACTGTCTGATCACTCTCCGGTGCTTATAGATCTGTGTGTGCCGACCTACGGGAGGCCACCTTTCCAGTGGCGACTACAGCCATCCTCCCTGACAGACCCGGTATTCAGGGCCGCGGTAGGAGAGGCGATCCGCAATTTCTTCTGGGAGAATGCGGGCTCTGTGGATAGCGCCGGGACTATGTGGGAGGCCTTCAAGGTTACTATTAGGGGAGTCTGCATGGGGGCACAGGCCGGGGTACTGCGCGATCTGCGGCGCAGGATCCAGAAACTGGCGGAAGATATCTCTGAGCTAGAGAGGGCATACGATGCGAATCCAATACCCGACACTCTGTCCAAGATTCGCGCCTTAGTCACGGAACATAATGATACCGCGGACCAGGAAATAAAACACAAGTCTAGGCGCAGCACTGCTAGATACTACGGAGAGGGGGTCGGCCTAGTTGCTCGCTGGCTCGGAAGCTGACTGCACCTCGGAGCCAACCATACATCACGGAGATGCAGGACGTGGCGGGCGTGGCCCGCTTCGGAACGGCAGCCATTAGCGAGACTATACTCGACTATTATACTGCCCTTTATAGCAACAAAGATATGGCTCAGGCGGCAGACGTTGACGCGTACTTGGGGGATGTGGCGTTGGGCTGGCTGGCCCCAGGTCATCGGGATCATCTTACCCAGCCCTTTGATGAGGAGGATGTGAAGGTGGCTATTATGTCCCTCCCCACTGGCAAGGCTGCCGGGTTGGACGGGCTCCCGAGCGAATTTTATAAGGCATTCGCCGATGATTTGGCCCCTAGACTTCTAGAAGTCTATGCGGAAGCCTACGATACTGGCCATCTCCCACCTTCGTTGCGGGAGGCTCTCCTGGTCATGCTCCTGAAACCCGACAAAGAGCCCAACCGCTGTGATTCTTATAGACCCCTCTCAATGCTTAATATTGACACCAAGATACTAGCAAAAATGATCGCTCTGCGTCTGCAGCCGCTGGTCCCCCTATTGGTGCTCCCGGACCAGTCGGGCTTTGTGCCCGCGAGATCTACGGTGCTTAATCTGCGTACTGTCTTCGCTACCTTACACTATTTTGATGCCGACTTCCAGGCCGTGGCAGTGTTGCTTGACGCAACGAAAGCGTTCGACTCCCTCTCCTGGGTATACATGTTCTCCGTCCTTACCAGAATGGGTGTCCCTCCCTTCTTTTTGCAGTGGATCAGGGTTCTTTACTCCGCCCCGGCGGCTAGGGTTCGCGTGAACGGCTGGGTGTCCTCGGAGTTCTCCATCGGAAGGGGCACGAGGCAGGGGTGCCCCCTTCCACCGATGCTTTTCGCCCTGGCTCTGGAGCCTTTGGCCTGCAAACTGCGCCAGCTCCATGCCTCTGCGGCGCTGCGTTTCAGGCTGCGACCATTGGTTGTCTCGCTATATGCGGACGATATGCTGCTGTATGTCCGTGAACCTGCGACATATCTCCCGTCCTTGCTGCGAGAATATGTCCGGTTCGAGGGCTTCTCTGGCTTGGGGATAAACTGGACCAAGTCGTCGGTCTTTCCCCTGACGGCAGGGACCTGCGAGTTTGAAATGGACTTCCCTTTGACCTGGACTCAGGAACCAGTCAAATATCTTGGGATTTGGCTTCACAGGGATCCGGCGCAGGTAATCTCTATGAACTATGGGCGTACAATCTCTCAACTTACTGAGCGAGCGGCGCGGTGGGCTCGCCTGCCGCTTTCACTGGCGGACCGTATAGCAGTCATTAAAATGGTTATATTGCCTAAACTACTATATTTATTTGTGAATATCCCTATCCGCCTGAATGTTTCTATTTTTAAGTCTTTGCAGACGGCCCTATTGTCGTTTGTCTGGGGGGGCAAGAGGCCTCGCTGTAGCTGGGACACCTTGGTTCAACCCTTCGACAGCGGTGGTTTTGAAGCTCCTGATATGCGCCTTTACTATCTCTGCGCTCAAGCGCAGTTTGCGCATTATTGGTTCTATCCGCAGCGTCTCCTGCCCCATACTGCGATTGAGGCGGATGCGATTCTCCCGCTCCCATTAGTGGCTGCGGCTCTTTCGGGTGGGACTGGGGGTCCCCGGACGGAGATCAACCCGGTCCAGTGTACGGCTTGGGCTTGGCGGACGTTGGCGCGTCGTGCGACACTAACATACCTGTATGCCCCCAAGTTGCCGATAGCAGCGCACCCCGGCATATCTGCACTGCAGGAGCGCCTGGCACGGACCACGTTGCAAGCAGTCGGGATCACCCAGATGGGGGACTTCTACAATCAGGGCCGATTCCGTTCGTTACGGGACGTGCAGGCGAACCGGCCTCACGATATTATGCTGGGTTTCACTTACGTGCGGGTTCGTCAGGCCGTCCGGGATGTTTACCCTGGTTTCCCCGCGGAGCCCCAGACGCTGCGGGCACTGCAGGCGATGCTCGCGGGTGCGACCCGTCAGGGGCTGATTACTAAACTCTATAATTCATCTCTTCATGAGCGGGAGGCGGTGGCGCATCCGTCCTTTGCTAGATGGAACACGGCCCTGGGGGGGAGCCTGTCCGAGGACCACTGGTACTATTGCTGCAAACTGACTGGGCGACTTACGGCCAACTGTAACTTGCGTATTATACATTTTAAATTTCTGCACCAACTTTATTATACCCCTGTACAATTGCGGAGATTTGGATTGCGAGATGATGACCGCTGTGTGCGCTGTGGACAAGCAGACGCTGACTTTTACATCTTTCATGGGTTTGTCCAGGGATAGCTGCCTATTGGGCTCGGGTGACGGCTGTGCTCACGGATATTGTATTGGAGAGAGTGCAATGTATGCCTGAGATGTGTCTGTTGGGCTGTGTGGCATCCCTGAAGCCGTGCAATAGAAGACTGGTTGCAGTGGCCACACTTATGGCTAAGCGGGCTGTGGCGCAGTGCTGGGGTGCAAAGGGATTGCCCACGGTTCGTAAGTGGCTTAGGGATCTATCCTACTGCAGGGAGCAATTAGAAATCTATGCGGAGGAGCTGCCTGAGTCGTCCCGCCCCAAGGATATTTGGGTCCCGCTCACTCTATATCTAGCTAGTCACCCTGACCTCTAAGCTGATCTATCCTCTGAGACTCGTGAATGGAGGTGCCCTGCCTCATCAATCCCCGGACTTCTGTCTTATCCTTATAGATGTGTCTAGTGAAAGCCAAACTGCTTCTGATTTATTTGTCATATCGTTACTGTGCCAGAGGGGGAGGGAGGTGGGGGGGGGGGGTTTCCGCCTTGTTCCTATTATACACTTGGTTAATATTATTGTCTTTTCTCCATCTGGATGCTGTGGGAGGTATTATAATGCAGATATCTATCCGACTGTTCCTTCCTCCGCGACGCGGCCGGCCCTAAGTGGCTGTGGGCGGCTTGCTGGGTATCCGTTCTATTTTCTCTTCTGTAATGCACGGTCGCGCACTCCACGGCCGGCCCCTTTGGGGGATGTAGGCATAGTGCTGTATTCTGCAATGCTTCCCTGTTTACCTTCAATAAAGGTTTTCCAAAAAAAAAAAAAAAAAAAATTCACTATGTTGCAGTTCATGCCTCTCCGGGTGTCGCTCGAGACCAATGATAGGGAGCATTCATGAACAAGGTGCAATCAGCGAGGTGTCAAGGAGCCTCTTGTTTCTTTTATTGGGTGCATGACTGGTTTAAAGTCACCTCCCACAATGATCAGCCATAGTAGAGCGTGAAGTAGCAGGTTAGAGAGTTCATTCATTGTCTTGCCTAATAATGTGGGTGGCGCATTGACAGTACTAAACACCCAATCTGCCTCCCCCATCATGCTTTCCACAGCTATATATCTTCCCAAGTCACTGTTGTGAACCTTCATGACTTGGACAGAAATGTTTATGTGTAAGCACTGCTACACCTATGGAGTGGTTTGTATAACCTGAGTGATAAATCCAGGTGTAGCCATTTCGGGCCAGCAAGGGGCATTGTTTACCTAGTAGATGGGTCTCTTGCAGGAAATTTACTTGCAGTGAGTAGCGCTTGAGATATTAAAAGATGGCCCACTTCTTTACTTTATTATTGAGGCCCTTGACGTTCTAGGAGACAAGGCTGAATATATATCGTAGGTTTCCATCAAGAGGGCATATTGTGTGTTGTGCATTCGATCAGACGTGTTGCTTATTGCTGAACATATCCAGGTGTAATAAAACAATCAAATCCACCAAAAAACAATTACACTGCTAGTCTCAGCTATCTCCCATCCTCTATTTTCTAACATGAAGCATCTGTTGCCCCTTCCCAACCTCCTGACCATGTATCTGGGGGATGTGGACTGAGAAACAGTCCGAGCACCAATCATTATAGGAAATCTAGTGCTGGCCAAGCCCTTAATTACATGTGTGGGTTTCTATATTTTAAGCCAGTAAGTGAATAGAGTCATAGTTAGCTGCATCACTTTTAACTTCTGCTAGACAACTAGGAAGGATCACGTCCAAAGAGAGCTCAGGTATAAGACTGGATTGTCGATGTATTTCTTCTAGGTCTGCATTGTTTAAGGGGCTTTGTGGGGGAGTCTTGCCGCCAAGGTTCAGTGTGCCCTCTCTATTACAAAGCATGTAGAGAAGGCTTCGGCTGGCATCTAGGAACTCAGCCAATTGTCTATGAACCCTTCTCGCTCTGACTCTCTGCTCCTGCCGGCACCCCAACAAATCGGATGTTGTTCATGTGGGACCTGCCCTCAACATCTTTAACCCTCACCTACAGGTGGGTTGTGATACCTTTCAGACATAGGACCACTGTGCACCGTGTTTGCGGAAAGTCCTCCACCATAGACATTCTAACCTCTTCTTCAGATCTCAACACAGGAGGACCACCTCAGTGCTAACACGCCACTTTGAGCCTCAAGCATGGCCCGGATGTTGCAGATAGCTTGAAATATTCTTTTGGGAGTAATCAACATCAGATCCACCTCATCTATAATGGGTGCATCTTTCAGGTGCTGTGTCAGGTAACCAGTTTAGGGTATTTGTCTGTTTAATTTTGCTCAGATGATGAGGCAGCTTGTGTCTTCCCAAAGGCAGCTGTTGGAGTGGCGGCGATAGCAACCAAGAAAATCGCCTCAGTTCTTGTTCTTGGGAGAAGAGAAATGGCATGGGGGGCCCTCCTCTAGCATTCTTTGTCAGCCCTGCAGGCAAAACATCAGTCAGTCAGGCAGTCAGCAGGAGGTGGTGTCACCAAGTGGGCCCAGCGGGCAGTGCGCAGCAGCTTTAATGACACTTGCCCTCAATACCTTCCTCTATCAGTCCAACACCACGCAGCACCTGGGCCTTGCCCACCATCCAGAGAGGAGGAAGAATCTACACCCAACTGGCACCACCTCCCACCTGGCTTTACTCTGGCATAGCTATCATTTTTTGTGAACATGCACAGTTCATCCAGAGACGGTACTGTTGATATCTGAGGGAACTGGGGCCTTCCATCCACCAGCATGAGGTGTCCACCTCATGAATCTTGTGCCTCATTATGACCCAATCTGTACTCACCACCACAGGCCAGGCTCATTCTGAGAAAGTCCTGGTCGGCCGAATAGCACCCTTCCCAAAGCACAGAGTCATCATTGTTTGGATCAGTGAACCTGAGTCAGTCTGAGAGGGTGTCAGCCTTGCACTTCACTTGGGCCCATGCAGTCCTGGGTCTCGATTGAAAACCTCAACAACGGCCAGTGGGGTCACTCCATCCAAGTATCAAAGTGTGTGAAGGAAAAGTAGGGAGGTCCATCCCCCTCTGACGGTGGTGTCTTCTGCAAGGATACACTGTGGAGCACTCTCCCAGTCATCTGTGTCTTCTCTGTCCGTAGGCCTGATCAGGGGGCCACAACATCCCAGTAAGTAGCCTCCTACTAGGGTGTCATCACAATTTTGCACTCTGAGGGGACTTTGCCTAGAGAAGCAGTGCCAGGTTGGCAAGGTTTCCACAGGATCGAGACGTGCTCAGCGGTGCTCACTCAAGACGCAACTGCCATCTTGTGCATAAAACCCTGATCATCCATTGTATTGTAGTCTTTGCTGGCATTTTCACTCTGGACACTCTATTAGTTCTCCCAGTATGTTCTCTGGCCCCTAACCCTGTTTTAAAATTGGCTAAACCCTATTAGCTATTTAACCATTATGTAAGGCCACAGCAAGGTAGTACAAGAAAATGTACCAGTGACATTAAAGCTGAATGTCACAGCTGGGTTACCTATACATTTGCACTGCCTGTTCACGCACAGGAGAAATATGGCTTCAAGCTTTCAACTGTGACTTGACTAGCTTTTGGCTTAGAAACTACTGTAGCACATGACAAAATGAAGCTGTTTTTTATACAATAGCTAAGTCACCATTATTGAACTTTGTAAACCATGACTCGTAGTGCCAAATGGAGAAATGTTAATAAATATGAATTATCAACAAATACCTGGATCCTGTGAGCCTTCTCTGAAAGCTGTAAGAGAGTCCAGGAGTAGCTTTTCAGAACCTATAAAAAAGTGGGACTTAGGGTCTGATTTAGAGTTTGGCAGATGAGTTGCTGTCAAAAACGTGATGGATATACCGTCCACCTTATTACAAGTGCACTCTATGGCACTAATAATGTGGCTCAATGGTTAGAGCGGCAGACCCTGATGCAGAGATCTGGCCCGGGACCAGGGTTCAATTCCCGCCTCGGCGGGTCTTGGGCTCAACTTCCTCGGACCTGATAATTCTCACCTCGGTGCCTATTCTAATCATGGGTCCCACTCTGCAACTCTGGGCAATAGCTTGCTTAATCTCCACAACGGCCCCACCAGCGCTGGGATGCCTGGCTTCACCTTGGGGGTGCCCAGGAGTGGACATTTCACAGGGAAAAGCCAGGAAGGGTTCCACAGCGGTATGTGTTCAGCGCCAGGATGCCTCAGGGTAGCAGTGCGCTTTACAAGTACAAATTCATTCATTCATTCATTCATTCATATGCTGTGATATGCCTCACATTTATGATGGATTGTCCCATCCTCCAAACTCTTTATCAGTCCCTTCATAATTACATGAAGTTCTGGAGAAAAGGGATGAGATGCCAAGCTTCTCTGATAAAAATGTCAGATTTTTTCAAGCAAAATTAAAGACAGCTACAGTACCTCTGAAAAGAAGAATCTGATCTCGCAAAGTCCTCATTGCTACGGCATACAGACTTGTCCCGTTGGAGAACTTTGAAAACAAAATTTCTGACTACGTACACTTTAAAACTTGGGGCTAGGAAAAGGTGGCAAAGTCATCCCAGAGGCAAAGTGACCACAGCAGCTACAGAATACAGCTTTGTCCTACTCTAAGCTGTAAGCGCCAAAACTGAAGGCTTCAGCAATCCAGGATTAATTTATCCTACCTCACGGTGCCGCCTATGACAGACAGTCTAAAAGTACCTTGGTCCTGCTGCTACCATTTAATTAATTGATGCTTGTGTTTTCTTGTTGCTTTTTGCCTTAAAACTTAAAAAACACATATCTTTGGGCCCTTAATTCAGAGGTGACTTTTCGACTTGTTTTGTTTATTAAATTATCATCCTTTTTTACTAAATTGAAGTGGCATCTTATTGTTTTGTTTCTTGACTCTAATACTGTTTAGAATTGTTTAAATATTTAACATGCATTTCTCTAAAAAATATACCTGTTTCTTGTGCCGTGGCTGTACTGGGTTGAGCAAGAAAACCTTGTTTCTCAATTAAACTGTTTTTCAATAATCTAGAGACTGTATCACTAAATTCTTGGGGTGCCACCCCCACAAAGAAAATCACAAATCTCACATATGCTGCAGGGTATGGCTTTATGTATTGGATTTGTAGGTGACTATGGTGTATGTCAAAGCTGCACCCGATTACAAACTTAGGAAAGGCTCAAAACATTCTTTATCCCGTTAGTCATAAACATCTAAATATACACCTTTCAAATTAAGTCATGTGAACCTATGAATGTAGTTTTAAAATCTTGACTGAATTGTTTTTATTGCTTCATTGGTTCTCTTACAACAAGCTCACACATTAATAATGTGCACTGTTTAATAACATAATAATTATAATATACTTAAGTTATGTTCTGACAAAGATGCTGATACATTTTGTTCTTTGGTGGCGTAGGAGGGCAAAGAGGCTGCATTACAACCCATAAATCATATCTCGCCATTTGATCACTTGATTGGCACAACCATTTTTAGACCTTGTACAATAACGGATTACAAGCTACCAGTTGTGATGCTCATCTGACGCATGACGGCTTGAAGTAAGATATTCTGTTGTTTGACTTAAATGATGGAAAATCTTCCTTTAATGCCATTGCACATGGGAAAGCACCAGGCCCTGATGGTATACCAGTGACATCTTTATCCATGATAAACAAAACTGGTCTAAATACATTCTAGCACTGTCCAATGCAATCGCAAGGGGAGCGCCCATCCCGAGCTCCTGGAAAAGAGCAGAGGTGTTCCAATCTACAAAAAGGGTGACCAAATGATGCCTATAAATTATAGACAAATAAGGTTAATTGATACCATCCAAAAGGTCTTCTGATGCATGGTACTGGGAAAAATCCACGAGAGGATTGAGAACAAAAAAAAACTTACCTTGCTGCAAGCTGGATTGAGGGGAAAAAACTACTACCATAGGTCAGGTCTTCCGATTTATGCTTTTGTATTGGAAGACTGTGCTAATCAGCAGAGGATCATATGTTGCCTTTGTTGATTTGAAGTCCACTTTTGATGTGGAACCTCATCAGAAGCTGTGGCAGGTACCACAGGACACGGGGATCTCCTTAAATATTCTGTCTATTGTTATTTGCCTTCACAGGGATAACTTTGCCAGAATAAGATGAGACAACCAGAGCCCACTTACAAACACAATTTTTATTAGTAAGTGTGTCTGCCCGGGCTGCATCCTGGCTTCCAGCTTGTTTTCTTTGTATTTGAACAATGTTATTCAATTCTTATCACTGCATGCTGATGATGCCCCTTCTTTGGTTAAAGTAAAAAGACCTACCCTACTTTTTGCTGATGATACCCTCCTAGTGACCCAAACTTCAAGTGGATTCCAGCGCTTGCTGAAAAGCTAAAACTAAGTATATGAATTTCAATCTGCACAGATCGAACAAAGGAAGGATGACACTGGGAAGAGTAGACTTAAAAAAAGAAGATGCTTTTGACTATTTAGGATTCAAGTGAACATCTAAAATTTAATGGAAAATGCATATTGACAAAATGACCCTAAAACACAAACAAGTTGTGGGCACCACACTAAAAGAACTCCACAAATCGTGCAGTAAGCCAGTCGCTCCAGCCCAATGACTCGAAGGCTGTGGGTACTGCTCTTTATGGTGCAGAGCTCTAGGGCTTCCAAAACTTAGCAGACTTGACAAGATTCCCCCAAAAGGTTTTACAGAAACTTATGGGCTAATTTCGATGGCGGTTGGTCAGACCCCCGCCCACTATTGTGGTTGTCAAGAGACCGCCCGACAAGCAGGCGGGTGTCTGACCACCACATTATGACATGACTGTTGTGCTGGCAGTCGGAAAGTGCTCCGTAAAAACAGCACATGCCGCCGTGGTACGGAGCACCTCCTGCATGTCCATGGGCTAGGTGTCAAGTATGGAGATGAGTGGGGGCACTATATGTGCCCCAAGGACCACTTTACATTGGCCCACGATGGGTGGAGGCCCTGTTTTGTTGGCCACATATCCCTTTCTGTCAGCCTTTTCATGGTGGTCTTCTCCCCATGAAAAGGCTGTCGGGAGGGGATATCGTAATCCCGACGGTGGTCCCTGCCTCAGCACTGTTGCTATTCAGGGATATGAGTCCGACCGCCCCCCTGTCGTGATCTCTGATCCTGGCAGAGGCAGCGGTCTTTCCTCCGACCGCTGTGGGTCCGACCGCTGGAATCGTAATTCGGCAGTCGGACTGAAGGGCTGTCGGCAGTGGAACCGGCAGCGACGGCCTGTCGGTGGTGGTCCAACCACCATTGTAATCAAGCTCTTAGTCTCTCTCCCCTAGAGTACACTGATATACCTTCTAAAACTTGATATGGGGAGGAAACTGATCCTAGATAAAGCAAGAACTAGACCCGTCTTGCTGTCTTGCTTGCTCTGCAAGAGGTAGTCAAGCAGGACAGATTTTACAGAATAGATTGGCTCAATAGTATTAAGAAACGGTTGAGCTCTCTGGGTTTGCATGAGCTTTGGGGTACCACTACGACCGAGCACATCCTCCCAAACAGAAAATAAAAGAACTTCATTGAACATGGATAGCACAGAATGACGCTTATTACACCAATAAGGACACGTTGTCAAATTAATTTGCTGAATTCAAGTCTAATAGTATCCTTGAACACTATCTGGACCTGGTTACTGATCCAACAGATAGAAAATTATATATTCAATTTAGGTAAGGATCATTGCCTCTTAATATGTTTATGGCCAAATGGTCAACTACATCCACATCATGCTGACATGTCCAGATGGTACCACTCAAAATGAAATTGTAACTCGCATATTATTTGCTTGTACAGTCTATGCATGTCCAAGACTTACTTGGATCAAACCAGTTTGCTTCCATATTGGCACACAAATCCATGCAGTGGCCTTAAGAATATTAAGATCAGACCCTAGATCATCTAATGCTTGCTCCATTGCCAAATTTCTAGAAAGAATGTGGATCACAAGGCGAAAATCTATGTCATATCAAACTTGATGTGAAACTGCGGGAAAACCTGAGGATAAGCCAAGAATGGTTTCAAAATTCAACACTCAACTTACAGACTTCATCCTCGGGAAATCCTGATAGCTTTTGAACAAGGTCATGTCGTGTAGTTCCTATATTACCCATACAGGACCTGCAGTTTCGGAAAACATAAACTGTGGGTTTGATGGCAGACTGACTCTGAGCACCCCCACCGAGAAATGTTAGCCTGTTTGCATAAGCTAGCTCACAGTGGGGAGGAAGGTGGTGTAGCCCCAGCCTGGTTTCGAAGAACCCTTATGAATATTCATTCATACTGTGTGAGTCTATTGATGGAGTTATAGGACTCTATTGTTTAGGAGAAACCCTCCTTCTGCACCCAGGACAAGAACTAGGTAAAGGTTCAATCCTAAAAGGCTCGTTACAGTGTAGTGTAGGGGAGGTAATGTAGGTGAAGGGGTATGATGTTACCCGGGCCTATACTAGGGTACCTATATGGAACATAACACCCACTCCTCTTCCGAACAGTCAACAATGATAAAAATGCTAGCCAACTACTATTTCAACTAGGTAGCAGCACATAAAAATATCAGTGAGCCACGTAAAACATATTTCTAAAACATTAAAAATATTTAAAAATAGTCTAAGAGGTGAAAATTATACTGAAAATCAGTTGTTTTGGAAATCTTATTTAAGCCAAAGTCCTAGATGAGTTCATTTATATAGGTCGAACCACTATAAGCATGAGGAGGCCATGCTTTTCAGCGAAAGTGTCAACTTTAAAGGAAATGTTCCAAATTTAGTTGAGTTTTGGAGAAAAAGAACAAACTGAATTCTTTCCCAGCACACGATGAGCCAATTTTAGATTAAGTGTCCTGGCTGGGAGACGCAACATCATCGTTGCTTGCTGCTGCATGGGACGGTCCTTGTAACACCTCGCAAAGTACGTCAATGGAGCACAGATGATATTCAGCACTGCCAATAGCTAGTGTAGAGGCAGCCGGTGCTGTAGTCGATACCTGGGTGCTAGTGGTGCTAGTGGTGGAGCTGATGCTCAACCCAGTTGTAAAAAGGCACCTGCGGATTCTCGAGGAATGCAGCCATCAAGATGGGAATACGCTGCGGACATTGCCGAGCGTGGGCCCTCAGGGGTTCCAGCCGGGTATTCAAGTCCGCAGCCGTGTCCGTTGCAAGTGTCAGACAGTGGTCCAACATGCATTCTTCACGTCAAAACAGGTAATATGCAGTCCATCCAGACTGGTCTAAACGATAGGAACCAAGAGGTGCTTAGTTCCCTTAGGCGAGGTGTGCCCAGATGTTGTACCATGCGTTCACGGTATTTGCGCTCCAGGAGCGATTTTGCCATCTCGTTGGTAATTGGGCCGTCCATTGCGCAGCAGGAAAATGACAATCAGGATCCCTGCGATAGAGAGCAGGATCAGCGGGAGACCTCCAAAAACGCTTCCCAATACGGAGTGTATAAAATTTGGAATAACTCTGAGGATTGTCTGAAAGGTGCTTAGAAATCCTGACCCTATGGTCTTAAATAGGTGTACAATACCACTTGTATCAGACATGTTAAAGATACGTCCCACCATTTCTGCGAAATGAAAGGGGCAGTTTATAAGTATAAGTGCCTGTATCTCGGTCGAGGTCCTTGCGATTTGAAGATCAAAGGTCTCTCAAGCGGAGGTTAAGGGTACGGGTTGCTGCAAAAGCATGGCTTTCAGTCTGCTCAAAGTATCAAACTGTATAAAGGAAACATTCAATGAAGGCCATAACGGCGCCTCCCTGACTGTACTTGTTGGGGGAAACAATACTTCCATACAGCAAGTAACCCTGGAGTTCACAGTGACCAGATAGGCAATGCCCGGAATCATCCCACAGCAACCTTTATCGTTCTGCATCAAGTAACTCCCATTCGAGAGCAGCTCGAATACCGGTTTAATCATGGCAGCTGGAGACCCTTTCATGTGGCAGGACAAGTTTGCTACCGACCCATTACAAGCTCCGTGCAATGAAATGTCCTGGCACATGAGCGAACCGCTTAGAGCGTTCTTGCAGTTTGTACCGCTTAGAAACACTTCTCGATCCCCACTCCGGCATCGAAATCTGTATGGTAACTCCCAGGATTCCTTAATGTATTCCTTACCCATCTTTTCATATTTGCCTGCCTGCCTTTGCTCAAGGCAATATTGAAACTAAAAAGTAGTGACCGGTAGAGTGATGTGGCCATGGATAAGCCATTCCGTGGACGGAGATTCCGCTACCGTGAATGGTAACCTGTCCAGTTTTTCAATACGCAGCATTGTATATTTTGCTCCCCTTTGTGCCATTTCCATCTGTTTATCTGTTAGATTATATTCAGAAAACAGAGACGTACTGTTGATATAACGCCAAGGCACATAGCCTGCATGCAAAGATTGCAGTGTCCAGCTCAATAACATAACAGAACGTAACTGAGATTGCCCGTGTTGTAATATGGCTAAATCCTGTTCCAGTATGTCTATCGCAGAAGATTCAATGTTGCCTAAGGAATATATCCTGGAGGTTAAAGTTGTTAACCCGTTGTCTACCACTGATAGAGATTTTTCCAAGTTAATATGGTCTATTTCCCATATCCTCTCTGCGGCCTCTTGTTGGGATATTTTCCAGTTTTCATTATAGGCAGCATAAATGCCAGTATATATGCCAGTATATATGAAACGTTTCTGACGAGGTTTCCTGGGACCTAGTCAAAAATCCCTAAGATCCATGTCTTGTGTGAGTAAGGGTAAGTGTTGTTTCACTTCTGTGAGTGTTGAGGTTTGTAGCCAATCAAGGCACAACTTCCCAACACTGTAGGATGTCACTACCCCTGGATGTTCTCTCTGTACATAACGTGGGTCTGGCCTGTGGATATTGAACCCTTCGGTTATACCCCAGAATCTTTTCTGACATGTGTCCGTGTCTAAGGGCCAAACCACCCATTTTTTCCAATCAGGGTCTGTTCTATTGGACTGTAAAATGTCAACTAGTGTTGCCCCATCTTGTGAAGTTAAATTTTGCCACCCCTCCATCGGTGATGGTGTTGGAAACCGAGGTGTGTTCAGGTCCTTATTCTTGGATAGTCCAAGACAGGATGTCTGTTGCACAGTGTCATTTAGAAATATCATCTGCTGTGGAACGAGGCATGCTCTAAATAGCGCTTCTGTTCCCTGGACTTGCCAGTCCCTAGAACCCCAGACTGATTTTAAGTCTATTGTGTCCTTCCATAGGTCAAAACCCTGTTCAGACAATTGGGCAATAAAGGAAGCAGAGTATATCTGTTTGGTGTTAGTCAACATAATTTTCAGTGCCGATGTCGGTGTAACCTTATAATACAATGACGTCGGGTCAGTGGTGTAGAAACCTGAAAAATATGAAAATTTCTGTGCAAATGTATGCGAACTACTTTTTGGTGGTGTAGGGCAATGTTCCCACTGGTGGTAATCAAAAACATTTCTAGGCTAAATAGATTTGTGTAGGAAATGATGACCATAATGTTGGTAACAGTACAAAGTGTCATAGTCTGAATTACCTTCTAAAATTTTAGTGTTCGGAAATGCAGCAGTTTTTTCTAAATCAGACAACATGTTATTAACAGTTTCAGAATCCCAATCATCAGAAAATATACTGGAAGTAATGATATCACTTAATGAAATTTTAAATACATGTGAAAGTTTTAAAAGTTCAGTCGGACCGAATATATCAAAATCAACTTTGTCCCAGACTATACCGTCCGGTATAGGAACTGCTGTCACTGTCCACTGAGTCCACGAGGCCTACTGTTCAGTATCGGCCACATAGTGTGGTTTGATTAAGTCGATTGAGACAAATCTTTTCTCCTTTTTTCCTGCAAGAGGCGGCAAAAGTACAGTCCTTGTTCCTTGAACTGCTAGGACAGGTACAGGCTTTCTGTATGATGGTCCAAATTCTTTTTTGTCCGCTATTTTCTCTCTGACCAGATCTCTGATTTTTGGGATCTAGACAGGTCTTGCCGTGTTTGCCTTGACTTCCCCAGTGGCGGTCTGTTTCTGGACAACATTGCTTTGTTGTGTCCTGGATTCATTTAAAACCTGTAAAACAGCCAAACGATCATGGATATCAAATGGTTTTTCATCCGCCACTGCGCCTTCACAATCAAGATCAGACTCTATTGTTTAGGAGAAACCCTCCTTCTGCACCCAGGACTAGAACTAGGTAAAGGTTCAATCCTAAAAGGCTTGTTACAGTGTAGTGTAGGGGAGGTAATGTCGGTGAAGGGGTATGATGTTACACGGGCCTATATTAGGGTACCTATATGGAACATAACAGTCAATGGACCTTTGCCTCTGTCGTATGACTGGAACTAAAACAAAATATAGACTATGCATTTATCATCGACAATTAGAATTAAACATTTTCAGCCAATAATGAGACTTTGAAAAAGTTTCAACACCTTTATTTATCGTAGAGGATTAGTATGGGTTTTGTAATATTATTTAGATTAGTTGACTTACAGAAATATCAATCAAGTAATCGATTAGCGACAGCATAAAATCATTACACAGTGTTCCACAAAGGAAAGCATCACTAAGCTGGCTAAGTGACCTATCCTACTCTCAATAGATCCCATGAAGAGTTCCTTTTAAAAAAAATCAAGGTAAGAATAAGATCGAACTTCCCATTCAGGTTCATTCTGGAAACTCAGCCAAGTTCCCTACAGCTGAAGTAGCAACCGTCAATAATAGAATGATCTCTGCAGTTGCATTGATCAGGGTACAGCCATTAGATAAAGTAAGAAAGTCATCTTTAGAAGTAGCTGTTTGTAACAGAGCAAAAGATCAACCTTCCAGGAGAAGAGTCACAAGGCAGGGATGATGGGTCTATCAGTACAACATTCTGGGCTCCTCCAACGCTTCATCTAGCTTAACTAGCTAGAAACACTCATTATTATAAATCCATTAGAATATTGTATCAATACTCAGTTAGGTGTCAGTTTGCCCAACCAATGGGATCCGCTTATCCGATGGTGTTGTCAACTTCCGATGTCTCTTCACTGGATTCCCACGGTAAACATTCACACTGATAAATTAGTATAACATTGTTGCAAAGGTTGTTACATGGAGGAAGTTCTCATGAGAACCTTCTTATCAAAGCTAAAGAATGCTCTTTGTGATTTAGTGTGAAGACAAAGGCCTAACAGATAATGCGGAGGCAAACTAGCAACATGTTCTGATGAAGCACACACAAAATGTTTAAATCATTATTAAGGTAAATGATCTAATATGGGGTAAGGAAGCTGAGTGAAACACGTGGTAGGAGTCAGCAAATTCCTAAACAGGATGCTGGTGCTAGGCAAATGTTCTAAATGAATGTTTATTAAGCTATGAGAGAAAAGGCTTTTGAGGCCTAGCTAAATGTACACGTTTAAGAATGGTAGCTTAGTTCAATGGTTTTTAACACATTATTATTTCATTTTCTACAATAAGTAAATGTTGCCTACATTATTAATTATTAATGAAATATTGTGCGTATATTAGTGATACATTAGAGAGAGTTGAATGTAGGTACATTTTGTCTGCGTGTCATTTCTAAGTAAAACATTTCTGCATCTGTTTAAATGCATTCTAAAATTGCAATTCTAACATGGTTTGCAAGTCGTATTATTTTTAAACTGCTTTCCTCCAATGTAAGTTCTTGGAAACTATTCTTCGTTGCTTACATAGCAGACTGAAGAGAGGTTTTTGTACACGATTAGGTTTAGTGCGTCTTGAGAGCTTATCGGCTTATGGGATTTCCCCTGATTCCACTCAAAATCGTAATTCAATACTGAAGGGTCAGCAGTTAGAAACAACTGGCAGTAGTCCCCTTGAGGCAAATTGGTGGGGCCCAACCGACAATATGTATTGATTGTATGCTTTGCAAAATGTTTAACCTATATTTGTTTTTACTTGACTGCACTACTTTTTAAGACAACAAATGTCTTGGCACTCGCGTATGTTTGGCACAAATTAGGACGATGTTAGTGTTTAGAGGTTTTTGTATAATTGCACTTTGTGCTTCCAATACTGATTGCACTTTGCACTTTATATTATATGCAAGAGACATTTAGCTAAATTTCTATTCCCGCATCTCATTGGAATTATGTATATTGTTTGGCTTGATTGCGCATTTGATCAAATTAGTCGAAGTAGTTCCTTTGGAACTAATCAAGATTAGAGATTGCAGAAAAGATAAGGCATTACTTTAGAAACAAGATTTTACTGTATTCTTTATGATTTTGCATTTATAAAAAAACATTTTTTATAACTGATTGAACCTACTCATTTTTGGTTTATATGTGGTTATAACATTTTCATCATGTACATCTCATTATATTTTACTGTACTGTCAACTAAAATTTTATGGCATCATTGCCAAATAGAGTTTTATGAAAAGAATCTTTCAATAACTGCCTGTTTTATTAAACAGAATATCCATTTGCTAGTTTAGAGATTTTACATTTCGTGAAACTGTTAATAGTAAAACACATATTTAAGAAGTACATAAAATATTCATTATTTATGTGAACGAAGCTTTACATGTATTCATCTTAGAAAGGTGATGTACAAAAAAGTACAGCACATCACTTTAATGACAATTCCTTTTTTATAATTTCGTGTAAAAGCAAAATCAAAGTGCTCTATTTAACTGATTCTATAACTCTATGAGGGATATTCTCAAGAATGTGTGATAATTATTGCAAAATTAGCTTAACGCAACTTTGCACATCGCAGTCTATCGCGGGAAAATAACGCAGTGTTAACGTTGTATTCTCAACACGGCGGTACCATGCGATAGTCTCACGATAATGCGTCAAATGACCGCGATAAAATGACTGTGACAGCAAAAAAACGCGAAACACGAACGCGAAAAAAGTTGCGATGTGGCCAACCGCGATAAAAAAATCAGCGACAGGCCTGCAATTCCTACGCGTCATGTGGGAAAATGCACTATAAAAGCACCAAAAAACACAAACAAAAAAATTCAAACTGCGTAGCTCCATGGAGGAAGCCGGAGCAAGTACAGAGGACAACCAGAACCCCACAAGCCCCCAGGAGGACCAGCCTGGGACCTCGGGGTCACGGAAGGGCAAGGAGAAGAAGACGAGGAAGACGAGGTTCAGTCCGCAGGAAAACAGGATCATCATCACGGAGGTGACAGAACACCACCAACAACTGTACGTCACCTCCAACGTGTCATTGGCAAATAATAATGCAATATGGCAGTCCATCCTGGACAAGGTGAATGCAGTCGGAGTGAGGAGGACGACAATTGGAGAGGTCAAGAGGCGCTGGAATGATGCGAAGCGCAAAACCAAGAAGAAACTCGCTGACAACCATCAGGCAGCAATGCAGACTGGAGGTGGCAGTCCAGCGGAACACCAGGAGCTGGATGAGATGGAGGAAATGGTGTCCACAGTCATCAGTGGGGAGACAGTGGCAGGAGTTGGGGGTCCGGACACTGCTCGACATGACCTGACACAACAGCACCAGGGTGAGTACCGAACAGGGACTGGGGGAACGGGGGGAGATGGGCACAATGGCACACATGCACAATTAAGTAGAGCACACTGCACACCGACAATGACTCTGGATCATGTCCCTGATCCCCTTGGCACACTGCAGCACAAATACAAACAGCAAGTAGGCCCCCGTCCACTATGGGCACTAAGGGGTCCCTCCCCACACAGCACCAATCTCACAACCAACCCATGCACACGTGTCAAAACCAGCAAAGCTGCGTGTCTGTGAGCCACACTGACAATGCAAGTGACACTACATGACGAACAGCATGGCTGCAGTCCAATTATCGTGACATGGGGCACGCCACGACACTGAGGTGGCTGAGTGTGGAACACATCCGTAAAGGAGCAGGTCACACTCTGACACATCCACGTGCACAAACAACCCCTGACGTCAACAACACATCTGCGGATAAACCATGCCCAAGAGTCCAAAATCCGAACTAGAGCCAAAATTAGCCAAGTCTGCAACATCTCAGCACTGTAGAAGCACAGAAGTCAAAGGCACACCGCCTCAAAGAGATAAGGGGCAGGAAAATCACAGCTGCAGGGGCGACTCTCCCACAATGCAGCACACACACATAGCAATAACAGCACATCATCATTGACAACAATGTGGTACAAAGTGCAACACTCTCACTACAGAACAGAGGACACAACTGGTTCCGCGTGTGCGTAGAAACTGGCCAATCACATCTGGCATAGCAGAAAACTGTGAGATGATAATGTACGTGTACAACCTCACATCTGTGATGTGGTACAAATGTCCACTGTCCCGCATCAAATAGTCAGCTCCTCCCAAACAGTCACAATGTACATTGTCATGCAGTCTGTATGTAAACTTGAACAATGCGTCAACATACATGTCAACACAATGTTAAAATGCATCTCCCTTCACATTGCAAATGGGGCAATCAACACCTCCTGCAGAGCAGACCAGACAACTCATCAGTGATGATGATGAGGACCTCCACACCTCCGACACCGACGCCCTACAACAGCTCATGGACTGCTACGGCAACCCACCTCCAGGAGCAGGGCAGCCCAGCTGCATTGAGGAAACCCCACCCCCTGCACAGACCACACAGCAGGAAGCACCCACCACCACGGCTTGCTCCCAGCACCTCACCAAAGAACACATCGCATTCCAAGGCCATGTGTTAGACTGCCAGAAGGAGGTGGCTGAACAGGTGCGGCTGGGGTTCGACCTCATGGCAGACAAACTAGATGACATACGTGGGTGTCTAAGTCCCATCAGGGACCACTTACACTCCCTAACGGACACCCACAGTTCACTCCATGACGTCCAACAATCCATGCCCGACATCGCTGGAGTCATGACTCTGAGAGGAGAACAACTGTCTAGTCAGAGTGGCCTCAGCGATGTCAGCCGAGAGTTGGCACAGATGCTGAGGATAATGGAGAACATGGAGCGGATGCATGCGGAAAGAATGGCTGCCACGGATGCACACCAGCGAAAAGTTGTTGGGATCTTCCATGCCCTTCAGATCCTCATCATCGCATTGCTGCCACTAAGGCAGTCGCTGATGAATGCTGCTGGTACTTCTACACGCACAACTCCGGCCCCTGATGTGTCAGTGGCACACAGTGCTGCAGACCAAACATCAGCACCCACATGTCAGACAGATGACATAGAGGACGAGGATGCGTGTGATTCCACCTTTGTAGTAAGAAGGAGCCAGTAGCATTCTTACCCTCTGCATCATGCCCTGTAACAACACCTCCCACTGTCCCCCGAAACACTCTGCGACACTCACCTTGGACCTCGACATGGACTGCCATATTTTGTTTGCTTACCAATGACACAGCAATCAGACTGCGGACTGTACTCTTCCTCTTCCGATGTACTTGTCAATCCCTAAATGACTCTGGCTGGCCCTCCACTGGGCTACAATGTAATGTGGGGTTTGCATGGCCATGTACTGCTCCAGCTCCGACACTCCACCGAATGTGAATAAATCATTCAAATTCACACAGATGTGTCATGTCCATAATCGATCAAGTATGAAAGTATGGATGAATGTAAGGACATTGATTGCCCAAAAAGGTACACCCTGGGAAATGAAAGCAATGCGCATGTTTGACCGTGACACACATAGGAAGTGAGATGACTGGGAATGTGTGCACTAGCTGGGCCTCATTGCTCTGAAATAACAATCGTGCAATTCCTCAACTTTGCCCCACGCAATGTTAGAAATAGGGCTGGGTATGAAATGTCAAAGTTGTTGGCAGGCCTAAAGTAGTGTCCCCCATCACATTTGACAACAGAACATCTCTTCGCATACCTACTCACACTCAACTGGGTGGACACAGCCTGTAGTGATGGATCACATTGATCCACATGGCAAGAACATGGACACCATACTCACATTGCTGAAGACACGTAAGAGCACAGGTCTATCAGCAACTATCCCAACCACTATGTCTGGCTCACAGAGGTGGAGCTGGCAATAGGGACTCACCCCTAAGTGAAATGCGTCAGTCAGTCCCTCCCTGTGTACGGACAATGCTCATTGAGGCACACGATTTGTCATTCTAATCAACACTCATCACAGTTGAACACTAGTGAAGTTGCGTAGACTTTATTGCCATGTGTGTGTCAGTACGGGCAAGATAAGGGCCACAACATGCAGACCAATGCATCAGACACTAACAGGCAGCATTCGGTCACGGTACAGTTCCACATATCAGGCGTTGTGCATGCGCCCAGGATGTTCTGCCATTGTGTGGCTCTCGTAGAACCGGCACTCTTCTGACCTGCGGCAGTTATGTGGATGATATGCCACAGCTCGGAGCAATGAGTCGTATGTGTGTGCAACGTTTGGACGTATGGGTTGTTGTGTACGTAAGTGTCAAGGGCATTCCATGCAAGAGTACCTCGAGCAAGAACTTCTGTGTGTGGGGTGTGGATACATTGGTCTTTCATTAGCGCTGTGCGTAGTGTGGGAGTCGTCATCATCTGCTATGGTATCTCTCTCAGGGGGTGCCTGCCGCATGCAAGACTAAGGTCGGAGGTGCAGATGTCCTTCCGCCTTATGTATTGAGACAAAGGAGCTTTCATCCCTAATGTTAGTCTGACTACTGCTTGCATTCTGGGAATGTGAAGTGGCTTTCGAGCTGCTATTGAGGCTAGGCCTTAGGCTTATGGTGCACCAATAGTGATACACACACAACAGTTGGCATGCATGAGCCAAGAGCCCGAGCGGCCTTGCACTCCTTGTACAATCCCTTCGTGCGCAGCCGCCCTCCGGGTGCATACAACATTGCAACATTGTCGATTGCGGGCCGTGTGGCGCAGACACTGCAACAGAGACACACGCATCAGTTGGTTTCCTGTCCAGCCCAGAAATGAACCACGCCCAGAGCCCAGGGATAATTATTCACACCCCTACGCTGGCCTGGCGAATGCCAACCCAGCCCACTCGGATTACATATAAAGGGGGGACGACGACGCTACGTGTCCCAGTGCTTCCCCACTGCCGGAGGTGACATGGCTGAGTCCGCCTGGCATATCACGAGACTCAATCATAAAGGGTCCATGACTTGCCTTGCACAGAGTTGGTGGCACCGGATACACTGCGGTCGGCACGGGCCTACCTCCACCGGACGGTGACTTTCGGTGCACTGAGGTAGGGGCACCTTAAGTGCTGAGCGGGTGTGCAGCCTGCGATGATGCGCCGTCCTGGTGGTCCGGACTGGTAAGGATTTGTGTGAGCCCTGATGGACCGCAGTGTAGGCCTGAGCCAGCGGGCAGCGTGGGTCTACCGCCACGTGGCGTTGCCTCTCGGTTCACACATTAGTGGCACCTATGGAGCTGAGCGGGTGTGCAGCCTGCGATGATGCTGTGTGCACTGATATGATCTCTGCCATTGCGAAATCAAGACCCAGAATCACGTGTGTGACCTGGTGGCCCGCGGGGTGGGGCTGCATGATGTGGAGGCTGCCAAGGTCGCGGGCCCCAGGCTTGGAGCTTGCACCGGCATGTTGTGGGCCCTCTTGGAGACACGCTGGTGGTGGAAGGTGAGCAGTGAGGCCTGGGTGCGCAGGGGCGGGCAAACACCACTGGGCGGCGGGAGGGGCTGGGGTGCAGCAGCCTGTGTGCACAGGGGCGGCCAAGCGATGATGGCTTGTGCAATGATATAAACTCTGCCATTCATAAATCTGGACTCTGTTTCAGATAAGGGACCTGGTGGACTGCAGTGTATACCGGCACGTGGTTGGAGACACACCGGTGGCAGCAGGTGAGCAGTGAGGCCTGGGTGCGCAGTGTCGGCACTCTCTCTCCCTCTCCCTCTCTTCCTTTCACTGTCTCTCTCTCTTCCTCTGTTACTCTCTCTCTCCTTCTCCCTCTCTTCCTTTCACTGTCTCTCTCTCTCTTCCTCTGTTTCTCTCTCTCTCTCCTTCTCCCTCTCTCCCCCTTTCTCTCTCTTTCTCTCTCTCCCTCTCTTTCACTCTCTCTCTCTCCCTCTCTTTCTCTCTCTCTCTGTCCTTTGAGAAGCGCATGACATACCTTCTTATTTTGAATTTTGTCTTGCAGGCTGTGTCTTACAGATTGTCCAGAGAAGACCCACCATGACTCTTCTGAATAGTTGTTTTGAGTTAAATTTGAACAAAATAATTTGTTTGGAAATTCAAAGATGAATGAATGATTCTCCTTTTTCTGCCACACATGAATGTTAATTGTTGTACTTGTGCGACATCATGCGAATTGTTTTGTTCATGATTTCGTAAAGTTGATGTAAAATATCTTTGTCCGGGGTAGGGCCCGGGGGGGGGGGGGGAGGGGGTCCTGGCGGGGGTGGCAGTGGGTGTTGTGGCCCTCTTGGGTGTCCGGCTGCATGATCAGTAGCTCCATGGCATCTGTTGTTCTTCTGGTGTGGCTGTGGGCTGGGCTCCCATTTCTGGTGCAGGTTATCGTCCGACTTAATACCAGGTAAGAGCAGGTGCTAATTCCCTCCTGCTAACGCGCCTTATCGCATGTTTTGTGATCTTATTGCCGATCTGGCTTGTCATTGAGAATGTTGCAAAGTGGTGTTGTTGGGGGGTTTTGCACGGGAACGCCTACTCTGCATCTCATTAGCGTTAGTTGCCGGTGTCATCCGTGGCGATGTTTTTTGATGCTGCTATCGCAGGAAAACTGGCGATATCGGCTGTTAGCACCAGCTTGTGAATAGGGCGATAAATCTATCGCCACTTTGGCTGTGATAAAGTGCCGCTAACTCGGCGATAAGTCCTTGAGAATATGCCCTTATGTGTGGTCAATTATAAGACACACACTGATGCACTTTTACACATTTTTCTCTGTTCATTTTATTTCATATTGTTTATTTCTGAGATTAAACTATTCAATCAAACATACATTAATGTTACTATGAAAGCACCATAGTAACATATAAAGAATGTCATTCTAATTTTCAAATAATACATTTCTTTTAAAAATTTCCTGTGGCAAATTCGAGATTATTCAAGTGCCTTCTAAATCTTTAAATATACCTGTCCACACAAAAACGTATTTCAGACGCAGTCATCTTCTCTTATATTGCATTGCCCTAAGTAAATAGTTTGCAGTACAAAATTGTGCATGTGGGATTTCAGTTTTTTTAAATAGCTGCAGGGTTTACTTCCCTATTCATGCGTTTATTCACTTCAATATAGGTTTAGGCCACACATTTCTTAACCTTGTATAAATGGGCAGATAAAAAGGAAATGATTTTCGCCGTAACACTTGCCAAGATCAGAGATGCAAAGCTTAGAATTAGCCAAAGACCATCTAGATTTTGGACAGTGGAAGGTTATCTAAATGAAATTTAATTGAAAGATTTCTAATCACTGGCTATGCCATTTTATCCAAATATTCCCCTCTTCGCACATTTTTTTAAGACAAGTATATAGAGGACCAAGTTCAGATTGACACTGTAGCATTTAGATCTATTAACATGGTGTCCCAAAAATGTCCTTTGATCAGTGCAATACTTTCCTGCATTATCAAGTTTGGATAGACTCACATCTAATAAAGATCTATATGTAATAGCATTCTCCATATATGATCAACTTAGGTGAACCATAACACATAAAAGAAGCTCTTCCACAGCCCATCAATAGAGAGACACATTTGGGGATATCCTGTTTTACCCATTTTTAACTTAATTTAATAACTTCACTATACCGTATGTTCTTCACCCCCAACTCATCACACACCAGGTTCATGATAGAGGAAAATCTTTAAAAAATTGTGGTATCAACAGCAGGCTAAAATTAATACAACCCTAGACCTCTGCCCCATGCAATGCACCAGCTTCCGTTTTTGTTCTAAAGGCTTCCTGGGACGCGGAATTGGCACAATAACCCAATTTACACCCTAATGCTTCCAAATTATGGCAGGTGTTAGATACATTTTGAGAAATGTTTGACTGAGGTGCCTTTGTGACTGGAACATTGATCTGCATACTCAAACTCATTGAAAAATAGCATCACTTCTTTTAATAGCTTTAATGAATCCTTTAGGGATATATTTGGCCTCAGCTATAACAATCTTACATTTCTAGACTTTGGGCAACTTTTTCATCTTTTAACAGAATGTTTCAAAAGCAGGTAGCTATATGTGATCTCAATTCTTGCTAATAACACTTTGTTGGAAAAATCAAAATGGAGTGGGATAGTCTACTACAAAAATCTAAGGGAAGTGGATTGCCCCAGAAAACCCTAATGGGACTTGGAATCCCTTAAGCCCTCACCCCCGGAGTTCTCCGGTGGCATGCTTCATCATTGGATCGGCACTCAGGCACCTAATGTGGAGGAGTGGGCTTAACCTGCTCGCGGTTGGAGAACTTCTAAACTGAATCTTTAGTGGGATCTGTGAGGTGTGTCTTAAAGTTACCTCCGATATCCCAATCTGGTTTTATTGTGTATCCAGGAATACTTAGGGGTAATAATGATCCCTGAAATCATCTGTGTGATTGTGGTTCACCTGTTTCAGCCAACTGGACCCAGTCTGGGTCGTGTGGCTTTTCTCAGGACCTTACTGTGACAGATCCCTATATAGCCATACAAAAGCGAACAGTATCCTGTATTGGGTGTTCAAAAGTTATTACTAATAAAGTGTAAGAATGCAGAGTGAACCTAATATTTCATGCAAGTTATTTAGTTACACTATTCCTAGGTATACTGGCCCAGTAACTGTAGGATGAAGAAAGCACATACAACACATCATAATATGGGTTTTTCAGAAGAATGGACCCTTACCTCGTGCCCCTCTGTCACCACAAATTAAATCATCGCTACCATGAAGTGCATCCATTTGAGTGCCCCATCTGCCCCATTCCCCCACTAGACTTTCTCAAAAGGACTCCTACCTATAAGCGAAGCTCTAACACCTATCCTCGATGCATTCATCAACTCAGCCACATTCTTTGACACCTGGAAACATGCCACTGTGACTCCCCTGCTCAATAAACCCTCTTCTGTTCTAGCCATGCTCACCAACTACAGACCAATATCCCTTCCACTGTACCAGGCCAAGGTTGTAGAGAAGAGCATCACCAGATGCCTCACTAACCACCTCAACATCCACTAGCTCCTTGATGCCATGCAGTTCAGCTTCAGGCCCAACCACAGTACACAAACAACACTCATCACAGCCATAGGTGACATCTGCATGATCCTGGACACAGGAGAAACAGCGGTCCTCATTCCCCTGGACCTCTTTGTAGCATTGTACACAGTCTCACACTCCATCCTCAGCAGGCGCCTATACGAGATTGGCATCCAAATGCCCTCTGAATCTGCTCATTCCTCATGGATAAAACATACGCTGTCAACCTGGCCCTTCACTCCTTGCCAGCAAAATCATCAATGGAGAGCCTTACATTTTGTGCCTCAGCCCTACCCTCTTCAACACATACATGAACACTCTGACCAATATCATCAGTGCACACAACATCTACATTCTCTCCTCTAATTGGTGTCTGGCTGAGCTCGGTCCAACACCCACACTCTTCACCCCTACCCAGAACGTTGGGATAATGATTAACAACAAAATGGACATGACAGCACAAGTCAAAGAGATCTGAAACATAAAAACAATCCGTTCAAACTCCTCACTCACACATTTGTGGTACTACACAACTTAGGTCCCACCTACCTGAGTCTTATCTTCTTCCACCCACCACCCAGACACAGAAACAGATCTGGAGTACAGACTTTCTCATACAACTCTCCCAAAGCTTCGAATGACCTTCCACTGCACATCAGAGCCTCTTCCTCTCTTGTTAAGAAGCTGAAGACCTGGGTTTTCAATTAACCCCCTGCCTTAGGCATCGCTAAGCGTGCACTCCCACTTAGCACCAGGATACCCTAGAGGGTGACAGTGCGCTTTACAAATAACATAAAAACTTAAGAAGTAAACTGGTGGCTAATGAATCCAAAACTTAGGTCATCATATTGAGAAGTTTCAAATATGAGGCCAAAAGCCTAATGATTTAGTTGCCTGGCTAACTGACCAATGTTTTTCATGATAATATGTGCCAAAAATCAAGAATAAAGCCACTGCCCTAATTTTTGCATTATGCAGAACAAATATGAAATTATATAGTCCTTCAGTTGAGCTCTTTTTAGAAGATTTTGGAATAAATGTATGCCTTTCCTCCGAAATTAGCACCTGTACTGGACCAGCTAAGTGCAAGGAAAATCTTTAATTTACATTAAAATACACACAGATCTAAAATTCATGTGGAATCTGGGCTTCTAAGTCAAGACATAAGGCCTGATTTATTTATATTACAGTTTTACCACTGTCCGCTAGGGTGGTGGAGGACATTAGGTCCTGTCGCCCTGATGACGGAGGAGAGCCATATTTAGAGATCATCACCGGCCCAGCGGGGATCTTTATGCATTCACAAGAGCTACCACCATGGCATGGTCGAGACACTGAAAGTTTAGTGCACAGTTGTTATCTTTTAGGCAGATGCACACCAAACTTTTGTTTTTGTCTAAATCAGGAGCTTCTTTCTGAACAACAACAAAATTATGATTTCCACACAGTGTGCAGACAAAATATTGGACAAAAAATATTGTGTGAACAAAATATCATGTCAGGAATATTAAATATATTTAATTAAAACACAATGATATTTTTAGTACTGTTCAACTATTTAAGACATGAGTCAGCATAATACTGTGAAAGAGACTCAGGGCCTGATTCATAGTTTATTAGACTGGTTACTGCGTCACAAACATAATGAATATCCCATCCACCTTATTACAAGTGCCGTAGGATATACTGCATTTGAAATAAGGTGGACGAATCGCCCTCTCTTTTGTGATGGTGTAACCCATCTGCCAAACTCTAATCAGGCTCTTAAGGCCACATTTATCTTGGTGGTCGGGCCATTATTCTGCCAGGGCTACAGATTAAATACCTCCGTCTTCCTGGTGGAGGTCCTGACCGCCAAATTAATAAATGACCGCCAAGCTGGGGGTCATTTATAGAGCATTGGCAGGGGCCACCATCATACTGGTCCCTGCCAATTCACTCCACTCTTTGTTACAGGGCTGCATCAGCGGGGGGAGCATAACTTGGGTTTTACTGTCCATCACCACCAGTGTTTGCCTGGCACTGATGGACAGTAAAAAAACGATGGCTTAAAGCCCGTCCATGCTGATTGGGTGGGCGGACATGTAGCCATTTCTCTGTAGGCCATCAGAGAGGAGTATTCACTGCTGTAGCCTAACCGAACATCCGCCGGAATTTCAATCGGGTGGGTGGCTCTTCAGGTTGGTGGTATGTATACACCTTCGCCATTGCGATGGAGTATACATCACACCAACATATAAATGAAGCCCTGAGTCTTAACTTAACACTCCAAGTGCGTGTTTCATGTGATACGCCCTCTGGTCTCTGCCACAGTTTTGGGATGACCAGTGTCTTAAATAGTTGAAAAGCTGCAGCAGCTGTATTTTATCACTTTTAACAGTGGCACATGGTTATTTTTCAATATAACTTAAATGGAATGGAATGCGTTTGGCTGTACATGTAGCAGCGTTTGTTTACATCTCGAAAGTAAATACACAGCACAACAGAATACATCACAATAACATAGGCAGAAGAAAAGGTTTCTGCAAAGCAAATACACAACAGCCATACTAGAACAACATAGTCAATACAGAATTTTACACAACAACCACAGAACAACACAAAAACAATACAATGTACCAATTCAGCACTATAGCACAAGAGCCCAAAAAATAACACAGCACATTACAACCACAACAAAATGCAACACAACCCTGCTTTCATAATATAGGACCCTGCTTTTATAATATAGGATAAAATGTGTTTGCAATAAGCACTGCTTTACCTAACACCTGAGACATGAAATAGCACCAGTCAAATATGTTCTATAATCTGGTCCATGAGGCCATTCTACGGTAAGCTGACTCTAGCAAAGAAATTCCATCATGGATCACAAAATGTATGCGCTTGCCTTCCCTTCAAAATCTTTCTGATGGACAACATGAACACTTTATTTATTTTTGGATGACCTTGTCATATACTGTACATTTTGCAGGTGATGTTCAACAGGTGATGGAGTTTAAGCGGATTGCCATTTTCAGCTATCCAAACCAACTCTTTGTTAGAGGCAGTCCTTCTGAAGTTTAGACAGGTCCAGGAGTGTACTGAAGAGATGTTCTTAGGGTCCAATATTTATACATGATGCCAGCCTTTGAGGTGGAGAATCTTCTAGACTACCCCCATGTCTGGATCTGGAAAGTTCCCTTCTTCCCCAGCCAAGGCTCTAAGACCTCTGGGGTGACAAAAGGCTAGTGTCAGATTCCTTTGTATGTGTGGTGTGAAGTGTAAGTGGGGAAGGGACCAGTTTTTGTTTAAGAACTCTGAGGTGACAAAAGGCTAGTGCCAGGTTCCTTTGTATGTGTGCTGTAAAGTGTATGTGGGGAAGGGACCAGCCCATACTGGCAGGATAGCACATCTTTACCACACCTAGTCCCCTTTTGTCTCACTGTCTAGGGAGATTACACAAAGCCCAATAACTAAGCTATTCACAGTCATGTGACCCAGAACACTGTCAGTAGCATCACATGGTTTGGACAGTAAAATGCCAACTTTCAGATCAAGTGGTAATATATTTCACCGCTTGTCAGTTTTCTTTTCAACCGTGTGGTATTGTCCGGAATGTGTGCAACCAATCAGCATTACAAAGTAGCACTAGAAATCAGGTTTGAAAGGATTGAAAAATGAGGTAATAAAACTCCTAGTTTCAGTAGCGCTGCATTGTTAGGTTGCAGTGCCCACTGAATAAGAAGTGTATCAGTGAATTGTAGTTGTGTGTGAAAGTAATTAACACCTCCTGCTTAGGTATTCATAATTCAGAACTGATATAATTGTTTTTTCCAGTATTTGTAAATTGGTGTGTGTCTAAGGTCTTGGTTGTGTTGCAGGGATACTGCACATACACAAAACTATGCGCAGGAATACGGGACCTTGTGTATAGGGGCTAAGCCTTCCTACCGCCTCAGTACCCACAATCCCAGGACCGACTAGCTATAGTGTCTCACTCGCTCTCCTACACAATCACGAAGAAGCAAACGATTCGACACCCCAGAACACAACACTCCCGACTCTCTCAGGAATCGCGGTAACAAGACGTACCCTTTCGCTCACTCACTCATACTAGTCCACAATAAGAATTGACAGAGACACGGATATAGTTTAAAATGTGTTTTTTAACTATCGTGCTCTAGAACGCAGTATACGAGCCACTACCAGCAGCAAAAAGCATAAACCTAAAATAGTTAGCATTGTCGCAAGTCCATATATTATAAAGGGAGATGTCATTTTAAATAGACAGTGGATAAACAACTATAAGGCCTAACCACCCTCCCCTTGGCAAGAAGCAGTATTATTAAATAATAGAAGATCTCTGGGCTTTGTCAGCAGACCCCATACCTTAGTGCCTAGATGGTATATCTACATCATAGGAACTGCATGGCTCTTCTCTCTGGAAAGGTCCCTCTCCAAGTGTGTGTTAACTAAACATGCATCCCCATAATATCAAAGCACGAGTTTCCAGCAGCCGCAGCTGTGTTAACTTGTTTTGTCTAGGTGCTAGGGAATGACCAGAACAGAATAACAAGGGGCAGTGTTTATCGAGCTTGCTCACAGTGTTCAGACTAAACTCCAGGAACAGGCAGAGAACGCACGAAGCAGACGGTTCTCATGTGAAAGGCATAATCAGAGTCTTGCAAAATAAAGTCATGTAGTAACGTGTGCAAAAGCAGCATCATGGCAGCAGAGCTCATGCTAACTTAGCGATGTCGATAAAGTCCCTATCGGCCATATGACACCCTCCCCTTGTCCAGGTCGTAGCAAATAGATAAAATATCTAAACAGAGTTCAAAGATAAGCAGAGTCTAAAAACGCTTTCAAAAAGCCAAATTGGAAAGAGAAAAGAAAAAAAGTAAAAGAAAAAAACTGTTCGTTAAAAATGTGTTTGATGCGGATTTGAAAAATCCATCAAATTCCGTGGACTTAAGAATGCAATTTGTTCCAAAAGGTCATCCCCATCGCTCATCACAAAGAGGAAAGCCATCCAGTTAAGCAGGTCGAAGGAACACACGTGTTCCTCGTAATCCGATGCCTCCAAGAGCATAACTGGGCAACTTGCGTGATATTCGATGAAAATCAATGAAAATCATTCAGCCAACACTCCCAAGTGCAGCTGCACACATCAAACGGCCATCCCCAGAACAGGCCTGGTCATGGGCCAACAACGGACTTACCAACAGATCATAATCCAGGTCTGCGCCGGACGCATTGGAGAGGCATAAATCCAAGGCCCAATAGAAAGGTGTTAGAAATGGGGGTCTCTAGTGGGAAGAGGTGGGTACCTTTGTCCAAATAGGGACCCTTGCTTCTAGTCAGGGTAAGGGGGATACACTTCTAAAATAACCCCTGCTCACCCCCTTGGTAGTTTGGCACGAGCAGACAGGCTTATCTCAGAGGCAGTGTGTAAAGCATTTGTGAACACATACAGTAATACAGTGAAAACACTACAAATGGACACCACACCAGTTTAGAAAAATAAGTAATCTTTATCTAAACAAAAACAAGACCAAATGACAAAAATCCACAATGCAGTATCAAAAATATCCTTAAAAATAGGTTATTCACTCAAATCAAGCTTCTAGCAACAAATAACTCCACCTGGAGTCATTACGACGTCGTGACAGATGAAAATCCCAAAGAACAGCGCCGACCGCGAGGTACGCGGCGTCGGGCTTGGAGTCAAGCAGACCCACAAAGAACAGTACCTTGGAATTGATGAAAACAACGGCTGTGCACGACTTCGGGGAGGTGATGCTTCATTGGCGCCTGCGGCGTCGGTTCCTTACGACACCAGGGGAGGTGAAGCCTCTGTTCCTTACTGTGGTGCAGGGGAGGTGAGACGTCTGTTCCTTACTTTGTCGGGGAGGTGACGTCATGATGGCGGCGAGGCGGCAGGTCCTTATGACGGTGCGATGTCAATGAATTCAGGAGTCACCCACGTCGAGGATCGGCTCCGTGTTGATGAAGCACCGGCGTTGGTGCTGCGGTGCGAGTTGGGACGTTGCGTTGTAGACGTCACGAGCGGTGTCCTCAGCTGCAGTGCAGGCAGCAGCCTCGCTGATGGCTTCGGAGTCGATGCGGCACGGCGTCAGCAGGCGTCAGGCCTACAGTGCAAGTCAGGGCGGTGCGTCGTGCTCTTCACGAGCGGTGCCCACGGCTTCGGTGCAGGTTATGGCGTCGCTCGCCGGCGTTGGTGTTGCAATTTCCTTCTGTGGCAGCTGAAACAGCAGTTCCAGATGCAGAGAGACAGAAGGGATGAAGTCTTTGTGTCCCTGAGACTTCAGAACAGAAGGCAAGCTCAGTTTTTTAAGCCCTTGGAGATCTATTCTTCAAGCAGGTGACAAAGCAAACAGCAAAGTCCTTTTTCTCCTTTCCTTGGCAGCAAGCAACCACTGCAGGCCAACACCAGACAGCAAACAGCACAGGGTCAGTATTCCTCCTCAGCTTATCCGGCTCTTCTCCTTGGCAAAGGTTCCTCTTGATTTCCCAGAAGTGATCTAAAAGTCTGGAGTCTGGGCCCCTCTTTTTATACACAAAAATCCTTTGTTCTCTGAAGGCAGAGAGTGTCTGTACCCAGCCAAAAACCAGTTCTGTCCTCACTGGTGCAGCTTCCTGGCAGGAAGTGGAGACAGCATTGTTGAAGGCGGACCAGGCCCATGCAGGTGAAAGGAAATCTACTCCCCCTACTCTAAATGCAGCCCAGGTCTATTCAGCCCAGCCCTGGCTCATCAGACTTCTGGAGCCACCGCCCCTCTCCAGCCCCTGTCATCCAAAAGCCAGGCATGCAATACACAAACCTAGCAGAGGCACACTGGGTGGTTAGGCAAGAAAATACCTACTTTCTAAAAGTGGTATTTTCAAACACATAGTGTAAAAATCACCCTTACTAAAAGATGCACTTTAACATTCTGAGTTCAGGCATACTAAACTTTACTTTTCTATCTTGTTCCCAGGGTCAGTTATGTTTATAAGATGTTATAAACAAACTCCCCATTCTGTCCTATGGGAACAGATAGCCTTGCAATAGTGAAAAACGAAATTGGCAGTATTTCATTATCAGGACATGCCACACACATCAGGGCATGTCCTACCTTTCACACACAATGCACCCTGCCCACAGGGGTACCTTGGGCCTACATTAGGGGTGACTAATATGTAGAAAAGGGAAGGTTTAGGGACAGGCAATTGGGTGCACTTGCCAAGTCGACATGGCAGTACTAGACTGCACACACGCTCTGCAATGGCAGACCAGAGTTACATTTTACAGGCTGCTTATGTGGGTGGCACAATCAGTGCTGCAAGCCCACTAGCAGCATTTGATTTACAGGCCCTGGGCACACACAGTGCACTGTACTAGGGTCTGACTAGTAAATCAAATAGCCAATCATGGAAACACCAATCCATAACAACAATTTACAGGAAGAGCATATGCACTTTAGCACCGATCAGCAGTGGTAAAGTGCCCAAAGTCATAAAACCACCAACAACAGCTCAGAAAAAATACAGGAGGAAAGCAAAAAGTCCTGGGATGACCCTGCAAAAAGGGCCAAGTCCAACAAAAGGGCACCGTCGGCAGTAGATCACAGGTTGCACGCAAGTGAAGTAGGCAAAGCGAAAAGTTAGTCCATAACTTACGCCAGCGTAGCTAATGGCAAGCATCCAAAAAGTTGTTGCATTCGGTCACGGTACAGTTGCAATTGGCCGGGTCTGTGCAGTACCACAAGATGGGCAGCCATTGTGTAACAGGAACAGAAGTATCAGCACGCCAGCCGCCAGTGCCAGTATTAAGGGAAAGCCTCCGAAGGCACTGGAAAAAATAGAATGGATAAAGGCTGGTATTACTCCAAAAATCGTCGGAAAAGAGGTCACAAGGCCGGAACCCACCAGTTTAAGAAAATGAGCAAGGCCTTCTGTGTCAGACGTATTAAATTTTTGATGTATCAGCTTCCCAAATTGAAGTGGGAGAATCGTATTCAGCAGCGACTGAATCTCACTAGATGTTCTCGCCACCTGTAATTCGAAGGTCTCTCGAGCCGAAGTGAGAGCCACTTCATGTTGAAACAATAGTGCTTTTAGCCTGCTTAGTTTATTGAAATCTGTTTTCAAAGTTGGAATGGAAGGCCAAAGGGAACTATTTACAATCCCATGCGGAGGTGGGAAAAGCACATTGCTACAACAAGTAACACATTGTGAAACTGTTACTATATACGGGATCCCTGCCCATAAGCCACAGCAGTCGTGGTTATTCAAAATAAGATAACTGCCATTCGAAAGCAATGTGAGAGCGGGAATTATTGCTGGATCCGGCGTACCTTTCAAAAAACAAGCCAGATTAGGGGCGGAGACGTGACGAGCGCCGTGCAACTTAACTTGTTTGCAAACTAGGGAATGACCTACTGTGTGATCACATTCCTCCCCCGTAAGGAAAACTTCCTTATCCTCCAGTTGACATCTGTAGGAGAAAGGCAGGGACCACAATTTGTGAATAAACGCACTCCCTAGGGGTTCAAAGCGGCCTGTCGGGAATTGTTTCATGCAAGATTTAAACTGAAATAGTGAGAATGGCAGAGAAATAACGCCATGAATTAACCATACATCCGAATCAGTTTCTGCCACAGAAAATGGTAAATGTTCCAATTGTTCAATGTGTAAGAGGGTTTACGTTGCGTCTTTCATTGACATGAACCTTTGCTTATCAGTTAAGTTGAATGGCATAAACAGTGCTGAAGCGTTCAAATAATCCCATGGTACTTTTCCTATTTTGAGAGTTTGCAACGTCCATGCAAATTGCATCACAGATTGTAATTGATTCTGACCATGGTATAACACATATACATCATTTTGAACAATATCAATAGATGAAATGATGTTATCTACGGTATAAATGCAGGAAGACAATGTGTTTATGCTATTGTCGACTACTGCAAGAACTTTTTCCAAATTTGCTTCGTCAATTTGGCGCAGATGGAACGCTGCCTCCATCTGCGAAAGTTTCCATAATTCATTGTAAGCCTCATAGAAAAACCTTTTTGATCGCTGGGATTTAGGACCCAAGATAAAATCAGCCAAATTAATATCGCTCGACAAGAGAGACAGGTGTTGTTTCACTGACGACAGTGTGGAGTGTTCCAACCACTGCTGACACAATTTCCCCACTGAATACGTGGTGACTGAATGTGTCTGTGGGAAACGTGGATCAGGTCTAGTTTGAAACCTTTTTTTGCATTATAAAAACTCAGTTGACAAGCATTCGAGTTGGTTTGCCACAACAACCATCCTGAGGGGTCAACGTAACAGATATTTAAAGTGCCATTTCGAAACAGAGCTTGCAGGACATTGATCGTATGATTGGTGTGCTCACGCCAATTATCATACTCAGCCAATGAAGGGATGGACGGAATATTTACATTTTTGGCTGTAGCCAGGCCAAAACAAGTAGTTTGGTGCACAGTGTCATTTAAAAACGATATTTGAGTCGGAATGAGACATGCACGATGCAAAGCTTCAATGGTGTTTTTCCATTGTTCGTAACCGTGTAAGGCCAAATCTGTCCTAAATAAATTAGAATAAATCAATTTTGTGTGAGTCAACATAAATTTAGATTGAGATGGCAATTGTAACTTATAGAAATAGGACTCTGGATTGGATGTATCGTAATTCAAAAAGTAGGTGAACTTATTCTGGAGTGTTTTGGAACTACCCCGTAAGGGAGTTGGGCAATGTTCCCACTGTGTAAAATTAAAAACAGGTCTTAACGTGTTTGTTTTATGCAAGAAGTGATGGCCATAATGTTGATAACAGAATAACTCAGCATAATTAGCAGAATTTAAATACAAGTCTTCAGCATCAAAAGCAGCATAATATTTTAAATCAGAAAACAATGAGGGCACTGCATGTACATCCCAATCTTCATAATGTATGTCCTGTGTTACCACAACTCCAAGGGAAACATGAAACACGTATTGAATCTTGAGGACTTCAGTCGGGCCATGGAGTTTGAATGCAACTTTATCCCAAACGATGCCATCAGCAACAGGGAATGCCGAAATGTTCACGAGGGCTTGATCACGTTTCATGATATGGGACGATGTATGGGGAGCCAGAATTCCATCGACCAACTTTACAGCAGAGCGTTCTGGCAAATAATGACCATTGATTAGCAAGAAGAACACTGTCACAAACCCAATCGACATGAAGAGGAAAATCAGTATAAGCACCAGCCAGATGTAGGTCCATGGTGGGACCAGGTAAGTCTTTTTGATCCAGGAGATGAAAATACTGGTTTGTGTCGGTGGAGTTGTCACAGTTAATGACGAAGAGGAAGAGTCATAAGGGAAGCTTGTATGGTCCCCAAAATAACCACTTGCTCCCACGATCATTAACGTTGGCAGTGCAGCCGCAGCTTGATGATGTAAAGGACTGTTCGGTACTTCAATATGGCAGTCATCCGCAGGATAAGCATACTCAATGTCTGCGTTGGAGGCGGATGATGGCACAACACGCAGAAAGTCAATAGAAGTCTCCATCTCACCATCTACGACACTGGCATTAGTCGAAGAGGCTGTAGCCATCGGATTCAGGGAAATAGCGTTACTTGAAATACTGTGAGTCACACTATTCAGAATCAGCCAGATGGTGTAGTTTGACATTGTCAATTGAAATATATCTGTTTTCTTTGCGACCAGGCAAAGGAGGTAGTATCACTGTACGAGAACCCTTCAATCCAAGAACTGGGACCGGTGCACGATAAGAGGGACCAAATTCTTTTTTGTTCTCCAGCTTTTCTCTTACCAAATCTCCAATCTTAGGAAGCCAGCCGGTGCCCGGAATCAGCATTGCTGTTTCATTGGAAGAGGGTAAATGTTCTGTAGCGAGGCTGTCACGGGTCTTTTGTAGCTCCTGTAACACAGTAGAATGGTTATCTACTTCAAATGTTGCGGCTGCCACCACAACGTCTAGACCATCAAGGTCTGGCACAAACATTTTAATGCCGAAGAGCATTTCGTATGGGGTCCTCCCACCCAGAGATCTTCTTGGGAGATTATTAAGTGCACGTTGAACTCCATACAAATGGGTCAGCCAGTTCCTGCCAGTACCTAAGACTCTAGCTGTCAAAGATTGCTTTAAGCACTGTTCATTCGCTCCACTATAGAATTGCCCTCAGGCCTGTATGGAGATGAAAACTGCACCAGCAGCCCCAAAAGCTTCATCACGTCCTTGTACGCCTTAGAGGCAAACGCTGGACCTTGGTCTGAATGGAAGGTGCCACAGGCAAACGTCCCAACAAAAACATGCAAATCTCTAATGACATTTCAAACGTCAGCACTGCGTTGTGGCCAAACCCATAGGAATCTAGTGCACTAATCAACTGCAACAAAAATGTATTTATATGCAGTATCTGAAGTCAATGGACCGCAATGATCAAGGTATACACAGCCGAATGGCTGATTTGAAATATAAAGCTGTGTTTGTGGTGGACGTGAAACCATAGATGGTTTAATTTGCTGACAAATGTCACAAGCGAGCACATAATTACGGGTTTGTCTATATAAACCACGCCACCAATAACGCTGTTGTAAAATAGAAACAGTCGCAGACACTCTGGCATGTGCAGAAGTCATGCCCTCGTGAGCGGCTATGATCAAAGGAAGCCTGCGGTCCATGTTGGGAATCAGGCGATCCCCAACTGACGGTATTGTGGCATAAGGAACTTGTTCGGGTGACAAATGATAAGAATACTTAGAAGGGAAACCCTGTGGGTAATCTGTTCCATCCTTCATTATCTATTTTAGTCATGGACCTTGTAACTGCTGCATCTGAACATGTGGCTACTGCAGATGTGGCTGCCTCATCAGCCAAAGTATTACCAACAGCATGTGCCCCCACACGCTGATGGCCAAGACTATGAATAACCTGTGTGAGTGGCAGACATTCTTTAAGTTCCGCCACTTGAACCCAAAGCATTTTATGGTTTATTGCTCTGCCCTTGGAGTCTCGATAATCATTTTGAGACCAAAAGAATAAGTTGTCATTAAATGACTGGACACAGTAGTAAGAATCACACACAATAAGAGTATTCACATTAGGATCAGCGAACTTTAGACCTAAAACAAGAGCACGCAGCTCCGCCAATTGTGCTGTACAGTCCCCAAGTGCCTGTGTATGCACAATGGAAGACCTAAATTCACCATTTACAATCGAACCAGCCACAATAGCGCAAGCCGCAGAGTAAGCATGTTTGGACCCGATGGCCGGTTGGGCCGAGCCGTCAGTATAAATTATACATTTGTACTGATCCAAAGGAAGTAACAACAACCGAGGAGGATGAACATGTTCATACTGTAAAAACTCCTGTTTCTGCAGAGCAGGATCAAAGATAAACGTGACATCAGCCGATGTCAAAGAAGTAGCCCATTGTATCCAACGGGGATGTAAAGCTTTAGAATTCGGTAGACTCACTTTCATCACTACCTCTAAAGCAGGTATAGGCAAAACCATAAGAATGCGTTTTCCCTGCGCCAGTGATCATTCTTTCAGAATCGCCATTTGGACCGCAGTCAAAATCTTTTCAACATTGGAGAACCGCATTTCCACCGATGTGTACAAATGTGATTTGTATGCAATTGGTACTGTGTCACCTTCATTGAACATTAAGTAAGTGAAACCTACTGTGCCCAGCACAATTTGTATGACCAGGTTCGTAGAATTATCATGCGTCAACAAGAAGTGGGACGCTAGCAGATCAGACTGCAAAGATTGAAGAATAGAGGTATGTTCCGGAAGCCAGCTGGCAGAAGAATATGAGGGTTGTATCAATGCATAAAGCGGTTTGATACGCTGAGCATAATGAGGAATATATGTCATCCAGAAATTCAAGAATCCCAGCAAGATAGAGCTTACAATTGTGCACATTTCTCCAGAAAGTGGGGAGCCAACCCCCTACCTTCGTTATTGAGCTCATAGCCCAAGAAGAGCACCGCTAAACAAGCAATGTGTGATTTAGCAAAATTAAATTTATACCCAAAGTGGGCAAATGACAGAATAATTCGATCCACGCGGACTAGATGTGGAATCAGTTCATCATCCGTGAGATAAATATCATCGACGTACGACAACGCATCTGGGTCAATGCTGTGTAACAAAGACACAACACGTGCAGCAAAAGCCCCAGGGCTGCTCTTATAGCCCATAGGTAATAGCGTAAATCTTTTCTAGTTGCTGACCGCACTAAATGCGGTCAAATCACGGCTCTCTTGAGCCAAATTGTGACTGTAAAAACCATTGGATATATCTAGTGTCGTCTTGTATTTTTTACGAACAATATTATTCACTAACGCAGAGCTATGTGTGTTCTGTACTGCAAATGTACGAACATGACTATTTAAATTTTGATAATCCAATACAATGCGATACAAACCATCTGGTTTTGAAAACGGAAAAAGAGGATTATTCATGGGTGATACACAGGGTTCATTTACACCTTGATATTCCAATTGGGACAAAATGTCACAGACGGAAGCTTTAGCCTCTCGTCTGATTGGATTTTGTGATTGTGGTTGTGGCTGTGGCGTAGATCATAAAGGTATTACATGTGCTGGCGAATCCCTATCCCAGCCTACTTGCTTACGATACACCGCCGGGGCCAGGGCTAATGGCCACTCCGATGCGTAAGCCTGCTTAGCTTCCTCAGGGTCGTAACGCAAAAAGCTTGGAAGTATTACGTCCTCCCCACGAGAAGAAGCCAGAACAAATGGTGGAGGCCAATCGGCCTCCGCCAAAAAAATGTCATACGAGGATGTGAGATTTTCCCAGAAAACCGCAGTAATTGTACGCTGTATATCACCTTAAATATGGAGGACTATTATATAAAGTCTATCCGGGAGTGCAACTCGTGTGTCAGCTGTTTCTACTGTAATGAATGTATCAGTTGCTCTCGCCTCCAGACAGGGACGCAGTGCCTCCCGCACTATGGTAACTTCCGCCGCGCTGTCGAGGAGTGTCACTGGCCATGTCCAATCTAGGAGTAGCATTCTCACCGTCTGAGACATACTTAGCTGTCAAAGCAGCAACTTTCTTCTTTTGATACGGGGATCTAAAGCGAAGTAGTCCCTCTTGTTTTGCTTTCATGTCAAACTGGCGAGGTTGATCTTGTCCCTGCTGAGCAGTCACACCCTTGCCGCGATCCTGGCGCTCTCCCCCACTGACTTGCGAATCTGATGGTTCCTGTAAAGAACGAGGAGAGTGCTGATCAGGGACTTGAAATCTATCCAGAGTCTTAATGTTTGCGTGGTCACACAAATCATAAGTACGCTCAGAAGTCTCAGGTGGCGGTAAACCTGCACGCAAACCCTGCTTCTGTTGTTGCTGCCTCTGTTTCTTACTCCAGTTCTTTTTAGGAAAGAAGGGGCGCACATATTTCTCAGTTTGGGCTTTTTGTTGAGTTTGAGTCTGAGTAAAAGGCTTAATTCCCAGACTATTGCGCCCTAAGGTTTTATAAGCTTTAGCAATAATCTTTGGCAATTCGCGCTGTTTGTCTGCGTCAGCCACAGCCTCCAAGCGCTGAGCCACTTGTAAGCTCACAGCTTCACCCTTCACATTAGCAAGGATCATATCGCAAACAATGTCGAACACCCCCACCAGTCTCATTCCAAACTCAAGGGCCGCTTCCGCCCGTGTTTATCCTGAACACGTTTTATCACAAAAGGGAGAACGGTCATTGAGGGGGTGCCAAAACACATCGAATATGCCGCTGAAAACACTCTACCCCAAGTGTTACAATCAGCTAACTCGGGAACAAGGCCTTTAAGTAAGCTCAAAGTCAAGATCCTGTGTTTCTCAACAGGAGTGGTATTTGGAAAAACAGCTTCGAGTTGCCCACATTTTTCAGCAAGCCAGTAAGGAAGTTTATCCTTATTTTGTGGACGTTTGCCCATCACTGAATTCATCATGAGGGGGCTTATAACAAGACCACCATTTCCAGGCGGTTGTGCAGCAACTCCAGGTGGTGCCACTTGTAGGTTGCACGACATGAACTGTATAACATCCCTATGTACACGTACACGTATTACCGATGTATGTAATACGTGTAGCTCTGCAACAATAACATTAGGGTAAATTGGATGTGGGGTATACCCAGCCAAAATGGGCCACGTGGCCCCGTAAATCGATAAGGGGCCTAAACGGACCACTGTCAAAGGGTGTGGAAGAGCGCCATTAAACCATATGGTGTGTTGCCAAGCCATCAATGGAACTTCAAGAGATCTATAAGGTCGCTAATTCTGCGGAAGTGCAGTGGCAGTATATTTGTGAAAGAAATTATCATGTCCATCCACTGCCGGCAAGGTGACCCAAGAATAGAATACCTCAAAGCGGTGGACTGCATCCGCCCCAACTACAAAAATAATAGGTGCACCAGCATTAGGGACTCCATGTTGAGTCAAATACTCCGTGACTGGTGCACAGTTTGGAGCCATTATGGCAACGGCCATAATGATAAGAATATTAAAACAACCTACGAGCGGCAGCGCAATAATGGGTAAGATAAAGTGAAAGACCTTTTAAAATTCAAGCTTGAAAAACCTATAAAAATTCAAATATAGGAGATTACACCATCACGACTGTCTCCAGAAACAGAAGTGAGGGTATTGCGGACAAGCACAAGCACTACTCAGTTGTCTCGCAGGTAAGTACCAGACCAAATGTTGGTGGCACCATGTTGCAGGGATTCTGCACATACACAGAACTATGCGCAGGAATACGGGACCTTGGTGTATAGAGGCTAAGCCTTCCTACCGCCTCAGTACCCACAATCCCAGGACCGACTAGCTATAGTGTCTCACTCGCTCTCCTACACAATCACGAAGAAGCAAATGATTAGACACCCCAGAACACAACACTCCCGACTCTATCGGTAACAAGATGTACCCTTTCGCTCACTCACTCATACTCGTCCACAATAAGAATTGACAGAGACACGGATATAGTTTAAAATGTTTATTTTAACTATTGTGCTCTATAACGCAGTATATGAGCCACTACCAGCAGCAAAATGCATAAACCTAAAACAGTTAGCATTGTCGCAAGTCCATATATTATAAAGGGAGATGTCATTTTAAATAGACAGTGGATAAAGGACTATAAGGCCTAACCACCCTCCCCTTGGCAAGAAGCAGTATTATTAAATAATAGAAGATCTCTGGGCTTTGTCAGCAGACCCCATACCTTAGTGCCTAGATGGTATATCTACATCATAGGAACTGCATGGCTCAAGTGTGTGTTAACTAAACATGCATCCGCATAATATCAAAGCACGAGTTTCCAGCAGCCGCAGCTGTGTTAGCATGTTTTGTCTAGGTGCTAGGGACTGACCAGAACAGAATAACAAGGGGCAGTATTTATCGACCTTGCTCACAGTGTTCAGACTAAACTCCAGGAACAGGCAGGGAACGCACGAAGCAGACGGTTCTCATGTGAAAGGCATAAGTAGAATCTTGCAAAATAAAATCATGTAGTAACGTGCGCAAAAGCAGCATCATGGCAGCAGAGCTCATGCTAACTTAGCGATGTCGACAAAGTCCCTATCGGCCATATGACAGTTGAATATGTATGTTCGGTGGGTTTAATCTATTGTTAATTTATGATATGTTCATATTGTACTTCTGCGTACGATGAATCTCATAAAGTGATATGATTAATGATTGAAGAAATAAATAGTGATCACTGGTATTGAATATAGTGGTCATGAAAAAAACTAAGTATGAGTAAAAGGACAGTCAGTATTGGCATTCTTTTGGTATTTTGAATTTTAAGTGGCTCAGCCTTCCTGACAGAAAGGGCCCATACCCTATTGTAGGTGGTAAACTTTCTAAAAGTGGCATTTTCAGAATTGTGACTTCAAATCCTACTTCACCATTAAAGAGGATTTTGAATTATAATTCATTTGAGTCCAAGCATGACATTCTCACCTGCTTCCGAACAAAAGTTAGCATTTATTAAATGCAATAAGGTAACCCAATTTTATCCTATGGGAGAGGTAGGCCTAAGAGTAATTAAAACAAATTTAGGAGTTTTTCATAAACAGGACGTGTGAAACGTAAACGTACATGTCCTACTTTTTAAATACAATGCACCACCCTATTAGCTGTTAAGGTCCTACTTTAGGAGACATGTATTAAAATGGTTGATTAAGTCCTGGCAAAAAGTTTATTTTGCCAGGTTGAATTAGCAGTTCAAAACTGCACTTAAGGCTGCAATGGCAGGCCTGAGACATGTTTTAAAGGGCTATGGTAGTGGGTTACGCAATGAGTGATGAAGGAGCACTAGTAGTATCTAATTTACAGGCCCTGGGTGCCTGTAGTACCATATATACTGACTTATAAGTAAATTACATTTTCCTTTTGGGTGCAAGGCAATGTACCATATTTTAGGGAGAGAGCACAAAGCACTTTTTTAGCACTGGTTAGCAGTGGTAAAGAGCACAGAGTCCTAATTCCAACAAAACGAATTTCAGAAAACAAGAGTGGTGAAGAAAAAAAGTTTGGAGGTGACCTGTCAGAAAGAACCAAGCCCAACAGATGCCAATCAGTTGTAGCCAGAGGGCAGCACCTTCTACCTCTAGATTATCCATTGTACCTTTTGCCCTGTCCTTCCTACCCTTAGTATCAGAGGTCATAAAGTCAACAGCTGCAGGACTAAAAGTTAAGAGGGTCCAAGAACCACAGTTACCTTATGGTATTTCCTCTCCTTGCCCTTTCCCTAGTCCATCAGGAACAACTAGGAGGATGTTGCACTGCTGCTGATGGGACAAGGAATCAGTAATGAGATACCTTCAGTGGTTAGAGTGTCTGTAATGTAATGCCATTACTGTTATCATCTCCACTAGCCCTGTCATTTTCTTTGGGCTTGTCATCTATTGACAGTGATAAGAGCCTCTTAGAGGATTCACTTTGCCTTCATTTGTTCCTTAATTCAGATTTGGAAACAATTTAAAAAAACCAAGCTCTCTGTCCTCCTAAATATTAAGGCATAAATCGCAAAGTAGATTTGAAGCCTAAGAGAGACCTATGCAAGTAACATTTACATACAAATCTTAGAGATGGCTCTCAAAGCCAGAAACCTTAAAGTACAGCATACTGAGCTTTCATTTATTTGTCTTAAATTCCCTGATGTAGAGTAGATGTGCACATTCCCCAGGCATTGGGCCAGGAAGAGTAAAGAAAATGAGGAAAACACCTAGGTACTCATTACATTTTGGCATGCAAATCAAATGTTAAAGTGTTTCCCACACTTAACTAAATGTCCATGGGCCAATTCATAAAAGTATCCTCCAGTAGTACCACTTTATGTACTCACAAACGCTATTTACTATCCTAAAGGTAGAAATCTCTGCCCTATCTCTTATATGTGGAGTTCTCTGTGCTTAGTGCTAGGAACTTCGCACATGGAGGTATATGATTTTGGTGTACATGTGGCAGATGCAAAAGGAAGTAGTAGGAAAATGGATAATGTGTACTTCTAAATGAACGGAGTAAAGGTTAAATAAAAGAGCAGTGCATTTAGGCATACACTAATTCAAAAACACACCCACAAAAGAGTAAACCACTTGCTGTTCACTAAAGTTGCAACCACATCTGCTCCAAAAGTACTAATGACCAAAAAGACTCCAGCCCTGGAGTAAATCACATACCACACACCGCCAATCACTAGTCCTGCAATGCATTCTCATAGAAATCAGTGAAGACCGGGAACAATACCATACAAGGCAAACTAGGAAAAAAGGAAAAATATATTTCTGCATCAAAACATTATATTTTACTTTAATTATTAGTTGTTTATTTATAACATAAGATTAATAATTGTAAAATGCATGTTCACCCCTTAGAGCATCTTGGTGCTAAATAACAAATAGTTATCATTATCCAACTCATTGGCACTCTTTTTATTAACCTCAGAAACACATAAGTCAGAGTGAACCCACCGAGATTTGAAACTGTGTCATCTAACACAGATCTCTAAAGTGAGCGCATTAGAACAGTGAGCTACTGGACCAAGCATTCCTTTATACAAAATGTAAGCACAGGCACACAACAGTTAATGTAGCTATAGTTAGATTCACGCATACTAAGCACGCCAGCTAATGCAATGGGTGGATGGACTGTCAAGACTCCACTACACCCATCAATGGGTGAAACTCACTACAGCATCAACCAATCACACACAGACTGCCCACATAAGAGGGAAACCACAAACAAAACCATTTTCACAGTGTCAGTGAATATCTTTTGCATTATATATTGGCAGAGGATCAATATATCAACTTTTTGCTATGTCCAGGAAAGCAGTTATATTACATACCATTTCTTAGCTGATGTGATCCATGACATGGTTACAGACTGGTAGCATAAGCTCACTTCAGCTACAGCCAGATTCTAGGCCACCCCTGCACATGTCTCAGATGGAAAAACAAGAAAAATACATCAGCAGGCGAGTACACCAGTTAATTACTATGTCAGTCCTTGATAGGAATGCAATTGGAGGTAATGGAATTCTCTGCTAATAGCCACTTTCCTTGGGTAATTTGTTCTGTCAGTTGTACCTATGCAGCACTTCATCAACCCTGCCACAAAGAACAACATTTCTGCAACAGACACAGCTGGCAACTCATCAATGTGCAAGTTGTCAGCAATGCCAGGGGCTGCTTCACTTATATGTACACCACTTTTCCCGGATGCAAATACAAACAGCTCATGTTCCAACAATCATCTCTTGAACATCAGCTGATTACTGGGGATTTTGATGACGTGCTTGCTAGGTGTGTATAACTAAATCACACTGAGACTGCATGTCTATTTAGGAAATTGCATCACAAATGTAGTCACTCATAACTTCACCCACCACAATATACACACATACCACTTACATTGAATGCATATGTGTATAGAATGTCTGCTAACTTCTCAAGGTCGGCACATCATAACTCATGTGTCTTAGTTGCAGGTGATACCAAGAATGCCCTCTTTCACAATCTCCTCACTGTCTTCTGTTGGTCAACTACACAGCCTCAACAGAGGTGTAAGAGAGAACTCACATGTTCATGAGCCATCATTAAGCACATTTTCATGTGGCACTTCAGATGTTTTGACCATATGTGAAGGCACTACATCACTGTGATTGGACAGTGCCGAGTCATTGATGAATGGTGGACTATCTCGACACCCACATATACCATTTTGAGACTCCACTGTTGCACTACCATGATGTCATTTGCAAACATGTAATATGCATCCAAAAAATATTACTGATTAACAGCAGACATAATTTCGCTTATATCATTACACCCCAAATGTAGTGCATGGAGAATGACACCCAATACATCGAGGAGTACATCTACACATTATTTACATTCATCTTCTTCTAGATCCTAAAAGTGACATTATAACTTCTTGCCCAGTACACTAGGGAGACTTTTAGAACCCTATACTATATGTTCCACCTATGTGGGGGAATTGTCTGCTTCTATTATGTAGGTGGAGAACTCTGTAGAGCAGGCAAAGAATACCATAGTCGGGGCAGCGTTCTCTGACAACTGTGACAAACAGGGTAAGGCATAGATAAACATAAAGTAAATAATTCCTCAGCCATTGAGGGAACACCACACAATTGTCCACCATCCTACTGCTTCTTTTGGTCTAAACATGACCAAAATTGCTGAAGATCAAGAAAAGAGGCCCCCTGTTTCTTTCAGGCGGTATTGTGAATTATCAAAGAAATACCCTCAATTGAATGGGAACTGACACAATGCTGAGATCTAGTTATATACAATAACAAATGGTATAAAGGAATAGATGCAAGACAGTTACTGAGTAGAGTACATTTAATTACCCTCTCCACAATTATTGTTCTTGATGAATATATCAAACCATAATTATATCCCACATGGACGATAGCACCTAATCAATGAAATAGACACAAAAAGATGACATATATCACAACGTTCTATACAAAAACAAAACAGCATACATGTAGCACACAATAACCCTAACAAATTATTCTCACTAGTGTCTTCCATACAATTCTGGACAGACCACTAAGAGGTAGTCAAGGTGGCACACTTTAAGGTTAGTCAACTAATACAGTCTTTCTAGTGTGACACCCTACAGTTTAAAACGTCACTACAATTCTATTGACTCCTCCTTAGAAGTGTCACATAGGTGCTATCGTCCATATGGGATATAATTATGGTTTGATATATTCATCAAGAACAATAATTGTGGAGAGGGTAATTAAATGTACTCTACTCAGTAACTGTCTTGCATCTATTCCTTTATACCATTTGTTATTGTATATAACTACGTCCCATGCCCAGGTATAAAAGGGTCATTTAGGTATACCCCTGTCAATTTTAACAATGCTGAGATCTGGCAAGACATTACCTAATGCTGCAATGCTATGGGTGTTCACACCCAAAGAGTGAGGGAAAAAATAGGGTGGAGCTTCCCATGCTATGATCCCTGCTGCCACATGGTACATGGGCCACTGAGAAGGGGTTTCTTATGGTGCAGCCAGATAAGGCTCCACTGTCAGGGACCTGGCAGCTTCCCCTCCTCTCACTGAGGCTACATAACTGTGGGTTTTGTGGGGCAGGATCTCTGTCTGTTTTCAGTAGGGTTCCCGCTCCAGCAAAGTGTGAACAGGAATGCATGATGCAACACCAAAGCTCCTGACATCACACCTGGCAAAAGGCAAAAAAATGTGGCAAGCCCTCATCATGATGGTCTACAAGAGATTAGTGAAATAATGTCATAGTCAGAAAAATCTATTCAAAGGCTGTAGCTGGTGCCTGTTGCATTTCTGAGTTTGAATAAACCAATTAAGAAATTAGTTTGGGTTACAAAAAATTGGGTTATTAGCTAAAGAGGATGACTACTCACCTTGTGTAATAATCATAATCCTTGTCAGGGTGAGCCCTCAAGGTCACTAAATTAACCTGAGGTCAATCACCATGTAGCTATGGCACAGAGCAGACACGCTTATGTAGGGCAATATGTAAAGTGTTTATGCAGTACCAAAACAGTAACTAAGTCAAAGCACAACGCAATAATACTCCCAAACCAAATTAGAAATATAGCGTAACCTTTAACAAATACAATGAAATCAAAACAGCAAAAATCCTATAAGGAGAATTTGAGATATGAATTTTTGAAGTTAATTTTTTTTTCTTTAAATACTGCAAAAAAGCGTTAAGCGTTAAGCGTCAACCACTTTCAACTGGTCATGATAGACTGAGATGTAGTGCAACTTGAAGTTGACCACAATGGAGCATGAGACGAATACAGATACTAGGTTCAACCCGGTTGGAGAATTTACCTTGGGACTTCATCTCAAAAATGGAAGTACTGATGAATGTCCCACTGTTAAAAGAGGGGGCCACAGAATGTTTTTAGCAGGTAAAAAATATAGTGCACTGGTGCAATGGGCTTACTTGAGGAAGCTCCTTATTCAAACATATAAATATGGTTAGGTGAATTGATTAGATTGGGAAGGGACAAAAAAATCCAGAAGGTGACAGTGTGCTGATTGATATTGATCAGACAGAGCTTGCAGGCACTCTCTTTTTTCCACTTTCCAACGGTAGTGGCATGCCCTCTAGAATCCAACTACAACCTCTTGGCTTTTTTTACCCACCCACATATCCCTGTAAATTAAAGAATGGAGTAGTGCCTACTCCTCGGAGGTCCCCTGAGGTAGTGGACATTTTTTGTATCCAGACTGCCAACAGATTTGAATCTCTTAGTTACTTGGATAATAATGATTGACTGGATACCACACATTAATGCTATTTTTCTAGTGGTTTTATAGATATGGTCAGAGGTACCACTAAAGCTCATGATATGTTTCATAACACATTGGAGCTCTTAAATTGGAACACAGCAGGGCTGAGTTGCAAGACAAATTACACTGCCTGAGTAATGGTTATTAAAAGTTTTAGCACTGTTTGTCTCTAGAAAACATGGCAGTGTTTAACTCTTTCTTTGTGGAAGGATTTTGCTCCTTCTTTATCCCAGCTACCCCTGCTTCTTCCGGTAGAGCAAAAACAGTAGTCTTGTTATGCTGATTTCCTCCAATTAGATTGTAAAGCATTGATGTATGATACTGGAACGCCTTAGTTGTTAGGGGTTTTATTAACCGTTTCCAAAACAAACGGTTGAATACTGTTGAATTTATATAATTCCTAGTCAATGCTGAGGAATCCTGAACGTCTTATTGCCTTGAAGGACTTCTTCAACTATTTACCCCTGTGGTTCTAATGTGAGATTTACATTTGTATGAAGAAAAATTCACAAGGGGTGGAAGCTGACAGCAATGTGATATGAGTAGTTCTCTGCAAATGTTAAATGCATTCTTATGAGAATTCAAACTTGTATTGTCTCTGAAAGAATCTGGTATTAACTGCACTCATTTAGATATTGCAAGATGGGTTTTTCCATTGATTATATATTTGTATCGCCCTTCCCGCTTCACTTTCTACAAAGTCATCTGTACGGAACACAGCTATCACAACCACTTTAATCTCTCCCTGAGCTGACTAAAGACCAAACCCTGTTCTGAACTGGTTAGCAGCAGAGTATGCTCAACTGAACAAGGTCATAGGCTTAAATGGAATATAGGAACTCCTGAGACATTCTTTCCAATTTGATTGTCAATCGTACTTCAGATTTTGAGGTATGCCTTTCAGAGAACTCAGGAAATGTAGCAATATTTGCTTATTTTAGGAAGATATGTGAAGAGATCAATATGAAGTTAAGATGGCAGTGGTCTCACAATCCCGTCCCTCAGAGCAGGTATTGATAAAAATTGCTCCAGGGTGCATTGCAACCTAATGAAGGCCTTGAAAGAAAAAACCTAGGATAAGAAATTACGTTGTGATGTGGCATCAGATTTATGTAGCACTTTAAAAGAGAGGAAAAAGTACCTGAAAGAGGAAGCTTGGGTCTAGCTTATGCAAACTAGCATTCTCAAGCAAAGGTCCCTATTCTGGGAGATAGTAATTCTGCCAACATTTGCTAAAGATGACTGGAACACTGTCTGCTCTTACATCTCCCCGGATAAATGGGTTAAATATTTTAAAGGGATCTATTATTCAATAGACCCAGTTAGGCTGAGAACAATAGTAGTTGTCTCTCAGGGCGCCTTGAGCATTTTTTTCCAGATAGAGGAGGTGTTAGAAATGGGATCTCTAGTTGGCAAGGGCTTGCACCTTTGTCCAAGTAGGGACCTTGCTTCCTAGTCAGGGTAAGGGTGTTACACTCGTGAAGTAACCCCTGCTCACCCTCGTGGTAGCTTGGCACGAGCAGTCAGGCTTAATTCAGAGTCAGTGTGTAAAGCATTTGCACATAACCAACAGTAATACAGTGTAAGCACTACAAACGGACACCACACCAGTTTAGAAAAATAACCAATATTTTATATACTCAAGACAAGACCAATTACGACAAAAATCCACAATACTATACTTTACGAATGAATACTTGATACAGTAACTTCTTCTTTGCAGGAATAGCACAAAAGCAAAGTTCGTACGAGTCGGTAGCTCCGTCCGAGCCTACCGCGATGCTGAAGACCACAGAGTCTAACAGTTCCAGCCGACCGCGTCGATACGGGCCAGCAGAGTCATGAACAGACTCGGTTACAGTACCTTTCTCGTTGTGGCTGGTACGGAGTGTACGAGCCGGTCGGCGTTCGTCGCGGTTGCGGTGCAAGACGGAGCGATGCAAGGTGCGGTGTCCCTCGATGCGGTGCAGGCAGCGGCTCGATGAGCGTCGTGCAGACGGAGTCGGTGAGTCCAAGGCGTGCGATGCAGGGTGAGACGATGCTCGATGCGGTGCTGACAGGTTGCGAGGCAGGTGACCTAGCCGGAGTGCGGGAGCTGGCGTCGGACAGCGGTGCGAGGCGGAGCGGTGCGTCGCAGACGTGCGAGCGGTGCCCCAAATGCGGTGCGGTCTCGACTCTTGAGCCAGTTGCAGCGACCGCGTCGGTCGGGTCCGGTTGGTTCAGTGAAGCGATGCGATGCGAACTGCGGTGCCCACAGGTCACGGTGCAAGCAGCGGCTCGATGTTGGCGGCGTTGGACGTCGCCCACGGTGAGACCAGGGTTGCGATGCGAAGCGGGGCGATGCGGTCTGCGGTGCAAACAGGTCACCGGCCAGGGATGGATTCGGTTGACGGAGTCGGTTGCAGTTCCCTTCCTCTGTGGCAACTGAAACAGTGTTCCAGAAGCGGTACCCAGAGGCTTGTGAAGTCTTTGTAGTCCCTGAGACTTCTTAACAGGAGGCCAGCTCGGTTTCAGGCCCTTGGAGATACTCAGCACAAGTTTGTAGAAAGTTCAGTCCTTTCACTGCCCAACGCAGAAGCAGCAGCTGCAGGCCAACCCAACAAAGCAACAACACAGCAAAGGGGCAGTACTCCTCCTGGCAGCTCTTCCAGCTCTTCGTCTTGGCAGGTTCCTTGATTCCAGCGAGATCTAAATTCATGGGGTCAGGGCCCCAATATTTATATCCCAAATTCCTTTGTTCTCTGAAGGCAGAGAGGCCTTTGCCTAGTCCAAACCAGTTCTGGAGCACTTTGTTGACAAGTCTCCGTCCCTTCTTTCAGTGAGTGGGCCAGGGACATCAGACGCACCACAGGAGGTGGAGCCAGCATTGTGGAGGGAAGGCACTGTCCTATTCAGGGCCCAGGTGCGACCCCTCCCACCCATCTACAGGTCGATCTGGCTATTCAGCCCTGTGCTGACTCACCCTGTCTCCTGGCATCCCCCAGCCCCTGTCACTCACACTCCAGACAAGGAATACACAACCTCGCAGAGGCAGGCTTGGATGGTTAGACAAGAAAATACCCACGTTCTAAAAGTGGTATTTTCAAACACAGAATGTTAAAACCAACTTCACTAAAAGCTGCATTTTATCATTCTGAGTCCAGGCATACTAAACTCGAATTTCTACCACGTTCCCGGGGTCAGTTAGGATTATAAGCTGTAATAATCAAAAACTGCCCGTTCTGGCCTAGGGGGAACAGGTAGCCTTGCAATAGTGAAAAACGAACTAGGCTGTAATTGACTATCAGGACATGCCGCACACACCCGGGCATGTCCTACCTTTCGCATACAACGCACCCTGCCCACAGGGGTACCTTGGGCCTACCTTAGGGGTGACTAACAGGTAGCAAAGGGAAGGTTTAGGGACTTGCAAGTGTGTGCACTTGTCAAGTCGACATGGCAGCCCCAGGCTGCGCACAGGCTCTGCGATGGCAGGCCCGAGTTACACTTTACGGGCTGTTTGCGTGGGTGGCACAATCCAGTGCTGCAGCCCACCAACAGCATTTGGTCTATAGGCCCTGGCACTCGCAGTGCACTTTACAAGGGACTGACACATAAACCAAATAGGCCAATCATGGAAACACCAATCCATAACATATTTTATACAGGAGCACTTGCACTTTCCCACTGGACAGCAGTGAGGAAAGTGCGCAGAATCATTACACCAGCAAAAACAGAGTCACAACCGGGGGGTCAGAAAGCAAAAAGTCAGGGGAAACACGCCAAAAGATGCCAAGTCTAACACATGTCCCCTCCAGCTGAAAGTAGGGAGAACTACCCAACCCCATTGGAGTTCTCTTCACTAAGGCGGAAGAACCTGGACAGACCATCTGCGTTGGCGTGTTCTGTTCCAGGACGGTGTTCCACCGTAAAGTCCATTCCCTGTAGGGAGATGGACCACCTCAGCAGTTTTGGATTCTCGCCCCTCATTTGCATCAACCATCTGAGGGGCCTGTGGTCTGTCTGAACCCGGAAGTGAGTCCCAAACAGGTATAGTCTCAACTTCTTCAGCGCCCAGACCACAGCAAAAGCTTCCCTTTCTATGGCACTCCACCTCTGTTCCCGGGGAAGTAGTCTCCTGCTAAGGAAGACTACAGGCTGATCCAGGCCCTCTTCGTTCAGTTGTGAGAGCACCGCTCCCACACCATGCTCTGAAGCGTCAGTCTGCACGACGAATTCCTTGGAGAAGTCAGGTGCCTTGAGCACGGGCGCCGTGCACATGGCTGCCTTCAGGGCATCAAAAGCTTTCTGGCAGGACTCAGTCCAGATCACTTTCCTGGGCTGCCTCTTAGAGGTCAGCTCTGTTAAGGGGGCAACGATGGTGCCATAGCCCTTAACAAATCTCCTATAGTAGCCGGTGAGACCTAAGAAGGCTCTCACCTCTGTCTGGGTCTTGGGGGCTCCCAAGCCAGAATGGTGTCAATCTTGGGTTGTAGGGGCGCCACCTGGCCGCTTCCTACCTGGTGTCCCAAGTACACCACAGAACCCTGCCCGATCTGGCACTTACTGGCCTTGATCGTGAGGCCTGCACCTTGCAGAGCCCTCAACACTTTCTCAAGGTGCTGTAAATGTTCTTCCCAGCTGGAACTGAACACAGCAATGTCATCCAGGTAGGCGGCACTGAAATCCTCCAGCCCAGCCAACACCTGATTGACCAACCTCTGAAAGGTGGCAGGGGCATTCTTCAACCCAAAGGGCATCACCCGGAATTGGTAATGATCTTCTGGGGTTGAGAATGCTGATCTCTCCTTGGCCCCATCGGTTAAGGCAATCTGCCAGTACCCAGACCTTAAATCAAAGGTGCTGAGGAACCGGGCAGCTCCCAACCGATCAATGAGCTCATCAGCTCTGGGGATGGGGTGCGCGTCAGTCCTGGTGACGGCATTGAGCCCATGGTAGTCCACACAAAACCGGAGTTCTGGAGTGGCCCCGGGCGCCGCAGCCTTTGGGACCAAGACCACTGGGCTGGCCCAAGGACTGTGGGAGGGCTCAATCACCCCTAATGCCAACATCTTAGAGACCTCCTCCTTGATGCTGGCTCTGACCCGGTCAGTCAACCTGTAAATCTTGTGCTTCACAGGAGGGCTGTCACCGGTGTCCACGTCATGGGTACACCAGTGATTAACACCCGGGGTCAGTGAGAACAGTGGGGCGAACTGTCCCAACAACTGGCGACAGTCCCCCTGCTGCTCCTGAGTCAGAGTAGGGGAGAGGATCACACCCTCTACTGACCCATCATGCTCCTTGGTAGACAGGAGGTCAGGGAGAGGCTCACTCTCCTCTTCCACCCCATCATCTGTCGCCAAGAGAATACTCACTTCGGACCTCTCGAAGTGGGGCTTGAGGCGGTTCACGTGAAGGACCCTCAAAGGGTTCCTTGGAGCCTGCAAATCCACCAGGTAGGTGACGTCACTTTTGCGCTCCTTTACCTCATATTGCCCAGTCCACTTGTCCTGCAAGGCACAAGGTGCCACTGGGGCCATGACCCACACTTTCTGCCCAGGTTGAAATTCGACCAGAGTGGCATTCTGGTCATACCATCTCTTCATTTCTTCCTGGCTTGCTTCTAGGTTCGCCTGAGCGAGTTTCCTGAAGCGGGCAGTTTGGTTTCTAAAGGCCAGCATGTAGCTAAATACATCCTGGGGAGTTTTCCTGGGAGCTGCCTCCCAGCCTTCCTTTACCAAACTCAGAGGTCCTCTGACAGGGTGGCCATACAGGAGCTCAAAGGGGCTGTACCCGAGAGACTTCTGAGGCACCTCCCTGTATGCAAAGAGTAGGCAGGGCAAGAGGACGTCCCACTTACGCCTCATGGGTTCTGTTAGACCCTTGATCATGCCTTTCAAGGTCTGGTTGAATCTCTCCACCAGACCGTTTCCTTGTGGGTGGTAAGGAGTGGTGAACTTGTAGGTTACACCACACTCCTTCCACAGGGATGTCATATACTTCGATATGAAATTGGTCCCCCTATCAGAAACCACCTCTCTGGGGAATCCCACACGGGAAAAGATCCCCATTAACGCCCGGCCCACCACTGGCGCCGTCGTTGTCCTGAGAGGGATTGCCTCCGGGTACCGGGTGGCATGGTCCACCAAGACCAGGATGTACCTGTTGCCCATGGCTGTCTTGGGATCCAGTGGCCCCACAATATCCATCCCTACCCTTTCAAAGGGCGTTCCAACAACAGGAAAAGGTTGGAGAGGAGCTTTGACCTTCCTCCCACTCTTACCACTTGCCTGGCAAGTTTGGCAAGACCTACAGTGTGCATCTGACTGCCTTCGCATTTGGGGCCAAAAGAAGTGGGTGACAAGCCTGTCAAAGGTCTTGTCCTGCCCCAAATGTCCTGCCAAAGGCACGTCATGAGCCAGACCCAGTAGGAAGGTCCTGAATCGCTGGGGTACCACCAGCACACGGGCTGACCCAGGCTCAGCAACCTTAGGCTCACTGTATAGGAGACCACTCTCCCAGTAGATCAGATGTGACCCGGACTGATTGCCAGCTGCCTGGTCTGCAGCCTGCCGCCGCAGACCCTCCAGAGTAGGGCACTCGTTCTGCTCCCTGCAGAACTCCTCCCTGGTGGGACCCCCTTCTTGCTGCCAATGGGTCAGCTCAGAGATGTCTCCCAGTTCGGCTACCTGCTCCCCTGTAGGCACCGGGGCGTCCCCCTCGAGGTCCGCCTCCTCCCGGTCCGTGGGAACTTCGGGGGCCGGTTTCCCGCGCCCCTGCCCTTTCTCTTGGCAGGGACTTGGGCCACTGTTTCAGGCTCCAAGTCCTCTTGATCACCCTTTCTGGCTGCCATTGACCGAGTAGACACGCATGCCCACTCTGGCAACCCAAGCATCTCCAAGTGAGACCTGAGCTCAACCTCCTTCCATAAGGACTGCTCCAGGTCGTTTCCTAGCAGACAATCTACAGGCATGGTAGGGCTCACAACCACCCTCAAGGGACCTGAGACCCCCCCCATTCAAAGGGAACCTGCGCCACCATACATTGGCGCTCTGAGTTGTCTACAGCAACTACTTGGTGGAATGCCCCGGGGACTACTTGCTTCTCAGACACCAGGTGACACCGGACTGAGGTCACACTGGCTCCAGTGTCTCTGAGAGCCTCTACCCTGTTTCCATTAATGGTCACCCAGGTGCTATATTTCTTTGTGTTAGGGGGCACCTGGTTTCCTGGGACCATCTCACTGTCCCCTAGTGAGACAAGGGTCATTTCTGCGGGATCCCCACCCTCCTGTGGGCACCCCTCCTCCCCGAGCGCTACACTAGCCAACACTTTGGACTGTCCACCGGTGGGTGGCTGTGTCCCCTTCGGGCACTTGGGGTCCCCCTTAAAGTGACCTACCTGGTCACATGCATAACACTTGCGGGGGCCGGTCTCAACAGGCTTCCCTGTAGAGACCCCTTTCTTCTTATCACCGGGGGGCTGGGAACCTTTACCCTGGGCACTAGTTTGGGGCCCTTTAGAGAACTCCTGTGCTTTACCCTTGTCCCCCCACCTTTCTGCTGGGGACCCTGCCCACCTTTGGCTGAGTCTCCCCCAAACGCTTTCTTGTGGACCCTGGTACTCACCCAGCGGTCCGCTTCCATAGCAAGCTTCCTGGGGTCAGTTAGCTTACTATCAACTAGGTGCTGGCGCAGATCTGCAAAACATAGACTAGACAAGTGCTCCCATGCAATCAAGTTGTAGAGCCCCTGAAAATCTGTTACACTACTGCCCTTCACCCAACCATCCAGAGACCTGCAGAACACATCCACACATTCCAACCAAGTGTTGGCATCAGACTTCTTACTGGACCTGAACTGATCCCTGTACTTTTCAGGAGTAAGACCATACTTCGTGACAAGGGCATCCTTCATGTCAGCATAGGTGAGGTGATACCCCTTACCCAAAGCTATCAGAGCATCCCTTGCTTCTTCAGGGAAAAGTGGCCACAATCCTGCTCCCCAATTCTCCTCAGGGACCCCATTCATGTGTATGGCTGCCTCATAACCATGAAACCACCTTTGTATGTCATCCCCCTTCTTGAACTCCTTGCCTACGTTCTTGGGAATGTGCACAATCCTGTCTGCCTTTCTGGACGAATTGCTGCCACCATCTGAGCCTGACTTACTCCTAAGTTCTAGCTCCTTCAGTTCTCTCTCATGCTCTAAGAGCATCTTTCTCTCCTCTATGGCCAATCTCTTCTCCTCCCGCTCACTCTCCAGCCTGAGCTTCTGCAGCTCAAACTGCCTTGCCTCCCGCCTGTCCTCCAGCTCCTCTGGGGACAGACTGCTGCTGCCTGACCTGGCGGGTTCCCCCTACCCAAAAGCACATCCACCCTGGAAATAGGCTCCTCCGCCTCCTCACTGAGATTACCAGGCTGCCCATTGGCATGTCTGGCTGCTACCCAGGCCCTCCGCGCCTTCTGTAGCTCCTCCTTCCTTGTGAGGCCTTTAATTTGGCCTTTCAGGTTTTTACAAATCGCTCGTAGCTCCTTTACGGCGTAGGATTCCAACCTATCCTCCTCAAAGATAACTTCCAGAGATGCAACGGATGATGCAATTGATTCAGGCATGACAAACGTAGTGAGTTGAAAACTGGCATGATCAAAAATAGGCCAAAAGAAAAAGAACCAGTATGTGGTACGTAATGGTCTGCGATATGGTAGTAGTGCACACCAATCACTGTAAGTCAAGTGCAAACACAAGTCCTATCCCACCGTTGCCACCAATGTTAGAAATGGGATCTCTAGTTGGCAAGGGCTTGCACCTTTGTCCAAGTAGGGACCTTGCTTCCTAGTCAGGGTAAGGGTGTTACACTCGTGAAGTAACCCCTGCTCACCCTCCTGGTAGCTTGGCACGAGCAGTCAGGCTTAATTCAGAGGCAGTGTGTAAAGCATTTGCACATAACCAACAGTAATACAGTGTAAGCACTACAAACGGACACCACACCAGTTTAGAAAAATAACCAATATTTTATATACTCAAGACAAGACCAATTACGACAAAAATCCACAATACTATACTTTACGAATGAATACTTGATACGGTAACTTCTTCTTTGCAGGAATAGCACAAAAGCAAAGTTCGTACGAGTCGGTAGCTCCGTCCGAGCCTACCGCGATGCTGAAGACCACAGAGTCTAACAGTTCCAGCCGACCGCGTCGATACGGGCCAGCAGAGTCATGAACAGACTCGGTTACAGTACCTTTCTCGTTGTGGCTGGTACGGAGTGTACGAGCCGGTCGGCGTTCGTCGCGGTTGCGGTGCAAGACGGAGCGATACAAGGTGCGGTGTCCCTCGATGCGGTGCAGGCAGCGGCTCGATGAGCGTCGTGCAGACGGAGTCGGTGAGTCCAAGGCGTGCGATGCAGGGTGAGACGATGCTCGATGCGGTGCTGACAGGTTGCGAGGCAGGCGACCTAGCCGGAGTGCGGGAGCTGGCGTCGGACAGCGGTGCAAGGCGGAGCGGTGCGTCGCAGACGTGCGAGCGGTGCCCCAAATGCGGTGCGGTCTCGACTCTTGAGCCAGTTGCAGCGACCGCGTCGGTCGGGTCCGGTTGGTTCAGTGAAGCGATGCGATGCGAACTGCGGTGCCCACAGGTCACGGTGCAAGCAGCGGCTCGATGTTGGCGGCGTCGGACGTCGCCCACGGTGAGACCAGGGTTGCGATGCGAAGCGGGGCGATGCGGTCTGCGGTGCAAACAGGTCACCGGCCAGGGATGGATTCGGTTGACGGAGTCGGTTGCAGTTCCCTTCCTCTGTGGCAACTGAAACAGCGTTCCAGAAGCGGTACCCAGAGGCTTGTGAAGTCTTTGTAGTCCCTGAGACTTCTTAACAGGAGGCCAGCTCGGTTTCAGGCCCTTGGAGATACTCAGCACAAGTTTGTAGAAAGTTCAGTCCTTTCACTGCCCAAGGCAGAAGCAGCAGCTGCAGGCCAACCCAACAAAGCAACAACACAGCAAAGGGGCAGTACTCCTCCTGGCAGCTCTTCCAGCTCTTCGTCTTGGCAGGTTCCTTGATTCCAGCGAGATCTAAATTCATGGGGTCAGGGCCCCAATATTTATATCCCAAATTCCTTTGTTCTCTGAAGGCAGAGAGGCCTTTGCCTAGTCCAAACCAGTTCTGGAGCACTTTGTTGACAAGTCTCCGTCCCTTCTTTCAGTGAGTGGGCCAGGGACATCAGACGCACCACAGGAGGTGGAGCCAGCATTGTGGAGGGAAGGCACTGTCCTATTCAGGGCCCAGGTGCGACCCCTCCCACCCATCTACAGGTCGATCTGGCTATTCAGCCCTGTGCTGACTCACCCTGTCTCCTGGCATCCCCCAGCCCCTGTCACTCACACTCCAGACAAGGAATACACAACCTCGCAGAGGCAGGCTTGGATGGTTAGACAAGAAAATACCCACGTTCTAAAAGTGGTATTTTCAAACTCAGAATGTTAAAACCAACTTCACTAAAAGCTGCATTTTATCATTCTGAGTCCAGGCATACTAAACTCGAATTTCTACCACGTTCCCGGGGTCAGTTAGGATTATAAGCTGTAATAATCAAAAACTGCCCGTTCTGGCCTAGGGGGAACAGGTAGCCTTGCAATAGTGAAAAACGAACTAGGCTGTAATTCACTATCAGGACATGCCGCACACACCCGGGCATGTCCTACCTTTCGCATACAACGCACCCTGCCCACAGGGGTACCTTGGGCCTACCTTAGGGGTGACTAACAGGTAGCAAAGGGAAGGTTTAGGGACTTGCAAGTGTGTGCACTTGTAAAGTCGACATGGCAGCCCCAGGCTGCGCACAGGCTCTGCGATGGCAGGCCCGAGTTACACTTTACGGGCTGTTTGCGTGGGTGGCACAATCCAGTGCTGCAGCCCACCAACAGCATTTGGTCTATAGGCCCTGGCACTCGCAGTGCACTTTACAAGGGACTGACACATAAACCAAATAGGCCAATCATGGAAACACCAATCCATAACATATTTTATACAGGAGCACTTGCACTTTCCCACTGGACAGCAGTGAGGAAAGTGCGCAGAATCATTACACCAGCAAAAACAGAGTCACAACCGGGGGGTCAGAAAGCAAAAAGTCAGGGGAAACACGCCAAAAGATGCCAAGTCTAACAGGAGGTCTTCGAAGTCATTGTTTGCCTGACTAAGAACAAAGCCCCTGCTCTGGTTGGGGTGCCTTCTGGGTTATGTAAACAAGAAATTAGTTTATGAGACCACCATCCCACCCCCGCCCAACCCGGCAAAAGATTTTGTGGTCAGAGAAGGAATTCCTCCATCCTGGTTGCACTCAATAATGTCAGTTTTGAAGAAAGGGATTAAGAACAACCCAGCTGTCATAGACCCATCTCACTTATCAACTCAATAGTCAAGGTTATAGTGCGACTACTCTTACCCAGGTTCACGGCTTAGGAGGGTGATAACCACAATATTTCTGATCTCCAATATGTTTATAGATTGGGCCGGGGAACTTTTGATCAATGCCGAAATTTAAATTTATTTGTAAATAAAAACAAAGTGGTCTCTCCACTCCTTCAGCTGACACATAGTCTGGATGACCTATTTCAACAGCATCAGAAAGCATGGGTGGGGAAACAGAGAAGTACAGTGACTCAAGACTGCACAGAGGAGAGAAATCAAAGCAGCAGGTCTGAGGGGAGGATCAGGAGAAGGCCTATGTGAGTCAATTAGGCCAGGTGCCCCCTGAATGACCAAAAAAACTTATAAGTTGCAGAAGCAAAAAAACTCAGCTGCTGCAGTCACACTGACATTTAATTTGGTTAAGTTACAGGATTTAGCTGAATTAAATACCTTGGGGAGCACTTTGCTCGCAGTCTAGAGAGCTATTAGAGACTCAGTACGGGTAGGAGTGAGGCTCAAACTGGTGTCCCACCCCATCTGCAAACCAGAGCATCAGGTGCAGGTAATGGAGAGAAACCAAAGTGGTAGCCCAGAGGAGAGGACAAGGGCAAGACACATATACATGTGTGTGCGGGTAAAGAATTTGGAAATTATAACAGCTGTAAAAAACAAAAATTGGGTATGGCTTGAAATTACTTTTGTAAACCATACCAATTGGCTTTGTCAACGATAATTGATGCCAAATTGAATTTATATTTCAAAGGTGGCACAGTAGCAGGGGAGCTTTAGGGCATGCTCAAACTTTTTACCACCTCAGCAGCTGGATTTTATTGCTAAGAATAGCAGAAGGTTGTCTCTCTCATTGAAGCCATTTGAGTCACTTGTCTTTGGCATCCCCAACAATTGATTTGGTTTGCCGTAAAGTGGACCATAGTGTCTTGCAATGAAAAAGTCACATAACAGGATCCCTTTTTACAGACAAATCATGTCTTAGACAAATAATTGAATGAGACAAAAAGTGTAATGGCTAAGTGTACTTTTCAGATGTAAGGAACATTGTAATAGGTGTGGTACTCAGTGGCGGTGCGTCCATTAGGGCACTTGGGCGTTGCCCCACTACACACAATTGGGGGCGCTGTGTCACTAAATTAACTTAAACAATTTAAGTTAATATAACTTACTCCTCCAGGACCACTCGAATAATTAATCCGGCCGGCCCGAGGCAGTCAGGCGACAGGCGTGCAATGGCTGGCTCTGAAGGGGGTGGGGTACGCACTGGCAGCAGGCACAACAACAACATGCAGCAAGGGTCAGTGGTGGTGGTTTAGTGCGCATGTTCGGTTTTGGGCTGATCATTTTTCCGACCAGCCCGAACATGCGCACTAGGCTGCACATTAGGAGACCGAGGGTTGTTTCATGCCGCAGCCCCCTGTCTCCTAATGAGCGGGGAGTATCCCCTGCCCAAGCCCATCCTGTTATCCTGGCGCTGCTGGAGCAGCGTCTGGATTGCCTCGCAGTCCTAAGCATTGGGCGCCGCGCGTGGGCACTGTGTAACCAAGCATAACCAATCACTGTCATGGCTTATGAAGCCATGCTGATAGTGATTGGCCATTTCTACGCTGAAGGCGCAAGCGTGACTGTGACCGGACGTCATGTCGGAGGCGAGCAGACCGCGCCACAGACACCTTGTGGCTCGTGTTCGTGAGTGCTGCTGCCTACTGCCAGACAGTGCTGCCTACTGCTCGCTCGTGCTTGGGTCTCACCTCACCTCAGCTGCTTAATTTATTTAATGTAATCGACACTATAGCATCACGTGATCCCATCCGAAAGCTGCCTCTGAGGTAGCGCAGAGCACGGGCCCTCAGGGAGAAGGACTGAATGCATTGCCGAACTGAAACTGCTTTGCTGAAGGTAAGGCCAACTGGACAATGGGGCAGATGAACCATGTTTTTTTTCTCTAACTGGGGTCCCTGTTTGCTATGCCACGCCACTGGACACTTTGGTGCAGTTATTGATTCTGTGGCGGTACAGATTTCAACCCCCTGGTAACATGTTTGTAGCCTGTGGCGTCGGAAGCGCTTGGGCTCAGCCTGCGAAACCTTTGTTGGCGTAGAGTAAGTAAAACATTTTGTTTACATCAGCATGAAAGCTAGCTGTTACAAAACTAAGAGGGCTACATTATCAAGGCTGGCACAATAATTACTCGTTTGGTCCTGCTGGTTAATGGCCCTCACAGTGACAGTTCAAGAGATTCTCACTGTCGGACTCTTTATTTGGAATATGAACTTATGTTGCACGTGGCCGCGCCTGGGAACTGTAGAATAAATAAGCACTGCGCCCTTCTCTGTAAATCCCTGATGATCCGCGGGCAGCTATGTGCGCTCAGCGCTTTATGTAATCACCGGAGACTCCAGAGCACGGACCCATACCGCCAAACTACTTCTCTTGTGCAAGCTGTAATTCTGTAATCGAGTTCCACAGATAGGAAGATATTCTCTTATGGTAATAAAACCTACCCAGCTTTGAATCTGGAGGGAACAGCAGTTGGCCTGATGTTAATTTATGACAACATTCTGCTAAACATTGTAGAGAAATGGAAAAATTGATTCCCTTGTTAGCCGAATGCAAGTCAGTGCCCCCGAGCATTTAGTGCTCACTGCTGACATTTGGTGTGGCCTACAAGTGATGGATTTGAATCTTCACTAGGTCAACTCAACCTTTCATCCTTCCAAGGTTAATAACTTTAGTACCATTATTAGATATTAGGCATTGTTTCTTTGACAGCCTGTCACAAGTAAAAGATGCTTCAACTTCTTTAAATCTAAGACACTAAAACCCTCAGTAAAGAAGAGTAGAAAACATTCCCTCTTCTGCTCCTTCCTTCCCAAACAGACACGTAAGGTTGGTTACCACTTATACAATATCTCTTATTCGGTTAATATTACAGCTCCTTGGAGAAGATCATTGTATTCACTGGGATCTCTTCATAATACATCCTTCCTGTTCCCTCCTTTCCACCTGTCTTGTTTGCCCTCTGGACTTTTCACAAGAAATGTCTTTATTGATGTCATAACTACACTTTCAGAATTGCTTTATTAACCTTCTTGCTTTTTCAAATTTGCTGAAAAATGCACAATTTGCCCACTCTTTTTTCAAAATTTCTCACGGGGAGAACTCCCCCAATCCGTGTTATGATGGCCGGCCTTGCTCGCTACGCTTGCTCGCCACAGGGACTCATCCAGAGCTTTTACGCCTCACCACTTTCAAATGTCACCAGCCGCCACTGGTCGTACCCCAAAACGACAAAGCATGCGGTGAGAGGTTTATACTTTTCTGGGTTGGCAAAAGATGTGAGTGGCACTGTCATAAAGCAATGGCAGAAGCTAATGTTTGAAGAGGGCTGACCAATATCTCACTCTATTTATTTTGTAAACAATAAGTGTTTCAGGCAGCTGCTTTGACAGGACAGACCAAAAATATTCCCCGAATTGCGTTTTTTTCATTCACCTGACTTTGATGATTTTAATTTTCATTAAAACTTTTCACATCCACTCTCACCACCCACAAAGTTTCCATTATAGGTTTTCATACAGAAGGGTGATAAATAATTATGACGTATTTTCAGTTATTAAACTTCTGGATTTTAATGGCATGTGCATTCAGTGCCTTTGTTCCTTTTCCTTGCATTGCTTTAACAGCATTGCGCTAATGGATGTGAGTTTCCTATCGCGTAAGCGAAAATTGAGTTTACAAAACGCACTAACTTAAATGTGTTCTGGTTCCTGGAAAATATTATCTATGTGTATAATATTTTACCTATTGCTGCTACAATTTGGCAATTTTTTCATAATGTCACTGCACATTAGCTGTTTCACACCAAGATGAAATTAATGAGAATAAATTATGGGAACAGCCTAGTTTAGAGGCTGAAGGTCTAGGCCCATGCTGACATAGCCAGTGTATCAGATGATCAAGATATAGGAGCATGCTATGTGAGGCAGGCTACTTTTATATAACACATCAGACAAGTCGACCATCTTGAGCCACTGTCCAACATGCTACCATTTCAAGATCCAACCATTTTGGAAAACTGGTTGGATCTCGAAATAGAAATATCTGTGCCCGGATTAGTGATTGGCTAATCGAGCTTCTCGGCTTCCGAGTTCAGTTCAAGTGGGACTGCACAAAGAAAACTGTTCTTGTGTGATGTTAATAGGGGATGATGAATTTTTTGTGTAGAAAAAAATAAAATCGGGATGAACAATCACGGTTTTAGTATCACCCAGAAATGTCCATTTCGAGAGATGCGAGGACGCATTCCTGGCACCAAATGTGCCCCTGCATGGCTGACGGATTGGGTTGACTCAGGTGGCAAGAGGACAAATGTAAGCTTGGGAAGGAAGGATTGTAAAATCAATATAAGTGATTGAGGGAAAATAAATTCGGGATCAACAAGGGGTGACCTTTGCAAGTTCAATGGTACATTTCGGGTGAAAAAAGTCAGTAGAATCTTTACTGCTTTTGAGGGTGTAGAAAGGTGGAATTTAAGGAATGTGGCATTGTATCAGAAGGGTTGAATATGTATGAGAAGGAATTAAGGATGTTATGGTGAGATGTTAATGGAGGATGATGAATTCTGTGACACAAAATATTCATTGTCAACAGATGCTGTTTCAAGAAGGAATGAAGAAAGATGTAGGGACATTTTTACAAACAATTGTAGGATCACTGAGCTGCGGCAAATTCAGCAGCGCTGTGCTCCGACATTTTAAAATGCAGGGATGTGCCGTATTCACAAAAATACGGCGCACCCCTGTGTTTCCCCTAGCGCTGGCACAAAAAAACTGCCTAGTGCCAGCGTAGGCACCCTGCTGCCATGTTGCAAGGGTGCCTGCACTGCAGACGCGATTGTTTATGGGTGTAAACAATCAATAATGGCGATTTGGTCTTTCTATGTGTGCTGCAAAATGCAGCACACATGGAAAGAGCAAAAAACAAGGAGAAATTAATAATTTCTCCTCGTATCGCCATTCTCACTTCTGGTAATCCATGGCATTAGTTTTTGCCATTGCCTCAGCCTTGTAAATCTGGGGCAGCGTCAAAAAGCAATGGGTGTTGCAGTGGAATGCCCACAGCAACACCCATTGCAAGCCCCTTTGCTGCAGAAGACTGTGACGGAAAGGGGCATATTTACAAGGTGGCGTTAAGCCACGTTAAGTGGCTTAGCGCCACCTTGTAAATATGGGAAATGGTGCTAAGCCACCGGAGTGTCAAAAAAAGTGATGCTCCGGTGGCGATAGGGTCTTGTAAATATGCCCCATAGTATTGCCAGAGAGGGAAGAGAGTGCAGACCTCCATCTTATCTCAATGATTATGTGAGATCATAAGTGCACATATTCTATTTTTCCTATGATTTTTGTTTTAGGTTGATTCGTTTTTGAAAAAGAAAACAGTGTAAATGACAGTTTTTAGTTTACATATTGTATTATATGAAGGAAATGAAATGTGTTATGTTGTATAATGTCATTAGAGTTTTGTTTATTTCACTACAATTCTATGGTAGAATAGTGGGCTTTGCGAATTCCAGGTGTGTCAGTTGCTTCCTAACTGCCTAGGAGGGATCACGCTAGTTTTTGTGCTCCATTAAACTTGCTAAACATAGTATTTAGTCACTGATATTTATTTCCCCTTTACAACATAAACTCCATCAGTTAGAGAAGGGAAAAAGGTCAGAATGCATTATTTTACTGTCCGACTGCTTTCCCCCCCAGACACTCAGCAGGCTATTCAGGTGGAAATGTGAGTGCCAAACAGAGGGGGAAAGACCCTGTTGCCCAGTGGGGAGGGGCCTTGGTGGTCTCCTTCCTGAGGGTGGATTGGGTTAACAGGGACAGCCCAACAATGCATCAGGTCTTGACACTAAGAGAGACTTTCTATATTTAATATTCCCAGTAAAACAAGTGCCAGCTCCCTAACATCGAGTTTGAATATGGAGCATTGTTTGTGCTTCTCTTGCATTGGGATACCCTTCTCGTAAACCACACTTCCTGCCCCAGCTGCCAGCTATAAGGAGCAGGGCTTTTATGGGATGTATGTCTTCCGTTCCATTCTACGGAACTGTATTGTGATTCCAATGCCTTCAGCATTTTGTGGAGACACAGTTGCTGGGGGCAGTGGAACTGCACAGACCTGTTTCCTGTGTACAATGCGTCTACATTAAAGTAACCTACAGAAGTCTGCTTGCCTACGCGTGTATTTCATCGTGGGTACCTGGAGGTATGCATGTTACAATTTAGTGATGAGCTTTGTTCTTTGAAGATTTCATTTGTGGGGCTGTGAACAGACCGTCAACAGACCGCTGAACGTGTCCTTACTCAGAGCTTCAATTATTTGTGGACTTTTAGCGCTATCGGAGAACTGTGTGGGCACCCCAAACATCGGGAAATCAGTGAATAAGTATGGCAAGGAATGACTCAAAAATTCACCTGGCTGTTGGAGTTGCTATGGAAGGCGTTTTTCAACCCACAGGAGCGTTCTCAGCCGCGATCGAACGCCTGGCGCGGAAGAGTTGTCAAGAAGGGAGTGTTCTCTGTGGGCATCAAACACTGGGTGCTGGAGGGCCATCAAGGCGGTGAGCATTCTTGTTCCGATCTCTTTCTGTGGGAAGCCCAGGGCTTTAAGTGGGCCGGGTCTCACCGGTGCTGAGCACCGGCAGTTTTTAAAGGGGGCCTCGAAACGGGTCTCTATAGGGCTCTGTTTTGTGCCCTGGCACAGGCGCTCCGTTTTTTTTCCGGACTGCAGTGACAGCAGGCACATCGATGTGCGCGTGCTCACACTGCTCACTTCTCACTTGTGGAGCAGTTACAGCATGACGTCATGCCAGGTGAGCGTTGTAGGGGAAGGGAAATCCTTTAAAGAGAGTCATTTTCTCTCTGGATTTCCCTTCTCTTCTTGAAACTCAGGAGCGGCAACATTGTCCTGGTGTCACCAAGGCTTTAAGTGGAAGCTTTTTCAATATTATATACAACAAGCCACAGTTGCTTATTTATCGTACACAACTAACAACCATTGTCCTGACTTGTTGTAGGTATGATATTACTTGTTTGAAATGACAGAAACAGCAAAATACGAGTCGGGCAGCACACTATGCTAAGCACAGATTTTTAGCTTCCGTGTTTTTAAGCCACGCCCTTAATGACATTGGCCGCGCCACTTTGAGAGACCCCCCAGTTTTTTCATCCCACTTAAAGCCCTGGGGAAGCCTGTATGCGTGTGACGGAGGACATTGTCACAGACAGGGAGGTGGGTCACAATGCGTGACCTTATGCCGGGGCCATTTTAGGTAATCAATTTGAGGAGAAATAAATACACAAGCCGTACTGAGTCATTACGGTTGCATCGTAAAGCATAATTGTAGGTGAATCAGCTGTTGCACATTGGAAAAGGCGTGTGACGGAGCGCTGCTGATTAGAACTCTTTAGCACAAAGGAAAAAGGTGAGGAAGGATACATTGTGAAGTTTTGTTTTTTGGATATAAGACTGTTTGGGGCATATTCACAAGAAAATGTTGGCGCGTGGAGGTAAGCCAAATTTGGCAGCGCGACGCTCTGACATTTTCAAAACGCAGAGATGCGTCTTATTCACAAGAACATGGCATACCCTGTGTTTTCCTAGTGCTGGTGCAAAAAAAGCTGTCTAGCGTCAGCAAGGGTGCCTGCGCTGCAGGGACAATTGTTTATGTCCAGGAAGGTGTCCATCATCAATAATGGGGATTTGCACCTTCTATGTTTGCTGCAGAATGCAGCACACATGGAAAGAACAAAGAGCAAAAATGAGGAGAAATTAATAATTACTCCCTGTTGCGCCATTCTAATGCCTGATATTCCATGGCATTAATTTTTGGTGCTGCTTCAGCCTTGTAAATCTGGGTCAGCGTTACAAATGTCAAAAAACAATGGGTGTTGTGGTGGAACTCCCGTAGCAACACCCATTGCACACCCCTTTGCTGAAGAGGATTTTGGCAGAAAGGGGCATATTTACAAGGTGACGTTAAGCCATGAAAAGTGGCTTAGCACCACCTTATAAATATGGACAATGGTGCTGTGCCACCGGAGCATCAAAAAAAGTGACACTCCCGTGGCGCTGAGGGCTTTTAAATATGCCACTCTGTTATTTGGCAAGTGGTTTTCAAAGAAGATTTTAACTCTTTTGTGTGTACAGGTTGCGCTATGGCTCAACAAAACGTTTCATTAAGCTCCCCACCAGCATTTTGGGTTTCAGGTAGTGAACCATCTTTAAAGTGGGTTGAGTGGAAAGATTATGTTGTCAGTTACATTGAGGCTGTGGATGAGTCTAAACAGATGCCTACAGTCCAGAAAAAAAGGATCCTTCTCTATTCTTTGGGTGCCGTGGGTTTAAAAATGTATAGTCACATGCCAAAACCAACGATTACTTGTGATATGAATGTTTTTGAGGTTGCCTTAAGTGTTTTAGGCAACTATTTTGCACCCAAAGTTTGTATTGGCATTACAAGATATACATTCTTCCAGCTCAAGCAATCTAAGGGTGAGTCTGTGGATGATAATGTCGCTGAGCTTAAGAAGTTAGCCATTGAGTGCAAATTTGAGACCTTGCATGATGGCTTAATAAGGGACCAGCTGGTCATACATGCAAATAACCCCGCTATTCAGGAACCATTCTGGGTTAATGGGGACTCACCATTGGAAGAGGTTTTGGCCATCATGGCCAAGGCAGAGATCTCATTTTTAAAGCAAACGGACAAGGAATTGGATGGTGTGTGTACGGTGACAACTCGCACAGCACAAAAGGAGCAAAACGGTAATTCCAAAGAAAGATTTGTGAGGAAGGAAAGGAAATGTTACTGTTATGAAAGTAGGGATCCCCTCGTCTCCTGCTCTTAAGCAAAATTATAGTCATTGCAACATCGTGGGACATTTTGCGAAGGTTTGCAAAAAGAAGAAAATTTGTGTCAAGTGCATTTATGAGGACAACGAAAGCGCGGAGGATAGGGACAATGAGGAGCAATGTACGGAACCAAAAAGCATCATGAGTTTGAATGAAAACTTGGTATTGAATGTCAAGGATCACAGTGTCAAAAGTAAACCACAGTGTGACATTACCATTGGGTGGTGCACATCAAAATATATCAAGATTTTGGTAATGAGGAAGTGTGGAGAGGAAAATTTGTGGGTAAGATCTGCACATACTTGTTGGCTCCAGATATAAAGCCCAAATGTTATACTAGAAACAAATTGAAATGTTGGGCTTTAGGTGGTTGAACTTATCATTTAAGAACAGGCATATCAGAGGGAAGTTGTACATCGCTAAGAAGGGGCCATCAGTATTATGATGGTTTGATCAAGGGACTCTGCATATCATCTTGGACCCCCAACAGCGTTGAGAAAGTTTTGGTGATTGAGGAAGGAAGTTCCATGGGCGGCACCATGATAGGAATGTTTCCAAAGGTCTTTGGAAAGACTTTGGGAAAATTGAAGGGTTTCAAGCATAACATTGTACTTAAAAGTGATGCTATCCCTAAAGTGCATAAATTGAGAGCTTTGCCGATGATGGTAAGGGATGATGTCTCAAAGGAACGGGAGAAACTTACGGCTATGGCCATTATAGAACCTATAGAGATTTCAAGTGGATTTCTCCGTTCGTTGTTGCACGTCACAGCAATGGGAAGATCTGCCTATGTGTGGACCTGCGCCATCTTAACAATAATGGGCCCGATTCATAGAACTAATCTGAGACAAAATCCTAAACTTACTACTTTTGGTATTCACAGAATGCACTTACTACTTTTGGTATTCACAGAATGGATTTACGACTACTAACTTTACGTCCGCACTCGGGCCGGAATTTCCGCACTCGGGCCGGAGTTTCCGCACTCGGAGCGGAGTTTCCGCACCCGGAGCGGAATCTCCGCCACCGGGCCGGAATCCCCACCTCCGGGCCGGAAACTCCACCTCCGGGCCGGAATCTCCGAACTTGGGCCGGAGCCCATTATTTGATACAGGAAATGACATACAGGAAGTGGGAGACAGAAAATACATCACAGGAAGTTGTTGGCAGCCATTTTGTGTTCATTCTGAGTCATCCTCTCTCACAGATCAGATCCTCTGCTATCCTGCTTGTCTTTTCGACCTTATTTCCCCCAAAATGGTTGAGGGTTATGAAGAGAAAGCACCCCCTTTCAGTGAAAGGGAATTAGACATCTTAGCTGAGGGGGTGATACTTAAATATCCTCAGCTATATGGGGGGCCAGAGGACCAGCTGAGTAATTCAGCGCGGGCCAGACTATGCGCCGACATTGGTGAGCGCTGCAGTACAGTGGGCGTTCACACCAGGAACACGAGGGCATGCCGCAAGCGCTGGGAGGACCTAAAATGCTGGGCCCAGCACAAGGCTGAGGAGCTACTGGGCTAGCCTTCCCAGCACCATGTGCATCGTCCTCGCCTCTTGCCACTGTACAGGAGGGTCCTGCGTGCAGCTCATCTGACCCTCCATGCTCAGCTGGAGGAGCATGAGCAGCAGAGACCTGGTATGTGCATTATATGCAATATGTGTCTGGAAGTATGATGTGAGTGAAGACAGAGCTGTACCATCATGTGTCCCATGCCTCCATTCACCTATTCTGTGTCTATGCAGCAGTCATCATGAAGCAAAAGGCTCACTGTAGCGCATTGACTGTACAGGGCAGATTCCGGCCCGGAGGTGGAGTTTCTGGCCCGGAGGTGGGGATTCCGGCCCAGTGGCGGAAACTCCGCTCCGAGTGCGGAAACTCCGGCCCGAGTGCGGAAATTCCGGCCTGAGTGCGGACATAAAGTTAGTAGTAGTAAATCCATTCTGTGAATACCAAAAGTAGTAAGTGCATTCTGTGAATACCAAAAGTAGTAAGTTTAGGATTTTGTCTCAGATTAGTTCTGTGAATAGGGCCCAATATAGTTATCGATCGCTTCCTTTTTACCAAAGATTACCGAAATGGTGTCAATCCTTAATGGAGCCAGATGGTTTTCAACCATAGATCTTTCATCTCCGTACCACCAGATTTTGTTGACAACCACTTCCAGGAAATTCACAGCATTCACTACATTGTTTGGGTGTTACAAGTTCAAGCAGATGCCGTTTGGGTTGGCATCGGCAGCTGTTGTTTTCAAAGGAATAATGCACAAGTTGTTTGGGAGGGAAAAGGGTTGTTGTTCTTTTAGGATGACATCCTGATTTAGGGAAGATATGGGGGTGCATAATGATAGATTGAAGAAAGTTCTGAGTGATCTGGAAGACAAATAATTGACTGTGGAATTTGCTAAGTGCAACTTTTCTGAAAGAAGTGTTGTGTACCTTGAGCATGTAATTAGTGAGGGTGGAGTAAAACGTAAATCCTCATTAATCATTGCTATTGTGGAAGTCCCAGTACCTGTCAATAAGGACGAAGTAAGGTCCTTCCTAGATATGACTAGTACGGTGCTAAATGTTATTGCAAATTTGCAGAGAAAATGTACAACACGAGGCAATGTAAGGTTTGTATGAGATTCACAATGTTGGAGGAGTTCTGTCGGATCAAACAAGACATAAGCAGTTTTGATCAAGAAATGGAGTGTTTCATAACTATGGATGCTAGTAATAAACAGTTGGATGCAGTAATGGCACAGAGGGATGCTACAGGAAATGAAACTATAATTTTGTTCACATCAAGATCGCTCTCAACTGCTGAGGAATATAATCCAGTTATCGAAAAGGAGGCGTTAGCATGTGCATGGGCTTTAGATCATTTGTGTGCATTAGTGTGGGGCAAACACATAAGAATTCAATGTGACCATGAGTCTTTGGTGAAGATGCTAACTACCGAAGGGAGCGTGACTGCATTGGTGAGGATTGCAGGATTGTCCATGCGAATCAAAGTCTACGTGTACCGTATTGTGTATGTGCCCGGCAGGGACATTGTAGTAGTGGATTGCTTGTCTAGGATGCCATTCCCATTGGAGGAGTGTGAAGATGACACTTTGGATGATTTTAAGTTGGCTTTAGTTCATGATTGTGGCATGCCTGGGATAAAAAGAGGACTGAATAAGGAGCATGGTTACGATGTTGTCTTACAGGAGATTATGAAATGGATTTGTGAAGGCTGGCCTAGGAAAGAAAAACTTGAGGAGTACCTCTGGCCATTTTGGGAGGTTAGATCTGAGCTCTCTGTAGAAAAGGATCTAGTTTTCAGAGGTAGAAAGATAATTCCACCCAAGGGGTTACATGTCTTGATCATGTTACTGTGTCATGAAGGACATTTTGGTGTGGTGAGAACTAAGGAGATTGTGAAGGATCTATTTTGGTGGCCTGGGGTGGATGTGGCAGTTGAGAGGTTTGTGAGGGCATGTATTGGCTGTTCCTCAGCAGATAGTCTTTGCGCACACTGCATCTACCCATGAGTGAATGCTTAATTCCCAAGCAACCGTGGGAATGTTTAGCTGTGGATTTGATAGGCCCTATTGGTGAGTTGTGGGAGCATGCAATTGTACTTATTGATTTATTCTCCAGATGGCCTGTGGTGGGTGTAGGTGTAGGTGTAGTGGAGAGAGCCAACACTAATACAGTTTTGAAATTCTTGGACAAAATGTTTTAAGATTCTTGGATGGCTGCACTTCTGACTTATAATGGAGTGCAGTTTGTCTCCAATGCAGCCAAAGCTTATTTTGAGAGAGTTGGTATTAAACATAAGCCTAGAGGGAACGGTATGGAAGAAAGATTCAACTGTGGGGTTAAAGGTGGTATCCAGTCTGCGGTTGGAAGGCAGTCTGATTGGCAGAATGAAGTAAGGAAAGCTGTGTGGGCTTCATGAGTCTATTGGACTGTCACCATTTATAATAAGAGAAGAAGGATTCCGAGGAGCAAATACAACCCAGCATGGCTGTGTGACAGTAAACTGGAATAAAGGTCACCGGATTTGGTGGACAAAAGGTTGAAAGAGATGCATGAGAGGAGTAAGGCATACTATGACGACAAAAATAGAACCAGACATGTTCAGATAAGAATTGGAGATTGGGTGCAGGTGAAAAAACCTATTAAAGGGCCCAAGGGTGAGAGTCAATTTTTTCCATCAGAGGAGGTGGTGGAAGTACTGCAGAATGAGGTCAGAGTGCGTAGTGGCAAAGTGTGGAATCTTAAGAGGGTGTCACCTTGTGCTGGTGAGATGTGTGAGAAGGAGGTGAAAAAGATTGAGAATTTTCAGTGGTTGGATGTTGAGGACACACGCTTGGCGGGGATAGCTGGTGCCGGTACTGAACTGGATGATGGTCTCAGCGAGAATACTTTGATTGATTCTAGCGAGTTACAGAAGGCTGTGGATGAAGCAATGCAAAATACTAGCCAAAACGTGGTACAAGAATCTGGTGTTCCCCTGGAGGGCCTCAGAGTTGAGGATGGTAAAAGAAGAAGGGTGTTACCTGGATGGTTGAAGGATTATGTTGTGTGTTGAGTAGTAAATGCATTAGGTATAGGGTCAATACATTTTGTGTGCTTTTTCCCTTTCCTTTTCTTCTCTCTTTGTGGCTATAAGGGGGGATGGAGGAGGGGGGGTTGTTGTGTATTAAAAGAAGGGGATGTGTAATGATTTGTATGTTATCCGTTCCATTCTACGGAACTGTATTGTGATTCCAATGCCTTGAGGGATCTGTGGAGAGACAGAAGCTGAGGGCACTGGAACTGTACAGACCTGTTTCCTGTGTACAGTGCGACTACATTAAATTAATTTACATAAGTCTGCCTGCCTACGCGTGTATTTCATCATGGGTACCTGGAGGTACAAATGCTACAAGGGGATATTTCTGGTTCAGATTTCCCACTGACAGGACATTTTTTAAATGTTGCTTAAAGCTATGCTGTAACTGAAATTCCTCGCATATCTCTGAGAAACGAATTATGGAGTCGAAGTCACCAACAATACTGTCCCTTTGATAGAGTAAAATAATATGGGGGATTTTATTCCATATGTACAGTCTCCTCCAAACACTGGAGGATTTTCAGTTGATACCAAGATCCTCATTTCTGGCTTTGCAGCCAAAGTTAGACTTCCCTGCTCATTTGATGGGGAATTGTTGCTGAAAGTGCTTCTGCTAACATAGCAGGCACCATTTCAGCAAAAGAAAATGAATCAAAGTGAGCCACATTTGCCTTGGCGAATTGGTCAGCAGTTTTTTAACACAAGCATCCAAATTGAGGGTGTGTCTTAGAAAAACAAAACACCAATGGCCCTCATTCTTTGAAAGACGTTTGAGCATTTGTTATGCCCGAGAATGCCATTGCTTGCCTAGGCATGGAAAAAACTTACATTCATTCTTAGAGCTTTGCTGTAGGATATACTAATCAGCTTCTCCTACTACATATTGAGAGATTCCATTTGTGGCATTATACATTGGCCACAAAATTACCGTAGGCCCCACACTAGCTTGGGGCAATGGAGCAGGCCAGTTCAAATGTAATTCTTCATTGACCACTCCAGATGGCATCAGATCATGACCAATGGATCAGCTTCCTGGGTATGTCAAAACCACACCTAAAGTAAACCTGTCTCTGTTTGACGAAGGCCAGAGGAGGCCCATGGCCACTTCTCTTAAGCCCAGCACCTTGGATCATGCTGCCACTCCCCATCCATGTTTTGTCACTTAATTCAGACTTGTTATGAGACCACATAAGCTCTATGTAAAGTAATAAATACAGGCCTTCATTATCAGCTCCTTGTTCTATGCCACAGTCTTGTGTGTATGTGAATGCAAACTCATGTTTTTAAGATGTAAAAATAGGTGTTTGCTGGGACCTATGTGCTATGTAGCATCCTCACCTTCCTCCTAGCAGAGATATAATAGCCTGAGTGCATGTGACAAAAGAGACCTGAGAAAATATAGCACCTCCAAGTGATTTCATGCAGGGTTCCTCAGCATGATGTGGTATGCATAAGGAAAGTTTGCTTTAATTTTCTATGTAGAGTTCAGATATGTAGGTGACAGTAATTAGCAATAGAAATCTGTGGAAAAACAATAGTTGTTACAAAATATATTCTGTGAGGTTCTAGTTTAAATGCGTTTATTTAGACAAAGAGTATGTTAAGCTTGTTTATATATATATATATGAATGCTCATAATTGATTTTTTTTTACAAAACATCCTGTGTGAACTTTTTTTATTGATAGAAGATATCGACCCAAGCTGATCACAGGATCTGTGTCGCAATTTTACGTTAAAGAGTCATTGGGTTTGTTGGGACATGGATTCATATTTTATGAAGAAAGATGTTAAGATCATACAGCGCCACAATAAAAACATTAAAAATCCAGTAAAATATTAGCAATTGTACATATTAAATTTAAGGCACACATGCATCAGTTTTTATTAGCATTCATCCAGGAGACAAAATCCATTTGAATGCACTGGGGTCAGGTCTAGCCTAACCTTCAGTATTAAAACGCTCATTTGGTAGCCAGAGAAACTCTTCATATATAGGAAAGTGTTAACAGCGCTCAAATAATTTCTTGTAGGGCAATTGATGTTTTAGACTTCAGCGTTCCCGATTTCCATCAATTCAGGCGAACAGAGATGGCTTTTTAAGAATCTGTTTGGATAAAAAGGGTTACAGTGCTGCATTTTTTGTGCATTTTCTCAGGTTTGAAATTAGTTACACTCAGAGTCCTTCACTCTTTTGGGCGCACCTCTGAAGCTGGAGAAGGTTTTAAATTGGTCTCACTGAGAGAGGAACTGAATGACTCTTATTAAGTGACCCCCCACCAAATCACGCCAAAATGCCAGCTCCATCTTGCACTTATGTACCTAAATCATCATGTTAGTCTGCAGACTCAGAGTGCATTTCCAAGAACTCCAATAAATAGAATACCATGGGACAGTGAGGCCACAAGACAATAATTCAGAGCTGTATGGAACCATCGGCAGAACTTTGCTCTTGCAACCAGAAAGAAAAGGTGAGATAAATAAAGCTCCACATACGAAATTAAATCTAAGTAAGCTGCCAGAGGGTTACCATAGCCTGCAGTGAGACTGATTTAATTGGTTCAGACCATTTGAAGGAACTAGTAAAAGTCAAACCTAGATACTTGTAAAAGTTTATTCGTTCCACAACGTTACCTAAAAACAGAACTTTGTATGTTTTCTACCCTCAAAAATCAGAATTTTTGTTTTATTAATATTTACTGGTAGGTGATATTGAGTACAGTAAGAATGCAAGGCCGCCAGTTTTCTTTGGAGGTTAAATGGCGAGTAGTCCATTAAAAGCAGATCATCTGCAAAGAGGAGGCAAGGAATGTGAGCCCCGCCTATGTTTGGAGTGAAAGAATTGCATTCCCGAAATTTGGATGTTAGGTCCACCTACTACAGGCCCAATAGAGTCAGGGCCAAAGACACAGTCATGTTTAAGGCCATTCCTTATCGCGATCTTCTGGGATAAATGACTGGGGTAAGCAAAGGTAACAAAACAACAATGTAGGCTCCTTATCTGTTCTGTCCCTGTAGCCTACAAAGCGAAGCAGTGATCTATAGTTGAGGAAGCTTCTCTGAAACCACCTTGTTCCACTGGGATATAATGATTGTATCAGCCCACACATTTACATGTTGAAGAATAATTTAAATATTGTAGAATAATTTTTTAATAAGCCTTAGCTGAGATGTCCAAAAGGCTTCTAGATATATAAGCCTATAATTTGCATGGAAGTTAACATTCCCCTTTATGATCAAGCCCATCCAACTGGAAGGGAAATGCAGACACCCAGTGAAAAAAGGGTAGGAGTTGTTGAGCCCACCAATTGGATTTTAAAATAACTGCTAGTGACTTGTCGGGACCTACAGCTCGACTTAAGTTCATAGAATTGATTGCTGAGTGTATAGACTTAAACGTGAATAGTACTATTATTTTTGTGTCAGACACAGTTCGAGGGTCAGTGGTAGGTTCTCCTTGGAAGCCATATAAACTGAGATCAAAGCAACCGATAAATGCCTAAACAAATAAACAGTGATTATTCCCCCTTGAACAGAAACAAATAATGATTAGGCAGGTAATGCAGCTGTATATCATGTTCACGTTTGTGCCTTTGGTAGCACATGGCATCCTGATCCAAGGAACTCATTCTCTTTCCCCAGGATTCATTGGTGTGCACAAGTTGAGGGCCACAACGGAATGCTTACTACCAGAAGTTGGTCCATATGGAGTTTCTGTTGCAGTGTAGGGGAGGAGCATTAACGTTTGCATACCCATGTTAGAAACTGAGATTGCAGGCTAACAGGAGGGGAAATGGGAGAAAAAAGGGTTCTCTGGTGGGTCTATTTTGTCACTGAATTTATAAACCAGGCTTCTGAGTAATCATCAATCTAGGCCCACCCTGGTGGAAAAGAAGTGTTGGAGTCATCATATTTGTGCCACAGTAGAGCGTCAGATGGCTGCTCAGTGGAGTTGCACATCAGTAGTACTGATGTTAGCAGTACCAGCGATGTGATGTTCAAGCAGGTTTTCGGGCTGAGTGTGCAGGAATGCAACAATGTGTGTGTGTATGTGTGGAGACTGGAAATCTCTGGGCTGTGGGAATTGCAAGGAGAGCCTTGGGCATATAGGAGCACTCTGCCCGAAGAGGCCTCTCCTCCTGGTGCCCTCTCTTAGTGTAGACATTTGTGCTGCATGTGGTGAGCCTTTTTAGGCATCATCATTATGACCGCAACATCTCAGGTGTCCTCTTCTTTAACTAGCTAATGAAAACTAAGATAGCATGTGGAAAGTTTACCAGTGGGAAAACTTTGTATTCTTTGCCCTTGAGAGTGACTCACAGGGATCCTGCTAATCCCTTTGGGTATCTGCAATCTGTGATCCAATGAGGGGCTGAGCACCACTCCCAAGACCCCTTCCAGGGTTCACCAAGACCTCCATGTTCCTTGGAAACTCCTTATGATGTCATCACAAGTCACTGTTGTCATCTTCCTGAGGTTTATATGTTCATGGGGCATTTATGAAGCCAGGTCCTCAGTACTCACATCCACTCAAAGAGCTACCCTGCAAATAGGGTGCTCCAGGTCCATGGCTTGGGGCTCAGTCTCAGAGAAGTATTGAAACACTTGGCTCACTCTGCCCATTACCATTGGAAGACTCAAAACTCGTCATTGCTCTGCCGAAAAATGGGGAGTCAGGGAACCCACTGTTAATATATGGTAACCCAGCCTCTCCAACATGGAAAGTGCAACAAGTCTGTACAAAGATGAAGAAAAAGGCATCGCTATTGATGTATGTGAATTAATGGAATAAAGAATACTGAAAAACCAGACTGGATTAAAACAAATCATGTAATGCCGATTTTAAGGAAAGACAATTTTAAGGAAATATAAAGAAATCGAAAATTAAAGGAAATAGCACACCAAAGGATCAATGGCAGAAACATTAGAGGGAATGAACAGTGCAATAACATCAAGCATTTAATTTCAGGACAGCGAGGAACCAGAAAGGTAAAGGCTGGACTCAACCACACAAGAACCCATAGCACTAACGGATGCAAAATTTGTAGAAGGAATAATAAAAAAACTAAAGGCCGAGGGAGCAGCTGGATCGAATGGTCTCCCTAACGCATTATTTAAGCAAGCTCCAGGATACTGGGCTGAGTGTTTTCACGCCTATTTTCAATTACATCCACAGCCAGAATAGGATACCAAATTCTTGGAAAGGGAATATTTTCCACCCACAATATAAAAATGGAAGTCGCACCGGGACAGAAAACTACAGACTGATAGCCCTGATCGACGTGGAAGCAAAACTATATGCCTCCTGCATCTTAGTACAATTCCAAGCATGGCTGGAGGAGAAAAATCCAAACAGGATTTAGGCCTGGTGTGGGAACCATAACAAATCTGACAGTCTTGGCCATGTTAACAGAAAAAGCCATGAGAAGGAAATCTCGGTTGTTCGCCTGCTTCATAGATTTGAAATCGGCATTCGACAAAGTACCACAAGATCGACTCTGGACAAAATTGAAAGCTTGTGGACTACCACAAAACTTTCTTGATGCTATAAAAGCATTATATAGTGACACTTGAGCCCAGGTGAAACTTGGAGATGGCAGTAGAGTGACAGACAAGATAAGCATCAAAAACGGTCTGAAACAAGGTTGCGTGTTGGCACCGAGCCTATTTAATTTGTATCTGGCCAACATGAATAGCCATCTGATAAACGTCAAGAGCCATCTGCCCGAATTGGCAAATGAACCAAATACATGCCTGCAATACACAGACAATATTGTGGTACTGAGCCAGAGCCCCATTGGCCTACAAAGAGTTGTCAACGCCCTGACAAACTACATCGAGTTGCAAGGGCTGGAGCTCAACCTGAGGAAAACAGAAGTGGTACGCTTAGTGGATACGCAGTTCAGCAAGTACAAATGGTACGTAAAAGGCGAACAGGTAGAATCGATCTGCTCATACAAGTACTGGGAATAAAAATGGGGCTGATAACGCTGATCCTTATCTTATCACCTCTAAGGATCTTCAGGTCGCCAGGATCTTTTTTCCTGCTGAATAGTGTGAAGGGAAGAAAATCCTTTTCGGTTATGCGGCAATTTAGAATCCAGTTTACCTTAAAAGACCACTGACTCTGAATTCAATTTTGTGGGTTTATTACAGCCAAGAATAACTGCACGTGCAAGCACCTCAACACGAGGTTAAAGAAATAAATGGGCACTAATACAAATAGCATCCTACGCAGGAGTCTCACCCGAATCAGGATAAAAAGAATCGTTAGCTCCAGAAGTATTAGACAAGCAATAATTGCTCCGATCTCTATATTATTCCTCATTTACCTAGATAAGCATAAAACCATTAGCTGTCCCTACTCTATCACTTAGATGACATACCTACTTAACGATTTTCCCTCTCAAGAGTAAAGAAAAAGGTGTCAGCTGTGAAGACTTCCTAAGAAGTACACTCACATAGCATTTCGAGCTCGTTCTGAGATGCTCCTTCCTAGAATCCCTCTCTCTGTCCTCTCTCTCTGATCTCCTCTACCTCTTCTCCACCCTCCACCCTCGGGGCACTGTCCCTAATACAAAACCCAAATACAATTGAACACGCCCTTGTCACGCCTCTTCGGCCAGGTCTTCCTTCTCGTACTTTTCCATCGAAACTCTTACTTCATCCAGGACGGTTACGATGACCTTGAGTCCCAGGCACCTTCTCCACTGAAAACATCATCCCTGCATTCCAGTGTACTCCCATCTCAATGCCTCCCACCACCCTAACCCGTGAAACAAGGAGAAAGTCTTTCGCTAACGAGGCATATGTCCTTGCACCTGCAACAGAAGATACGTTTCAACAGACTTTTTCCCTCTGCACAAATTTACCAACTGTACCCAGAGAGCCTTTCCAAGAGAACCTTTTCTGCCTACAAAATAAGCTAACATAAGAACGAATCAGGCCTTTCCTTTACGTATATGCAGTCAGGCCTTTACACAATTTAAACGCACAATTATAATCACTTCTATAAGCATTAGCTCATTACATTTCATATGCGAAAAGTGAACTACACGTGCAACTTAATATGGTACACGTTTAAACTACTGCACCTCGATTACACATGGCCTAATCCATTAATGCATCATTTTGAACATGTGTCAGTTAAGTATTACATTTGCAGGATTATAATAGCACAATTATCCTTCTATTCACTCTAATAATGCAAGTTACCACTACATTTTACTAACCATTCATTGATATATAACTGGATATATGCGGGTACAGACTAACGGTGATTATGATGCACCCCTACAATGTTTACGAGAGCATAGCGCTCTATCAGTTCCCCCCTTTGATGACTCCTGTCATCACATCCTTTCAACTCCCTTGGAGAAAGAACCGACCTAAACCAGTACTCGTTGCCATTCTCCCTTGTCGGAATCTCTCCAAACTCTTAAGGTTTCGATAGTGACTGTCCTGCAGTCTAGCCATTCTCGTCTCATTTTCTCTCAGAGCCCTCTCGGCTCTGCCTGCTCGATAGCATTTGTATCTTTGATCAGACCCCACAGACAAACCACACAAACCACCACAATAAGGAGAGGTCTCAGAACATAGCCAAGGAATCCCTTTCCCAAATTCGCAAACCAGCTCCCCACTTGACCAAATCCTTTGCCAACTTTCTCCCAGGCTCCCTCTTCAGTAAAATCCGCTATTTTCGTGTGGATGGTAGTGATGTTACTTATATATTTCTCCAGATCCTTGCTGCGGTCTGGTATATAAGTACAGCACTCTTGAACCTTCAATAATTTACAGACTCCGCCCTCTTTTGCCAATAAGACATGCAAAGCAAGGCGATTCTGCAAAACCATTGTCCTTATCGACAACATCTCTCCCTCCACCAGTACCAACGATTTTGCTGTGTTCATTGATAGTTCATCTATCACAGTCGCCAATCTCCGGATCTTTACGTCATTCAAGACCACTCCCAAACTTGGTATCATTGCTCCAAAGATATCTCCCACAACGACCCCTGCACTCGCACCTCTTCTCACTCTTGAATGCTTTCCACCTTCCAAACGTTCCAAAACCTCTGTATGGTAAATCTTTGGAAATATTATTCCCAAGTAACACGTACCATACCAGTTCGCAGGCAATCTCACATAAGCATTCCTTCCACACACGAAATACACCATAGGTATCACTTGTACAGGGCCCTGGAGAAAATTCTTTGCTGACTCTGCCATGGTGAAAACATGGTCACACGTACTCTGTCCCACTGGAACCTTTTCATAGTAGGTCTGATAACGTCTCACACACAGCTTTCCCCTCTGCTCATTGTCCAAGGCTATAGGACCATAACTTCCTTTTGTTCGGTGCAATCTTTCCTCCTCGGTCCAATCTACTGGACTATGCCCTCTGTCCCGTGTCTGTGTTAGTTTTCTATATTTATCTTCTACCTGATCTACAAACTTCTTTTCTACATCTGATAATGAGCACGTCAAGTTATGTCGGTGGGCATATGCTGTGTCCAATTCCAAAGACGGTATGAAGAACTTCCTAAGTCTATCCTCTGACTTATAGTAATCGTACTTATTCAAATGTTTGTAAGCTGGGACTTCAGGAAGCACTCCATCGTAATTGGAGAAGAAATACTCAAACTGATCTCTTTCATAAAATATACTAAGCAACAGACTACATGAAATCCCATACGTCAGTGGAAGATGGTGATACCTAATGCCCTCATCCACTGAAGCAGGCAACTGCATACACACATAGCAATCTTTCGCATCCATCGCATCTACATACTCATATAGCAGCTTGGCGTAAGCATTAAGCTTAAAATCACTTCTAGATAAATCTACATGCAATCTACGACTTTCTTCTATCAGCAAAGCTTTGTCAGCTCCTATGTTTACCTCCTTTTTGCTAGGTGTAGTTGGTGTAGGAGTCCCTGGCACCTCCTCCACTGCTAGCTCGTGTGGAACTATATATGAGACTACAACTACTATGATTATAGAAACTATCACACCCCTATAAGTGTGCCTACGATCAGTTTGGATCTACGATGTGGATCTCCAGCCTCCATGATCTCGAAAATTCTCAACAGTTCTTAGTTTCAGCAACGAACACTCAAAAAGTCTCTGTCTTCTCCGCACGTGACTTGCTTAACCAGTTCGAGAACTACTTCGAAACCTCTGGAAATCCCCTTTTCACCAACAGTCTTATTTACATAGTCCAGAAAAAGACTTCCCTAAACTCTTGTTCCTCTTCGGTGGAAAGTCCCTAAGTTTATTCTTCTTCCACTCGGATCTAGGTTATCTTCTTCTTTAGACTTTTTATTTACAACAGGTCATATTTCATCCACGATAAGATCATCTGCAAGCGCTTCTAAAACATGATACACAAGTTCAAGGTGAAGAATTATCATTTCATGTGAAGACGGCTCAAACCCAAAAGACGGAAATTCGAGTCGATGCAAAACCAATTCTCGGACTTTACTCAGAAGCGGGGGATTCGGAACCGTGAGGGTCAGTATTCCTTCGACTTCGAGTCCTGGTATTAACAGCACCACCTTCAGCACCACGCTCGGGCTCTTGCTGACCACCTGCACAGACCTCAACCTCCCCGAACTCACTACCCCCTGCATCAGTCACTGCGTAAGTCCACTCAGGGGTAGAGTATCTCTGGCAAGGTACCCTCGTTCGATCTTCTCCGACCCTCTTGAGCCTGCTCTTCGTCACTTGCTTCTGTTTCAGACGTTTCAGACACTGGAGCAAGATCTCTTTCGGATGCCAACCTCAGATTCAGTCGCCTCTGTCTTTCAGGCCAAACCTCCTTGCTTCTGGTCGTTCTTCTGCCTTCCCCTTCTATACCCTGTGCACCGCTTCCTTCTTCTGCTGAATTTGACTCCACTCCACCCACTGCACCACCTCTGTCTTCCGAGTCAGAGTCGAGGTTCTGGTTGTCGAAACCCCCTTCTGCTTGTTCTGGTGCACAACCAGCTGCATCAGCGGCCCTCACAGCTTGACTTGTCCTCTCATGTGGCCCTGCCACATCAGCTGGATTTTCATTTACGAGAGGAGCTGTTTCTTCTGAGGGTGCTGAAACTCTGCGGGTATGGGAAGCATGTACCCAGTTCGGCAATCCTCCGCACTTCACTGCTGTGTTCGTTACCAGTATCACCTGGTACGGGCCTCGCCACCGAACATCCAGACAGCTCTTCCTCACGTGCTTTCGGACAAGCACCCAGTCGCCTGGACACAGGTCATGACACAGATCACTCGAGGCCGGAACAGCTGCGGCTTGCACCTGCTGGGACACAGAATGGACCACCTCAGATAGTCCTTTACAGTAATCGAGAATCAAGTCATCAGTGATGTTTATCAAAGCTGTAGCTGGTACTGCTGGCAACCGCATTGCCCTTCCCATCAAGATTTCGTGAGGGGACAACCCAGTCCTCCTGTCTGGGACACTTCGAATACTCATGAGCACAAGTGGCAATGCATCAGGCCACTTCAGAGACGTTGATGAACACATTTTTGCCATTCTTGCCTTCAAGGTTCCATTAACCTGCTCCACTATCCCAGAAGCCTCTGGTCGATAACTGAAATGGAGTCTCTGATCAACATTCAATGCGGCACAAAGTAACTTCATGATTTCACTGTGGAAGTGTTTTCCTCTATCTGATTCCAAAGAGGTTGGAATCCCAAACATCGGGATGAGTTCCCTCAACAATAACTTAGCCACTGTGAGAGTGTCACACCTGCGTGTTGGGTAAACCTCCACCCACCGTGAGAATACACATACCATCACCAAAATGTATCTCAACCCATTGCACTTAGGCATTTCCACGAAATCTAGCTGTATCCTATTGAAGGGCCCTCCTGACCTCCCAATGTGACTCAAAGTGACTACAGTTTTCTTTCCTGCATTCATCTGCTGACACGTAACACACCTCTGACAAACTGCTTCAGCAATCACACGAAATCGTGGGTTATACCACGTCTGTCTAAACACACGCATCATTGCATCTCTACCAAGGTGTACCGGTCCATGTATTAGTCTCGCCATTGGGCTCAGCAAATTCTCTGGCAATACAGCTCTCCCATCACTGGAAACCCAAACATCCACATCCCCTCTTTCACACCCTGCTTTGACTCATCCGTTTCGTTCCTGGTCTGAGACCTCATCCTGCAGTCGCTTGAGTTCCTCCCAAGTGTCTGCCATGGCCAACATCATGTTGAGCTCGGTTCTTTCTCGGCTCTCTCCTGTGTATCGCTCTGTAAATATGCATCCTTGTTCTGCACAGAAGCGGGCGACTTTGTCCGCGTAAATATTTCCCAAAGACACAAAATCCTCCCCCTTTCCATGCGCAGTGCACTTGACAACTGCGATTTCCTTCGGATATTGCAATGCATTTAACAGTTGTCTTACATGTTCTCCATTCCTAATGGGTGAACCAGATGATGTCAAAAATCCCCTCTGTGACCATAACTGTCTGAAGTCATGAACCACACCGAACCCATACTGGCTGTCCGTGTAGATCGTGATTCGGATTTGATCAGCAGCCAAACAGGCACGAGTCAAGGCAATGATCTCAGCTACCTGCGCGGAGTGTACTACTTCTAGGCAAGCGGCCTCAACCACTCCTGAAATAGTACATACAGCAAATGCTGCTCTTAGTTGGCCGACACTGTCCCTTAGACATGAACCATCGACAAAGAAAATTTCATCTGGGTCAGTCAGTGGTTCATCAACAATGTCAGGTCTCGGTTTGGTGCAGAGTTCAGTCACATCAAGACAATCGTGGTCCGCACAATCTTCATCATCTGCATTCGGTATGGGCATTAATGTCGCAGGGTTTAAGACGGAGCACCTTTTCAGAGTCACGTTCTCTGCGGCAAGTATGACTTGCTCATACCTTGTTAACCTGTTATTCGTTAGGTGCTGAGTCTTAGTCCTGGTCATCAACAATTCAACCGACTGTGGCACATAAACAGTCAAAGGATGACCCATTACAATGCTTTCACATCTTTCAATGCTGACACCTGTTGCAGCAACGGATCTTAGACATCCGGGCAACGCAGAAGCTACTGGATCTAGAGTAGCTGAAAAGTAGGCAACTGGTCTACGGACACCTCCATGATTCTGAGCTAAGACAGCTAATGCACAACCCTCCTTCTCGCAACAGAACAGGGAGAAAGCCTTGTTGTAATCAGGCATTCCCAAAGCTGGTGCACTGCACAACTCTTCTCTCAGTCTTAGGAATGACACCAAGCACTCCTCGTCCCATGGTACCGGATCACTCACATCCTTGTGCGTAAGTCTCTGTAAAGGCTTTGCTCTCAAAGAAAAATTGGGAATCCACTGACGACAATAGCCGACCATTCCCAAAAACATCCTGACTTCTCTCTGAGTGGTGGGCACTACCATGTTCATTATCGCCTCAATTCAATCTGGTGACACCTTCCTCTTGCCTTTTTCTAATCTGTGACCTAAGTACTGTACCTCATTTAGGCAGTACTGCAACTTGTTTGGAGACACCTTGTGTCCGTTCTCTGCTAAATGGTTCAATAGGGCTACCGTGTCTATCCTGCAAGCATCTTCTGTTTCTGAGGCGACAAGCAGATCGTCTATGTACTGCACGAGAACTGAGTTCTGCGGCAATACGAGACTCTCAAGATTCTTCTTCAAGATCTGATTAAAGATCGATGGACTTTCTGTATACCCTTGAGGGATACGACACCATGCTAACACACAATTTTCCAGCCGGAAAGCAAAAAGAAATTGGCTTTCCTCATGGAGCGGTATCGAGAAGAATGCTTGACACAAATCAATGACAGTAAACCACTCAGCTTCGCATGGGATCTGAAACAGTATCACTGATGGATTCGGTACCACTGGACAACAGGGGACAACTATCGTGTTAACCTTTCGCAGGTCCTGCACAATCCTGAATTTCCCGCTCGGTTTATGTAGTCCCATGATGGGTGAATTACATGGGCTACCTCTGATCTCCTTCAGAATGCCTTGATTGATCATAGACTCGATTACAGGTTTAATCCCTGCGATCGTTTCAGGCAACAGATTGTACTGGGGCGTTCTAGGGAATTCAACATTCTGTTTCACCTGGATCTGCACAGGTTCAACCCCCTTGATTAGTCCGATCTCTTCTCCTGTGAAATCTCACACTTCTTGTGACACAGAATCTCTCAAGTCCAGTGGAAGTTCTTCCACTGTCACCACTGGGTACATTTCTATACACAAGTGCTGATTAGCGACCTTAAAGGTGGCATCGTCATCTTCCGTCTGAACCTCCACTCCCCTAGGTGTGCAATAGATAGTGCAGTTCAATTTACATAATAGGTCTCTTCCCAAAAGACAGACCGGGCTCGTATCGCACACCACAAACTGATGTCTAGTTTGGAAGGAACCTGTCCTCACTGGAATCGGTTCGGTCAGTGGGCTGGTTATTCTTTTGTTCGCCACTCCAACAACTTGGATCGATTGTCCCGAGAGGGGTAGGTTGGGGACCACTGCTGATCTTACAGTGGACCGGGTAGCACCAGTGTCAACCAAAAGAGTGGTAGGATGACCATCAATGTCTGCCTCCACAAAAGGTCCTCTCTGGTCTACCTCCAAGACTGCTCCAAGTGTGCAATCTTCCTCCCCCCTCAGGCACCGTCAGGCTAACGGGTCTGGACTGTACTCGTCATACCCTTCGAAAAGGGGCATCTGCTGGTAGGTCCGCATTCCTTGCAAAATTCTCGGTGGCTGGGGAACCTGCACTTGTGGGTTATACGTCCCCCCTTTCATCGATCTGGGCCTCATCACAGTATTGACTACCTCCGGCACAGATGCCTGAACCACCTCTGCCTCCTGCTGCACCTGGTTGGCTGGGTTCAAAGGGCACTCGCGCTTCCCATGTCCAATCTGATGACAAAGATGACACGCAGTGGTCTTTTTCAGTGTCGCCACATCCACCCCCGTCTTGGGATCTATAGGTTTCCCCTTTCCCTGGCCTTGCCCATTTTGGTTCCCTTGGTAATTTCCCGGTCTCCTTCCCAGCGTCCCTCCACTAGGCTGGACCTGGGCTGTCTGCATCTGAACGAGCATCAGTTTGTCCTTTAGCTTCCGGTGCTTCGAGTCCACTTCATCGCTACAGTACCTCGCATACCGCAAGATTTCATCTACCGGCTTGTTCTGCCAACAGATCAAATGGTGCTGTATCATGAGGCTGACCTCTGGTCTCAATCCCAAGACAAACTTTGAGACAAACTGTCCCATATCCTTGGGGTCTAAGGCATCTAATCCGCTATACTGTTTAAAAGCTTGCAAGAGTCTTTCATAATACTCATGCACCGTCTCCTTCGGCTCCTGCACAGTTCGATCTATCTTAACCCAGTCGATGTCTTGGGGCGAAATCTTCAATTTCAACCATGTAATCACTTGCTCGAATTTTTTCATGACAATGGGTGATGGACCATTTGTAACAGCATCCCTTTCAGGTTCAAAGGTCGGCCACTCAACTGCAATTTTACAAGCTGTCCACAAATCCCCTGGTACCACTATATCAAACAAAGTGTTCAAATCAGTCCATAGTACCTTCGAGATTTTAACGAAACGCTCAACCTGTTTGTACCACTCTACGGGTTTTCCCTCAGCCGAGGAAAATCATTTGTAAACGCAGTCAGGTCCCCTCTACTCCACGGCACATGCACGTACCCTCCATTCTGTACTTCCCGTAAAGGAAAGTTCCCGACGCCCGTCGCCCCCCCCCCCCGGAGGCGGCGTTTCTCCTACAATTTTCTTTGCCATCTTCTTCTTTGACCACTTTTCTTCCCATTTATCCAACAATTTCCATATACGCATCCTACAATTAGATCTTTAGTATGCGTCCTTAATCCTGTGATCCTTTTCTCCTCCAATTCCTGATCACTATATTGCAACCTATGCGATCCTTGCAACGTTTTTGTTTTATTCAGATCCACCTCATATCTCTTAGCCAATTCTGTCAATTTCTCATGTGCGGTCCTTGCTTTACGAGTCACATCTTTTGCCAGAAAAAGCAGCTCGTCTGGCTCATAAATCTCTATTCTCTCCAAAGGCAGATTCCCACTAATCATTTCGTCTACCTCTGCCTTTAGTCTTACTACATCCAACAACCTCGCCTTCACTGCACTCCTCAGCATTTCTCGACAAACAGCACCATTCCGCTCGTCATAGTCACTGCTTTGTTCTCGTGACTTATTCTCTTCTATCGTATTCCTGGAACCTGGTCTATTTTCCAAGGTTTCTCGTTCCCTATCTCTTGGCATTCTATCACTTTGATCCCTCACTGATGGTGTCCTCATCCTCAAAACTGACTTGGATTCGAATAAAGACCCTGGTCTTGCCGGTCTCTCATCCACCTGTTCATAAGAAGAGTCTGCGGTGGCTGGCAGTGGCGTGCTCGTTTCTATGGGCTTTGGGGAATGGACCAATTGTACCTCTACTCCATTCCCTCTAGCGCTGATCTCCTCTCTCCCTGTAGTCTGCCTTAGACTTCCTTCACTTACTCGATCTGGGTCATACACCGATACTATAGGACCAATGGTAACGGGTACAGTCAGGGAGTCCGGTAAACGCATATTCCCCATGGAAGACTGGGTTCCCACTCCCTCTGTCCCTGTGGAGATTTTTCCCGCTACCCTCATGTTTGTCTTATTCCGTAACTCGCCAGTTCCTTCTGCTGAAGCTGATTTTCCCTCTTCTGAATCTGGATTGAATGGAGGTGGTCTCTCTGCTAGTAACCTATCTAACAGGCTGTCATCTGTATCACTGTTGTCTTCTTCGGCCCACTTCTTCTTAGCCTCTCCTACATTTATCAGCAGTGGAAACAGCCTATCCCCCTCAATAGTTTCCACTCTCCACCTTTTCTCTAATGCATCCCATCTCGCATCTTGAAATGCCCTAATCGACTTCTTTACCCTTTCTTGGCTTTTGTCTCTTTTCCTGTCGTACGCTGCTCTAATCCATGCATGTAACGCCTCAAACTGTGTAGGCCTAGGTAATGGTCGCAAGGAAGACATCACAGATTTCAACTGGTATAACACTTCCAACCTGAAAGTACCATAGCGTGGAAAGGTCAATTCTTCTTCTCCTTCTGTCATTTTATGCCAATTTTCAAGCCAAATTATAGTATGTAATCCTACATTCTTAGCCATGTAATGTGCTGGCGTATCCTCGGGAGGGGCTTCCTCTCCTCCCCGAGAAACCACATGTCTATCCCCTCTACAGAGTTCTCGTAAAACTTTTAAACATTTCATGGTAAAGCAGATTTCTGTTCGCACCCAATATTTCGTTTTTACTTCCTGACTTCAATCCTCCAATGCCAGCGCGGCTCACACCAACCAACCTATCACAGCGCGGCACTGTCTGACGTCACTCTTCCTCCGCTCGCAGCAGTTCCCCTCCTTCTCAATTCTCTCGTTCTCGCTCGCACATGTCCCAATCACACTTTGAAGCAATTGTCTGTCCTACCGAACAATTACCTCTCTGACTTTCGGTCCACCGATGACCGACCAGCCTCTCGAAATTGTTGACCTCAATCTGGCAACTGTCTGTCCGACGATCACCTTTAACACAATCGATAGGATCCAAACGCTCAATGTTCTGCACACAACAACCTACGTCCAGCGTCGGTTATTCACACTCTCACACATATGTTCCCTATCCTCAGTGGGTTTGTCAACGACGTCTCATGACCCCCACAACCTCTGGTCAACAATCTCAGCTCTGGGTGTCTTCTTCACCACAATATCAAATCTCTCGGCCCGGCGCGCGCTCACGGTTCGATCCTCAATCACACGACTCTCATTCCAACTCCGCAAGACATCACATAACAATTAAACACCGCAATCTAACAGGCATCACCCTGTTCATACTCACTCTACCACGAACTGCTACTTCCGCCGCACCGTCACTCTCCGTCAGTTCTCAGCGACCGCCAACATCCTCCTCTTACGATCCACTGGATCACCATCACTCGGGCTCTATGGGGCAAATAATCCCTTATCCTAATCTAGATCTCCCCTTACTATCAGAGGAAACCATCCTACTCTGCTACCAACTGATAACGCTGATCCTTATCTTATCACCTCTAAGGATCTTCAGGTCGCCAGGATCTTTTTTCCTGCTGAATAGTGTGAAGGGAAGAAAATCCTTTTCGGTTATGCGGCAATTTAGAATCCAGTTTACCTTAAAAGACCACTGACTCCGAATTCAATTTTGTGGGTTTATTACAGCCAAGAATAACTGCACGTGCAAGCACCTCAACACGAGGTTAAAGAAATAAATGGGCACTAATACAAATAGCATCCTACGCAGGAGTCTCATCCGACTCAGGATAAAAAGAATCGTTAGCTCCAGGAGTATTAGACAAGCAATAATTGCTCCGATCTCTATATTATTCCTCATTTACCTAGATAAGCATAAAACCATTAGCTGTCCCTACTCTATCACTTAGATGACATACCTACTTAACGATTTTCCCTCTCAAGAGTAAAGAAAAAGGTGTCAGCTGTGAAGACTTCCTAAGAAGTACACTCACATAGCATTTCGAGCTCGTTCTGAGATGCTCCTTCCTAGAATCCCTCTCTCTGTCCTCTCTCTCTGATCTCCTCTACCTCTTCTCCACCCTCCACCCTCGGGGCACTGTCCCTAATACAAAACCCAAATACAATTGAACACGCCCTTGTCACGCCTCTTCGGCCAGGTCTTCCTTCTCGTACTTTTCCATCGAAACTCTTACTTCATCCAGGACGGTTACGATGACCTTGAGTCCCAGGCACCTTCTCCACTGAAAACATCATCCCTGCATTCCAGTGTACTCCCATCTCAATGCCTCCCACCACCCTAACCCGTGAAACAAGGAGAAAGTCTTTCGCTAACGAGGCATATGTCCTTGCACCTGCAACAGAAGATACGTTTCAACAGACTTTTTCCCTCTGCACGAATTTACCAACTGTACCCAGAGAGCCTTTCCAAGAGAACCTTTTCTGCCTACAAAATAAGCTAACATAAGAACGAATCAGGCCTTTCCTTTACGTATATGCAGTCAGGCCTTTACACAATTTAAACGCACAATTATAATCACTTCTATAAGCATTAGCTCATTACATTTCATATGCGAAAAGTGAACTACACGTGCAACTTAATATGGTACACGTTTAAACTACTGCACCTCGATTACACATGGCCTAATCCATTAATGCATCATTTTGAACATGTGTCAGTTAAGTATTACATTTGCAGGATTATAATAGCACAATTATCCTTCTATTCACTCTAATAATGCAAGTTACCACTACATTTTACTAACCATTCATTGATATATAACTGGATATATGCGGGTACAGACTAACGGTGATTATGATGCACCCCTACAATTTTTACGAGAGCATAGCGCTCTATCAGGGCATCACATGTCATTAACTGACCAAACAACGTCAATGAGACCCAAATCTCAATCATTAATCTTTGCTTACTAATCCTAAAAAATAAATTGAGCTGCCCTTCGCATAGCCACTTGATGAAAGTAATGGCAGCACAGACACTACCCTCCCTGACATATGGATTGGAAATATGGCATGGCAAGGAAATAGATATACTGAACGAATTACAAACCAAGGTGTACAAAGCAGTATTCTGCCTCCCAAAAGCAGCATCCCCAGCCTAGGTCCGTATAGAATTCAGACATCAAAATCAGAAATTTCAAAGAATTAATACCTTCGTAAAAGTATGCTGGAAACTTCGTGCCTCAGAAGGTGGATCATTGAATAACTTATGTCGGGTAGACATATGGGCACAGATGGAGCAAGAGCAAACCAATTCATGGGGTGCCGATCTGGGAAAAGCTTTAGCCGAATTAGGCATCCAAGAAGCATGAGATATCAAGATGGAGAGAGCAGCATTCACAAGGCTATGTAATGCTATAGCAAAGAAAATATCGCTTTTGGAAGATAAAAATATCCTGGCTAAATGGCGACACATGTGGACAGTGATAAACTCTTACACCCACTTGCGGCCACAAGACTACATATCAGCACATTTTCACCCAGCCATAAAAAGGAGCTTCATATGGAATCTTTTAGGAGCCCACGATGCAAAAGACCTACTTCCAACATGGAAAGGCAGGCAGCAAAACACAAACTGCTGTTTATGCGGATATAGAATAGAATACATAAGTCATCTGATGTGTACATGTTCAACAGTCAAGGATCTAAGAAAGACACTCCTCAAACCAATTTTCCAAGAACTAAACATCCTGTAGGCAAGCTGTTACCTGCTGGATGGGGGTGCATCTCTCAAATTGATATGTCGAGGGTAAAATTCTTCTTTGAATAAGCGACCTCCTTGGAAAAGCAGACTTACAACAGCAACTGGCGAATTAAATGGACAGTTTAATGAACTATAATGAAAGGAATTAATTAATTAATTAGAAAACCTGGGATGTGTGATTTTATCAATGGCAAGCATGTAAATGAAAAACATTTTAGGGTAAGTTACACATCCTTTTAACTTTTTGAAAAGTACATTTTATACAGTGAACAAAGTAAATATTTTTTATGCACTGCACTTTATGGTTATGAATAACAAAATAAAGGTTTCTTTGACTTGACTAAAGGAAATAGTTTAAAGGAATGATAATTTTAAGGAAAAATCCCAAATCACTTTAAACTTGGGTGGAGTTTAGGACTAGTCAGGGTTTTTGGGTTAAGGGATGGGTAGTGTTCTGGGGCGATGAGTGCTTTTTAGGGGTCAGGAATGGGTGGAGTTCAAACATTGAAAGGGTTTTTTAGGGTTCGGGGATGGGTTGAGTTTTGAAGTGGTGAGGGTTTTTTAGGTATCTGGAATGGGTGGAGTTTATGGGTGGTGTGCGATTTTTAGGGCTCACGGATTAGTGGCGTTTTGAAGGTGTGAGGCATTTTTAGGGTTCAGGTATGGGTGAAGTGTATGGGTGTTGCGGGGTTTAGGTTCATGGCTGGGTGGAGTTTAGGGCTTGTTTTTGGGGTTCAGGGATGAGTAGAATTTAGGGGTGTTGAGTTTTTAAGGGTCATGGATGGGTGGTGTTTAAGGGGGCAAGGTTTTTTGGGGGGATTTAGGGAACGGATGGAGCTGTTCGGTGAAGGGTTTTAAGGGGTCTAAAATGTGTGGAGTTTAGGCGCAGAAGGGTGCTTTTAGAGTTTGGGAATGAGTGGAGTTTAGGGGTGATGAGTGGCTTTACGATTAAGGAATGGATGGGGAGAGGGGTAGAAAGGGCTTTTAGGGATCAGGGATGGGCAGAGTTTAGGGGACAGGGATGGGTGTTGTTTAGAAGTACTTTTGGAAAATGGGTGGAGTTTAGGGATAGAAAGTCATTTTAGGATGCAGGCATGGGTATAGATAAGGTGTGGTGAGGCGTTTATGTGGGCAGGGATTGATGGTGTTTAAGGGGTGTTTTTTATTTTTTCGGTGGAAATCGTGCTGGGTTCGTGAATCCCGCTGAGAAAATAAAAAAAAAACGAAGCGTGGTGTCCTGCGCTTCGTTTTAATAAGCCCCCGCGTGGGCCAGGTCCCAGGGGAAATGAGAAATATATATACGGGGGCGTGCGGGTGCCCCCACAGCCCCGTGGACCACCACCTCCCGGGGCTTTTGAAATGATATGTGGGGGCACACGGCCCCCGCAGCCCGGGGTCCGCCACCTCCTGAGGCCGCCCTCCAAAATAAAAAAAATGGAAAAGCTGGCCAGGCCCGGGGGATGGGGTCCCCGGGGCCAATAGTGGCCCATGGAAGAGGGGCCACGCGGCCCCCTCTCAGAAAAATAATTTCTTTTTTTTTTTAAACGAGGCAATGTCCCGGGGCCGAAAAAGGCCTCCCTTTAAAAAAAAATATATAAATATGTGGCCATGCACCGGGGATGGGGGCCCGGGGCCTAAATCGGCCTCATGAGGGGGGCAGCGTGGCCCCATTCCCGTTTAAAAAATAAATAAATAAATGAATAGTGGCAGGCCCTGGGGGATGGGGTCCCCAGGGCCCAGAAAATATTGAGAGAAGGGGGGCCACACAGCCCCCCTTCTAACCCCCAAAAAAAGGGGGAAAAAACAGCATCTCACCGGAGGCCCCGCCCCCTCTCTGCACCACTCTGCAAACACGCCTCCTGGTGCATTCTGGGTTGGGGATTAAGTCCCCCAGAATCTTAAGGGTCCTTAGGGGCACATTAGCCCACCAGCTACCTCTAGTAAGCCCCACACAGTGGGATTGTTGAGAGGTGTTCCGAGGCCACGCCCCTTTTTACACCAGTCTGTAAACGCGCTTCTTGGCGAACTGCTGGTGGGGAGATGAGGTCCTCTTGAGTCCTGAGGACCTCAGGACTGAAGTGGACTTCATCCCCCGAGCAGCAGTGCGCCAGGAGACGCGTTTGAAGAGTGGTGTAAAAAGAGGAGTGGCCTTGGGCCACCTATCAGCAATCCCATCTCTTGTTTCTTTCTGCACCACTCGTGCTTCTTTCTGCACCCCTCTTCCCTCTTTCTGCACCCCTCTTGCCTCTTTCTGCACCTCTGTTCCTTCTTTCTGCACTTCTCTTGCTTCTTTCTGCACCTCTGTCTCTTCTTTCTGCAACCCTTGTGCCTCTTTCTGTACCCCTCTTCCCTCTTTCCGTACCCCTCTTGCCTCTTTCTGCACCTCTGTTCCTTCTTTCTGCACTTTTTTTGTTTCTTTCTGCAACTCTCTTGCTTCTTTCTGCACGCCTCTTGCTTCTTTCTGTACCCCTCGTGCCTCTTTCACACCCCTCTTTTCTCTTTCTGCACCCCTCTTGCTTCTTTCTGCACCACTTTTGCCTCTTTCTGCACCTCTGTTCCTTCTTTCTGCATTTCTTTTGTTTCTATCTGCAACTCTCTTGCTTCTTTCTGCACTCCTCTTGCTTCTTTCTGCACCCCTCGTGCCTCTTTCACACCCCTCTTCCCTCTTTCTGCACCCCTCTTGCCTCTTTCTGCACCATCTTGCCTGTTTCTGCACCTCTGTTCCTTCTTTCTGCACTTCTGTTCTTGCTTTCTGTACCTCTCTTGTTTCTTTCTTTATCCCTCTTGCCTCTTTCTCCACTCCACTTCCCCCTTTCTGCATCTCTGTTGCTTCCTTCTGCACTTCTCTTGCTTCTTTCTGCACCCCTCTTGCGACTTTCTCCACCCCTGTTCCCCCTTTTTCATCTCTGTTGCTTCTTTCTGCACTTCTCTTGCCTCTTTCTACTTCTCTTGCTTCTCTCTGCACCTCTGTCCCTTCTTTCTGCAAACCTTGTGCCTCTTTCTGCACCCCTCTTCCCTCTTCCTGCACCCCTCTTGCCTCTTTATGCACCTCTGTTCCTTCTTTCTGTACTTCTTTAGTTTCCTTCTGCAACTCTCTTGCTTCTTTCTGCATTCCTCTTGCTTCTTTCTACACCCCTCGTGCCTCTTTCACACCCCTCTTCCCTCTTTCTGCACCCCTCTTGCCTCTTTCTGCACCCCTCTTCCCTCTTTCGGAACCACTTTTGCCTCTTTCTGCACCTCTGTTCCTTCTTTCTGCTCTTCTTTTGTTTCTTTCTGCAACTCTCTTGCTTCTTTCTGCACCCCCTTGCCTCTTTCTCCACCCCTCTTCCCTCATTCTTCACCCCTGTTGCCTCTTTCTGCACCTCTGTTCCTTCTTTCTGCACTTCTTTTGTTTCTTGCTGCACATCTCTTGCTTCTTTCTGCACCCCTCGTGTCTCTTTCTGCACCCTTCTTCCCTCTTTTTGCATCCCTCTTGCCTCTTTCTGCACCTCTGTTGCTTCCTTCTGCACTACTCTTGCTTCTTTCTGCACTACTCTTGCTTCTTTCTGTACCTCTTTGCTTCTTTCTGCACCACTCGTGCTTCTTTCTGCTCCCCTCTTCCCTCTTCCTATACCCCACTTGCCTCTTTCTGCACCTCTGTTCCATCTTTCTGCTCTTCTTTTGTTTCTTTCTGTACCTCTCTTACTTTTTTCTGCACCCCTCTTGCCACTTTCTCCACCCCTGTTCCCCCTTTTTGCATTTCCGTTGCTTCTTTCTGCACTTCTCTTGCCTCTTTCTCCACCCCTCATTCCTCTTTCTGCAACCCTTGTGCCTCTTTCTGCACCCCTCTTCCCTCTTTCTGCACCCTTCTTGCCTCTTTCTGCACCTTTGTTCCTTCTTTCTGCACTTCTTTTGTTTCTTTCTATAACTCTCTTGCTTCTTTCTGCACCCCTCTTGCTTCTTTCTGCACCCAACATGCATCTTTCACACTGCTCTTCCCTGTTTCTGCACCCCTCTAACCTCGTTCTGGAGCTCTGTTCCTTCTTTCTGCATTTATTTTGTTTCTTTCTGTACCTCTCTTGTTTCTTTCTGTATCCCTCTTGCCTCTTTCTCCACCCCACTTCCCCGTTTCTGCATCTCTGTTGCTTCTTTCTGCACTTCTCTTGCTTCTTTCTGTACCACTCTTGCTTCTTTCTCCACCCCTCGTGCCTCTTTCTGCACCTCCCTTCCCTCTTTCGGCACTCCTCTTGCCTCTTTCTGCACCTCTGTTGCTTCTTTCTGCACTTCTTTTGTTTCTTTCTGTACCCCTCTTGCCTCTTTCTGCACCTCTGTTCCTTCTTTCTGCACTTCTTTTGTTTCTTTCTGTACCTCTCGCTTCTTTCTGCACCCCTTATGCCTCTTTCTGCACCCCTCTTGCCTCTTTCTGCTCCTCTGTTCCCTCTTTTTGCACTTCTTTTGTTTCTTTCTGCAGCTCTCTTGCTTCTTTCTGCACCCCCTTGCCTCTTTCTCCACCCCTCTTCCCTCTATCTTCTCCCCTGTTGAATCTTTCTGTACCTCTGTTCCTTCTTTCTGCATCTCTGTTGCTTCTTTCTGCATTTCTTTTGTTTCTTTCTACACCCCTCTTGCCACTTTCTCCACCCCTCTTCCCCCTTTTTGCATCTCTGTTGCTTCTTTCTGCACTTCTCTTGCCTCTTTCTGCACCCCTCATCCCACTTTCTGCACCTCTGTTGCTTCTTTCTGCACTTCTCTTGCTTCTTTCTGCACCTCTGTCTCTTCTTTCTGCAACCCTTGTGCCTCTTTCTGTACCAATCTTCCCTCTTTCCGTACCCCTCTTGCCTCTTTCTGCACCTCTGTTCCTTCTTTCTGCACTTTTTTTTGTTTCTTTCTGCAACTCTCTTGCTTCTTTCTGCGTGGATCTTGCTTCTTTCTGTACCCCTTGTGCCTCTTTCACACCCCTCTTTTCTCTTTCTGCACCCCTCTTGCCTCTTTCTGAACCTCTGTTCCTTCTTTCTGCATCTCTGTTGCTTCTTTCTGCATTTCTTTTGCTTCTTTCTGCATCTCTCTTGCTTCTTTCTGCACCCCTCGTGACTCTATCCGCACCCCTCATCCCCCTTTCTGCACTCCTCTTGCCTCTTTCTGCACCTCTGTTGCTTCTTTCTGTACTACTTTTGTTTCTTTCTGCACCCCTCTTGCCTCTTTCTGCACCTCTGTTCCTTCTTTCTGCACTTCTTTTGTTTCTTTCTGCACCTCTCGTTTCTTTCTGCAACCCTTTTACCTCTTTCTGCACCCCTCTTTCTACATCTCTATTCCTTCTTTCTGCACTTCTTTTGTTTCTTTCTGCAGCTCTCTTGCTTCTTTCTGCACCCCCTTGCCTCTTTCTCCACCCCTCTTCCCTCTTTCTTCACCTCTGTTGCCTCTTTCTGCACATCTGTTCCTTCTTTCTGCACATCTTTTGTTGCTTGCTGCACATCTCTTGCTTCTTTCTGCTGCCATCGTGCCTCTTTCTGCACCCCTCTTTCCTCTTTTTGCACCCCCTTGCCTCTTTCTACACCTCTTTTGCTTCTTTCTTCACTACTCTTGCTTCTTTCTGCATATCTTTGCTTGTTTTTGCACCACTTGTGCTTCTTTCTGCACCAGACTTCCCTCTTTCTGCACCCCTCTTGCCTCTTTCTGCACCTCTGTTCCTTCTTTCTGCTCTTCTTTTGTTTCTTTCTGCACCTCTCTTGCTTCTTTCTGCACCCCTCTTGCCACTTTCTCCACCCCTGTTCCCCTTGTTCCCCCTTTTTGCATCTCTGTTGCTTCTTTCTGCACTTCTCTTGCCTCTTTCTCCACCCCTCATCCCTCTTTCTGCACCTCTGTTGCTTCTTTCTACACTTCTCTTGCTTCTCTCTATACCTCTGTCCCTTCTTTCTGCAAACCTTGTGCCTCTTTCTGCACCCCACTTCCCTCTTTCGGAACCACTTTTGCCTCTTTCTGCACCTCTGTTCCTTCTTTCTGTACTTCTTTTGTTTCTATCTGCAACTCTCTTGCTTCTTTCTGCACTCCTCTTGCTTCTTTCTGCACCCCTCGTGCCTCTTTCACACCCCTCTTCCCTCTTTCTGCACCCCTCTTGCCTCTTTCTGCACCCTCTTGCCTCTTTCTGCACCTCTGTTCCTTCTTTCTGCACTTCTTTTCTTGCTTTCTGTACCTCTCTTGTTTCTTTCTTTATCCCTCTTGCCTTTTTCTCCACTCCACTTCCCCCTTTCTGCATCTCTGTTGCTTCCTTCTGCACTTCTCTTGCTTCTTTCTGCACCCCTCTTGTGACTTTCTCCACCCCTGTTCCCCCTTTTTTCATCTCTGTTGCTTCTTTCTGCACTTCTCTTGCCTCTTTCTACTTCTCTTGCTTCTCTCTGCACCTCTGTCCCTTCTTTCTGCAAACCTTGTGCCTCTTTCTGCACCCCTCTTCCCTCTTCCTGCACCCCTCTTGCCTCTTTATGCACCTCTGTTCCTTCTTTCTGTACTTCTTTAGTTTCTTTCTGCAACTCTCTTGCTTCTTTCTGCATTCCTCTTGCTTCTTTCTACACCCCTCGTGCCTCTTTCACACCCCTCTTCCCTCTTTCTGCACCCCTCTTGCCTCTTTCTGCACCCCTCTTGCCTCTTTCTGCACCTCTGTTCCTTCTTTCTGCACTTCTTTTCTTGCTTTCTGTACCTCTCTTGCTTCTTTCTGCACCCCTCATGCCTCTTTATACACCCTCTTCCCTCTTTCTGCACTCCTATTGCCTCTATCTGCACCTCTCTTGCTCCTTTCTGCACTTCTTTTGTTTCTTTCTGCACCCCTCTTGCTTCTTTCTGCACCCCTCGTGCCTCTTTCACACCCCTCTTCCCTCTTTCTGCACCCCTCTTGCCTCTTTCTGTACCTCTCTTGCTTCTTTCTGCACCCCTCATGCCTCTTTATGCACCCTCTTCCCTCTTTCTGCACTCCTATTGCCTCTATCTGCACCTCTCTTGCTCCTTTCTGCACTTCTTTTGTTTCTTTCTGCAACTCTCTTGCTTCTTTCTGCACCCCCTTGCCTCTTTCTCCACCCCTCTTCCCTCTTTCTTCACCCCTGTTGCCTCTTTCTGCACCTCTGTTCCTTCTTTCTGCACTTCTTTTGTTTCTTGCTGCACATCTCTTGCTTCTTTCTGCACCCCTCGTGTCTCTTTCTGCACCCTTCTTCCCTCTTTTTGCATCCCTCTTGCCTCTTTCTGCACCTCTGTTTCTTCTTTCTGCACTACTCTTGCTTCTTTCTGCACTACTCTTGCTTCTTTCTGCACCTCTTTGCTTCTTTCTGCACCACTCGTGCTTCTTTCTGCTCCCCTCTTCCCTCTTCCCTCTTCCTATACCCCACTTGCCTCTTTCTGCACCTCTGTTCCTTCTTTCTGCTCTTCTTTTGTTTCTTTCTGTACCTCTCTTACTCTTTTCTGCACCCCTCTTGCCACTTTCTCCACCACTGTTCCCCCTTTTTGCATTTCCGTTGCTTCTTTCTGCACTTCTCTTGCCTCTTTCTCCACCCCTCATTCCTCTTTCTGCAACCCTTGTGCCTCTTTCTGCACCCCTCTTCCCTCTTTCTGCACCCTTCTTGCCTCTTTCTGCACCTTTGTTTCATCTTTCTGCACTTCTTTTGTTTCTTTCTATAACTCTCTTGCTTCTTTCTGCACCCCTCTTGCTTCTTTCTGCACCCAACATGCATCTTTCACACTGCTCTTCCCTGTTTCTGCACCCCTCTAACCTCGTTCTGGAGCTCTGTTCCTTCTTTCTGCATTTATTTTGTTTCTTTCTGTACCTCTCTTGTTTCTTTCTGTATCCCTCTTGCCTCTTTCTCCACCCCACTTCCCCGTTTCTGCATCTCTGTTGCTTCTTTATGCACTTCTCTTGCTTCTTTCTGTACCACTCTTGCTTCTTTCTCCACCCCTCGTGCCTCTTTCTGCACCTCCCTTCCCTCTTTTGGCACTCCTCTTGCCTCTTTCTGCACCTCTGTTGCTTCTTTCTGCTCTTCTTTTGTTTCTTTCTGTACCCCTCTTGCCTCTTTCTGCACCTCTGTTCCTTTTTTCTGTACTTTTTTTGTTTCTTTCTGTACCTCTCGCTCCTTTCTGCAACCCTTATGCCTCTTTCTGCACCCCTCTTGCCTCTTTCTGCTCCTCTGTTCCCTCTTTTTGCACTTCTTTTGTTTCTTTCTGCAGCTCTCTTGCTTCTTTCTGCACCCCCTTGCCTCTTTCTCCACCCCTCTTCCCTCTATCTTCTCCCCTGTTGAATCTTTCTGCACCTCTGTTCCTTCTTTCTGCATTTCTTTTGTTTCTTGCTGCACCTTTCTTGTTTCTTTCTGCACCCCTCCTGCCTATTTCTCTACCCCTGTTCCCCCTTTTTGCATCTCTGTTGCTTCTTTCTGCACTTCTCTTGCTTCTCTCTGCACCTCTGTCCCTTCTTTCTGCAAACCTTGTGCCTCTTTCTATACTTCTCTTCCCTCTTTCTGCACCCCTCTTGCCTCTCTGGACCTCTGTTCCTTCTTTCTGCACTTCTTTTGTTTCTTTCTTCAACTCTCCTGCATCTTTCTACACTCCTCTTGCTTCTTTCTGCACCCCTCGTGCCTCTTTCACACCCCTCTTCCCTCGTTCTGCACCCCTCTTGCCTCTTTCTGCACCTCTGTTACTTTTTTCTGCACTTCTTTTGTTGCTTTCTGTACCTCTCTTGTTTCTTTCTTTATCCCTCTTGACTCTTTCTCCACTAAACTTCCCCCTTTCTGCATCTCTGTTGCTTCTTTATTCACTTCTCTTGCTTCTTTCTGTACCTCTCTTGCTTCTTTCTGCACCCCTCATGCCTCTTTCTGCACCCCTCTTTCCTCTTTCTGTACACCTCTTGCCTCTTTCTGCACCTCTGTTGCTTCTTTCTGCACTTCTTTTGTTTCGTTCTGCACCCCTCTTACATCTTTCTGCACCTCTGTTCCTTCTTTCTGCTCTTCTTTTGTTTCTTTCTGCAACTCTCTTGCTTCTTTCTGCACCCCCTTGTATCTTTATTTACCCCTCTTCCCTCCTTCTTCACCCCTGTTGCCTCTTTCCACACCTCTGTTCCTTCTTTCTGCACTTCTTTTGTTTCTTGCTGCACATCTCTTGCTTCTTTCTGCACCCCATTTCCCTCTTTATACACCCCTCTTGCCTCTTTCTGCACCTCTGTTGCTTCTTTCTGCACTACTCTTGCTTCTTTCTGCACCTCTTTGCTTCTTTCTGCACGACTCGTACTTCTTTCTGCACCCCTCTTCCCTCTTTCTGCACCCCACTTGCCTCTTTCAGCACCTCTGTTCCCTCTTTCTGCTCTTCTTTTGTTTCTTTCTGCACCTCTCTTGCTTCTTTCTGCACCCCTTTTGCCACTTTCTCCACCCCTGTTACCCCTTTGTGCATTTCTGTTGCTTCTTTCTGCACTTCTCTTGCCTCTTTCTCCACCCATCCCTCTTTCTGCAACCCTTGTTCTTCTTTCTGCACCCCTCAACATAGATACAAAAAGGGGGAACAGGGGTAGAGAAAGTGGTGAGAGGGGTACAGAAAGAAGCAAGAGAGGGGCAGAATGAAACAAAAGAAAAGCAGAAAGAAGGACAAGGGGTGCAGAAAGAGGGAAGAGGGGTGCAGAAAGAAGCATGAGTGGTGCAGAAAGAAGCAAGAGAGGTTTTTTCTTTTTTTTATTATTGTATTTTATTGATTTTTAAACACACAATAACATACTACACTTGGTACTGCGAATCAATAGTCTGGAAAGAATATCACAATATATATCATAACATAAAACTAAAAAACCAATTAATAAAACACAAAAGAGCCACAGCAGTATTCACAGAAGATGCCGATAGACACAACAAAAGCTTATGCATACATTAGATCTTACATCAATTTGTGTACACAGTGAATCACCAGATACAATCCTTATCGCAGCAGCTAAGTCCAACTAACAAGATGAGGTGTCAGCCGAGAAAGTGGGCTGATCAGTAGTTGACATGGCCTTCCCCGCTAAGTATGTCTGATACAATCCCCAAAAATTCTTAGGTCGACTCTGGGGAGGGAGTAGTTCACTATACAACTCAGTCTGTGCATTGCAGTATAGCATGTCACGTGACCACTCCTGTAGTGTGGGAGAAGGGCCCCGTGCCCTTCGCATCGCAACCCTTCGTTTCGCAATCAATAGACCTATATCAACCAGTCTTCGGATGTCTTTCTTTATTTGCTTGGTGTAACCCAATAATGTGATCAAAGGATCTGGGGACAAAGGGACCTCCGTAATAATACTCAATTCCTGAAATACCTGCTTCCAAATTCTAGCCACCACGGGACACAGCCAGGTCACGTGAAGGAAATCTGCCATTCGCGCTTTGCACCTGTCACACTCAGCTGTCTCGCGCAACCCATATCGAAATAGCCGGGCAGGCGTGTAATAGACCCTCTGTAAATATTTAAAGTGGATCAGCCGATGCCGACCATTTAGGGAGATACTCCGTGTCACTTCACAGCAGTAACCCCAGGGGTCGTCATCTATAACCAAATCTAAGTCGGTTTGCCACTCCAACTGTGATTTAGTGTAGAAATTCTTACGATAACTTTGCACTATTCCGTAGCTGTTGGACACTAATCTATGAGGAGACTGTAATTTCAACAGTAAGGTGACGGGCGCTACCTCCGGTGGCTCCTCCATTTAGTCTCCAAGGACCTCACGCAATGCGTGTCGCACCCTGTGGTATTGAAATTGTACCAAGGGAGTGGCATCATGGCCATCAATGGCCACCTCGGCCCACGTACAAACCCTACTGTTCAGAAAGATGTCCTCGGCCTTGGTCATATTAATGGCGTTCAATGCTCTGAGTACCGCTCGGTCACCACACACAGACAGCCAGGTGCACCACTCCAGTGGGGCTATTGGTGAATACAATATAGTACTCGCTTGTCTTTTCAGCAGATCATGCCATGCGCGTACCGTGGAGTTAATTGAGTCTAAAACACCCGTGAATCGATCAGGTGAATAAAATAAGCGTGTGGGAAGAGCAGCAGGGGAGACAGCTACTTTTTCTTAATGTAGGTGTGGAGGGTCTAAATTTTGATGAACCCTGTGGAACGCATGGCTGCTTTGTGCCACTCTGTAATAAAGATCCATATCTGGGGCACCCAGACCCCCTAAGCCATAAGGAAGAGTAAGCACCTTCCACTGGGCCCGCGGCTGCTTCCCCCCCCAAGCCAACCTGGTCAGTATGGAAGTGATTGATTTAAAAAAATGGGCTGGGAGGACCATAGGAATATTTAAAAACAGAAGCAGAAACCGTGGGAGGACGCCCATTTTCATCAGCGATATTCGCCCCAGCAAAGAGATAGGCAGCCGTATCCAACGTTCCACATCCTCCTCTAGTTTAGAAACAGCCCGGCCATAATTTTCCCTAAATATTATCTCTGGATCCGTGTGGATCTGAATACCTAGATACCTCACTGGATCAGTAGTCCAAGTCAATGGGAAATCCATTGCGGGAGGGGTAGTGCACTTGGTCAAGGGAAATATGATTGACTTAGTCCAGTTTATTTTCAGTCCGGAGAGCTCACCAAATCACACTACTTCCCTGAGGACTGGGGACAGATTAGCCTCTGGATTTCTAATATAAAGCAGGGTATCGTCTGCATAGGGGAAACGGATGCCCCGGAATGCATGGTATTCCCTAAGCGCGCATGCTGGTGGTTCCTCAACTACAGCATACAGTAAAGGGGCTAGAGGGCATCCCTGCCTAGTGCCTCTGGAAATTTTCATGGGAGCAGTTACTATGTCACCAATTCGGATTCTGGCAGAAGGAGAGGAATAGAGCACCGCTACCAATTTGATAAAGATTTCACCCACCCCCATCCTACGTAATACCGCCCCCATAAATGCCCATTCTACCAAGTCGAACGCTTTTTCAGCGTCTAAAAAGACTGCAGTAGCACTAACCTCTGCGTTGACATGTTGAAGCGCCCCAAAAAAAGTACGTAAATTATATGTTAGATTCCGCCCGGGTACAAAGCCCGCTTGTTCCGTACAGGCCAATGTCGGAACTAGGGGCGCAAGACGATTGGCTAAAATCTTAGCATATATTTTGGTGTCTACATTTAGTAATGACAGAGGGTGAAATGAGGCTCATTCGTCGGAGGGCTTGCCGGGCTTCAAAAGAGTGACGATCATGGCCTCTTTCATTGAAGGGGGCAACTCTCCTGCGTCACTAATCTCCTCAAATTGCGTCACCATATGGGTGACTAAGAGGTCCCTGAATTCCTTTTAAAACGGCACCGTTAGGCCATCCTGACCAGGGTCACTACCCGATCGCATATTTCTCAAAGCCTCATGGACCTCCCAGGCTTCCAGGGGCCTCATCAAATATTCACGATGTTCATTCGTAAGCCAGGGAAGTTTTATATGTTCCAGATAGTCCTGGATTAGGCTCTCGTCTACCTGTGCTCGAGATCGGTAAAGTTCTGTGTAATACTGCCTGAACTGGTCTGCTATGGATTCCGGGTCACTCAGCAATTCTCCTCCCTCAGATCTAACTGCCGTGATCCTGGAGGTATCGCCCCTATGCCGTAATAATGCTCTGCGTGTCGCTCCCAGGCTTCTGGCCACAGCATATTTACCCATATGTTTGACTTCACGATCGGCCTCTGCATGATACTCTTCCAGTGTCTTTTTCAACTCCTCCTCATTATGAGCTGACCTATCACGCCTCAAGCCCAATTCCAGCTCAGCCAGGCATTTTTCCAGGGTAGCCAGTCTACCTCTTATAGCACGCAATACTCCTGAGTGTTTAGAGATCGCAATGCCTCTAATGTAGACTTTAAAAGTTTCCCAAACTGTGGCAAACCTGGGAATGGAACCTACATTGTTGTCGAAGAAGTCTTCTATAGCGTCAGGGATATCTGCCTTGAAAACCCCCTTGTTCTGGGAATCGTGTGCGCCACACATCTACCAAATCCAGACGAACCATGGCATCAGCTACAGCGTTCGCCGAGGCAGAAGTACGTCTGATAGGACCCCCCAACGTGTCTAAAGACGGATCAAGTACACAGTTAAAATCACCCCCCACCAACAGTGGCAGTGAGGTAGTGACCGAATGGCATGTAAAAATGGAGTGATAAAACTGTGGGTGATCATAATTAGGCCCATATACATTAATTACTATTAAGTCTAGGCCTTTCCCAGTGCACCTGGAAATAGTGTACCGCCCCTCCACATCAGCAAGCACCGGGTCAAGCTTAATGCCTGATTTCAGATTGACTCACGTGAGCACCCCCCTGGCATGAGTCGAGAACCCAGCAGCATGAAAGGACCCTTGTAACGTCCTCTGCGTGAGGAACTTGCTGTCTGCCGGAAGGTCGGATTCCTGCAACAGGGCGATGTCTATTGTGTGTCGTTTCATATATGCAATGACATTACGTACCTTGCAGTGATTGTTAAGGTCTCTGACGTTCCACGTCAAGGCTCTGAGCATGTGCTTATCAGCCTGAGTCATCACAAGGTGATCTGGGGATCTATGATGTGCCTGGCTATCTTCGTGATGTATGGTCTTGTCACTTGCCTAAAATGCTCTGTAGTATCAGTACTCACTCTGTGGCTCAAAAAACAAACACCAAAAAACTCCCTCCCCCTCAAACGTCGCATCGCCCCCAACTGGACACGAACGAGATCCCCCCCTTCCCCAATACCCAAACTAAGATGGCTCAGCGTCATCAGGTGGAGCACACACAGGTGTAGATGTTGCCGCTCCTTTAAAAACTCTCTCTACAAAACCGAGTGAGTGTAATAGCCATTGAAATAACAAAGATGGCATTCTGTACTGCTCTACAATAAAACAATTCCTAGCAGGGATACACCATGTTCCTAAAAGAAACTGCGCGCTGCCAAAACAGAGCTCATCATAGTCCTATTATGGAAAAACAATACAGTTTCCTGCTGTCGTCTATGACCTTGCCCCGCAGAGTATAATTGACAACATTGGAGTATATAGAACTGGGGTGACAGGGCCCTGCTGTGCGGGCGCAACAAAAGAAAAAAACATTACCACCAGTATTTTGTGTCAAAAACCAACCAGGTCAAGACTTGAACGAAGATGGCAGCTTAAAGAGGGAGCTCCGTCGTAGCTGATCTCCCCACGTCTATCCGCCACACAAATCCGGATCCCAAAGGTTGGGAAACGCACCGGAATAATAGCGGAGGGCATTGAGCCGTGTGCGAGGGCCGAGCTCCGCCCGAGACGGACACCGCGGCCCTCGTGAGAAGAGGGCCTGTGAGCACCGTGAAGCCGGGAGCTCGATTTTCGGGACAGGCCGCTGCAGCGCACTACAACTTCGGCCCCTACCATCTGGGGCCGCCGGGTCGGCACAGTGCCGTAAGCAGATCGCGCAAGCGGTTGTGACCTGCGGGGGGCGCTGGCTGTGGCTGAACCCGGAGATCGATACAGCCTGAAAGGAGAGGTGAGGTGGCAGGAGACCCCACTAACGAAGGCATGGGGCGTGAGGGAGGCGACTGAACACCACATGAGCAGGAGACTGCAGGCACAGTGAAACGAGGGCCTACAGACACTTCAAAGCCAGGAGCTCGATTTACGAAGCAGGCCGACGTACTACATTACGCCCTCACCTTTTTCTACCCGAGCTTGCTGATACCAATACAGGGCCGGGGACTAACTGTGGTGTTGCTGGGACCTAGTAGAGGCGCCAAGGGTAGTGGGTCCATGTCCTGAGTGTTACTGGAGGATCGGCGCAGACTAGAGCACCAGATTTGGAGGCCCAAGGTACCGAGTGAAAGGGTGTGGCGACAGAAGGCCACCTGGGAGTGGTGGGCAGTAGCGGTGTACGGGCCCTCACCACCCTCTGAACTTTCTACATCCCATAGCGAGGGCGATTCGCTGGAGCCCTGGGTGGCAGCCCTCCCCCATTGAGCCGTGGATGCAGGGGTGAGGCGGGGATCGGCTGGAGACATGCGAAATCCTGGGCGCCGGGCAAGCCCGGTGGCCTTGAAAGCAACAGCTGGCTGACACACCCTTGCCACAAATAGACAGCGCCCAACTGGGGGTGAAGCAGCGGCACCACCGCCCTTTCTGCGGCCGCAGGACATCGGGCAGAAATTCCGGACGCCCGGGGCCCGGGACACGGTGAATGCGTCTTCTCTTGCTCCCTTGATTGGGTACCGCTGATTTCTGTGGTCAGGCGGTGAAGGGCGACAGTGTCCACGACCGGGCCACGGCTCAGGCTGGAGCCAAGCTCGGACTGGTCAAGGGGCCCAGAGGGTGACACTGAGCAGACATGGAGAAGAGCAAGCCGGCAAGTGCCAGGGGATCTAAGGTGGTACAGTCCAACAAATTAGATCGCTACACCCTCCCCAAAGAAGTGATTCAACGCCGTCAATCCAGGGACAGCCCCGCGAGTGAACAAGTTGGGGAAGACCAGGAACTGTCCCTGAGGGATGTCATGGAGGCCATCTCCAGTGTAAAAACCTCTCTGGAACACAAAATGGACACAATCGCCATAGAGGTTAATTTAATCCGAGCAGATCTGTCCAAACTTAGTGAGAAAGTCAAGCAGGTCGAGATTACCACCTCTAGCTTGGTGGGAGATGTGGCGCAGATCCAAGAGGAGATGCAAGACATGCGAACATTCCGTACGGCGACCGAGTTAAAACTGGATGATTATGAAGGGCGGCTGCGTCGCAATAACCTACGGATCCTAGGAGTGCCGGAAAAAGCGGAGGGGCAGTCCCCAGACCTCTTTGTGGAGGACCTTATCCTGCAACATCTACAGCCCAAGGGTCTCAGCAAGTTCTTCGTCATCGAAAGGGCCCACAGGGTTCCCGGAGGCCGCCCCAGGCCGGGGGCTCCGCCGCGCCCGATGTTAGCTAGAGTTCTGAACTTCCGCGATCGAGATATAATCCTCCAGAATGCCAGGGCTCGACCCGGCCTCCGCTACGAGAATGCAGACATTTCTTTCTTTCCGGACTTTACACAACGAGTGCAGAGACAAAGGAGGTCCTTCCACCCGGTTAAACGAATACTGAGAGACCGTGGTTTCAAGTACGCCATGCTGTTCCCGGCGCGTCTCCGGGTGGAGGCAGAGGGAAGGGCCTGGTTCTTTGAGCGGCCGGAGGAAGCGGCGGAATGGCTGGACTTACACTCGAATCGTGAGACGGGCGGCGGCGGAGCGGCGGAGGTGGAGGCCTCTCAGCAGCGTGTGTAACAGGACTAAGAGAAGATGTGGGCTCTCCGTGGTGCGGACGCTTTCCTGTGAAGCCCTGAGACAGGTAACGGGCGGGGTGGGGGCCGAACACCAACGGAGCGGCCCCCGGCCCTCGGTCTCTACCCAGAACTGCGGTGCGTGACTCTCTGAGGGACTTTAATAGTTACTAAGTGGGGAAGGTCAGCTAACTGGTATGGCATGACCCTACGTTTTCTACTTTTAGTGTTAATTCAGGGCGACAGGCACTCTGCAGAGTTTTTCATGGGCAGTTCTAAGCTCACAGTGCAGGGAAGCAGGGTGGGGGGCAGTTGGGAGGGGGTTTCATATTTCTATGTTTGTATTGTTTTCACATGGTTATTCCAATTTTATTTTACAACAGAGGAGTCTGTAATTTTTGAGCTAGCTAATGGGTACGCAAGGGGGGGGAAATGTGAGGATATTGAGTTGGAATGTTAACGGACTGGGGGACAAGATCAAGCGTAGTGTAGTCCTTCAGTATATTAAACGCCAAGCCCCGGATGTTGTCCTATTACAGGAAACACATCTCATTGGCAACAGGTGTAAGGCAATGCACAGATGGGGATACAAAATGGTGGCCCATGCAGGATTCACCTCGGGCTCAAGGGGAGTGGGCGTTATGATGAAAAACTCCTTCCCCCTAGCTGTGAGCGCCACGTGGGTGGACAACCGGGGCAGATATGTTGGGGTGTCGGGCATGTGGGAGGGGCGTCCCACCACATTTATGTCAATCTACGTCCCACCGGGACTACAGAACACAACATTTGCAGATCTGAGCTCTATCCTACTCACGATTCCAGAAGGTCACTTGATTATAGGGGGCGACTTTAATGCAGTAGTCTCTGGCGCATTGGATCGTTATCCCCCGCGAGAAGTGGGGCCTTCTGCTCAATGGTTGCCTGACTTCCTCAATTCCATGGGGCTGGTAGATGGGTGGAGAACATATCATCCGGATCAGCAGCAATATACCTTTCATTCCGGTGCGCACAATAGTCTCTCCCAGTTGGATTACTGCCTGGTTCCAGCAGCACAGGCCCACTGCATACAGGACATCAAACACCTGGCTAGAGGCATTTCAGATCACTCGCCAATATGGACACATATATCCCTTAGTCGCTCCACGGTGGGCAGGCTAGCTCCCATTAACCCCTGGTACCTAAAAACCCCAAAATCCGGAATGACCTAGTGAAAGCCATGGATAACTACTTCTTAGATAATGAGGGCTCTGTTTCCTCACCCCAGACACTGTGGGAAGCATTCAAGACGGTAATCCGAGGCCAGGCACTGTCATTGATCTCTGGAGTTAAGAAAGACAATCGCAAAGAAGTGGTTGACATTGAGTCAGAAATTAGTACTCTGGAGGGGACCCTGAACTGGGAGCAACGCCAGGAAAGCTCCACCTGTTGAGCCTGAAACAACATGAGTACAAGGCCCTGGTGACGGATAGGGCGAGTGCGCTGAGCAGGGAGCAGCTAGGTAGGGTCTATGACCTTGGAGATAAAACAGGGAAACTTATAGCGTGGCTCGATAAAAGAGTATGCGAGCAGATTGGTGCCGGAACTTAGGGTTGCGGGAGAGACTTCCATTACGGAGCCACAAGCCATAGTGGATAGCTTTGCCACTCACTTCTCCACTGTATACAAAACAGTAACCCCGCACTCCGAAGAAGACTCTCAGGAACTACTACGTGACATTAGGCTCCCCGACTCACTTTAGAAGACCGTCAATATATGGACAGCGACTTGACAATAGATGAGATTGGGCAAGCAATCCGCGCCTTGAATTCAGGGAAAGCGCTCGGTCCTAATGGACTCCCTATTGAGCTATACAAACTTCGGCCAGATAAACTGGCACCATACCTGAAGGCCATGTTCGAAGAGGCCAGAGAGGGCGGTGTGCTGCCCAGGGAGCAGAGGATCGCGACCATAGTAACAATCCACAAAGAGGGCAAGGCCAAAACCGAATGCACATCATACAGACCCATCTCCCTTCTAAATGCCGAACCCAAAATATTGGCCAAATTATTAGCCACGCGCCTAGCTAAAATAATCAGAGGCCTGGTTCATCCGGACCAATCTGGATTTATGCCCCATAGGAACACGGCGCTAAACCTGCGCAGACTACATGGAGTGGTGAGTAGAGCACATACTATTCAAGAGCCAGCGGTGGTCGTGTCCTTAGACGCCACCATGGCATTTGATACTGTGGAGTGGCCTTATTTGTGGGCAGTCTTGGCTAAACTAGGCTTTGGGCCTAATTTTATCCAATGGGTACGTCTTTTGTACAGTGAACCCCTAGCCCAAGTAGTAGTTAATAACAAACTTTCCGCAGCCTTCCCACTTAGTAGGGGAACCCGCCAGGGATGTCCGCTCTCGCCCCTCCTCTTCGCCCTGGCCCTTGAACCCTTTGCAGCGTGGATCCGAGGTGACCCTAGGATAAGAGGACTGAAATGGTCCCCGGACTGGGAGGACCGCATCTCCTTATATGCGGACGACATCCTCCTTTATTTAGCCTCTCCTAAACACTCCCTGGTGGTGGTATTGGATATACTGGAGGTCTTTGGCAGATTTTCTGGCTTCACTGTAAACTGGAGTAAGTCCCTGTTATATGCCCTCAGTGGTGACCCACCTCTTCCCCCTAGGAACTGTCCAATACAGATAAACACCATTGGGTTTAAGTACCTGGGCATGTTTGTTTCCCTAGATGCCACACTTCGGTACGAGCGGAATCTCCTTCCACCCCTTCACAGACTCCAGAAGGATATTGCTAGTTGGAAAACACTCCCCCTCTCACTTTTGGGTAGGGCGGCCCTTTTAAAATGATGTCCCTCCCTAGATTCTTATATATCCTGCAGAACACGTTGGACCCTGTCCCAGCTCACTACTTCAAAGAGATTGAGAATCTCCAGCGAACACTGCTATGGGAAGGGAAACCCCGCATTGCTTTGACTAAACTTACCTTATCGTGGTATGACGGAGGCATTAGCCTTCCCGACATTAAAAAATACTATTGGGCAGCTCACCTGGCTGCCGTTAACCACGGCACTTACGGTCGCCCGGATGACCCTGCCTATGCTATGGACAGATGGCTCCTCCCGGGAGGGACGTATGGTAGAGCATTATACTCAAAGCCTAGACGGTTTGCACTAACTGGCCCCACTGCACATACCGTTCAAGTTTGGCACAGCGCGACTAACTCACTAGGGTGGGGCAATACATTGACACTAGCAACTCCATTGTGGGACTCAGAGAGGTTGGGTAGTTTGTGGAAGACGAAAGGGTTTGACAGGTGGGACCTTATAGGAATTTCACACATCAAAGATATGTGGGGAACAAGCGGGGTCAAGCTCTTTGCTGACCTTCAAAAAGAATATAAATTGGCAGACACTGAACACTTCCGCTATGTACAAATCCGGCACTCGTTACGTACACACCTGTCACGAGACGCCGTCCCTCCCGACTCTTCACCATTGGAAGATAGAATACTAGACGGGTCACTACCTGAGAAAACCATTTCTCTCATATATTAGAAGTTAATCAATAATGGGGAAGACCTGCTCCAAACACTGCGGGAGAAGTGGACAAGGGACGGGATTGAACTAGATGAGGAGGATTGGCGGGAGGCGATATTCTCTCCCAGGGTGGTAGCCATACCGGCGCGCCTCAGATTAGTTCAGCTTAAAATCCTACACAGGATCTACATTACTGGGCCCCCGCTATTACATATGGGAAGGGAGACAAGTGGGGAGTGTAGGAGGAACTGTGGGCACACAGGAACATTCATACATATTCTTTGGGAGTGCCCAGCCATCAGCCCATTCTGGCGCAAGGTTCATGATGTCATCAACACAGTACTTTCGATCTCGCTTCACCCTGAGGTGAGACGTTGCCTCCTGAACATCTGGGAACCTACTGACTTGAACACCGCCCAGACACAATGGTCTACACTGGGATTCATGATAGCAAAGAGGAACATTGCGCAGCGGTGGGGAGTAGAGCAACCTCCCACAATAGAAGCCTGGGAGAGGGATCTAGACTGGTGCATGTATAGGGAAAAAACGGTATACCTAGCCAGGGGTTGCCCCAAAAAGTGGTCCCGTGTATGGGGCCCCTGGAATATATATCGCGGAGAAATATGCTCACCGCCTCGCTGTCTTGACATTGCAGACCCGCCCTCACCGTAACATTTCTCATTTCATGTATTTATGTTGCACGATTTTGCTCCCCCAGGGTACCTCATGCCCTTAAGTGGTTGACTCCTCTGTAATGTATTATTGTATTAATTTTTGTTTAATAAAAAGAAATATAAAAAAAAAAAAACAACCAGGTCATGCGCACAGTGCTCTCACTGGGAGGGGGCGCCAGCACAAGTACAAACAGAAAGCGCCTGTGTAGCCTAGTTACTAACATGGAGAAACCACTATTACTAACATGGTCAGACATATTCACAGCTATAATCAGTCCAGCATAAATATCCAAAATCTACATTCCCCGCAGACCCAAGCCCCTCCATTCCGCTCCTCCCCCACCACATTCAAGACCTGTCGGGATCATGATGTTAAGTTCCATTTCAATCATTTTCATCCATCGTGCCCCCGCCACTCCCTTCAACTGTTCAGAGTCTGTATTGCGTTGCTGAGTTTTGGAGTATTCTTTCAAAGCTTTCTGCAAGGTTTTAGGTTCGAGAAAAATCCTTGAAACGCCATTCATAGTCACTCTGAGACGTGCAGGGTAAAGCATAGCATAGTCAAGGTCTTGGGCACGCCGGGCACGCTTCAGCGGAGCAAATTGCCTCCGCGCTTCCTGGACTCTGGCCGTGAAGTCAGGAAACAGCGAGATAGGAGAGCCCTCATATTGCAGGTTTCCAATTTTTCTGGCTCTTTTCAGGGCCGCATCCCTATCTCTGTAGTTCAGGAGTTTAGCGATAATCTGGCGTGGTAGAGCACCCGGTGGGGGTCTGGGGCCCAAAGAGCGATGTGCGCATTTGATCACACACATGGAGGAGAAGACTTCTCGGCCCAGAAGGGTCACTAAGAGGGACTCGATGAACAGTTCCATGTTCCCTGTGGCAGTCAACTCTGAAAGGCCAGTTATTCGTATGTTGATTTTCAGTGATCTGGCTTCCAAATCCTCCGCTTTATCTTCCAACAGTGTAAGGGCCTTGGTCATCTTTTTTTGCGCCACATTGGTTTCCGTGTGGGCCTCCTCCACCTCCGTAACCTGCCTCTCCGTCATGTCAAGCCTCTCAGAGTGCTTGTCAAGACGTTCTGACATACGGTCCATACGATATACCAAAGAGTCTATTTTTCCATCAATTGAGCTTAGACTTGACTGCATAGTAGCTAGAATTTGGCGGAGATCCGCAGGCGTACCATCCGACACATCACACTGTTCTGTGGGGGATGGAGTGTCCCCCGACTCCTTGGTGCGCATCTTTCATTGCTCGAATGGGAGCTTGGTCTGGCTCCTGTCCACCTTCCCCATCTCTAGTGGGACAACGCTGTTCGCCGTCGAGCAGAACTACACCCCCACAGAGAGGCACACTGAATGGACACGTAACAATGGAGACACTGGACACGGCAAGGAGGGATGAGTGCGCCCCCATGCACCGCGCAGGACCAAGCAGCAGGAGGACCACTAGGGAGCGGTGGAGGTATGTTCAGGCTGCTTCAGGGCCCGGTCAGCATTACTCAGGGCACCAGAACCAGTGTCCAGCAATTAAAAGTCGTCTCCCAGGCCCACACCCCCAGTACAGCAAGCGGCCACTTGGAGAAAGGAGGATAGCTGGGCACCTTCTGGGGGCCTACTCACATAGCAGACAACTGACCAGGGCTCCCCGTGGATTCCAGGCTTGAGGGCTACATCACCCCTCTAGGGACGTATATAGACTGCAGGGCTATCAGGAACAGCGTCTACGTGCAAAGCAGCACCCGGCAAACTGGGAACAAAGGACACGGGCCGTCACACAGAACCGATCGTGGCAGTTCAAATCACATCTCTGACGCACTCACATAAGCAGTGCATTACCGCAGGAGGGCCAGACGCAGCCCGCTCCAGCTCCTCGGCAGGTCTCAAGCACCACGTGTGGCAGGGGAGATCTCCGACTTGCCAGTAGGCCTCTTCCCGGGATCGCGGTAGGCCCTCAACGCTGCCCCCAGCAGGCTCAGGCACGCCCCAGGTCAGGCGCCAGGCAGGGAACGCTCACCAGCGGCCGCCGCCCCGGTAGAGCCCGCTCTCTCCTAGGTGGAGTCCCCAGACAGCGACGTCTCAGCGGACGGGGAAACAGGCACACCCTCACTGCTGAGGCGTTCCCCGGACAGCACACCTCGCTCAGCTGCAGGCCGCAATGTCGGACGGTGCAGGCCGCAACTTTACAGCCGATATATCAGGGCCTCCGCTTCACGCAACGAAGCCTCCGTAGCATGAAACGATGCCGGAGCACTTCTGACACCCTGTGTAGACAGCGCAAGCTGGAGCAGGGAACAAAAATGCCAGGATAATGCAGGATAATTGGTATGGCTCAGAGGAGCTCCGCTACCGCGCAGCCATTTTTCGAACCGGCAAGCTCTGCCCCCCCAAGTAGCAAGAGAGGTGCTGAAAGAAGCAAGAGTAGTGCAGAAAGAAGCAACAGAGGTGCAGAAAGAGGCAAGAGGGGTGCAAAAAGAGGGAAGAGGGGTGCAGAAAGAGGCAGAAGGGGTGCATAAAGAAGCAAGAGATGTGCAGAAAGAAAAAAAAGAAGTGCAGAAAGAAGGAACAGAGGTGCAGAAAGAGGCAACAGGGGCGAAGAAAGAGGGAAGAGGGGTGGAAAAAGAGGCAAGGGGGTGCAGAAAGGAGCAAGAGAGCTGCAGAAAGTAACAAAAGAAGTGCAGATAGAAGGAACAGAGGTGCAGAAAGAGGCAAGAGGGGTGCAGAAAGAGGCAAAAGGGGTGCAGAAAGAAGCAAGGGGTACAGGAAAAAACAAAAGAAGTGCAGAATGAAGGAACAGAGGTGCGTAGAGGCAAGAGGGGTGCAGAAAGAAACAAAAGAAGTGCAGAAAGAAGCAACAGAGGTGCAGAAAGAGGCAAGAGTAGTGCAGAAAGAGGGAAGAGGGGTACAGAAAGAGGCATGAGGGATATAGAAACAAGCAACATAGGTGCACAAAGAGGCAAGAGGAGTGCAGAAAGAGAGAAGAGGAGTGCAGAAAGTGGGAAGAGGGGTGCAGAAAGAGGGAAGAGGAGTGCAGAAAGAGGGAAGAGGGGTGCAGAAAGAAGCATGAGTGGTGCAGAAACAAGCAAGAGAGGTGCAGAAACAAGCAAGAGTAGTGCAGAAAGAAGCAACAGAGGTGCAGAAAGAGGCAAGAGGGGTGCAAAAAGAGGGAAGAGGGGTACAGTAAGAGGCACAAGGGGTACAGAAAGAAGCAAGAGATGTGCAGAAAGAAACAAAAGAAGTGCAGAAAGAAGGAACAGAGGTGCAGAAAGAGGCAAGTGGAGTACAGGAAGAGGCAAAAGGGGTACAGAAAGAAGCGAGAGGTGCAGAAAGAATCAATAGAAGTGCAGAAAGAGGCAAGAGATGTGCAGAAAGAGGGAAGAGGGGTGCAGAAAGAGGCACGAGGGGTGCAGAAAGAGGGAAGAGGGGTTCAGAAAGAAGCACAAGTGGTACAGAAAGAAGCAAGAGAGGTGCAGAAAGAAGCACGAGTAGTGCAGAAAGAAGCAACAGAGGTGCAGAAAGAGGCAAGAGGGGTGCAAAAAGAGGGAAGAGGGGTGCAGAAAGAGGCACGAGGGGTGCAGAAAGAAGCAAGAGATGTGCAGAAAGAAACAAAAGAAGTGCAGAAAGAAGGAACAGAGGTGCAGAAAAAGGCAACAGGGGTGAAGAAAGAGGGAAGAGGGGTGCAGAAAGAGGCAAGGGGGTGCAGAAAGAAGCAAGAGAGCTGCATAAAAAAACAAAAGAAGTGCAGAAAGAAGGAACAGAGGTGCAGAAAGAGGCAAGTGGAGTACAGGAAGAGGCAAAAGGGGTACAGAAAGAAGCGAGAGGTGCAGAAAGAATCAATAGAAGTGCAGAAAGAAGCAACATAGGTGCACAAAGAGGCAAGATATGCAGAAAGAGGGAAGAGGGGGGCAGAAAGAGGCACGAGGGGTGCAGAAAGAGGGAAGAGGGGTGCAGAAAGAAGCACAAGTGGTACAGAAAGAAGCAAGAGAGGTGCAGAAAGAAGCACGAGTAGTGCAGAAAGAAGCAACAGAGGTGCAGAAAGAGGCAAGAGGGGTGCAAAAAGAGGGAAGAGGGGTGCAGAAAGAGGCACGAGGGGTGCAGAAAGAAGCAAGAGATGTGCAGAAAGAAACAAAAGAAGTACAGAAAGAAGGAACAGAGGTGCAGAAAAAAGCAACAGGGGTGAAGAAAGAGGGAAGAGGGGTGCAGAAAGAGGCACAAGGGGTGCAGAAAGAGGGAAGAGGGGTGCAGAAAGAAGCACAAGTGGTACAGAAAGAAGCAAGAGAGGTGCAGAAAGAAGCACGAGTAGTGCAGAAAGAAGCAACAAAGGTGCAGAAAGAGGCAAGTGGGTGCAAAAAGAGGGAAGAGGGGTGCATAAAGAGGCACGAGGGGTGCAGAAAGAAGCAAGAGATGTGCAGAAAGAAACAAAAGAAGTGCAGAAAGAAGGAACAGAGGTGCAGAAAAAGGCAACAGGGGTGAAGAAAGAGGGAAGAGGGGTGGAGAAAGAGGCAAGAGGAGTGCAGAAAGAGGGAAGAGGGGTGCGGAAAGAGGCACGAAGGGTGCAGAAAGAGGGAAGAGGGGTGCAGGAAGAAGCATGAGTGGTGCAGAAACAAGCAAGAGAGGTGCAGAAACAAGCAATAGTAGTGCAGAAAGAAGCAACAGAGGTGCAGAAAGAGGCAAGAGGGGTTCAAAAAGAGGGAAGAGGGGTACAGAAAGAGGCACAAGGGGTACAGAAAGAAACGAGAGGTGCAGAAAGAAACAAAAGAAGTGCAGAAAGAAAGAACAGAGGTGTAGAAAGAGGCAAGGGGATGCAGAAAAAATCAAAAGAAGCAACATAGGTGCACAAAGAGGCAAGAGGAGTGCAGAAAGAGGGAAAAGGGGTGTAGAAAGAGGCACGAGGGGTGCAGAAAGAGGCAAGGGGGTGCAGAAAGAAGCAAGAGAGCTGAAGAAAGAAACAAAAGAAGTGCAGAAAGAAGGAACAGAGGTGCAGAAAGAGGCAAGTGGAGTACAGGAAGAGGCAAAAGGGGTACAGAAAGAAGCGAGAGGTGCAGAAAGAATCAATAGAAGTGCAGAAAGAAGCAACATAGGTGCACAAAGAGGCAAGAGATATGCATAAAGAGGGAAGAGGGGTGCAGAAAGAGGCACAAGGAGTGCAGAAAGAGGGAAGAGGGGTGCAGAAAGAAGCACAAGTGGTACAGAAAGAAGCAAGAGAGGTGCAGAAAGCACGAGTAGTGCAGAAAGAAGCAACAGAGGTGCAGAAAGAGGCAAGAGGGGTGCAAAAAGAGGGAAGAGGGGTGCAGAAAGAGGCACGAGGGGTGCAGAAAGATTCAAGAGATGTGCAGAAAGAAACAAAAGAAGTGCAGAAAGAAGGAACAGAGGTGCAGAAAAAGGCAACAGGGGTGAAGAAAGAGGGGTGGAGAAAGAGGCAATGGGGTGCAGAAAGAAGCAAGAGAGCTGCATTAAAAAAAAACAAGTGCAGAAAGAAGAAACAGAGGTGCAGAAAGAGGCAAGAGGGGTGCAGAAAGAGGCAAAAGGGGCCAGAGAAACTCTTCATATATAGGAAAGTATTAACAGTGCCCAAATAATTTCTTGTAGAGCAATTGATTTTTTAGACTTCAGCGTTCCCGATTTCCATCAATTCAGGCGAACAGAGATGGCTTTTTAAGAATCTGTTTGGATAAAAAGGGTTACAGTGCTGAATCTCATCATAGGTAATGCGCTGCATTTTTTGTGCATTTTCTCAGGTTTGAAATTACTTACACTCAGAGTCCTTCACTCTTTTGGGCGCACCTCTGAAGCTGGAGAAGGTTTTAAATTGGTCTCACTGAGAGAGGAACTGAATGACTCTTATTAAGTGACCCCCCACCAAATCACGCCAAAATGCCAGCTCCATCTTGCACTTATGTACCTAAATCATCATGTTAGTCTGCAGACTCAGAGTGCATTTCCAAGAACTTCAATCAATAGAATACCATGGGACAGTGAGGCTACAAGACAATAATTCATAGCTGTATGGAACCATTGGCAGAACTTTGCTCTTGCAACCAGAAAGAAAAGGTGACATAAATAGAGCTCCACATACAAAATTAAATCTTAGTAAGCTACCAGAGGGTTACCATAGCCTGCAGTGAGACTGATTTAATTGGTTCAGACCATTTGAAGGAACTAGTAAAAGTCAAACCTAGATACTTGTAAAAGTTTATTCGTTCCACAACGTTACCCAAAAAGAGAACTTTGTATATTTTCTACCCCCAAAAATCAGAATGTTTGTTTTATTAATATTTACTGGTAGGTGATATTGAGTACAATAAGAATGCAAGGCCACCAGTTTTCTTTGGAGGTTAAATGGCAAGTAGTCCATTAAAACCAAATCATCTGCAAAGAGGAGGCAAGGAATGTGAGCCCCGCCTATGTTTGGAGTGAAAGAATTGCATTCCCGAAATTTGGATGTTAGGTCCACCTACTACAGGCCCAATAGAGTCAGGGCCAAAGACACAGTCATGTTGAAGGCCATTCCTTATCGCGATCTTCTGGGATAAATGACTGGGTCAAGCAAAGGTAACAAAACAACAATGTAGGCTCCTTATCTGTTCTGTCCCTGTAGCCTACAAAGCGAAGCAGTGATCTATAGTTGAGGAAGCTTCTCTGAAACCACCTTTTTCCACTGGGATATAATGATTGTTATCAGCCCACACATTTACATGTTGAAGAATAATTTAAATGTTGTAGAATAATTTTTTAATAAACCTTAGCTGAGATGTCCAAAAGGCTTATAGATATATAAGCCTATAATTTGCATGGAAGTTAACATTCCCCTTTATGATCAAGCCCATCCAACTGGAAGGGAAATGCAGACACCCAGTGAAAAAAGGGTAGGAGTTGTTGAGCCCACCAATTGGATTTTAAAATAACTGCAAGTGACTTGTCGGGACCTACAGCTCGACTTAAGTTCATAGAATTGATTGCTGAGTGTATAGACTTAAACGTGAATAGTACTATTATTTTTGTGTCAGACACAGTTCGAGGGTCAGTGGTAGGTTCTCCTTGGAAGCCATATAAACTGAGATCAAAGCAACCGATAAATGCCTAAACAAACAAACAGTGATTATTGCTCCTTGAACAGAAACATATAATGATTAGGCAGGTAATGCAGCTGTATATCATGTGCACGTTTGTGCCTTTGGTACCACATGGCATCCTGATCCAAGGAACTCATTCTCTTTCCCCAGGATTCATTGGTGTGCACAAGTTGAGGGCCACGAGGGAGTGCTTACTACCAGAAGTTGGTCCATATGGAGTTTCTGTTGCAGTGTAGGGGAGGAGCATTAAAGTTTGCATACCCATGTTAGAAACTGAGATTGCAGGCTAACAGGAGGGGAAATGGGAGAAAAAAGGGTTCTCTGGTGGGTCTATTTTGTCACTGAATTTGTAAACCAGGCTTCTGAGTAATCATCAATCTAGGCCCACCCTGGTGGAAAAGAAGTGTTGGAGTCATCATATTTGTGCCACAGTAGAGCGTCAGATGGCTGCTCAGTGGAGTTCACATCAGTAGTACTGGTGTTAGCAGTACCAGCGATGTGATGTTCAAGCAGGTTTTCGGGCTGAGTGTGCAGGAATGCAACAGTGTGTGTGTGTATGTGTGGAGACTGGAAATCTCTGGGCTGTGGGAATTGCAAGGAGAGCCTTGGGCATATAGGAGCACTCTGCCCAAAGAGGCGTCTCCTCCTGGTGCCCTCTCTTAGTGTAGGCATTTGTGCTGCATGTGGTGAGCCTTTTCAGGCATCATCATTATGACCGCAACATCTCAGGTGTCCTCTTCTTTAACTAGCTAATGAAAACTAAGATAGCATGTGGAAAGTTTACCAGTGGGAAAACTTTGTATTCTTTGCCCTTGAGAGTGACTCACAGGGATCCTCCTAATCCCTTTGGGTATGTGCAATCTGTAATCCAATGAGGGGCTGAGCACCACACCCAAGACCCCTTCCAGGGTTCACCAAGACCTCCATGTTCCTTGGAAACTCCTTATGATGTCATCACAAGTCACTGTTGTCATCTTCCTGAGGTTTATATGTTCATGGGGCATTTATGAAGCCAGGTCCTCAGTACTCACATCCACTCAAAGAGCTACCCTGCAAATAGGGTGCTCCAGGTCCATGGCTTGGGGCTCGGTCTCAGAGAAGTATTGAAACACTTGGCTCACTCTGCCCATTACAATTGGAAGACTCAAAACTCGTCATTGCTCTGCCAAAAAATGGGGAGTCAGGGAACCCACTGTTAATATATGGTAACCCAGCCTCTCCAACATGGAAAGTGCAACAACTCTGTACAAAGATGAAGAAAAAGGCATCCCTATTGATGTATGTGAATAAATGGAATAAAGAATAGTGAAAAACCAGACTGGATTAAAACAAATCATGTAATACCGGTTTTAAGGAAAGACAATTTTAAGGACATATAAAGAAATCGAAAATTAAAGGAAATAGCACACCAAAGGATCAATGGCAGAAACATTAGAGGGAATGAACAGTGCAATAACATCAAGCATTCAATTTCAGGACAGCGAAGAACCAGAAAGGGAAAGGCCGGACTCAACCACACAAGGACCCATAGCACTAACTGATGCAAAATTTGTAGAAGGAATAATAAAAAAACTAAAGGCCGAGGGAGCAGCTGGATCGAATGGTCTCCCCAACGCATTATTTAAGCAAGCTCCAGGATACTGGGCTGAGTATTTTCACACCTATTTTCAATTACATCCACAGCCAGAATAGGATACCAAATTCTTGGAAAGGGAATATTTTCCACCCAAAATATAAAAATGGAAGTCGCACCGGGACAGAAAACTACAGACTGATAGCCCTGATCGACGTGGAAGCAAAACTATATGCCTCCTGCATCTTAGTACACTTCCAAACACGGCTAGAGGAGAAAAATCCAAACAGGATTTAGGCCTGGTATGGGAACCATAACAAATCTGACAGTCTTGGCAACGTTAACAGAAAAAGCCATGAGAAGGAAATCTCGGTTGTTCGCCTGCTTCATAGATTTGAAATCGGCATTCGACAAAGTACCACAAGATTGACTCTGGACAAAATTGAAAGCTTGTGGACTACCACAAAAATGTCTTGATGCTATAAAAGCATTATATAGTGACACTTGAGCCCAGGTGAAACTTGGAGATGGCAGTAGAGTGACAGACAAGATAAGCATCAAAAACGGTCTGAAACAAGGTTGCGTGTGGGCACCGAGCCTATTTAATTTGTATCTGGCCAACATGAATAGCCATCTGATAAATGTCAAGATCCATCTGCCCGAATTGGCAATTGAACCAAATACATGCCTGCAATACGCAGACGATATTGTGGTACTGAGCCAGAGCCCCATTGGCCTACAAAGAGTTATCAACGCCCTGACAAACTACATCAAGTTGCAAGGGCTTTAGCTCAACCTGAGGAAAACAAAAGTGGTACGCTTAGTGGATACGCAGTTCAGCAAGTACAAATGGTACGTAAAAGGCGAACAGGTAGAATCGATCTGCTCATACAAGTAGTGGGAATAAATATGGGGCATCACATGTCATTAACTGACCAAACAACGTCAATGAGACCCAAATCTCAATCATTAATCTTTGCTTACTAATCCTAAAAAATAAATTGAGCTGCCCTTCGCATAGCCACTTGATGAAAGTAATGGCAGCACAGACACTACCCTCCCTGACATATGGATTGGAAATATGGCGTGGCAAGGAAATAGATATACTGAACGAATTACAAACCAAGGTGTACAAAGCAGTATTCTGCCTCCCAAAAGCAGCATCCCCAGCCTAGGTCCGTATAGAATTCAGACATCAAAATCAGAAATTTCAAAGAATTAATACCTTCATAAAAGTATGCTGGAAACTTCGTGCCTCAGAAGGTGGATCATTGAATAACTTATGTCGGGTAGACATATAGGCACAGATGGAGCAAGAGCAAACCAATTCATGGGGTGCCGATCTGGGAAAAGCTTTAGCCGAATTAGGCATCCAAGAAGCATGAGATATCAAGATGGAGAGAGCAGCATTCACAAGGCTATGTAATGCTATAGCAAAGAAAATGTCGCTTTTGGAAGATAAAAATATCCTGGCTAAATGGCGACACATGTGGACAGTGATAAACTCTTTCACCCACTTGCGGCCACAAGACTACATATCAGCACATTTTCACCTAGCCATAAAAAGGAGCTTCATATGGAATCTTTTAGGAGCCCATGATTCAAAAGACCTACTTCCAACATGGAAAGGCAGGCAGCAAAACACAAACTGCTGTTTATGCGGATATAGAATAGAATACATAAGTCATCTGATGTGTACATATTCAATAGTCAAGGATCTAAGAAAGACAATCCTCAAACCAATTTTCCAAGTACTAAACATCCTGTAGGCAAGCTGTTACCTGCTAGATGGGGGTGCATCTCTCAAATTGATATGTCGAGGGGTAAAATTCTTCTTATGAATAAGCGACCTCCTTGGAAAAGCAGACTTACAACAGCAACTGGCGAATTAAATGGACAGTTTAATGAACTATAATGAAAGGAATTAATTAATTAATTAGAAAACCTGGGATGTGTGATTTTATCAATGGCAAGCATGTAAATGTAAATGAAAAACATTTTAGGGTAAGTAAAACATCCTTTTAACTTTTTGAAAAGTACATTTTATACAGTGAACAAAGTAAATATTTTTTATGCACTGCACTTTATGGTTATGAATAACCAAATAAAGGTTTCTTTGACTTGCCTAAAGGAAATATTTGAAAGGAAAGATAATTTTAAGGAAAAATCCCAAATCACTTTAAACTTGGTTGGAGTTTAGGACTAGTCAGGGTTTTTTGAGTTAAGGGATGGGTAGTGTTCTGGGGCGATGAGTGCTTTTAGGGGTCAGGAATGGGTGGAGTTCAAGCATTGAAAGGGTTTTTTAGGGTTCAGGGATGGGTTGAGTTTTGAAGTGGTGAGGGTTTTTTAGATATCTGGAATGGGTGGAGTTAAGGGGTGGTGAGGGATTTTTAGGGCTCACGGATTAGTGGCGTTTTGGAGGTGTGAGGCATTTTTAGGGTTCAGGTATGGGTGAAGTGTATCGGTGTTGCGGGGTTTAGGGTTCATGGCTGGGTGGAGTTTAGGGCTTGTTTTTGGGGTTCAGGGATGAGTAGAATTTAGGGGTGTTGAGTTTTTAAGGGTCATGGATGGGTGGTGTTTAAGGGGGGCAAGGTTTTTTGGGGGGATTTAGGGAACGGATGGAGCTGTTTGGTGAAGGGTTTTAAGGGGTCGAAAATCTGTGGAGTTTAGGCGCAGAAGGGTGCTTTTAGAGTTTGAGAATGAGTGGAGTTTGGGGGTGATGAGTGGCTTTACGATTAAGGAATGGATGGGGAAAGGGGGTAGAAAGGGCTTTTAGGGGTCAGGGATGGGCAGAGTTTAGGGGACAGGGATGGGTGTTGTTTAGAAGTACTTTTGGAAAATGGGTGGATTTAGGGATAGAAAGTGATTTTAGGATTCAGGCATGGGTATAGATAAGGTGTGGTGAGGCGTTTATGTGGGCAGGGATTGATTGTGTTTAAGGGGTGTTTTTTATTTTTTGGGCGGAAATCGTGCTGGGTTCGTGAATCCTGCTGAGAAAATAAAAAAAAACATAGCGCGGTGTCCTGCGCTTCGTTTTGATAAGCCCCCGGGTGGGCCAGGTCCCGGGGGCAATAAGTAAAATATATGCGGCAGCCACGGGGACGGCCACCTCCCCAAGGGCCCCCTCCAAAATAAAAAAAATGGAAAGGCTGGCCAGGCCCCAGGGGATGGGGTCCCAGGGGCCAAAAGTGGCCAGGAAAGAGGGGCCACGCGGCCCCCCTCTCAGAAAAATAATTTCTTTTTTTTTTTAAACGAGGCAATGCCCCTGGCCGAAAAAGGCCTACCTTCAAAAAAATATATAAATATGTGGCCATGCACCGGGGGATGGGGGCCCCGGGGCCTAAATCGGCCTCAGGAGGGGGGCAGCGCTGCCCCATTCCCGTTTAAAAAATAAATAAATAAATGAATAGTGGCAGGCCCTGGGGATGGGGTCCCAAGGGCCCAGAGAATATTGAGAGAAGGGGGGCCACACAGCCCCCTTCTAAACCCCCAAATAAGGAGGAAAAAACGGCATCTCGCCGGAGGCCCCGCCCCCTCCCTGCACCACTCTGCAAACACGCCTCCTGGTGCATTCTGGGTTGGGGGATTAAGTCCCCTAGAATCTTAAGGGTCCTTAGGCGCACATTATCCCACCAGCTACCTCTAGTAAGCCCCACACAGAGGGATTGCTGCGAGGTGGTCCGAGGCCACGCCCCTTTTTACACCACTCTGCAAACGCGCTTCTTGGCGAACTGCTGGTGGGGCGATGAGGTCCTCTTGTGTCCTGAGGACCTCAGGACTGAAGTGGACTTCATCCCCCAAGCAGCAGTGCACCAGAAGGCGCGTTTGAAGAGTGGTGTAAAAAGGGGCATGGCCTTGGACCACCTCTCAGCAATCCCATCTCTTGATTCTTTCTGCACCACTTGTGCTTCTTTCTGCACCCCTCTTCCCTCTTTCTGCACCCCTCTTGCCTCCTTCTGCACCTCTGTTCCTTCTTTCTGCACTTCTTTTGTTTCTTTCTGCACCTCTCTTGCTTCTTTCTACACCCCTCTTGCCACTTTCTCCACCCCTCTTCCCCCTTTTTGCATCTCTGTTGCTTCTTTCTGCACTTCTCTTGCCTCTTTCTCCACTCCTCATCCCTCTATCTGCACCTCTGTTTCTTTTTTCTGCACTTCTCTTGCTTCTTTCTTCACCTCTGTCTCTTTCTGCAACCCTTGTGCCTCATTCTGTACCCCTCTCCCCTCTTTCCGTACCCCTCTTGCCTCTTTCTGCACCTCTGTTCCTTCTTTCTGCACTTTTTTTGTTTCTTTCTGCAACTCTCTTGCTTCTTTCTGCACGCCTCTTGCTTCTTTCTCTATCCCTCGTGCCTCTTTCACACCACTCTTTTCTCTTTCTGCACCCCTCTTGCCTCTTTCTGCACCTCTGTTCCTTCTTTCTGCATCTCTGTTGCTTCTTTCTGCATTTCTTTTGCTTCTTTCTGCATCTCTCTTGCTTCTTTCTTCACCCCTCGTGACTCTATCCGCACCCCTCATCCCCCTTTCTGCACTCATCTTGCCTCTTTCTGCACCTCTGTTCCTTCTTTCTGCACTTCTTTTGTTTCTTTCTGCACCTCTCTCTTCTTTCTGCACCCCTTTTGCCTCTTTCTGCACCCCTCTTGCCTCTTTCTACATCTCTGTTCCTTCTTTCTGCACTTCTTTTGTTTCTTTCTGCAGCTCTCTTGCTTCTTTCTGCACCCCTTGCCTCTTTCTCCACCCCTCTTTCCTCTTTCTTCACCTCTGTTACCTCTTTCTGCACCTCTGTTCCTTCTTTCTGCACTTCTTTTGTTGCTTGCTGCACATCTCTTGCTTCTTTCTGCACCCCTCGTGCCTCTTTCTGCACCCCTCTTTCCTCTTTTGCACCCCTCTTGCCTCTTTCTGCACCTCTGTTGCTTCTTTCTTCACTACTCTTGCTTCTTTCTGCATATCTTTGCCTCTTTTTGCACCACTCGTGCTTCTTTCTTCACCACACTTCCCTCTTTCTGCACCCCTCTTGCCTCTTTCTGCACCCCTGTTCCTTCTTTCTGCTCTTCTTTTGTTTCTTTCTGCACCTCTCTTGCTTCTTTCTGCACCCCTCTTGCCACTTTCTCTACCCCTCATCCCTCTTTCTGCACCTCTGTTGCTTCTTTCTACACTTCTCTTGCTTCTCTCTGCACCTCTGTACCTTCTTTCTGCAAACCTTGTGCCTCTTTCTGCACCCCTCTTCCCTCTTTTGGCACCCCTCTTGCCTCTTTCTGCACCTCTGTTCCTTCTTTCTGTACTTCTTTTGTTTCTTTCTGCACTCTCTTGCTTCTATCTGCACTCCTCTTGCTTCTTTCTTTACCCCTCGTGCCTCTTTCACACCCCTCTTCCCTCTTTCTGCACTCCTCTTGCCTCTTTCTGCACCACTCTTGCCTCTTTCTGCACCTCTGTTCCTTCTTTCTGCACTTCTTTTCTTGCTTTCTGTACCTCTCTTGTTTCTTTCTTTATCCCACTTGCCTCTTTCTCCACTCCCCCTTTCTGCATCTCTGTTGCTTCTTTATGCACTTCTCTTGCTTCTTTCTGCACCCCTCTTGCGACTTTCTCCACCCCTGTTCCCCCTTTTTGCATCTCTGTTGCTTCTTTCTGCACTTCTCTTGCCTCTTTCTCCACCCCTCATCCCTCTTTCTGCACCTCTGTTGCTTCTTTCTACACTTCTCTTGCTTCTCTCTGCACCTCTCAACCTTCTTTCTGCAAACCTTGTGCCTCTTTCTGCACCCCTCTTCCCTCTTTCGGCACCCCTCTTGCCTCTTTCTGCACCTCTGTTCCTTCTTTCTGTGCTTCTTTTGTTTCTTTCTGCAACTCTCTTGCTTCTTTCTGCACTCCTCTTGCTTCTTTCTGCACCCCTCGTGCCTCTTTCACACCCATCTTCCCTCTTTCTGCACCCCTCTTGCCTCTTTCTGCACCTCTGTTCCTTCTTTCTGCACTTCTTTTCTTGCTTTCTGTACCTCTCCTGCTTCTTTCTGCACCCCTCATGCCTCTTTCTGCACCCTCTTCCCTCTTTCTGCACTTCTATTGCCTCTATCTGCACCTCTGTTGCTTCTTTCTGCACTTCTTTTGTTTCTTTCTGCACCCCTCTTGCCTCTTTCTGCACCTCTGTTCCTTCTTTCTGCTGTTTTGTTTCTTTCTGCAACTCTCTTGCTGCTTTCTGCACCCCCTTGCCTCTTTCTCCACCCCTCTTCCCTCTTTCTTCACCCCTGTTGCCTCTTTCTGCACCTCTGTTCCTTCTTTCTGCACTTCTTTTGTTTCTTGCTGCACATCTCTTGCTTCTTTCTGCACCCCTCGTGTCTCTTTCTGCACCCTTCTTCCCTCTTTTTGCATCCCTCTTGCCTCTTTCTGCACCTCTGTTGCTTCTTTCTGCAATACTCTTGCTTCTTTCTGCACTACTCTTGCTTCTTTCTGCACGTCTTTGCTTCTTTCTGCACCACTCGTGCTTCTATCTGCACCCCTCTTCCCTCTTTCTACACCCCACTTACCTCTTTCTGCACCTCTGTTCCTTCTTTCTGCTCTTCTTTTGTTTCTTTCTGTACCTCTCTTACTTTTTTCTGCACCCCTCTTGCCACTTTCACCACCCCTGTTCCCCCTTTTTGCATTTCTGTTGCTTCTTTCTGCAATTCTCTTGCCTCTTTCTCCACCCCTCATTCCTCTTTCTGCAACCCTTGTGCCTCTTTCTGCACCCCTCTTCCCTCTTTCTTCACCCTTCTTGCCTTTTTCTGCACCTCTGTTCCTTCTTTCTGCACATCTTTTGTTTCTTTCTATAACTCTCTTGCTTCTTTCTGCACCCCTCTTGCTTCTTTCTGCACCCATCGTGCATCTTTCACACCGCTCTTCCCTGTTTCTGCACCCCTCTAACCTCGTTCTGCAGCTCTGTTCCTTCTTTCTGCACTTATTATGTTTCTTTCTGTACCTCTCTTGTTTCTTTCTGTATCCCTCTTGCCTCTTTCTCCACCCCACTTCCCCATTTCTGCATCTCTGTTGCTTCTTTATGCACTTCTCTTGCTTCTTTCTGTACCACTCTTGCTTCTTTCTCCACCCATCGTGCCTCTTTCGGCACCTCCCTTCCCTCTTTCGGCACTCCTCTTGCCTCTTTCTGCACCTCTGTTGCTTCTTTCTGCACTTCTTTTGTTTCTTTCTGTAAACCTCTTGCCCCTTTCTGCACCTCTGTTCCTTCTTTCTGCACTTCTTTTGTTTCTTTCTGCACCTCTTGCTTCTTTCTACACCCCTTATGCCTCTTTCTGCACCCCTCTTGCCTCTTTCTGCACCTCTGTTCCTTCTTTTTGCACTTCTTTTGTTTCTTTCTGCAGCTCTCTTGCTTCTTTCTGCACCCCCTTGCCTCTTTCTACACCCCTCTTCAGTCTATCTTCACCCCTGTTGAATCTTTCTGCAACTCTGTTCCTTCTTTCTGCACTTCTTTTGTTTCTTGCTGCACCTCTCTTATTTCTTTCTGCACCCCTCTTGAATATTTCTCTACCCCTGTACCCCCTTTTTGCATCTCTGTGGCTTCTTTCTACACTTCTCTTGCCTCTCTCTGCACCTCTGTCCCTTCTTTCTGCAAACCTTGTGCCTCTTTCTGCACACCTCTTCCCTCTTTCTGTACCCCTCTTGCCTCTATGCACCTCTGTTCCTTCTTTCTGCACTTCTTTTGTTTCTTTCTGCAACTCTCTTGCTTCTATCTGCACTCCTCTTGCTTCTTTCTGCACCCCTCGTGCCTCTTTCACACGCCTCTTCCCTCTTTCTGCACTCCTCTTGCCTCTTTCTGCACCCCTCTTGCCTCTTTCTGCACCTCTGTTCCTTCTTTCTGCACTTCTTTTCTTGCTTTCTGTACCTCTCTTGTTTCTTTCTTTATCCCTCTTGCCTCTTTCTCCACTCCACTGCCCCCTTTCTGCACCTCTGTTCCTTCTTTCTGCACTTTTTTTGTTTCTTTCTGCAACTCTCTTGCTTCTTTCTGCACGCCTCTTGCTTCTTTCTCTATCCCTCGTGCCTCTTTCACACCACTCTTTTCTCTTTCTGCACCCCTCTTGCCTCTTTCTGCACCTCTGTTCCTTCTTTCTGCATCTCTGTTGCTTCTTTCTGCATTTCTTTTGCTTCTTTCTGCATCTCTCTTGCTTCTTTCTTCACCCCTCGTGACTCTATCCGCACCCCTCATCCCCCTTTCTGCACTCATCTTGCCTCTTTCTGCACCTCTGTTCCTTCTTTCTGCACTTCTTTTGTTTCTTTCTGCACCTCTCTCTTCTTTCTGCACCCCTTTTGCCTCTTTCTGCACCCCTCTTGCCTCTTTCTACATCTCTGTTCCTTCTTTCTGCACTTCTTTTGTTTCTTTCTGCAGCTCTCTTGCTTCTTTCTGCATCCCCTTGCCTCTTTCTCCACCCCTCTTTCCTCTTTCTTCACCTCTGTTACCTCTTTCTGCACCTCTGTTCCTTCTTTCTGCACTTCTTTTGTTGCTTGCTGCACATCTCTTGCTTCTTTCTGCACCCCTCGTGCCTCTTTCTGCACCCCTCTTTCCTCTTTTTGCACCCCTCTTGCCTCTTTCTGCACCTCTGTTGCTTCTTTCTTCACTACTCTTGCTTCTTTCTGCATATCTTTGCCTCTTTTTGCACCACTCGTGCTTCTTTCTTCACCACACTTCCCTCTTTCTGCACCCCTCTTGCCTCTTTCTGCACCTCTGTTCCTTCTTTCTGCTCTTCTTTTGTTTCTTTCTGCACCTCTCTTGCTTCTTTCCGCACCCCTCTTGCCACTTTCTCCACCCCTCATCCCTCTTTCTGCACCTCTGTTACTTCTTTCTACACTTCTCTTGCTTCTCTCTGCACCTCTGTACCCTCTTTCTGCAAACCTTGTGCCTCTTTCTGCACCCCTCTTCCCTCTTTCAGCACCCCTCTTGCCTCTTTCTGCACCTCTCTTCCTTCTTTCTGTGCTTCTTTTGTTTCTTTCTGCAACTCTCTTGCTTCTTTCTGCACTCCTCTTGCTTCTTTCTGCACCCCTCGTGCCTCTTTCACACCCCTCTTCCCTCTTTCTGCACCCCTCTTGCCTCTTTCTGCACCCCTCTTGCCTCTTTCTGCACCTCTGTTCCTTCTTTCTGCACTTCTTTTCTTGCTTTCTGTACCTCTCCTGCTTCTTTCTGCACCCCTCATGCCTCTTTCTGCACCCTCTTTCCTCTTTCTGCACTCCTATTGCCTCTATCTGCACCTCTGTTGCTTCTTTCTGCACTTCTTTTGTTTCTTTCTGCACCCCTTTTGCCTCTTTCTGCACCTCTGTTCCTTCTTTCTGCTCTTTTGTTTCTTTCTGCAACTCTCTTGCTGCTTTCTGCACCCTCTTGCCTCTTTCTCCACCCCTCTTCCCTCTTTCTTCACCCCTGTTGCCTCTTTCTGCACCTCTGTTCCTTCTTTCTGCACTTCTTTTGTTTCTTGCTGCACATCTCTTGCTTCTTTCTGCACCCCTCGTGTCTCTTTCTGCACCCTTCTTCCCTCTTTTTGCATCCCTCTTGCCTCTTTCTGCACCTCTGTTGCTTCTTTCTGCACTACTCTTGCTTCTTTCTGCACTACTCTTGCTTCTTTCTGCACCTCTTTGCTTCTTTCTGCACCACTCGTGCTTCTATCTGCACCCCTCTTCCCTCTTTCTACACCCCACTTGCCTCTTTCTGCACCTCTGTTCCTTCTTTCTGCTCTTCTTTTGTTTCTTTCTGTACCTCTCTTACTTTTTTCTGCACCCCTCTTGCCACTTTCTCCGCCCCTGTTTCCCCTTTTTGCATTTCTGTTGCTTCTTTCTGCAATTCTCTTGCCTCTTTCTCCACCCCTCATTCCTCTTTCTGCAACCCTCGTGCCTCTTTCACACCCCTCTTCCCTCTTTCTGCAACACTCGTGCCTCTTTCACACCCCTCTTCCCTCTTTCTGCACCCCTCCTGCTTCTTTCTGCACCCCTCATGCCTCTTTCTGCACCCTCTTCCCTCATTCTGCACTCCTATTGCCTCTATCTGCACCTCTGTTGCTTCTTTCTGCACTTCTTTTGTTCTTTCTGCACCCCTCTAGCCTCTTTCTGCACCTCTGTTCCTTCTTTCTGCTCTTCTTTTGTTTCTTTCTGCAACTCTCTTGCTGCTTTCTGCACCCTCTTGCCTCTTTCTCCACCCCTCTTCCCTCTTTCTTCACCCCTGTTGCCTCTTTCTGCACCTCTGTTCCTACTTTCTGCACTTCTTTTGTTTCTTGCTACACATCTCTTGCTTCTTTCTGCACCCCTCGTATCTCTTTCTGCACCATTTTTCCCTCTTTTTGCATCCCTCTTGCTTCTTTCTGCACTACTCTTGCTTCTTTCTGCACCTCTTTGCTTCTTTCTGCACCACTCGTGCTTCTTTCTGCACCCCTCTTCCCTCTTTTTACACCCCACTTGCCTCTTTCTGCACCTCTGTTCCTTCTTTCTGCTCTTCTTTTGTTTCTTTCTGTACCTCTCTTACTTCTTTCAGCACCCCTCTTGCCACTTTCTCCACCCCTGTTCCCCCTTTTGCATTTCTGTTGCTTCTTTCTGCTCTTCTCTTGCCTCTTTCTCCACCCCTCATTCCTCTTTCTTCAACCATTGTGCCTCTTTCTGCACCCCTCTTCCCTCTTTCTGCACCCTTCTTGCCTCTTTCTGCACCTCTGTTCCTTCTTTCTGCACTTCTTTTGTTTCTTTTTATAACTCTCTTGCTTCTTTCTGCACCCCTCTTGCTTCTTTCTGCACCCATCGTGCATCTTTCCCACCGCTCTTCCCTGTTTCTGCACCCCTCTAACCTCGTTCTGCAGCTCTGTTCCTTCTTTCTGCACTTATTATGTTTCTTTCAGTACCTCTCTTGTTTCTTTCTGTATCCCTCTTGCCTCTTTCTCCACCCCACTTCCCCATTTCTGCATCTCTGTTGCTTCTTTATGCACTTCTCTTGCTTATTTCTGTACCACTCTTGCTTCTTTCTCCACCCCTCGTGCCTCTTTCTGCTCCTCCCTCCCCTCTTTCAGCACTCCTCTTGTCTCTTTCTGCACCCCTCCTGCTTCTTTCTGCACCCCTCATGCCTCTTTCTGCACCCTCTTCCCTCTTTCTGCACTCCTATTGCCTCTATCTGCACCTCTGTTGCTTCTTTCTGCACTTCTTTTGTTCTTTCTGCACCCCTCTAGCCTCTTTCTGCACCTCTGTTCCTTCTTTCTGCTCTTCTTTTGTTTCTTTCTGCAACTCTCTTGCTGCTTTCTGCACCTCCTTGCCTCTTTCTCCACCCCTCTTCCCTCTTTCTTCACCCCTGTTGCCTCTTTCTGCACCTCTGTTCCTACTTTCTGCACTTCTTTTGTTTCTTGCTGCACATCTCTTGCTTCTTTCTGCACCCCTCGTATCTCTTTCTGCACCATTTTTCCCTCTTTTTGCATCCCTCTTGCTTCTTTCTGCACTACTCTTGCTTCTTTCTGCACCTCTTTGCTTCTTTCTGCACCACTCGTGCTTCTTTCTGCACCCCTCTTCCCTCTTTTTACACCCCACTTGCCTCTTTCTGCACCTCTGTTCCTTCTTTCTGCTCTTCTTTTGTTTCTTTCTGTACCTCTCTTACTTCTTTCAGCACCCCTCTTGCCACTTTCTCCACCCCTGTTCCCCCTTTTTGCATTTCTGTTGCTTCTTTCTGCACTTCTCTTGCCTCTTTCTCCACCCCTCATTCCTCTTTCTTCAACCCTTGTGCCTCTTTCTGCACCCCTCTTCCCTCTTTCTGCACCCTTCTTGCCTCTTTCTGCACCTCTGTTCCTTCTTTCTGCACTTCTTTTGTTTCTTTTTATAACTCTCTTGCTTCTTTCTGCACCCCTCTTGCTTCTTTCTGCACCCATCGTGCATCTTTCCCACCGCTCTTCCCTGTTTCTGCACCCCTCTAACCTCGTTCTGCAGCTCTGTTCCTTCTTTCTGCACTTATTATGTTTCTTTCAGTACCTCTCTTGTTTCTTTCTGTATCCCTCTTGCCTCTTTCTCCACCCCACTTCCCCATTTCTGCATCTCTGTTGCTTCTTTATGCACTTCTCTTGCTTATTTCTGTACCACTCTTGCTTCTTTCTCCACCCCTCGTGCCTCTTTCTGCTCCTCCCTCCCCTCTTTCAGCACTCCTCTTGTCTCTTTCTGCACCTCTGTTGCTTCTTTCTGCCCTTCTTTTGTTTCTTTCTGGACCCCTCTTGCCTCTTTCTGCACCTCTGTTCCTTCTTTATGCACTTCTTTTGTTTCTTTCTGCACCTCTCGCTTCTTTCTGCACCCCTTATGCCTTTTCCTGCACCCCTCTTTCCTCTTTCTGCACCTCTGTTCCTTCTTTTTGCACTTCTTTTGTTTCATTCTGCAGCTCTCTTGCTTCTTTATGCACCCCCTTGCATCTTTCTATACCCCTCTTCACTCTATCTTCACCCCTGTTGAATCTTTCTGCACCTCTGTTCCTTCTTTCTGCACTTCTTTTGTTTCTTGCTGTGCCTCTCTTGTTTCTTTCTGCACCCCTCTTGCCTATTTCTCTACCCCTGTTCCCCCTTTTTGCATCTCTGTGGCTTCTTTCTGCACTTCTCTTGTTTCTCTCTGCACCTCTGTCCCTTCTTTCTGCAAACCTTGTGCCTCTTTCTGCACCCCTCTTCCCTCTTTCTGCACCCCTCTTGCCTCTCTGCACCTCTGTTCCTTCTTTCTGCACTTCTTTTGTTTCTTTCTGCAACTCTCTTGCTTCTTTCTGCACTCCTCTTGCTTCTTTCTGCACCCCTCGCGCCTCTTTCACACCCCTCTTCCCTCTTTCTGCACACCTCTTGCCTCTTTCTGCACCTCTGTTCCTTTTTTGTGCACTTCTTTTGTTGCTTTCTGCACCTCTCTTGTTTCTTTCTTTATCCCTCTTGCCTCTTTCTCCACTCCACTTCCCCTTTCTGCATCTCTGTTGCTTCTTTATGTACTTCTCTTGCTTTTTCTGTACCTCTTTTGCTTCTTTCTGCACCCCTCGTGCCTCTTTCTGTACCCCTCTTCCCTCTTTCTGTACTCCTCTTGCATCTTTCTGCACCTCTGTTCCTTCTTTCTGCTCTTCTTTTGTTTCTTTCTGCAACTCTCTTGCTTCTTTCTGCACCCCCTTGCATCTTTCTTTACCCCTCTTCCCTCTTTCTTCACCCCTGTTGCCTCTTTCTGCACCTCTGTTCCTTCTTTCTGCACTTCTTTTGTTGCTTGCTGCACATCTCTTGCTTCTTTCTTTACCCCTCGTGCCTCTTTCTGCACCCCTCATTCCTCTTTTTGCACCCCTCTTGCTTCTTTCTGCACCTCTGTTGCTTCTTTCTTCACTACTCTTGCTTCTTTCTGCACATCTTTGCTTCTTTTTGCACCACTTTTGCTTCTTTCTGCACCACACTTCCCTCTTTCTGCACCCCTCTTGCCTCTTGCCTCTTTCTGCACCTCTGTTCCTTCTTTCTGCTCTTCTTTTGTTTCTTTCTGCACCTCTCTTGATTCTTTTTGCACCCCTCTTGCCACTTTCTCCACCCCTGTACCCCCTTTTTGCATCTCTGTTGCTTCTTTCTGCACTTCTCTTGCCTCTTTCTCCACCCCTCATCCCTCTTTCTGCACCTCTGTTGCTTCTTTCTAACTTCTCTTGCCTCTTTCTCCACCCATCCCTCTTTCTGCAACCCTTGTCCTTCTTTCTGCACCCCTCAACAGAGATACAAAAAGGGGGAACAGGGGTGGAGAAAGTGGTGAGAGGGGTACAGAAAGAAGCAAGAGAGGTGCAGAAAGAAACAAAAGAAAAGCAGAAAGAAGGACCAGGGGTACAGAAAGAGGGAAGAGGGGTGCAGAAAGAAGCATGAGTGGTGCAGAAAGAAGCAAGAGAGGTTTTTTATTTTTTTTATTATTGTATTTTATTGATTTTTAAACACACAATAACATACTGCACTTGGTACTGCGAATCAATAGTCTGGAAAGAATATCACAATATATATCATAACATAAAACTAAAAAACTAATTAATAAAGCACAAAAGAGCCACAGCAGTATTCACAGAAGATGCCGATAGACACAACAAAAGCTTATGCATACATTAGATCTTATATCAATTTGTTTACACAGTGAATCACCAGATACAATCCTTATCGCAGCAGCTAAGTCCAACTAACAAGATGAGGTGTCAGCCGAGACAGTGGGCTGATCAGTAGTTGACATGGCCTTCCCCGCTAAGTATGTCTGATACAATCCCCAAACATTCTTAGGTCGACTCTGGGGAGGGAGTAGTTCACTATAGAGCTCAGTCTGTGTATTGCAGTATAGCATGTCACGTGACCACTCCTGTAGTGTGGGAAAGGGCCCCGTGCCCATCGCATCGCAACCCTTCGTTTCGCAATCAATAGACCTATATCAACCAGTCTTCGGATGTCTTTCTTTATTTGCTTGGTATAACCCAATAATACGATCAAAGGATCTGGGGACAAAGGAACCTCTGTAATAATACTCAATTCCTGAAATACCTGATTCCAAAATCTAGCCACCATGGGACACAGCCAGGTCACATGAAGGAAATCTGCCATTTGCGCTTTGCACCTGTCACACTCAGCTGTCTCGCGCAACCCATATCGAAATAGCCGAGCAGGCGTGTAATAGACCCTCTGTAAATATTTAAAGTGGATCAGCCGATGCCGACCATTTAGGGAGATACTCTGTGTCGCTTCACAGCAGTAACCCCAGGGGTCGTCATCTATAACCAAATCTAAGTCGGTTTGCCACTCCAACCGTGACTTAGTGTAGAAATTCTTACGATAACTTTGCACTATTCCGTAGCTGTTGGACACTAATCTATGAGGAGACTGTAATTTCAATAGTAAGTTGAAGGGCGCTACCTCCAGTGGCTCCTCCATTTCGTTTCCAAGGAGCTCACACAAAGCGTGTCGCACCCTGTGGTATTGAAATTGTACCAAGGGAGTGGCATCATGGCCATCAATGGCCACCTCAGTCCACGTACGAACCCTACCGTCCAGAAAGAAGACCTCGGCCTTGGTCATATTAATGGCGTTCAATGCTTTGAGTACCGCTCGGTCACCACACACAGACAGCCAGGTGCACCACTCCAGTGGGGCTATTGGTGAATAAAATATACTGCTCGCTTGTCTTTTCAGCAGATCATGCCATGCGCGTACCGTGGAGTTAATTGAGTCTAAAACACCCGTGCGACGATCAGGTGAATAAAATAAGCGTGTGGGAAGAGCAGCAGGGGAGACAGCTACTTTTTCTTAATGTAGGTGTGGAGGGTCTAAATGTTGATGAACCCAGTGGAACGCATGGCTGCTTTGTGCCACTCTGTAATAAAGATCCATATCTGGGGCACCCAGACCCCCTAAGCCATAAGGAAGAGTAAGCACCTTCCACTGGGCCCGCGGCTGCTTTCTCGCCCAAGCCAACCTGGTCAGTATGGAAGTGATTGATTTAAAAAAAATGGTCTGGGAGGACCATAGGAATATTTGAAAACCGAAGCAGAAACTGTGGGAGGACGACCATTTTCATCAGCGATATTCGCCCCTGCAAAGAGATAGGCAGCCATATCCAACGTTCCACATCCTCCTCTAGTTTAGAAACAGCCCGGCCATAATTTTCCCTAAATATTATCTCTGGATTTGTGTGGATCTGAATACCTAGATACCTCACTGTATCAGTAGTCCAAGTCAATGGGAAATCCATTGCGGGAGGGGTAGTGCACTTGGTCAAGGGAAATATGATTGACTTAGTCCAGTTTATTTTCAGTCCGGAGAGCTTACCAAATCACACTACTTCCCTGAGGACTGGGGACAGATTAGCCTCTGGATTTCTAATATAAAGCAGGGTATCGTCTGCATAGGACGACACTATTAAATTGTAATCGGGGAAACGGATGCCCCGGAATCCATGGTATTCCCTAAGCGTGCATGCTAGCGGTTCCTCAACTACAGCATACAGTAAAGGGGATAGAGGGCATCCCTGCCTAGTGCCTCTGGAAAGTTTCACGGGAGCAGTTACCATGTCACCAATTCGGATTCTGGCAGAAGGAGAGGAATAGAGCACCGCTACCAATCTGATAAAGATTTCACCCACCCCCATCCTACGTAATACTGCCCCCATAAATGCCCATTCTACCGAGTCGAATGCTTTTTCAGCGTCTAAAAAGACTGCAGTAGCACTAACCCTGGGTTGACATGTTGAAGCGTCCCAAAAAACAGTGCGTAAATTATATGTTAGATTCGGCCCGGGTACAAAGTCCGCTTGTTCCGTACAGGCCAATGTCGAAACTAGGGGCGCAAGACGATTAGCTAAAATCTTATCATATATTTTGGTGTCTACATTTAGTAATGACAGAGGGCGAAACGAGGCTCATTCGTCGTAGGGCTTGCCGGGCTTCAAAAGAGTGACGATCATGGCCTCTTTCATTGAAGGGGGCAACTCTCCTGCGTCACTAATCTCCTCAAATAGCGTTACCATATGGGTGACTAAGAGGTCCCTGAATTCCTTGTAAAACGCCACCGTTAGGCCATCCTGACCCGGGGCACTACCCGATCGCATATTTCTCAAAGCCTCATGGACCTCCCAGGCTTCCAGGGGCCTCTTCAAATATTCACGATGTTCATTCGTAAGCCATGGAAGTTTTATATGTTCCAGATAGTCCTGGATTAGGCTCTCGTCTACCTGTGCTCGGGATCGGTAAAGTTCTGTGTAATACTGCCTGAACTGGTCTGCTATGGCTTCCGGGTCACTCAGTAATTCTCCTCCCTCAGATCTAACTGCCGTGATCCTGGAGGTATCGCCCCTATGCCGTAATAACGCCGCGAGTGTCGCTCCCGGGCGTTGTCCCTCCCCGTAGCTTCTGGCCACAGCATATTTACCCATATGTTTGACTTCACGATCGGCCTCTGCATGATACTCTTCCAGTGTCTTTTTCAACTCCTCCTCATTATGAGCTGACCTATCACGCCTCAAGCCCAATTCCAGCTCAGCCAGGCATTTTTCCAGGGTAGCCATTCTACCTCTAATAGCACGCAATACTCCTGAGTGTTTAGAGATCGCAATGCCTCTAATGTAGACTTTAAAAGTTTCCCAAACTGTGGCAAACCTGGGAACGGAACCTACATTGTTGTCGAAGAAGTCCTCTATAGCGTCAGAGATATCTGCCTTGAAAACATCATCGAGCAGTGAATATGGAGGAAATCGCCATGTAAATGGGGGAGGCTTTTTCTGCGGGCATCGCAGTACTAGCAGAATGGGTGCATGATCCGATAGGGTGCGGGGATGAACCTTGCAGTCCCTAACCTCCGAGTAGTGACCGCTTGCCAATAGCCATTAATCTATTCTAGTATGAAGCTCATGTGGGGCGGAGTAGTGTGTAAAACCCCCTTGTTCTGGGAATCGTGTGCGCCTCACATCTACCAAATCCAGACGAATCATGGCATCAGCTACAGCGTTCGCCAAGGCAGAAGTGCGCCTGATAGGACCCCCGACCTGTCTAAAGACGGATCAAGTACACAGTTAAAATCACCCCCCACCAACAGCGGCAGTGAGGTAGTGACCGAAGGGCATGTAAAAATGGAGTGATAAAACTGTGGGTGATCATAATTAGGCCCATATACATTAATTACTATTAAGTCTAGGCCTTTCCCAGTACACGTGGAAATAGTGTACCGCCCCTCCACATCAGCGAGCACCAGGTCAAGCTTAATGCCTGATTTCAGATTGACTCACGTGAGCACCCCCCTGGCATGAGTCGAGAACCCAGCAGCATGAAAGGACCCTTGTAACGTCCTCTGCGTGAGGAACTTGCTGTCTGCCGGAAGGTGGGTTTCCTGCAACAGGGCGATGTCTATTGTGTGTCGTTTCAGATATGCAATGACATTACGTACCTTGCGGTGATTGTTAAGGTCTCTGACATTCCACGTCAGGGCTCTGAGCATGTGCTTATCAGCCTGAGTCATCACAAGGTGATCTGGGGATCTATGATGTGCCTGGCTATCTTCGTGATGTACGGTCTTGTCACTTGCCTAAAATGCTCTGTAGTATCAGTACTCACTCTGTGGCTCAAAAAACAAACAACAAAAAACTCCCTCCCCCTTCCACGTTGCATCGCCCCCTACTGGACACAAACGAGATCCCCCCCTTCCCCAATACTCAAATTAAGACAGCACAGCGCCATCAGGTGGAGCACACACAGGTGCAGATGTTGCAGCTCCTTTAAAAACTCTCTCTACAAAACCGAGTGAGTGTAATAGCCATTGAAATAACAAAGAAGGCATTCTGTACTGCTCTACAATAAAACAATTCCTAGCAGGGATACACCATGTTCCTAAAAGAAACTGCGCGCTGCCAAAACAGAGCTCATCATAGTCCTATTATGGAAAAACAATACAGTTTCCTGCTGTCGTCTATAACCTTGCCCCGCAGAGTATAATTGACAACATTGGAGTATATAGAACTGGGCTGACAGGGCCCTGCTGTGCGGGCGCAACAAAAGAAAAAACCATGACAACCAGTATTTTGTGTCAAAATCCAACCAGGTCATGCGCACACTGCTCTCACTGGGAGGGGGTGCCAGCACAAGTACAAACAGAAAGCGCCTGTGTAGCCTAGTTACCAACATGGAGAAACCACTATTACTAACATGGTCAGACATATTCACAGCTATAATCCGTCCAGCATAAATATCCAAAATCTACATTCCCCGCAGACCCAAGCCCCTCCATTCCGCTCCTCCCCCACCACATTCAAGACCTGTCGGAATCATGATGTTAAGTTCCATTTCAATCATTTTCATCCATTGTGCCCCCCGCCGCTCCCTGCAACTGTTCAGAGTCCGTATTGCATTGCTGAGTTTTGGAGTATTCTTTCAAAGCTTTCTGCAAGGTTTTAGGTTTGAGAAAAAATCCTTAAAACGCCATTCATAGTCACTCTGAGACGTGTAGGGTAAAGCATAGCATAGTCAAGGTCTTGGGCACGCAGGGCACGCTTCAGCGGAGCAAATTGCCTCCACGCTTTCTGGACTCTGGCCGTGAAGTCAGGAAACAGCGAGATAGGAGAGTCCTCATATTGTAGGTTTCTAATTTCTCTGGCTCTTTTCAGGGCCGCATCCCTATCTCTGTAGTTCAGGAGTTTAGCGATAATCTGGCGTGGTGGAGCACCCGGTGGGGGTCTGGGGCCCAAAGAGCGATGTGCGCATTTGATCTCACACATGGAGGAGAAGACTTCTCGGCCCAGAAGGGTCACTAAGAGGGACTCGATGAACAGTTCCATGTTCCCTGTGGCAATCAACTCTGGAATGCCAGTTATTTGTATGTTGCTTCTCAGTGATCTGGCTTCCAAATCCTCCGCTTTATCTTCCAACAGTGTAAGGGCCTTGGTCATCTTTTTTTGCGCCACATTGGTTTCCGTGTGGGCCTCCTCCACCTCCGTAACCCGCCTCTCCGTCATGTCAAGCCTCTCAGAGTGCTTGTCAAGACATTCTGACATACGGTCCATACGATATACCAAAGAGTCTATTTTTCCTTCAATTGAGTTTAGACTTGACTGCATAGTAGCTAGAATTTGGCGGAGATCCGCAGGCGTACCATCCGACACATCATACTGTTCTGGGGGGGATGGAGTGTCCCCCGACTCCTTGGTGCGCATCTTTCATTGCTCGAATGGAAGCTTGGTCTAGCTCCTGTCCACCTTCCCCATCTCCAGTGGGACAACGCTGTTCGCCGTCGAGCAGAATTCCACCCCCACAGAGAGGCACACTGAATGGACATGTAACAATGGAGACACTGCACACGGCAAGGAGGGATGAGTGCGCCCCCATGCACTGTGCAGGACCAAGCAGCAGGAGGACCACTAGAGAGTGGTGGAGGTATGTGCAGGCTGCTTCAGGGCCCGGTCAGCATTACTCAGTGCACCAGAACCACTGTCCAGCAATTAGAAGTCATCACCCAGGCCCACACCCCCAACACAGCAAGCGGCCACTTGGAGAAAGGAGGATATCTGGGCACCTTCCAGGGGCCTACTCACATAGCAGACAACTGACCAGGGCTCTCCGTGGATTCCAGGCTTGGGGGCTACATCACCCCTCTAGGGACGTATATAGACTGCAGGGCTATCAGGAACAGCGTCTACGTGCAAAGCAGCACCCGGCAAACTGGGAACAAAGGACACGGGCAGTCACACAGCACCGATCGTGGCAGTTCAAATCACGTCTCTGACGCACTCACATAAGCAGTGCACTACCGCAGGAGGGCCAGACGCAGCCCGCTCCAGCTCCTCGGCAGGTCGCACGCACCACGTGTGGCAGGGGAGATCTCCGACTCGCCAGTAGGCCTCTTCCCGGGATCACGGTAGGCCCTCAACGCTGCCCCCAGCAGGCTCAGGCACGCCCCAGGTCAGGCACCAGGCAGGGAACACTCACCAGTGGCCGCTGCCCCCGGTAGAGCCCACTCTCTCCTAGGTGGAGTCCCTAGACAGCGACGTCTCCGCGGACGGGGAAACAGGCACACCCTCACCGCTGAGGCGTTCCCCGGACAGCACACCTCGCTCCGCTGCAGGCCGCAATGTCGGTCGGTACAGGCCGCAACTTTACGGCCAATATATCAGGGCCTCCGCTTCACGTAACACAGCCTCCGTAGCATGAAACGATGCCGGAGCACTTCTGACACCCTGTGTAGACAATGCAAGCTGGAGCAGGGAACAAAAATGCCAGGATAATGCAGGATAATTGGTATGGCTCAGAGGAGCTCCACTACCGCGCTGCCATTTTGCGAGCCGGCAAGCTCCGCCCCCCTCAAGAAGCAAGAGAGGTGCTGAAAAAAGCAAGAGTAGTGCAGAAAGAAGCAACAGAGGTGCAGAAAGAGGCAAGAGGGTTGCAAAAAGAGGGAAGAGGAGTGCAGAAAGAGGCACGAGGGGTGCAGAAAGAAGCAAGAGATGTGCAGAAAGAAACAAAAGAAGTGCAGAAAGAAGGAACAGAGGTGCAGAAAAAGGCAACAGGGGTGAAGAAAGAGGGAAGAGGGGTGGATAAAGAGGCAAGGGGTGCAGAAAGAAGCAAGAGAGCTGCAGAAAGAAACAAAAGAAGTGCAGAAAGAAGCAACAGAGGTGCAGAAAGAGACAAGAGGGGAACAGAAAGAGGGAAGAAGGGTGCAGAAAGAGGCACAAGGGTTGCAGAAAGAAGGGACAGAGGTGCAGAAAGAGGCAAGAGAAGTGCAGAAAGAAGCAACAGAGATGCAGAAAGGGGGAAGAGGGATGGAGAAAGAGGCAAGAGGGGTGCAGAAAGAAGCAAGAGAGGTACAGAAAGAAACAAAAGAAGTGCAGAAAGCAGCAACAGAGGTGCATAAAGAGGCAAGTGGAGTGCCAAAAGAAGGAAGAGGGGTGCAGAATGAGGCATGAGGGGGGCAGAAAGAAGCAAGAGAGGTGCAGAAAGAAGCAACAGGGATGCAGAAAGGGGGAAGAGGGATGGAGCAAGAGGGGTGCAGAAAGAAGCAAGAGAGGTGCAGAAAGAAACATAAGAAGTGCAGAAAGAAGCAACAGAGGTGCAGAAAGAGGCAAGAGAAGTGCCGAAAGAAGGAAGAGGGGTGCAGAAAGAAGCAAGAGAGTTGCAGAAAGTAACAAAAGATGTGCAGAAAGAAGGGACAGTAGTGCAGAAAGAAGCAAGAGAAGTGCAGAAAGAAGCAACAGAGGTGCAGAAAGAGGGATGAAGGATGGAGAAAGAGGCAAGAGAAGTGCAGAAAGAAGCAACAGAGATGCAAAAAGGGGTAACAGGTATAGAGAAAATGGCAAGAGGGGTGCAGAAAGAAGCAAGAGAGGTGCAGAAAGAAGAAAGAATAGTGCAGAAAGAAGCAGCAGAGGTGCAGAAAGAGGCACGAGGGGTTCAAAAAGAGGGAAGAGGGATGCAGAAAGAGGCAAGGGGGTGCAGAAAGAAGCAAGAGAGCTACAGAAAGAAACAAAAGAAGGACAGAAAGAAGGAACAGAGATGCAGAAAGAGGCAAGAGGTGTGCAGAAAGAGGGAAGAGGGGTGAAGAAAGAGGCAAAAGGGGTGCAGAAAGAAGTGAGAGGTGCAAAAAGAAACAAAAGAAGTACAGAAAGAAGGAACAGAGGTGCATAAAGAGGCAAGAGGGGTACGGGAAGAGGGGTGTGATAGAGGCAGGAGGGCTGCAGAAAGAAGCAAGAGAGGTGCAGAAAGAAGCAACAGAGGTGCAGAATGAAGGAAGAGGGGTGGAGAAAGAGACAAGAGAGGTGAAGAAAGAAGCAACAGAGGTGCAGAAAGAGGGAAGAGGGGTGGAGAAAGAGGCAAGATGGACTCATAAAGTAACAAAAGAAGTGCAGAACGAAGGAACAAATGTGCAGAAAGAGGCAAGAGGAGTGCAGAAAGAGAAGAGGGGTGCAGAAAGAGGCACAAGGGATGCAGAAAGAAGCAAGAGAGGTGCAGAAAGACGCAAGATAAGTGAAGAAAGAAGCAACAGAGATGCAGAAAGAGATAAGAGGCGTGGAGAAAGAGGCAAGAGAAGTGCAGAAAGAAGCAACAGACATGCAGAAAGGGGAAAGAGGGGTGGAGAAAGGGGCAAGAGTGGTGCAGAAAGAAGAAAGAGTGGTGCAGAAAGAAAGAAAAGAAGTGCAGAAAGAAGGAACAGAGGTGCAGAAAGAGGCAGGAGGGTGCAGAAAGAGGGAAGAGGGGTGCAGAAAGAGGCAAGAAAGGTGCAGAAAGAGGCAAGAGGGGTGCACAAAGAAGCAAGTGAGGTGCAGAAAGAGGCAAAAGAGGTGCAGAAAGTAAAAGAGATGTGCAAAAAGAGGCAAGAGAAGTGCAGAAAAAGAAAGAAAGGCTTGCACACCATTAGTACCAATTTAAAAACCACATTTAGCAATAAGTAACAGGTGACCATTCTAGGTTTACAAAGGACCTTCACCACGCTGTAACACTTGTCGCTGCATTTTTTGTAACGTTTGAGCCGTTTGAGCTAGAAACAAGGCTTTTTTTGTTCAAATCTGCAGATTAGGCAGCAGATGATGGATTATGTGGCGAATGCGGAAAATGTATAATTGTGCGAAAGTCGGTGCATCCAAACAGATGCATAATTCCAGTGGCCCTGCTCATACCTCTGACTAGGTCCAGAAGTGTTCCTCAGTGATTCCTTCTTTTTTTTGTATCATTGAGTTCATAGTTTAGCTTCTATGGAAACGAGGAAGACTAAACCTGAGGTTACCACTCCACAACACAGACTACCATACCACATAATTACTCTCCATAACACATAATCCCATTCTACATAATTCCTATACACTAAATACTGCATACTTTATATCCACATAATTTCACTGCACAACATACCACATAATTCCACTACACACAACGTACATCCACTCCACTCCGAAAAACGTTAGTAAAAAACTTTTACATTTACAATGCCAATAGCTCTAACTCTTGCAAATGCGAAACCTATTACATTGCAAATGCTTCTTTAACTCGTAGTCGCGTTTGGACAGTGGTGGAGAAAGGGTGCTGGGCCTCCAACCAGCACTCAGGAATTCCACTGCGTAGGACTTACAGGAGGTACCAGGAGGGCTTCTTAGCCCCCAAAGTCCCTTAGGAGTAAAGTGGACTTCATCCCCCAACCCGTAGTGTGCCAGGAGGCGCGTTTGCAGAGTGGTGGAGAAAGGGGGGCTTGGCCTCGGAAGACCTCTTAGCAATCCCACTGTGTAGGACTTACTGGAGGTAACAGGAGGGGTTGTCGGCCCCCAAGGACATCTTTGGGGGCCAACTACCCCTCCTATTATCTCCAATAAGTCCCACACAACAGGATTGCTAAGTTCTCATAGCAGGCAACGCCCCCTTTGCCCACCACTCTGCAAACGCGCCTCCTGGCACGCTCTTGGTTGGGGGATGAAGTCCCCTTCACTTGTGGGGGTCCTTAGGGGCCAACTAGCCTACCTGTTACCTCCAGTAAGCCCCACACAGTGGGATTGCTGAGAGGTGGACACAGGCCATGCCCCTTTTCTCCACCACTCTGCAAACGTGCCTCATGGCGCGCTCTTGGTTGGGAGATGAAGCCCCCTTCCCTCATGAGGGTCCCTGGGGCCAACTAGCCCTCCTGTTATCTCTGTTAAGCCCTACACAGCGGGATTGCTGAGAGTGGTTCGAGGCCACGCCCCCTTTTTACACCACTCTGCAAACACACCTCCTGGCGCACTGCTGCTCGGGGGATGAAGTCCACTTTAGTCCTGAGGTCCTCAGTACACAAGAGGACCTCATCACCCCACCAGCAGTGTGCCAAGAAGTGCGGTTGCAGAGTGGTGTAAAAAGGGGCGTGGCCTCGGACCACCTCTCAGCAATCCCACTGTGTGGGGATTACTGGAGGTACCTAGTCGTCTAGTTGGCCTATTCACTTAACAACGGTTCTAAAACCTCTCCTATATTGGGTCAGATTATGGTCCACCAATGAATTGGCAGCCTACAGAGAGTGCGTGAAAGATCTTCTGGCTCTCGATAGAAATCTGAGAACACCATGGCTGAAACATATCCAAGGAATAACGCACAGAATAGGCATGAGTTAGCTATGGACAGCCCCTGACTCAATAGTAAAAGGAGATGCTTTAAGAGCAAAACGGTCCTACTGGGAGGCAGTTTTAATCCAAACGTGGGAAGTGCATCAGACTAACACTCTTACAGGCAAATTTCTGAACCACAAGAGCATACCTAGGCTAGAACCATACATGAACAGAATGTATTCACATCAGCTAAAATGTCTGTACGTTCAATATAGGTGTTGGGTTCTGCCCCTGAGATCACACACCTCTATATGGGCTAGCGCAACTTGCCAGATCGATTCCTGTCCAAATTGCCCAAACGTAGTGGAAACAGAGTCCCACTTCATGCTATTCTGTCCCCTATACAGGAAGGCTCACAAAAAATTGCTGCTGGCTGCATTTAACCACATGGGTGTGAGACACTACTAGGAAGCGGAGAGACTCTTTAAGAGCGACACCAGGGCACTCTTAGCTTTCGCGGTCTCTAAGTATTTGTATATTTCTTGGACATTAAGGATGAAGGCCATTTGTAATCTCGAACCCTGACAGAGAATTTGATAAACATAGGCCTAATCATGAAAATTTGTGCTTCTGTCGGTCTTCTTCCATACTCCCCTCCCATTGTTTTATTTTCTTCTTCACCTAATTTACGATTATGAAATGATGTATATATCTATTCTGGTAACCATTTCTTTCTGTATAGCCCCCTATGATAGCTATTTTGCACATTTCTCCCGTTGTGAATACACGAACATCTCTTGATTGGTGGCAATAGTAGCCACCAAATTGTATAATTGGTAGCCTCGCCAGACCTTCAACTCGTTTATTTAGATGATGTTCCCACACTTTTTTCTATCTTTTTATCTTAATATACTGCTTTTTAATCGCTTTTTATTGTAGGGCAACTGCACTTTGATGTCTTATGTTTTTATATTGCACAATTTTTAATGTATTCAAAAGTATGTTTGCTGTATTAATTCGACGTGTTTTATGGGCTGTGCCCGAAAAAAATGATGTACTACTTACTACTTTATATATATATAAATTCATTGCAATTCTGACTCACGGCCCGGCTGACATACGCACAACAAGGCTGGAACGTTGAAGGGGACCCGAGGGAGTTCTACGATTAAATTCTTCACAAGGACTCCATATTTTGACACTCGGCACCTTTTAATTAATTACCATCACCCACAGAGGTCTATTTTAATCAGTCCCTCCCAGGCAACACCCACCCGGCAATACAGCATTCTGGGAGCTGTAGTTCTGGTCGAACTGCAGCGGAGTTGCGATCACGTGGCCATTGGTCAGCGGACTACCGCCAATGGGAGTGACTGTGGTCAGTGAAAGGTGGGGGTGGAGTCATACCTTGTACACAGCGGCATCTGAGGAAGGCCTAAAAGGCCGAAATGCATTATGCGTGAGCTGTTCAAATAAATATTTCCCAATGCTTCCCCCGAGTGGCCTCTACCTCTTCCTTTCAGGAGTGGGATGCTGTGGATATATATATATATATATATATATATATATATATATATGAACAGATACACCTCCAAACACGAAGAGATGACTCTGGCACTCCAGCGATTTACACCACAGCTGTTTATTTCAGACCAGAGCGATACAACATCCACGCGTTCCGGCTGCCTCACACAGCCTTGTTCATATATATATATGTATGAATCATTAGGAATTGGTGTGTGTATATATATATATATATATATATTCTAGGCAACTCCGTTCGCCCTCTGGCGTGCATCTAATCCCAAAGAAACGGAGCACGGACCCAAATAGTAGCCAACAGATGTACGTTTATTGCTCCTCCAACACCTCTACAGCCATGACGCGTTTCAGCCCCACCTCGGGCCTTGATCACATGATATATATATATATATGTATATATTATCTACTGGCGGTCGCCAGTAGATAGTTATAGTTAGGACCTAGTTTTCCATAGGAAAAGCGTTTATGTTTTCCCAATAACTTTGGCGCCGGATGACGAATCATGGCAAAATTTTCAAAACTAGTGGGGCGTTCCAGTCAGCTCCTGTCTTGAAAGTCTTGGGGTGATTCAGCAAGCAGGGGCTGAAAAAAAAGGGGGGTCCCAAAACGTGTTTTCTCCATGTTAATTCCCATAGGAAACTTTAGACACGGCTACAGCCCGAACTGCTGAACGGAATTGCACCAAATTTGGCAAAAAGGTAGTGCTTGGTTCAGAAAGCGCCCTTTTTTAAAAATGGTGCAAATCCGTTCAGTAGTTGCGGAGAAAATCAAAAAATAGAGGTCAAACAATCAATTTCCCATAGGAAACTTTAGACACAGTTACAGCCAAAACTGCTGAACGGAATTACACCAAATTTGGCAAAAAGGTAGTGCTTGGTTCAGAAAGCTCCCTTTTTTTAAAATGGTGTAAATCCGTTCAGTAGTTCCTGAGAAATTCAAAAAATAAAGGTTTTGATATCTATGGCCGCGGTGGATCCGCGCACCCTCCCGATCACGAGCTTCATGCTAATTGGCTGTCAACACTCCAAACCAGGAAGTGTTGGCAGCCATCTTGTGCCTCGGTAACCGAGGCACAAGTAAACAGAAAAACTAAGGTGCAAAACAAGAAAAGGGGGCAGGGTAGAAACACCCTGACCCCCTAGGCCTGCTCAGGGCCCAAAAAAGCATTTTTTTTAAAAAAAAAATCGGCCGAATTCGCGCTGGGTGCGCAAATCCGGCCGTGAAAATTAAAAAAAACGAACCGCGGGCTCCCACGCTTCGTTAATAATTAGCCCCCGGGTGGGCCAAGTCCCGGGGGCAGTGACAAAAAAAATGTGTGGGGGGGGCCCCAATCCCCCCCACACTGCCCCGGGGACCGCCGCCTCCCTGGGGCTTCTATTATGAGTTGCGGGGAGGCACGCAGCCCCCCCGCAGCCCCGGGGACCGCCACCCCCCGGGGCTTCTTTTTTAATGAGAGGGGGGCCTCCAAGGCCCCCCAAGCCCTGGGATCCGCCACCCCCGGGGCTTTACATGAATATTTGCAGGGGGCACATGGCCCCCCAGGCAGCCCCGGGGACCGCCACCCCCGGGGCTTTTTAAAAAAAAAAATAACCTGTGTGGGGGGGCTTGAGCCCCCCCACACGCCCCGGGGACCGCAACCTCCCCGGGGCACTAAGAATGTAAATTTGGGGGTCCGTATTGGACCCCCGAGCCCTGGGGACCACCACCTCCCCGGGTCTGTGCAAGTAAAGGGAGGGGGGCCGCGCGGCCCCCCTCCTGGAGCCTGTGATGGCCCTTGGGACCGCCACCCCCCAGGGCCGGCTCCTGCAGTGTCCCGGGGTGCCCACCCCCGGGACACTGCTGTTTGCTATGGCAGGACGGGAGTCTCGCGGCTCCCGTCCTGCCAAAGCAAACTTGCCTTGGATTTTGGAAGAGAGAGCAGGAAACCTGCTCTCTCTTCCAAAATCTAAAGCAGATTGCTTTTCCACAAGGGGAGCTGCATGTTAGCAGCTCCCCATGTGGAAAAGCAATGCCGGCTCCTGCAGGACGCGGGGAGCCGGCGGGACTGTGGGGGCATTAGGGCTCCCCCCATGGTCCCCAACGGATAGGGCCTGCCACACGGCCCCCCTCCCCTTTTAAAAAGGCCGGCCCCGGGGGATGGTGTCCCCGGGGCAATAGAGGCCTCAGGAGGGGGGCCACGCAGCCCCCCTCCTTCAAAAATTTTAAAAATGTGGACATGCCCCGGGGGATGGGGTCCCCGGGGCCGGAATTGGCCACGGGAGGGGGGGCCCCGCGGCCCCCTTCCCGTTCAGTTTTTTTTTTTTTATAAAAAAAGGGGTCAGGCCCTGGGGGATGGGGTCTCCAGGGCCCAAAAAAGGAAAAAAGAAGGGGGGCCACACAGCCCCCCTTCTAAAAAATCAACAACAAAAAAAAGACGCGATCGTGCCTCAGGCCCCGCCCCCTCTCTTCACCACTCTGCAAACGCGCCCTGTGGCGCGTTTTAAATTGGGGCATTAATTCACCTTCAATACTGGGGGTCCCTGGGGGCCAACTAGCCCACCAGGTACCTCCAGTGCGTGCCACAGGGTTGCATTGCAGAGAGGTGGTGCAGGCCACGCCCCTTTTTACACCTCTCTGCAACGCAGCTCTGTGGCGCTTACTGGAGGTACCTGGTGGGCTAGTTGGACCCCAGGGACCCTCAGGATTCAAGGGGACTTTATCCCCCAACTTAAAACGCACCACGGGGCGCATTTGCACAGTGGTGAAGGGAGGGGGCAGGGCCTGAGGTGACATGTGTGCAAACACGCCCTGTGGCGTATTTTAAGTTGGGGGATTAAGTCCCCTTGAATCCTGAGGGTCCCTAGGGGCCAACTAGCCCACCAGGTACCTCCAGTAAGCGCCACAGAGCTGCATTGCAGAGAGGTGTAAAAAGGGGCGTGGCCTCGGACCACCTCTCTGCAACGCAGGCCTGTGGCGCTTACTGGAAGTACCTGGTGGGCTAGTTGGGCCCCAGGGACCCTCAGGATTCAAGGTGACCTAATACCCCAACTTAAAATGCGCCACAGGGCGCGTTTGCACAGTGGTGAAGGGAGGGGGCGGGGCCTCAGGTGACATGTGTGCAAACACGCCCTGTGGCACGTTTTAAGTTGGGGAATTAATTCCTCTTGAATCCTGAGGGACCCTGGGGGCTAACTAGCCCACCAGGTACCTCCAGTGCGCGCCACAGGGCTGCGTTGCAGAGAGGTGGTCCAGGCCACGCCCCTTTTTACACCTCTGTGCAACGCAGCTGTGTGGTGCTTACTGGAGGTACCTAGTGGGCTAGTTGGACCCCAGGGACCCTCAGGATTCAAGGGGACTTAATCTCCCAACTTAAAACGGCCACAGGGCTTGTTTGCACACGTCACCTCAGGCCCCCCCCTCCCTTCACCACTGTGCAAACGCGCCCCGGGGCGCGTTTTAAGAGGACGTTTTAATCCCCCTGCCCTATTATGTACTACGGACTTACAGAGGAGCTCATGCTAATGACAGGGGTACCCCAACTCATAGTGTTCCCTAGTGTATGTAGGTGTTTTCACTTTTAGCATAGCACTGGCTCTAGGCCTGGTTAGTCCGAGTCAGTTACCACCAGTACGCGTCTGGAAAAGTTGTGGGCACAGGATGATTTTGCAACAAGGCCTCTTTCTGCTCCTCTGTTGGTTCTTTCTGCACATGTCTTGCTTCTTCCTGCTCTTTTCTTCGTCTTTGTGGACTTCTGTTGCTTCTTTCTGCATTTCTTTTGCTTCTTTCTGTGCGTTTTTTCTTCTTTCTTCACATGTCCTACCTCTGTAGGCATAGTTAGAAACTAGCATTTAAAAACCCTTTGAAATTCACTTAAAAAACCATAGGTTTCAGGCACGTTATAGTTAGAAATTAGCATTTAAAAAACCTTTGAAATTCACTGAAAAAACCATAGGTTTCAGACACGTTATAGTTAGAAATTAGCATTTAAAAAACCTTTGAAATTCACTGAAAAAACCATAGGTTTCAGGCACGTTATAGTTAGAAATTAGCATTTAAAAAACCTTAGAAATTCACTGAAAAAACCATACGTTTTAGGGAAAGTTATAGTTAGTTGGACATTTCACTCGTACAAAACCATAGAAATTCCCCCGTTATAGTTAGTTCAGCTAACTATAACTCGCGCCCCCGCAATGCACTGCTGATGACGTCACATATTACATCACTTATGACATGGTCAGTGACATCACTGATGACATCACTGATGACATCTCAAATGACATCACTGATGACATCACTGATGGCATCATCCATGTGATAATTTGATGCATCTTCTCACACCCTAATATAACCTTTGATACACCCACTCTAAATTACAGACTGCCATTCTCAAAACCATAGACACTCCAACACCAATAACTACATACCCACTCACTGATTCTTAGGTCTACACACACATCCACTCACTCACCTGTACAGTCACTCATACTTACGGTCACTCAGTACAGGACTATCATATGCACTCATACACCTACATAGACACTCACACACCGCCACTCATCCATAGAGGTTCTCACACACTTAGTCAGTCATGCAAATAATTAATCACACTGCCATTTACTCACCTATACAGTTATACACACACCAGCTCACTTACTCATACAAATACTAGCACATTCTTACGCTCTTATACAATCACTGATACAAGTACACACTCATCCATACAGCCACTCTCACAATCATACACTCTCACTTATAGCCATTTATATACTCCAACACACATATATACTGCCTTTCACATATGTAGTTACTCACACATGTACCACTGAGATATACATTCACTCACTAACACACCCATACACACACTCACCCACCCATACAGCCCATCACAGATGCACTCTTGAAACCATGCATCCAGTGAATCACCCACTCACACATCTATGCACAGAGTCACACACACCCCACCCACACAAACACTCAGGCACCCATACAGATACTCAGACAACCAATCAATAACCCATGTAGACACTCATGTAGCTTTCACAAACCCATGCAGCCGCTTACACACCAACAGACAGACGGATACAGACATTCACACAGTTTAGTCACTAACCCATGCATTCAGTAAGATACGGTTAATCACTCACTTATAGAGTCAGTCACGCACCTACTAAATCATCCATTCAGACACTTATACACCCACTCATTCTTCAATACGCCTTTCCCTATATATATTAAACATATTTAAACTTTACAGAAACACACAGTCACTGGATGATGTCATCAGTGATGTCATTTGAGATGTCATCAGTGATGTCATCAGAGAAGTCACTGACCATGTCATGAGTGATGTAATATGTGACGTCATCAGCAGTGCATTGTGGGGGCGTGAGTTATAGTTAGCTGAACTAACTATAACGGGGGAATTTCTATGGTTTTGTACGAGTGAAAGGTCCAACTAACTATACCTTTCCCTAAAACCTATGGTTTTTTCAGTGAATTTCTAAGGTTTTTTAAATGCTAATTTCTAACTATAACGTGCCTGAAACCTATGGTTTTTTCAGTGAATATATATATATATATATTCCACAGCAGGATCCCAGGGGTACCACCATCCAAAGAAAGGCGCAACACCAGGAAACAGACTCCAAAGACAAAGTTTAGAAAGTAAAATGATGATTTATTCGAGCATCAAATGTCCAAATGACACGTTTCGGCCGCCAGACATGCGGCCTTGATCACATAGCGCTCTACTGGTGAAAGGGTGATATTTATACAGATGTGTTAGTGGCAGTGTTTCTACTATGTTCATGGTGGTGACTGAGGAGTTTTGCAGCGAATGACTGTGGGCAAAATGCAGTAAAGCACATGTGTGACATCATGTTTTACTCCAGTGAGTACCGCAAGTGTAAGCAGACTATAAATAAGCTGCCTGTCTGCTGAAGCCAGTGATAGCCCCAGTCCTCCCGCATATGTATCCTGGAAGCTGAAATCGGTGCCAATGGCGTCCCCAATTTCAATCATCTGAGCGTGTAAGTACACAAAGGTACGTAAAGAATGCCAAATTGTGAGCAGTTTGAGAAACAAATATCGTGTGCTAATACATCTTAAACACGCGTTAAAATCCCCACACTGAGCGAGTCAGTAAATTACTGCTCTCAGCGCGTTTCTAAAGATAAATCAAACATGCCTGTGGAACAACTAACGCGTCTAGACGCGGTGCACATTAAGACGGGAAGCATGTCTCTGTTAAGAAAACATGCTGAAGTTTCCCAACAGCTCATAGTACAAAGTTGAGTCATGCCCAAACAATGTATGTGTCAGTGGTATTATGTTCACGGTGCGCCACAAGCAGCACTAAATGCTAGCGCTGCGTGTAAAACCAAGGCTAAAGTGGAAATTTCCAAGTCAAGCTTTGGTGCAAATACAGATACAAATGACATAACTGCATAAATGCAATGAATCTCGAAACTGCCACTAAATATAACAAAAAGTTAAAAGTGTGAGTGAGGGTGAAATGTGCACATGGGCGTGTATATACATGTTGAGGAAAGCGTGAGTGCAAAATTAAGTAAAGTTACTAAAGTGTAGTGTTTGTGCCTCCTCAAGAGCATTTAAGTGACATAAAAATGCAACAAATGTACTGAGGAAAAGATGTGTGCGCAAGCGCAAGAAATATTCCACAGACTGTCCGTGCTTGAACAAAATATGACTAAGGCAGCAGTGGGTGTATAACACAGCGTATTGAGAAAAAGTAACAATCTAATTCATATTTATTCGCAGTCATGCTGTATGTACATTAATTGCCGTTCAACATAGGTTACAAGCCTGCAGTTACTATGTTTGAAAAACAAAATTTAGACAAATAAAATGACAGTATGAATACTGGGTAATGTCTATGTGGTCGCACATAGCATAAATAACGGGAAACCCAACTACATGTAAATACAGTCGGTGCACGGGCAGAGCCTAATAGTGGAATATAAACAGTAGATGTACAGAGTGAAATATATACAGGTGATAACATAGATATACAGCTGTGAAGCGATGGTGTGCTCACTAAGGATGTGAATGCCATGTTATGCTATAGGAAGTGGTGCAGATCCTCCGTGGTGGTGAGCGACTTGGTATTGAATTGCAGAATGTATCTACTCTCCAAATGCCTCAAAAGCTTCTCCCTGTTACCACCCCGTCTGAGTGGTGGGACACAATCAATGACTGAATAGCGGAGGTGCTCTAGATTGTTATTGTGCACGTCCTTGAAATGCCTGGCTACGGGGTAGGCTGGGTCATTGTTAACTATTGCTCTGAGGTGCTGGAGAATGCGCAGGTGCACTTGCAATTTAGTGCTCCCGATGTAGCGCAGCCCGCAGTTACATTCTAACATGTAAACCGCAAAATCAGTTCTGCAAGTGAGTCTGTGCTTGATAGTGAGTGGCGTGTGTCTAAAGGCTGAGTCTACCTTTGTGATGTTCTTGCCAAATTTACAAGCCCTGCAACTCTGGCATTTGACAAAACCCTTTCTGTCCGCTAGCCAATTCTGAGATGTTGTGATCTCTGGGCTGTTTCTGACAAGTGCATCCCTCATGGAAAAAGCTCTTCTGAAAGTTATGTCAGGTTTGTGGGCTACTGCAGGTCCTAATGCGGGGTCTGATCTAATAATACCCCAGTTCTTGTTGATTACAGCCCTGATGGTTCTTTCCTCAGTGTTGTGCGTTATGATCAACCTCGGGGTGACTGGGCTATTAGGTTCACTGAGTATGTTGGCTGCATTAGTAACCTCAGGTGTGGATGGGACCACTAGCAGTTCCTCCCTAGGGATGGCATTGGCTCTGTCAATGGCTTTCCGTATGACAGCCGCTGAATAACCCCGTGCCCTGAATCTCTTCGCTGCTTCCCCCTGGCACTCCAAGCGATCTTCTTGGGTGCTGCAAATTCTCGCTAAGCGTAGCATTTCCCCATATGGAATGCTGGTTATGAGGTGCCTAGGGTGAAAGCTGGAGGCGTGCTGTGTAGAGTTTCCTGCGGTAAGCTTCTGATGGAGCTTGGAATGCAAAGAGCCATTGGCGATGTACAGATTGACGTCTAGGAATTCAGCAGAGGTGGCACTAATGTTAGCATTAAATTCCAAATTGAGATCATTGTCATTGATCTCATTAATGAAAATTCTAGCACTGTTAACATCACCTCGCCAAATCAAAAAGACATCGTCTATATAGCGTAGCCAAGACACAATGTTGTTGTTGAAAGCTGTCAGGTGTTTGATCATGAGAACCCTCTCCTCCCACCAGCCAACATGTAAACATGCGTAGCTGGGCGAGAAGCAGGCTCCCATAGCCACACCCCTGAGTTGCTGATATACCTTCTTGTTAAACATGAAAAAATTATGTGTGAGACACCAATCAATTAGAAACAAAATGAGTTTGTTATGCAAGTGACAATTGATGGGTCTTTTCCCCAGGAAGTATTTACATGCAGCTAGACCATCGTGGTGGCGTATGCTAGTGTACAGCGATGTAATGTCCATGGAGATTAGCAAATAGTCCTCCTGCCATGGAATGTCTTTTACTTTAAGCAGGAAATCACTGGTGTTCCTGAGGTAGGTTGTTTGGCTGGTAACCAGATCTTGCAGGAAAAAATCCACATACTTGGAAATGTTTTCGCAGATGCTTTTTCTGGCCGAGATGATGGGTCGACCAGGAATGGGGGTCACATTTTTGTGCACTTTCGGCAGAAAGTAAAGGATAGGTAGGACTGGAGTCTCAATGTTAAGGAATGCACATTCATCTTTACTCAACTGGCCCTTAGATTTGAACTCATTAGGTGTTTCCTGAGTTCCTTGTTACTGTTGGCCATGTCATTGTGGCTCGAGAGTCTGTAGCAAAGATTGTCGCTCAAATATATATATATATTACCTACTGGCGGTCGCCAGTAGGTAGCTATAGTTAGGACCTCGTTTCTATTCAAAAAGCATTTTTTGTTTTGCAAATATCTTTGGCGCCGGTTGACGAAACTTCACGAAATTTTCAAAACTAATGGGGCCGTCTGGTCAGCTCCTGTCTTGAAAGATTCGGGGTGATTCGTCAAGCAGGGGCCGATAAAAAAGGGTGGTCCCAAAACGCGTTTTCCCCATGTTAATTTCCATAGGAAATTTTAGCCACGGCTACAGCCCGAACAGCTGAACAGAATTACACCAAATTTGGCAAAAAGGTAGGTCTTGGTTCAGAAAGCGACCTTTTTTTTAAATGGTATAAATCCGTTTGGTAGTTCATGTGAAATTTAAAAAATATCGATATCTGAGCACCGAGGAGGAGTCGCGACTCCTCCCGAGCACAGCTGACTTCTGATTGGCTGCCAACACTCCAAACCAGGAAGTGTTGGCAGCCATTTTGTGACTCGGTACCCGAGTCACAAGAAAGCAGTGAAAAAAACATTAAAAAACAAGAAACGGGGGCAGGGTAGAAACATCCTGACCCCTAGACCTGCTGAGGGGGTCCCACAGGGACCCCCAGGGCCAAAAAAAGCATTTCTTTTTTTAAACGGCAGAATTTGCGCTAGGGGCGCGAATCCTCCTGAGAAAATGAAAAAAAATGAAGCACGGGCTCCCGCGCTTCGTTATTGTTAAGCCCCCGGGTGGGCCAGGTCCCGGGGGCAATCCCAAATAATATAGCGGGGGCCCGCAGGGGCCCCCACAGCCCCGGGGACCACCACCTCCCCGGGGCTCTCATATTTTTTAATATTAAAATGTGTGTGGGGGGGCTCAAGCCCCCCACATGCCCCGGGGACCACCACCTCCCCAGGGCACTCTATATTTAAATTCGGGGGTCGGTTATGGACCCCCAGGCCCCGGGGACCACCACCTCCCCGGGGCTTTAGAAATGAAGGGAGGGGGGCCGCACGGCCCCCCTCCTGGAGCCCTTGATGGCCCTGGGGACGGCAGGAGCATGGCTCCCGCCCTGCCATAGGAAACTCTGCTTTGCTTCATTGAAGCGAGAGCAGGAAAACCTGCTCTCGCTTCAATGAAGCAAAGCAGGATTGCTTTTGAACAAGGGGAGCTGCACGTCAGCAGCTCCCCTTGTGCAAAAGCAATGCCGGCTCCCGCAGGAGGCGGGGAGCCAGCGGGACTTTGGGGGCATTGGGGCTCCCCCCACGGTCTCCAACGGAGAGGCCAGGCCCCAGGGGATGGGGTCCCCAGGGCCAGAAGTGGCCTGGGAGGGGGGCCACGCGGACCCCCTCCCCAATAATAATTTTTAAAAAACAGAAAGGCCGGCCCCAGGGAATGGGGTCCCCGGGGCCATAATTGGCCTTAGGAGGGGGGCCACGCGGCCCCTCTCCAAATAAAAATGAAAAAAAAAAAAAAGTCTGGCCATGCCCGGGTATGGGGTCCCCGGGGCCTAAATTGGCCTCGGGAGGGGGACACGTGGCCCCCTTCCCGTTAAAAAAAAATAATTTATAAATAGCCTGGGGGATGGGGTCCCCAGGGCTAAAAAAATAGTAAAAGATAAGGGGCCACACAGCCCCCCTTCTAAAAAAAAAAAAAAAAAGCCGCCATCTCACCGGAGGCCCTGCCCCCTCCCTGCACCACTCTGCAAATGCGCCCCGTGGTGCTTGGCAAGTTGGGGAATTAATCCCCCTTGAATACTGGGGGTCCCTGGGGGCCAACTAGCCCACCAGATACCTCCAGTATGCGCCATCGAGCTGCGTTGCAGAGAGGTGGTCCGAGGCCATGCCCCTTTTTACACCACTCTGCAAACGCACCTCTTGGCGCACTGGTGGTGGGGGGATTAGGTCCTCTTGTGTCCTGAGGACCTCAGTACACAAGTGGACTTCATCCCCCGAGCAGCAGTGCGCCAAGAGGTGCTTTTGCAGAGTGGTTTAAAAAGGGGGCTTGGCCTCGGACCACCTCTCTGCAATCCAGCTGTGTGGCGCTTACTGGAGGTACCTGGTGGGCTAATTGGCCCCTAGGGACCCTCAGTAATCAAGGGGACTTAATCCTCCAACTTAGAACGCGCCAGGGGGCGCGTTTGCAGAGTGGTGGAGAAAGGGGGCATTGCCTTTGTCCACCTCTCAGCAAACCCACTGTGTGGGGCTTACTGGAGGTAAGAGGTAGGCTAGTTGGCCCCTAAAGGACCCCTAGCAGCGAAGGGGACTTCAATCCCCATCCAAGAGCGCGCCAGGAAGTGCGTTTGTAGAGTGGTGGGCAAAGGGGGCGTGGCTTGCTCTGAGAACTTAGCAATCCTGCTGTGTGGGACTTACTGGAGGTAATAGGAGGGGTAGTTGGCCCCCAAGGATGTCCTTGGGGGCCAACTACCCCTCTAGTTACCTCCAGTAAGTCCCACACAGCAGGATGGCTAAGATGTCTTCGGAGGCCATCCTGTCCTTTCTCCACCACTCTGCAAACGCGCCTCCTGGCAGACTACGGGATGGGGGAAGAAGTCCAATTTACTCCTGAGGGATTTTTGGGGGCCAAGAAGCCCTTCTGGTACCTCCTGTAAATCCTACGCAGCGGAATTCCTGAGCGCTGGTCGGAGGCCCAGCACCCTTTCTCCACCACTTTGCAAACGCGACTACTAGTTAAAGAAGTGTTTGCAATGTTATAGGTTTCGCATTTGCAAGAGTTAGAGCTATTGGCAATGTAAATGTAAAAGTTTTTTAATGTTTTTCGGATTGGAGTGGATGTATGTTGTGTGTAGTGGAATTATGTGGTAAGTTGTGCAGTGAAATTATGTGGATAGAAAGTATGTGGTATTTATTTTATAGGAATTATGTAGAGTGGGATTATGTGTTATGGAGAGTAATTATGTGGTATGGTAGTCTGTGTTGTGGAGTGGTAATGTCAGGTTTAGTCTTCCTCGTTTCCATAGAAGCTCAACTATGAACTCAATGAGACAAAAAAAAGAAGGAATCACTGAGGAGCACTTCTGGACCTAGTCAGAGGTATGAGCAGGACCACTGGAATTATGCGACTGTTTGGCTGCACCAACTTTCGCACAAATATACATTTTCCGCATTAGCCACATAATTCATCATCTGCTCCCTAATCTGTAGATTTGAACAAAAAAAGCCTTGTTTCTAGCTCCAACGGCTCAAACGTTACCAAAAATGCAGCGACAAGTGTTACAGCGTGTTGGAAGGCCCTTTGCAAACCTAGAATGCTCACCTGTTACTTATTGCTAAATGTGGGTGTTAAATTGGTACTAATGGTGTGCAAGCCACACTTGCTTCCTTCTGTGCCTCTCTCTGCGCCTCTCTTGCCTCTTTCTGCATTTCTGTTGCTTCTTTCTGCACATTTCTTTCTTTTTCTGCACTTCTCTTGCCTCTTTCTGCAAATCTCTTCTACGTTCAGCATCTCTCTTGACTCTTTCTGCATGTCTGTTGCCTCTTTCTGCACCTCATTTGCTTCTTTCTGTACCCTCTTGCCTCTTTCTGCACCCTTCTTCCCTCTTTCTGCACCTCTCTTGCCTTTTTCTGTACCCCTCTTACGTCTTTCTGCACTTTTGTTTGCCTCTTTCTGCACCTCTGTTCCTTCTTTCTGCACTTCTTTTTTTTTCTTTCTGCACCTGACTTGCTTCTTTCTGTACCCATCTTGCCTCTCTCTCCACCCCTCTTCCCTCTTTCTGCACTTCTGTTGCTTCTTTCTGCACTTCTGTTGCTTCTTTCTGCACTTATCTTGCTTCTTTCTGCACCTCACTTGCCTCTTTCTGCACCCCTATTGCCTGTTTCAGCAACTCTCTTGCATCTTTCTGCAGTTCTCTTGCCTCCTTCTGCACCTCACTTGCCTCTTTTTGCACCTCTGTTGATTCTTTCTGCACTTCTCTTGCTTCTTTCTGCACTGCTCTTGCTTCTTTCTGTACCTCTGTTGCAAATTTCTGTATCCCTCTTGCCTCTTTCTGCACCCCTGTACACTTTTTCTACACCTTTCTTGCCTGTTTCTGCACCTCTATTGCCTCTTTTTGCACCTCTGTTGGTTCTTTCTGCACTGCTCTTGCTTCTTTCTGCACCTCACTTATCTCTTTCTGCACTTCTCTTGCTTCTTTCTACTCCTCTGTTGCTTCTTTCAGCAATTTTCTTGCCTCTTTCTGCACTTCTCTTCCTTATTTTTGCACCCCTCTTGCATCTTTTTGCACCTCTGTTGGTTCATTCTGCACTGCTCTTGCTTCTTTCTGCACCTCACTTGCCTCTTTCTGCACTTCTCTTGCTTCTTTCTACACCTCTGTTGCTTCTTTCAGCAATTCTCTTGCCTCTTTCTGCACTTCTCTTGCTTGTTTCTGTACCTCTTTTGCAAATTTCTGTATCCCTCTTGCTTCTTTCTGCACCCTCTTCCCTATTTCTCCACCTCTTTTGCCTTTTTCTGCACTTCTCTTGCTTCTTTCTGCACTGCTCTTGCTTCTTTCTGTACCTCTGTTGCAAATTTCTGCACCTCTCTTGCCTCTTTTTGCACCTCTGTTGGTTCTTTCTGCACTGCTCTTGTTTCTCTCTGCACCTCACTTGTCTCTCTCTGCACTTCTCTTGCTTCTTTCTACACCTCTGTTGCTTCTTTCAGCAATTCTCTTGCCTCTTTCTGCAATTCTCTTCCTTCTTTTTGCACCCCTCTTGCCTCTTTTTGCACCTCTGTTGGTTCATTCTGCACTGCTCTTGCTTCTTTATGCACCTCACTTGCCTTTTCTGCACTTCTCTTGCTTCTTTTTACACCTCTGTTGCTTCTTTCAGCAATTCTCTTGCCTCTTTCTGCAATTCTCTTGCTTGTTTCTGCACCTCTTTTGCAAATTCTGTATCCCTCTTGCCTCTTTCTGTACCCTCTTCCCTATTTCTCCACCTCTTTTGCTTCTTTCTGCACTTCTCTTGCTTCTTTCTGCACTGCTCTTGCTTCTTTCTGTACCTCTGTTGCAAATTTCTGTATCCCTCTTGCCTCTTTCTGCACCCCTGTACCCTTTTTCTGCACCTTTCTTGCCTGTTTCTGCACCTCTCTTGCCTCTTTTTGCACCTCTGTTGGTTCTTTCTGCACTGCTCTTGCTTCTTTCTGCACCTCACTTGTCTCTTTCTGCACTTCTCTTGCTTCTTTCTACTCCTATGTTGCTTCTTTCAGCAATTCTGTTGCCTCTTTCTGCACTTCTCTTCCTTCTTTTTGCACCCCTCTTGCCTCTTTTTGCACCTCTGTTGGTTCATTCCGCACTGCTCTTGCTTCTTTCTGCACCTCACTTGCCTCTTTCTGCACTTCTCTTGCTTGTTTCTGCACCTCTTTTGCAAATTTCTGTATCCCTCTTGCCTCTTTCTGCACCCTCTTCCCTATTTCTCCAACTCTTTTGCTTCTTTCTGCACTTCTCTTGCTTCTTTCTGCACTGCTCTTGCTTCTTTCTACACCTCTGTTGCTTCTTTCAGCACTTCTCTTGCCTCTCTCTGCACTTCTCTTGCTTCTTTCTACACCTCTGTTGCTTCTTTCAGCAATTCTCTTGCCTCTTTCTGCACTTCTCTTCCTTCTTTTGCACCCCTCTTGCCTCTTTTTGCACCTCTGTTGGTTCATTCTGCACTTCTCTTACTTCTTTCTACACCTCTGTTGCTTCTTTCAGCAATATCTTGCTTGTTTCTGCACCTCTTTTGCAAATTTCTATATCCCTCTTGCCTCTTTCTCCACCCTCTTCCCTATTTCTCTACCTCTTTTGCTTCTTTCTGCACTTCTCTTGCTTCTTTCTGCTCTTGCTTCTTTCTGTACCCCTGTTGCAAATATCTGTATCCCTCTTGCCTCTTTCTGCACCCCTGTACCCTCTTTCTGCACCTTTCTTGCCTGTTTCTGCACCTCTCTTGCCTCTTTCGGCACCTCTGTTGCTTCTTTTTGCACTTCTCTTGCCTCTTTCTGCACCTCTGACTTAGAGGTAGTTTTAATCCCCCTGCCCTATTATGTACTAGGACCTTACAGGGGAGGTCATGCCAATCACAGGGGTACCCCAACCCATAATGTACCCTAGTGTATGTAGGTGTTTTCACTGTATTCTAAGTGTCTTTCAGGATAGCACTGGCTCCGGGCCTGGTTAGTCAGAGTCAGTTACCACAAGTACCAGTCAGCAAAATGTTGTGGGCACAGGATGATGTTGCAACAAGGCAACCTTTCTTCGTCTTTCTGAACTTCTGTTGCGTCTTTCAGCATTTCTTTTGCTTCTTTCTGCATGTTTCTTCTTCTTTCTGCACATGTCCTACCTCTGTAGGAATAGTTAGAAATTAGCATTTAAAAAACCTTTGAAATTCACTGAAAAAATTATAGGTTTCAGGGACGTTATAGTTAGAAATTAGCATTTAAAAAACCATAGAAATTCACTGAAAAAACCACAGGTTTCAGGGACGTTATAGTTAGTTGGACATTTCACTCGTACAAAACCAGAGAAATTCGGCCGTTATAGTTAGTTGAGCTAACTATAACTCGCGCCCCCGCAATGCACTGCTGATGACGTCACATATTACATCATTCATGACATGGTCAGTGACATCACTGATGACATCATTGATGACATCTCAAATGACATCACTGATGACATCACTGATGACATCATCCAGTGAATGTGTGATTCTGTAAAGTTTAAATATGTTTTATTTAGTAGGTGCGTGACTGACAGTATAAGTGAGTGATTAATCGTGTCTTACTGAATGCATGGGTTAGTGACTAAACTGTGTGAATGTCTGTATTAGTCTGTCAGTTGGTGTGTAAGCGGCTGCATGGGATGGAGAGTAGCTACATGAGTGTCTATATGGGTTATTGATTGATTGTCTGAGTGTCTGTATGGGTGCCCGAGTGTCTGTGTGGGTGGGTGGGGGGTGTGTGACTCTGTGCATAGATGTGTGAGTGGGTAATTCACTGGGTGTATGGGATCAAGAGTGTATCTGTGAAGGGCTGTAGGGGTGGGTGAGTTGTGTGTATGGGTGTGTTGGTGAGTGAATGGTTGTCTCAGTAGTACATGTGTGAGTAACTATATAAGTGAAAGGAAATATATGTGAGTGTTGGGGTACATAAATCACTATATGTGAGAGTGAGTGATTGTGAGAGGGGCTGTATGGATGAGTGTGTGCTTGTATCAGTGATTGTATAAGAGAGTAAGTATGTGTTAGTATCTGTATGAATAAGTGAGGTGGTGTGTGTATATCTGTATAGGTGAGTAAAAGGGAGTGCGAAGGATTCTTTGCATGATTGACTAGGTGTGTGAGTAACTCTATGGATGAGTGGCGATGTGTGAGTGTCTATGTAGGTGTATGAGTGCATATGATAGTGCTGTATTGATAAGTGACTGCATGTATGAGTGACTGTATGAGTGAATGAGTGGATGTGTGTGTAGACCTAGGAATCAGTGAGTGGGTATGTAGTAACTGGTATTGGTGTGTCTATGGTTTTGAAAATGGTAGTCTGTATTTTAGAGTGGGTGTATCAAAGGTTATATTAGGGTGTGAGGAGGTGCATCAGATTATCACGTGGATGATGTCATCAGTGATGTCATCAGTGATGTCATCAGTGATGTCATGATGTAATATGTGACGTCATCAGCAGTGCATTGCGGGGGCGCGAGTTATTGTTAGCTCAACTAACTATAACGGCCAAATTTCTCTGGTTTTGTAAAATGTCCAACTGACTATAGCGTCCCTGAAACCTATGGTTTTTTCAGTGAATTTCTATGGTTTTTTAAATGCTAATTTCTAACTATAAAGTCCCTGAAACCTATGGTTTTTTCAGTGAATATATATATATATATATATATATATTCACTGAAAAAACACAGGTTTCAGGGACGTTATAGTTAGTTGGACATTTCACTCATACAAAACCAGTGAAATTCGGCCGTTATAGTTAGTTCAGCTAACTATAACTTGCGCACCCCGCAATGCACTGCTGATGACGTCACATATTACATCACTCATGACATGGTCAGTGACATCACTGATGACATCACTGATGACATCTCAAATGACATCACTGATGACATCACTGATGACATCCTCCAGTGACTGTGTGTTTCTGTAAAGTTTAAATATGTTTAATATATATAGGCTAAGGTGTATTGAAGAATGAGTGGGTGTATGAGTGTCTGAATCATTGATTTAGGAGGTGCGTGACTGACTCTATAAGTCAGTGATTAAACGTATCTTACTGAATGCATGGGTTAGTGACTAAACTGTGTGAATGTCTGTATCAGTCTGTCTGTTGGTGTGTAAGCGGCTGCATGGGTTGATGAATAGCTACATGAGTGTGTATATGGGTTATTGATTGGTTGTCTGAGTATCTGTATGGGTGCCTGAGTGTTTGTGTGGGTGGGGGGTGTTTGACTCTGTGCATAGATGTGTGAGTGGGTAATTCACTGGGTGTATGGATTCAAGAGTGCATCTGTGATGGACTGTATGGGTGGGTGAGTGTGTGTATGGGTGTGTTGGTGAGTGAATGGATATCTCAGTGGTACATGTGTGAGTAACTACATATGTGAAAGGCTATATATGTGAGTGTTGGAGTATATAAATGACTATATGTGACAGTGAGTGATTGTGAGAGTGGCTGTATGGATGAGTGTGTGCTTGTATCAGTGATTGTATAAGACCGTAAGTATGTGTTAGTATCTGAATGAGTAAGTGAGGTTGTGTATGTATAACTGTATAGGTGAGTAAATGGGAGCTTGATTAATTCTTTGCATGACTGACTAGGTGTGTGAGTAACTCTATGGATGAGTGGCAGTGTGTGAGTGTCTATATAGGTGTATGAGTGCATATGATAGTCCTGTATTGATGAGTGACCGAAGGTATGAGTGACTGTATGGGTGAGTGAGTGGATGGGTGTGTAGACCTAAGAATCAGTGAGTGGGTATGTAGTTATTGGTGTTGAAGTGTCTATGGTTTTGAGTCTGTAATTTAAAGTGGGTGTATCAAAGATTATATTAGGGTGTGAGAAGATGCATTAAATTATCCCATGGATGATGTCATCAGTGATGTCATTTGAGATGTCATCAGTGATGTCATTAGTGATATCACTGACCGTGTCATGAGTGATGTAATATGTGACGTCATCAGCAGTGCATTGCGGGGTTGCAAGTTATAGTTAGCTGAACTAACTATGACGGCCACATTTTACTGGTTTTGTATGAGTGAAATGTCCAACTAACTATAACGTCCCTGAAACCTGTGGTTTTTTCAGTGAATTTCTAAGGTTTTTTAAATGCTAATTTCTAACTATAACGTCCCTGAAACCTGTGATTTTTTCAGTGAATTTCAAAGGTTTTTTAAATGCTAATTTCTAACTATGCCTACAGAGGTAGGACATGTGCAGAAAGAAGCAACAGAAATGCAGAAAGAGGCAACAGAAGTCCAGAAAGACGAAGAAAGGTGCAGAAAGAAGCAAGAGATGTGCACAAAGAACCGACAGAGGAGCAGAAAGAGGCCTTGTTGCAAAGTCATCCTGTGCCCCCAACTTTTTGCTAACGGGTACTGGTGGTAACTGACTCTGACTAACCAGGCTTTGAGCCAGTGCTATGCTAAAAGACACTTAGAATACAGCGAAAACACCTACATACACTAGAGAACACTATGCGTTGGGGTACCGCTGTGATTGCCATGAACTCCTCTGTAAGGCCCTAGTACATAATAGGGCAGGGGGATTAAAACTACCTCTAAGTCAGAGGTGCAGAAAGACGCTTCTTTAAGTAGTAGTCACATTTGCACAGTGGTTGAGAAAGGGTGCTGGGCCTCCGACCAGCGCTCAGGAATTCCACTGCGTAGGACTTAGATGAGGTACCAAGAGGGCTTCTTGGCCCCCAAAGTCCCTCCAGAGTAAATTGGACTTCATCCCCCATCCCGTAGTCTGCCAGGAGGCGCGTTTGCAGAGTGTTGGAGAAAGGGGGGCATGACCTCCTTATACGTCTTAGCAATCCCACTGTGTGGGACTTACTGCAGGTAACAAGAGGGGTAGTTGGCCCCCAACGACACCCTTGGGGGCCAACTACCCCTCCTATTACCTCCAGTAAGTCCCCTTTCTACACCACTCTGCAAACGCCCCGGGGAGGTGGCGGTCCCCGGGGCTGCAGGGGGGACACGTGCCCCCCGCATTCAATTTCATAAGCCCCGGGGAGATGGCGGTTAATTTGGTGAGGGCCCCCGGGACATGGCCCACCTGGGGGCTTTCAAACATGAAGCGCGGAAGCCCGCGCTTTTTTTTTTTTTTTTTTTCTTGGCCGGATTCGCAACCCCTGCGCAAATTAGGCCGTTTAAAAAAAAAAATGCTTTTTTGGGCCCTGGACCCCCTGAGGAGGCCTAGGGGGGTCAGGGTATTCTACCTTGCCCCCTTTTCTTGTTTTTCACCTTTTTTTTTACTCTTTTCTTGTGACTCGGTTACCGAGTCAAAAGATGGCTGCCAATACATACTGGATTAGAGTGTTGGCAGCCAATCAGAGTGAAGCTCATGCCCGGGAGGGTTCGCGAACCCTCCTCGGTGCTCAGATATCGATATTTTTATTTTTGTAATTTCTCAGGAACTACTGAACAGATTTACACCATTTAAAAAAGGTCTCTTTCTGAACCAAGGGCTACCTTTTTGCCAAATTTGGTGTAATTCCGTTCAGCAGTTCAGGCTGTAGCCTGTTCCAATTTCTCCTCTAGAAATTAACATGGGGAAAACGCGTTTTGGGACCCCCCTTTTTTCTCGGCCCCACTTGACGAATCACCCCGAAACTTTCAAGACAGGAGCTGACCTGAGTGGGCCATTAGTTTTGAAAATTTCGTGAAGATTCGTCAAACGGCGCCAAAGATATTGGTAAAAGAAAAAACGCTTTTCCTATGGAAACTAGGTCCTAACTATAACTACCTACTGGCGACCGCCAGTAGGTAATATATATATATATATATATATAAAACAGGAAACGTCTTTTCCACGCTTGGTCGATCAGCAAAGACGAAGCGAACCCAATTTGCAGTGCAAAAGTAGTTTATTCTTGTTTAAACCCCTGCACCACCGCCATTACGCATTTCAGCCCTCGTGGGGCCTTGATCACATGACACGCATGGGGAGCATGATTCTGTATTTAAAGTGACAGTGCCTAAAGAGAAAGACTGCAATTCACCAAAGACATAGAAGAGTTGAAATAAAATTTCTTCCTTTTTTTGGGGGGAGAAATTGACTTGATTAATTAACAATTGAGCCTAAAACAATGGGAGATCAAGATCATATGAACCAGTCATGTGCAAATGAGCAATTCTAATAAATATATAAATATGTATAAATAAATAAATACACATATAATTACATCATAAGATTAGCTCATAAAAAGGGTATTTGTATGTTAAAATTACCTTACTACCACCAATTGCCAAAAGAAAAACATACAATATCAGTAAGATAAATGCCTACTGAAATAAATGTCCAACTAGATTAAAGCAATGGGGGCTGGCCACATTTGATCATCCTCATGTTAAAAATAAGTCATTTAGAAACAATAAAGCCCAAGTGGGCCAACACCGTAGAATTCTATGTCATCAAGTAAAGTGTCAGTGCATATGTGCAAAAAGTGTCATAAAATGACACTGTACATTCTCACGTGCAAAAATGTGCAAAGTTGAAAATCTAAAATCCTATGAAATGAAAAAGATTTTTTGTCTGTTTTTTAAGGAATAAAATAAAATTGAAATTAAAATTAAAATGAGGCAACGGCAAAGTATGGTATCATGACATATGACATTGGGGTAGAAACAAATGGGATGTTCATGTATCCTATACTTATAAATGTGTGTAAAAATCTTCACTGCTGTTCAAACCTACTGGTGTCTTACAATCTAATTCTAATATGTACCTAGTCTCAAGTTTGCGCAAAAGACCCTCCCGGTCTCCACCCCTTCTAAGTGGGAGGACCGTGTCAATTACAAAATATCGGAGCTCTTTGGAACTTTTGGCATGGATTTCATCAAAGTGGCGTGCCACCGGATAGGACATATCTCCATTATTGATTGCCCTTATGTGCTGGAGTATCCGTTTGTGGACCTGTAGTTTTGTACTCCCCACATATCGCAGGCCACATGGACACTCCAGCACATATACGGCAAATTCTGTTTTACATGTCAACTTCTTCTTGATCTGGGTGGGTTTGTTGCTGAACGGAGTGGTATATTCAGTTTTATTGATGCCATGCTTACAAGCTTTACATACAGCGCATTTGATAAAGCCCTTACTGCTGTTAAGCCAGGTAGTCTTAGTTTTCACCTTGGGGCTACATTTAACAAGAGAATTGCTCATAGAGCGAGCCCTCCTAAAGGCTATGTGTGGAGACCTGGTTAGTTTGGTCCCTAATATGGGGTCATGTTGTACCAAAGGCCAATTCTTATTCACAATCCTGCGGATAATCTTGTGTTGGCTACTATAGGTAAGTATGAGCCTGGAGGGTTGAGATGTCACTGACTCCTTATTTGTAGAAAGGGCAGCAGGATTCTTACCAGCAAGTGCCTGCACTCTGCTTTGTTTGTTAGCATTAATAATGGCTCTCTTAATGACTTCAGGTGAATATCCTCTTCTCAAGAATCTCTCACCGCACTCCTTCTGAGCAGAATGACATTCTGTATCCGTGCTACAGATTCTACGTATTCGCAGCATCTCCCCATAGGGGATACTGCGAATCAGATGGACTGGATGATGGCTATCAGCATGTAGTAATGTGTTACCAGCCGTCGGCTTTCTGTAGAGCCTAGTGTTCAGTTGAGTATTGAGCACTGAGATCTCCACATCAAGAAAACAGATAGAGCTGTTACTGATTTGCCCAGAAAATTTGAGATTTAAAGGGTTGTCATTAATTTGCTCTATGAACAACCTAGCTTCATTCTCATTGCCTTTCCAGATTATTAATAAATCATCAATGTATCTAAAAAGTCTTATTATATTGTTCTCCATGATATCTCGACAGGCGAGCGAGAGGACCTGTTCCTCCCATAGACCCATATGCAAGCAGGCATAACTAGGGGAGAAACAAGCCCCCATCGCTACACCCCTCACCTGCTGGAATATAAGATTGTTAAATGAAAAAAAGTTATTTTCTAGGCACATCGTAATCATAGCAAGCAACATTTTGTTATGTTGATAAAAACAAATCTGCCTGGAATTTAAAAAATGTGCTACTGCTTTGAGGCCGTCCCTATGATGGATACTAGTATAGAGAGATGTTACATCAAGGGAAATAAGTAAATAATCAGGGTCCCAAACAATGTCATTCAATTTCCTAAGTAAGTCATTGGTGTCCAGAATAAATTAAGGAAGCCCCCGCACATGTTCCTGTAAAAAGAAATCTACATATTTGCTGGCATTTTCCATTAAACTACCACATGCTGATATTATAGGCCTCCCAGGTGGTTGGCGATTATCCTTGTGTATTTTCGGGATAAAATACATAGCCGGCATGATAGGATAGTCATTTTTATATATATATATATCCAAAAGGCTGATTCTCGCCTCCCGCAGGTATTTCCTCAGCAAAGCAGACACGGACCCACAATTGAGTGCTTAAGGTTGCGGTTTAATGTCGGCCATTACGCGTTTCAGTCCGGAACGGACCTTGATCACATATATATATATATATATAAATCCACAGCGTCAATTCACTCCAGATCAGCCATTAACGAGAGCACTCCCGGAAATTCTTTACAAAGTGCGTTTAATGTGCAAGCCTCCTGCACTGACAGACGCGTTTCGGCACTGCGCCTTTTTCTATGTCAGTTACTGTTTTCTCGTCTAATGGAAGCTGGGATTACACAATCCCGCGGAAAGAGCAATCTAAAACGGAAATTGAGATCGATCCCGCAGACCCCACATGACGCCATAGATGTTTTCAACGAAGCTATCATTGCAGACTTGAAAAGTCTGACAAGGAGTGACTATCATCACAAATGCCACTACAACATTCCCATAAAACAGTGGCAAGCGATTCAAACAATAAAGAAAGATGAGTCCCTTATCATTAAACCCTCAGACAAGGGTGGGAACATTGTGGTGTTTAATAAAGACCAATACTACAAAGAGGCCATAAGAAAACTTAACGATGAGCAATGCTACTTGCCCATCAAGAGAGCGGAATATACAGACTGTATTATAATATTCCACCAATGCCTGCAAAATTGGAGAGATGAGGGCAAGCTGGAGCAAGACGAATATGCATTTCTGTATTGCGAACAACCTGTCCTTCCAACTTTTTATTACCTCCCCAAAATACACAAGAACTTGCTTAATCCACCTGGAAGACCTATTGTAGCTTCCATTAACAGTCTTCTGGAGAAACGTCTATGTACATTGACTCTTTTCTATCACCCCTTGTCAAAGACCTATCCTCATATGTACGTGATACCCAGGACTTTATAAGACTAATCGAGGGTATTACTTGGGAGGAGGATATGTTACTGATTACTCTCGATATAACAAGTCTTTACACCTGCATAAACCATGAGCAGGGCATTACCGCAGTGAGATGGTTTTTAAACAAGAGACCTCTTAAGTTTCAAAAACACAACCTTTTGCTCTAACACATGGTTAGATTCTGCCTAGAAAATAATATTTTTATTTTCTCAGGCCAGCTATATAGACAGCAGCTTCAGTGACTACCTAGTACACAGCCACTATCGTTCCACTCCTCCCCCACTCCTCCCAGACCAGAGGGTGTTACAGGTTTCTATCCTTGCATGAAATGTAAGGCATGCAAATATAGCTGCAAAGTGGTCAACTATAAAGGCATAGAGCAGGATTCCAGAGCAACTAGAAGTATCAAACGACTATTAAACTGTAACTCAGAATATATACATTTTATTGCCTAGAATGTCCCTGTCCCAAAAGCTACATAGGAAGTGCTATCCACTAAGAAACCCATTCTCGAGCATATGCGAGCCATCACCAAGAAAGATGTTAGCTACCTGGTGGCTCGCCACTTTGAAATCTTTCATCAAAGTAATCGAGATCTCCTCAGGTTCTTCTGTATAGATCAGGTCCCAAAGGAAGAGAGAGGGGGAGACAGAATAAGAAAAATGCGTGCACTAGAGTCGAGATACATCATAGACCTACAAACTAAGACTCCATCAGGTCTTAAAAATGATGAGGAGATATGGATACACCTGGATTAATGAGGGATAGTTATCTATGCCTAGTGATATTACACCCACTGTCTGGTTGGAATACATTTCCTTCTTTTTCTGGTATAAAGATGCAACAATATAATATACATTTCTGTATCCTTGCACGCACACCGTGACCAATGTAAGAATGCCCATTCAGGGCACAATTATGAAAGGACATGTGAGACTCCCCTCTTTTAGATTATCACTGTATACGATGCCAGTGCATGACAAAGGGGAAAAGATTGTGAAAACAACTATGAATTCTCAGAATTGATAAGCATTTCCCTCATGAAATCAAGGGTAACTGATTGTCTCCACAAATGTCCGACTTTATTGAACTAATAATTATTTGTTTGAAATTTATTGATACATGTTTCTGTCAAAAGCATGTTAAAAGATGGCCGCCACTAATCTGGTAAATCACTATGACTAGCAGACCATCTTCTCTTTTTACACACATGTGATGCACTTTTGTGATTAAAATGGCTCTGTGAGAAAACAGTAACTGACATTGAAAAAGGCATAGTGCCGAAACATGTCTGTCAGTGCAGGAGGCTTGCACATTAAACGCACTTTGTAAAGAATTTCCGGGAGTGCTCTTGTTAATGGCTGATCTGGAGTGAATTGGCGTTGTGGATTTGTATGTTGCGGCTCACCACCGCTGGAGTTAGCACTCGGGACGTGTGGAGCGGCGGTGGTGACTTTTTGTGCTTGGAATATATATATATATATATATATATATGCCAAGAAACTTCCTTCATTCAAAAGAAGAGAGGGACACAGCGGGGCTCGTCAGACATTTATTTGAAAAACGATCGGCATGACCGGTTTCGGCGTTAAGCCTTCTTCAAATGCCACAGTTCGCCAAAGAAATTCCCATCAAGTCTATATAGAGCTCCTCCTACGCAGTGGTGAAGGGCCCAGCTGCAGCTCATTATCGTGTCGACGTCTCAGCAATCTCTGCCACGGACTGCTGATCCCATCATGCACCTTGCTGGTATTCAATGAGCTGCAGTGGGAGAAATCCTGCGAAAATTCTGGGAATAAATGTCCTTGGGTCCCCTACTTCCCAGCCTCCGTATCCTAAGTCACCAAGACTGGAGGTGAAATGACAGTGCATGCACCCCTCCGAGGAGTCTCAGACCGCCGGCTGGCAGCAGCTACTTGGAGAACACAGGCAGGGGGGCGGGCTGTGCAGATCCGATACCTCGGCTGAAAGTAAGTCAGTGCTCTGTGAGAAAACAGTAACTGACATTGAAAAAGGCATAGTGCCGAAACATGTCTGTCAGTGCAGGAGGCTTGCACATTAAACGCACTTTGTAAAGAATTTCCGGGAGTGCTCTTGTTAATGGCTGATCTGGAGTGAATTGGCGTTGTGGATTTGTATGTTGCGGCTCACCACCGCTGGAGTTAGCACTCGGGACGTGTGGAGCGGCGGTGGTGACTTTTTGTGCTTGGAATATATATATATATATATATATATATATATATATATATATATATATATATATATATATATTATCTACTGGCGGTCGCCAGTAGATAGTTATAGTTACAACCTATTATCCATAGGAAATCCGCGACATTCTATTTGCAATAACGTTGGCGTCGGTTGACGAATCTTCGCGAAAGCTTCCAACTTGTTGGGGCGCTCCGGTCCGCTCTTACCCTGAAAGTCTCGGGGTGATACGTCAAGCGGGGGCCAAGAAAAAAGGGGGGTCCCAAAACGCGTTTTCCCCATTCATTTTTCCATAGGAACCTTTAGTCGCAGCTACAGCCCGAACTGCTGAACGGAATTACCCCAAATTTGGCAAAGAGGTAGTCCTTGGTTCAGACTGGTGCCTTTTGCTTAAATGGTGTAAATCCGTTCAGTAGTTCCTGAGAAAATCAAAAGTAAAAGTACATATATATCTATGGGCGCGTCGGATACGCGTACCCTCAGCGCACCCTGCGCGCACCCTCCTGATCACGAGCTGCATGCTAATTGGCTGTCAACACTCCAAATCAAGAAGTGTTGGCAGCCATTTTGTCCCTCGGTAGAACCGAGGGACAGAAACAAGTGCGCAAAGCGCAAAAGGGGGCAGGGTAGAAACACCCTGACCCCCTAGGTCTGCTCAGGGGTCCCACAAGGACCCCCTGGGCAGAAAAAGATTATTTTTTTTAAAAATCGGCGGGATGCGCTTAGGGTGCGCGTATCCCACCGAGAAAAAAAAAAGAAACAAGTGCGCAAAACGCACAAAGGGGGCAGGGTAGAAACCCCCTAACCCCCTAGGCCTGCTCAGGGGGTCCCACAAGGACCCCCTGGGCAAAAAAAAGCATTTAAAAAAAAAAAAATCGGCAGGATGCGCTCAGGGTGCGCGAATCCTGCCGAAAAAAAAAAAAATCGAAGCGCGGTCTCCCGCGCTTCGATGTTAATTGGCCCCCGGGTGGGCCAAGTCCCGGGGGCATGCTGGGGGGGTTAATTTTATGTGTGGGGGCCTCTAAGGGCCCCCAAGCCCCGGGGACCGCCACCCCCGGGGCTTTATGCATAATGGTGCGGGAGGGCTCTGAGCCCTCCCGCAGCCCCGGGGACCACCACCTCCCGGGGCTTCTTTTATTTAAATGAAAAACCTGTGTGGGGGGGCTCCAGCCCCCCCACACGCCCCGGGGACCGCCACCTCCCCAGGGCACTAAACATTTAAATATGGGGGTCCGTTACAGACCCCCAGAGCCCCGGGGACCACCACCTCCCCGGGGCTGTGCACACGATGGGAGGGGGCCGCGTGGCCCCCCTCCTGGAGCCTGTGGTGGCCCTGGGGACCGCCACCCCCAGGGCCGGCTCCTGCAGTGTCCCGGGGTGCCTACCCCCGGGACACTGCTGTTTGCAATGACAGGACGGGAGCCTCGCGGCTCCCGTCCTGTCATTGCAAACTTGCTTTGGATATTGGAAGAGAGAGCAGGAAACCTGCTCTCTCTTCCAATATCCAAAGCCGATTGCTTTCCACATGGGGAGCAGCATGTTAGCTGCTCCCCATGTGTAAAGCAATGCCGGCTCCCGTAGGACACGGGGAGCCGGCGGGACTGTGGGGGGTTGGGGACCCCCCCACAGTCTGCAACGTGAGGCCAGGCCCCGGGGGATGGGGTCCCCGGGGCAAGTAGTGGCCCGGGAGGGGGGCCACGCGGCCCCCCTCCCCAAAAATTTGAAAAATAATAAAAAATAAAAAAAAGGGTATGGCCGGCCCGGGGGATGGGGTCCCCGGGCCTTAAAATGGCCAGAGGAGGGGGGCCACGCAGCCCCCCTCAAAATATTAAAAATAAAAATAGAGGCCATGCCCCGGGAGATGGGGTCCCCGGGGCCAATACAGGCCCGGGGAAGGGGGGCCACGCGGCCCCCTTCCCGTTTCTTTTTTTTTAAATTTAAAAAAGGGGTAAGGCCCTGGGGGATGGGGTCCCCAGGGCCCAAAAACAGAAAAAAAGGAAGGGGGCCACACAGCCCCCTTCAGGGGACAAAAAAACAAAAAAAAACGATCGGGCCCGCAGGCCCCGCCCCTTCCTTCACCACTCTGCAAACGCGCCCCTGGCGCGTTTGCAGAGGGGAACGAATCCCCTTGAATACTGGGGGTCCCTGGGGGCCAACTAGCCCACCAGGAACCTCCAGTATGCGCCAGGGGCTGCCTTGCAGAGAGGTGTACAGAGGCCACGCCCCTTTTACACCTCTCTGCAACGCAGCTCTGTGGCGCTTTTGGAGGTATATGGTGGGCTAGTTGGACTCCGGGGACCCTCAGGATTCAAGGGGACTTAATCCCCCAACTTAAAACGCGCCACGGGGCGCGTTTGCACAGTGGTGAAGGGAGGGGGCGGGGCTTCAGGTGACATGTGTGCAAACAGGCCCCGTGGCGCGTTTTAAGATGGGGAATTAAATCCCCTTCAATCCTGAGGGTCCCTGGGGGCCAACTAGCCCAACAGGTACATCCAGAAAGCGCCACAGAGCTGCGTTGCAGAGAGGTGTAAAGGGGTGTGGCCTCTCTACACGTCTCTGCAACGCAGCCCCTGGCGCATATTGGAGGTTCCTGGTGGGCTAGTTGGCCCCTAGGGACCCTCAGGATTCAAGGGGACTTAATCCCCCAACTTAAAACGCGCCACGGGGCGCGTTTGCACAGATGTAACCTCAGGCCCCGCCCCCTCCCTTCACCATTGTGCAAATATTCCTCTAAAATCAGCCGAAATACGAATTCCGATTTACTCACCTGTTATCAGGAGAGACCTCAGTGCTGTATCTTTCAGCCCAGTACTGGTCCTGAAAAGTAATTCTAACCATACTTACCAGTAACTTGAATTTCCTTCCATAGGCTAACATTGACTGGTTTCACTTGGAAATTCTTCTAAGTGTGGAGTTTTGGAACTTTAAAATATTCCTCTAAAATCAGCCGAAATACGAATTCCGATTTACTCACCTGTTATCAGGAGAGACCTCAGTGCTGCATCTTTCAGCCCAGTACTGGTCCTGAAAAGTAATTTTAGCCGTACTTACCGGTAACTTGAATTTCCTTCATAGGCTAACATTGACTGGTTTCACTTGGAAATTCTTCTAAGTGTGGAGTTTTGGAACTTTAAAATATTCCTCTAAAATCAGCCGAAATACGAATTCCGATTTACTCACCTGTTATAAGGAGAGACCTCAGTGCTGTATCTTTCAGCCCAGTACTGGTCCTGAAAAGTAATTTTAACCGTACTTACCAGTAACTTGAATTTCCTTCCATAGGCTAACATTGACTGGTTTCACTTGGAAATTCTTCTAAGTGTGGAGTTTTGGAACTTTAAAATATTCCTCTAAAATCAGCCGAAATACGAATTCCGATTTACTCACCTGTTATCAGGAGAGACCTCAGTGCTGCATCTTTCAGCCCAGTACTGGTCCTGAAAAGTAATTTTAACCGTACTTACCGGTAACTTGAATTTCCTTCATAGGCTAACATTGACTGGTTTCACTTGGAAATTCTTCTAAGTGTGGAGTTTTGGAACTTTAAAATATTCCTCTAAAATCAGCCGAAATACGAATTCCGATTTACTCACCTGTTATCAGGAGAGACCTCAGTGCTGCATCTTTCAGCCCAGTACTGATCCTCAAAAGTAATTTTAACCGTACTTACCAGTAACTTGAATTTCCTTCCATAGGATATCATTGCCTGCTTTTTGCTGAAAAAGTTTCTAAGTGTTGATTTTTGAAACATACAAATATTCCTCTAAAATCAGCCGAAATCCAAATTCTGATTTACTCACCTGTTATCAGGAGAGACCTCAGTGCTGCATCTTTCAGCCCAGTACTGGTCCTGAAAAGTAATTTTAACCGTACTTACCAGTAACTTGAATTTCCTTCCATAGGCTAACATTGACTGGTTTCACTTGGAAATTCTTCTAAGTGTGGAGTTTTGGAACTTTAAAATATTCCTCTAAAATCAGCCGAAATACGAATTCCGATTTACTCACCTGTTATCAGGAGAGACCTCAGTGCTGCATCTTTCAGCCAAGTACTGATCCTCAAAAGTAATTTTAACCGTACTTACCGGTAACTTGAATTTCCTTCATAGGCTAAGATTGACTGGTTTTCAGCAAAAAAGTTTCAAAGTGTTGATTTTCACAAACTACAAATATTCCTTAAAAATCGCCTGTATGACTTAAACGCATTTTTTCAACTGTTTACAGGAGATGCACCAGTGCTGGATCCAGGATCCAACACTGAGTAAGAAAAAGTAACGATAACAGTTTTTACCTGCTAAGTGAATTTCCTTCCATAGGATAACATTGGTGATTCTATGAGAAAAAGTTTCAAAGTGTCAACTTTTAAAATACAATAATATTCCTTAAAAATCACTAATGTAACCAAAACGCTTTTACTCAACTGTTTACAGGAGATGTCCCAGGACTGAATCTAGGATCCAGTCCTGTGGTTAGAAAAGTAATCCATAAAGTAACTAATTGCATTTAACTAGAAATTCACATTGAGCTGAATGTTGCATTGTGTTTGAAAATGTGTTGCCCATTGCAACAACTGTAACTACTGTACTTAAAAGTCTATTGCCTATGTGCAAAGTATTTAAACTAAAGTAATTCATTCTGAGAAAGTATTTTTTGTAATGTAATGTATAATGTAATTATAATGTAATTTAAAAAATAAAATATGTAAAAAAGAATTGTTTCTAAAAATGTAGTAAATCAGTATGAAAAAAATTAATATAATAATTAATACATTTAAAAATTGTCATTTACAAAACCTTTGAAATTCACTGAAAAAACCGTAGGTTTCAGGCACGTTATAGTTAGAAATTAGCATTTAAAAAACCTTTGAAATTCACTGAAAAAACCATAGGTTTCAGACACGTTATAGTTACAAATTAGCATTTAAAAAACCTTTGAAATTCACTGAAAAAACCATAGGTTTTAGACACGTTATAGTTACAAATTAGCATTTAAAAAACCTTTGAAATTCACTGAAAAAACCATAGGTTTTAGGGACAGTTTTAGTTACTTGGACATTGCACTCGTACAAAACCCGTGAAATTCCCCGTTATAGTTAGTTCAGCTAACTATAACTCGCGCCCCGCAATGCACTGCTGATGACGTCACATATTACATCACTCATGACATGGTCAGTGACATCACTGATGACATCACTGATGACATCTCAAATGACATCACTGATGACATCATCCACGTGATAATCTGATGCACCTCCTCACACCCTAATATAACCTTTGATACACCCACTCTAAATTACAGACTGCCATTCGCAAAACCATAGACACTCCAACACCAATAACTACATACCCACTCACTGATTCTTAGGTCTACACACACACATCCACTCACTCACCCGTACAGTCACTCATACTTACGGTCACTCAGTACAGGACTATCATATGCACTCTTACTCCTATATAGACACTCAAACAATGCCACTCATCCATAGAGATACTCACACACCTAGTCAGTCATGCAAATAATTAAACACACTGCCATTTACTCACCTATACAGTTATACACACACCAGCTCACTTACTCATACAAATAGTAGCACATTGTTTCGCTCTTATACAATCACAGATACAAGCACACACTCATCCATACAGCCACTATCACAATCACTCACTCTTGCTTATAGCTATTTATATACTCCAACACACATATATACTGCCTTTCACATATGTAGTTACTCACACATGTACCACTGGGACATACATTCACTCACTAACACACTCTTACACACACTTACCCACCCATACAGTCTATCACAGATGCACTCTTGAAACCATCCACCCAGTGAATCACCCACTCACACATCTATGCACAGAGTTGCACACACCCCTCCCACACAAACACTCAGGCACCCATACAGATACTCAGACAAGCATTCAATAACTCATATAGACACTCATTTAGCTATTCACAAACACATGCAGCCACTTACACAGCAACAGACAGACGGATACAGACATTCACCCAGTTTAGTCACTAACCCATGCATTCAGTAAGATACGTTAAATCACTCACTTATAGAGTCAGTCACGCACCTACTAAATCATCCATACAGACACTTACACACCCACTCATTCTTCAATACGTCTTTTCCTATATATATTAAAAATATTTAAACTTTACAGAAACACACAGTCACTGGATGATGTCATCAGTGATGTCATTTGAGATGTCATCAGTGATGTCATCAGTGATGTCACTGACCATGTCATGAGTGATGTAATATGTGACGTCATCAGCAGTGCATTGCGGGGGCGCGAGTTATAGTTAGCTGAACTAACTATAACGGGGGAATTTCACGGGTTTTGTACGAGTGCAATGTCCAAGTAACTAAAACTGTCCCTAAAACCTATGGTTTTTTCAGTGAATTTCAAAGGTTTTTTAAATGCTAATTTGTAACTATAACGTGTCTAAAACCTATGGTTTTTTCAGTGAATTTCAAAGGTTTTTTAAATGCTAATTTGTAACTATAACGTGTCTGAAACCTATGGTTTTTTCAGTGAATATATATATATATATGGCTTCCCACAGACCACTGTTGCGTCCAGACAGGTACGAACCACTCCACGCCAGTTAACGTTGAAAAGTGCTATTTATTTAGGCAAAGTTTCTCCAATGAAACACATTGTCAGGGCAAATGCCGTCCATGACGCGTTTCGACCGCTACTGCGCGGTCTTGATCACATAATGCTCTGCTCGTGTGAACACCTATTATACCTATGCTAATCACTTGTGCACCAATGATTAAAACAACATAGACAACAGACTAAGGGAAAGTAGCAGTGCAGTAACATACCGATAAAATGCAAAAATAGATGCCACATAAAATCACAAATGCCCCACATTGACTAAAATCGAATTGTCTAAACCGTATACTTTAGTCGGTTGACTTAATAGTCAAATAACACCATACCTGCAAAATTAATGTTCTGACAATTATGAAATTCTTACTTAAATGCAAAATACAAAGCTAGTGCTGAAAACAATTAATTAAATGTGGGTACATATATATATAATTCGTCTCTACCAGGATTTAAGTCAAGGCTCCTGTGTAGATTCAAACTGAAGAGGCTGCACTCGTTCAATGCTATTTCAGTTAGTACAGTTTATTACAGATGGCAGTAAAGTTAATGCGTTTCAGCAGAAACCTTGATCAATACTTCTCTAAACCCATGGTTTAGACAAAGTGCTTCTATGCTGATTGGCCTTGGAGCTCAGGCAACATCTTCTAATCCACTAGGTTATTGGATCCGGCCAGTACTTCATTAGGAATTGCCGTATTCCTAGCAGAGAGCAACTGTTATGCTATGAAAAAAAATCTCAGGTGCAGATTTATCAATCTTTCATGCAGGTCAATGCAGCAAACCACCTTGCTGTGCTGAATGAAAGGGAAAGGGCAGGAATGTGCCGTATTTAACATTATACATCGCATTGCTGTCCTTTCCTACTGCTGGTCCACTTTTGACTGCCTAGTCATATTTCAAGGGTGCCTGCGTTGTAGGCAGGATTGTTTATGTGCAGGAAGGATCCCCTTCTTGCACAAGAACAATCCTGAGAGGCATTTTCCTCTTTCTATCCGTGCTTCCGAATGCAGCACACATAGAAAGATGAAAAAGCGAGGAGAAATAAAAATATTTCTCCTCCTTACGCCTCGCCTGGGGAGGCGTAGCATTTTGACGCATTCCCAAGACTAACACTAATGGTAAATCTGGGAATGCATCAAAATTCATGGGTGGATTAGTGGGAACACCCACGCTCCACTGATGGAACGCCTCCCTGGGGCAGAGTAACGCATGGCAGCAATTTGCGCTACCTTGCGTTATGTTTGATTTCTCAAGTCATGCAGGGCCGCACATGGTGGCCTTGCGTGGCTTGATAAATCTCACTTAGGTTTTGTATTGTCCTTTGCGCGCCCTTGGGTGGAACAAAGGTTGATGAAAAAACCTTGATAAATATGGGCCTGAATATCTACCAAGCTGAACCTCATCATAGTTGTGTAACTGGCTGAGAAATATTTCTAATAGCAAACCTATGTAGTTTGGTGAGTGTGTTTACTGCATGAACATTAATCAAAAGTTGATATTCCTTTGACAGGATTATGAAGGCAAAAAAATAGTTTTTGAGGGTATTACTAATCATCATTCAACCAAAATAGAATCCTTAAAGACCCAGACCTATTATCTGCAAAGAGCACACATATATCCACATCATCAATCCATTCTTGCAAAGTCTGAGAGAAGATGCAACCGGGGAAATATTTTCTAATTTGCAGAAACACTCGTGGAATATTCAGGCAGAGAAGAAATGGGTAAAAATCAGTGGTGGATCCTCCGCTAAGGCGGAGGACCGTTGCGTCACTGCCAGGAGCAGCAAAGAAAGGAAAAAATAAAATGATAATAACTGAATGTTATTATCATTTTATTTCTTCCTCCTGCTGTGGCAGTGCATGAGGGGGCAGGGCGGAGCTGCAGGGGAGAAGTGGTAGAACACTACTGTGGCTGTGCGCAATGACTGTTTGGTCGGCCCTCTCGGACCGCCCAAAACAGTCATGCACACTCCCCTGTTCTCCATTTTGGCTGCATTACAGCATGCATGGAGAACATGCCCACCCCTTCAGCCCCTGGCTGAACGCCGTGTTACGGCGCTCAGACCAATCCCAATGCTCCATTACAGCATTGTGATTGGCTTAGGGGTGGGACCCTGGCTGCCTGCTTCCTGTTCCGACCTGTAGTCGGACACAGGCGAGCAGAAGAGAAGACGCGGGTCCCGGCGGCTGCAAGGTGATTTTTTTTTTAAAGCAGCCCGGGTCCCTCCCTCACACCCGGGCTAGATGAACATTCACACACACAGAAACAGAAAGATACCCTGTCGAGTAGATTTAAATGAAGGCAGGTCAGCAAAATGAAGAGAGGCTACTTATTTGGTTAGAGACTCACATAAGGGCTTTCAGAGCTGAAGGTGATGGATTTAAAAAAACGTTGGTGTTAAATTAGACTCATGGGGATATATTGACTTCATTATTAGCTGTATTTTTACTTTTCTGTCACATTGTAGTTGAGGGATAAGTGATATACAATTCATGTTTTAAGTTAATAATTTGTCAGTTCACTACACACATAAATAACAGTCAGTATATCAAACCCCTAACTTACCCATCCCATTCATAGTAACCATGTACCTACGGACTAATTTATAAACTGCTTGCACACACTTGTAAGTTTAGCTCACTTTTTAAAAATGTTGATTGTCAACTTGGAAAGTCCATATTCTGATTCACAAAATAAGGATCTAGAGAAGTGTCAATGAACAAACTCTACGCAGGAGCGTGGAACACATGCAAAATGTGCATATGTACTTGCAGTATTAATGTGTCCTGTCCTAGGGACATGAATTTTCACACTGCAAAATCAAGGACTAAGAAAATGTGTTGAATATTCACAGAATCATATCTTCAAACATTTGCTACAATTACTTACCTTCCAATCTTGCACCTAAATGAGGTAGCTGTTGATACTTTATATAGTGCTTTAAGTAAGATGAAAAAGGTGTGTGAGGGGTGACTCTGAAGGGGCCATTGCCTATGTAATTAAGGTGTGGCTTAAACATGTCAACTAAATGTCTATGATATCCATTGCGTGTCACCTGACCACTATTTTGGTTCCTCTCCGAGCTCTCTGTTATTGCACCAGAAATATAGCACAAATGACATACACCTTAACCAGCCAGAAGTATTGGGTTTGCCGGTGGTTGTTAACTGTTTAAGATAAAAGACTAACAACAATAGGTTTGTTATAAATTATATTGAAAATGTTTCAGTTCTGAAATTGAGACTAGTCATTACTGAGATCTGTGGAAATGGTAGTGGTCTTCAAATTGGCTCAATCATCCCTATTATTTTTACTCTGTGTTAGATATGTACGCATCTTTTCTCTCCACATCTCGTCCATGTGCAAATCTTACATCTCATCGCTTTCCTCTTCAGCACCCTCTTTTCATTCTCTCCTAAATGCACTTCCTAGCATTTCCTTCACTCTACTATTCCCTAAGCACACAATGCACTCACTCACCTGTAAGCATTGCATTTTCTTTCACTTTCCCCTTGTGAATATTTTGACAACTGTATATTCCCTTCACACACATTTACACAGGATCACAGTTGCGACTGGAATACATTACCATTGCTCTATGTGCTCTGCAGAGTGGCCTAGGATTGGATGACCATGTTTTTGAACACCTTTTCCACCCATTGACAGAGGATACCACACACTGCCTTCAGTCTCAACTTCTGAGATCTCAATCAAGGACGTTATAAACACCTTGAGGCCACTCAGTTGAAAGTATGAATTTTACAAGAGTAATATTCCACACCAAAAAAATACATAAACTCAACATCCTAGAAATAGCTACTTAATTTTGGTTCCATAAGAATGTTAAACATGTGAAATATAAACAAGAACTACATCACTGACAAGGATTACATTTTTTGCATTCATTGTTCTGAAAATCGATCAGTGTTTTGGAGATAGAGTTAAAGATATGGATAGGGATACGTTTCAATATCTGTTTTTAATTACTACCAGGTCTGAGATCCGGAGGAAAACAGCCCCCTTACGCCCTGACTTGGGAACCTGTCGCTGACACCTTTATTCTCTAATGAAGTATAAGCCAAGGGATGTCTTCAAAAAGGAAAATCATAAGAAAAAAGTGAATTTTGTGTGCAAATGTAACCTTTTTTCTAGTTCTATTTCTCCAAATTCTACATGCTGCTGACAACCTGCAAGGCTAGATAGAGAAAAGGACCTAGGAATACAAATGTATGAAAAAAATATATTTCCCTGCAAGCTATCAGTGCCTAGTTTATCAGGCAGACTCGTGTTGTTTGTCAACAAGTCGAATAAACGTCGATACATACTTGTGTTCTTATGCCACTTAACTCTCTACCTGCTGTTTTTAGTGCCTGCCATTATCATAATAAAAATAATTTTGCCACTGAAAATGTCACACCCCGGGCTGAAAGCCATGGAAAACACATCAATAAGATTTTGCCATGCGTTAGAGTATGTTCAACTAGTGAAAGTGTGTTTGCGCATGAAGCTTAAAACTGCTGCATTAATAGTATCTGATTACATCTGACTGCAAAGCATATATAGTTTACTGATGCAATGTTTCAATTGACTTGCTTATCAGATAACGTTATAGGTCTGATATGTTATACCAAAATAGTGATAGTTGTATTGAGTGTTTTGTAATGTTAACTAAGCCAATCTTGTTGTAAGCTTTGTATATTAAACTAGGGGCATATTTACTATTATTTAACACAATGAGGCGCAGAAAGGGAACTTGCTGCCCTGCATTGCATTAAAGGGAGAGAGCAGACATTTTCTATATTTACAAAGATAGGGAGCATTTCTGCACCATAGCTGCTGTGTTGCATTACATTTCTTTACAAAGCCATGCAGGACAGCACAAATTGCCCCCTAGCGTAGCTAGAATGTTAAAAAAACAATAATGTATTTCTAGATATTTTTTTCAACATAAATAAAATTATTTACCCTTTGAACTAGTTTAAATAATTTAATTTACCAGTATATTCTATAGGGTTTATTTTTAGCCCCTACATCTGTTATTTTCTATGGGAAGGTGAAAACTGTGTTGCAGTATATGTGGTGCTTAACTTACAACAGCTCATTTTTGGCAATAGTAACTTTACACTCATAAATTTGTCTCGACCCTCCGTTTCAGTGGGTGAAGACATGTAATTTGACACTTTCTAGTAACTTTACACTAGGATTGTGTGAATAGTCCAAAGTAATTAAGTTACTCAAATGTGTAGTAGTAAATTTACTAGTAGTACCTCTACATGTGTCGATTTACCTTTGTGAATATGCCCCACAATAGCTTTAGTCTTATGATAATGTAAAGTATCATTTTCCCCACATTTAACTACCATTCATTAGGAATTCAAATGTGAGAAATGACCTTTAAATCTGAGAAGAGCAGCAGGTGGTTTTACAAACAAGATAACTGGATTAGTTACATTTGAGTCTCTGCTAACTTAGCAGTTCCCCATTACTTTTTAGGGTTGTAATATACAGCATAAACATCTTATCTGCACTTGGCGTTCATATGTTCCTGCAGAAATGACTGGCAATGGAAGTGTCTGATTACACATTATGGGGCCCTAGTCATAAACTGCATTTTATAGTATGTTTTGTAGAACTACAATAGCAATACAAATGTACTATGAAATTGTTGGACTTGGCCCTTTCTACAGGTTCATCCCCAGACCTTTTGCCTTCACTCCTCCATTTTTTGTTGAATTCATTTCCAATGGCTTTAGGACTCAGCACTTTGCCACTGCTAACCAGTGCTAAAGTGCTTGTACTCTCTCCTTTAAACATAGTAGAATGGCCTTATACCCAATTGGCATATTTATTCTACTTGTAAATTCATAGTAAGTCAACCACATGTACCCAGGGCCTGTAAATGAAATGCTACTAATGGGCCTGCAGCCCTGATTCTGCCACCCACTTACGTAGCCCTTTAAACATGTCTCAGGCCTGCCATTGCAGTTTTAAACTGCCATTTTGATCTGGAAAATAAACCTTTTGCCATGCCTAAACTTTTGTTTTTGTATATAAGTCACCACTAGCATAGGCCCTTGACAGCCCAGAGTTCAGGGTGCAGTGTATTTAAAACGTTGGACATGTATTTTTAAGTTTTATATGTCCTGGTAGTGAAAAACTCTTAAATTCATTTTTCACCATTGCGAGGCTTACCTCTCCTATAGGATAACATTGGAGTTACCTTATTACATTTAATAAACTGCAACTTCCAAATGGGAACAGGTAACCAGTTCATGTGTGTTGTCTTTGAAATTGTAATGAGAAATCTCGTCTTATGTTAAAGCCGGATTCTAAATTATAATTTTGAAAATGCTACTTTTAGAAAATTGGCATTTTTCTGCCTTATAGATTTGGTGCCTGGAGCCTTTCTCTGTGTCACATGACTGGGTGTAGTTGGCAGTTTGGCTTTGAGTATTCCTGCTAGACACAATAGAGGGCTTAAGCATGCCTGGATGGGCCGTCACTCGCAGGATGGGAGGGCAGAGCTGGGCACAGCTCTGTTACCCTTGAATATCTGTGTCCTGCCTTCATACAAAGGGCTGCATACCCGCTGTAGTTAGTCTGGAGCCAGGGCAGGGGAGGCAAGAAACCTGTGCACTTCAAAGGAAAACCTCTAGAAGTGTTTCCCACTTCAAATAAGGTGCCTGATATAAATATTGGACCTCAGATGCCAATTCTTCAATACATATCTGGACCTGCGGAAACTCTCCCAGGAAGAAAGGCGGCTGTACTGCTGAAAGGACTGATACTTTGCTGGACTGCTGCCCTGCTGCACTACTCTCTTACTAGATTGCTGCCCTGCTGCTCTTCTGCCTGAATCAGAGGGTTTGGACCTGCACCTTAAGCCAGGACTGCCAGAGTGATTCCAAGGGCTAGTCTGCTGGCCTTCTGTTCAGAGCCACAGGGATACAGGAGGCTCTCCACCACCAGAGCCGGCACCCAGATCGAGCTGGAGCAAGCCTGTGGCCCCCAAGTGGTGCCCTTCCGGTCCTGGACCCTTAGTATGACCTCAATCGAGCTGAATTAAAGTTTTTGGGCTCTTTGCAACTGCGAATGGACGTGTTGGTGCCAAAACATTGTCGTTCACACCAACATGACACTACACGCTACAGCATCAACTGCTTACAGTAAGCACTACAGCGAATCTCCAGGCCAACCGTTTGCGACAACAACAGGATCTTTGAGCTAAAGTAACAAACGTCTGCAAAGCCAGGCCTGCTCTTCGCACTACATCGATGACTGTCCGTGACGCTTCCCTGCTCCTCACCACTCCCTCGACCGTGAACGGGACTCTTTGCACTGGACTGAGAAGTTAATTTTTCAACAAGAGTAACCTGGTCCCTGTATCTGACTCTTGCTCCATCACAGTCAACCTGAACTTGTGACTTTCTCCCGGTCTTGCACGACCAGATAGCTGTGTGTGGTGCTATGGGCTTTTTGGTGCTATGTTTAGTTAAATCTTTAAAATCACATATCTCCGGTTCTACTGATTGAATTTTTGTCCTTCATGTCTTGATTTATTTATTACATTTTGCTCTTTTTGTCTAAATTAGTGTGGGATTTTTCTTGTGCTGTCTTTTCATGTTATTGCTGTTTGAAGTGCTGCATTAATACTTTACACATTACCTCCACGTTAAGCCTCATTGCTCTGTTCTAAGCTACAAGAGGGATAAGCACAAGTTAATTTGGGGTTTTCTGACAAGGATTGTGGTTGCTTCTTGAATAGGGTTTCACTCCCCTTAAAAGGTACTCAATTTCTCACAGAAATGCTGTTCACAAACTTAGATTGGGTCTGGTGGCTTAGTGGACTAATGCATCCATTGTAGGGGCCTGTGTTCGACCTCATGGTCACATGTTCAAATCCTGGCGGATCCACTTAGCCTTTCATCCATCTGAGGTTGATAAAATTAGTACTACTGAGTTGGGAAACAATAAACACCTGTAATTCAGCGCCTTGATACGCTTGGGTGATATGTGTGCTACATGCAGAGTATCTGCCGCTGCCTCCACCTCTCCTATGTTTTTCTGTGGGGAGAACTCCACCCTGACTGCAGAGTCTCTGCACATCAGTTATACATTTTAGTAGTAAATAACAATAATAATATCAGCATTTATAGAGCGCAACAGCTACCTCAAACAGAGGTGTCCCGGCGCTATAGCAGGCAAGCAGGAGAGAGGGGATTACCAAGATTCTAGCTTTGGCTAAAAAGCCAAGTCTTCAAGGTCTTTCTGAACTCAAGTTCAGATTGGATCAGGCGCATGTTGGTAGGCAGGGAGTTCCACAATCTGGCCGTCACCACCGTGAAGGATCTGCCCACTATGCGTGACTTTGCATAGCGAGATTCACAGAGCAGATACTGAGAGTTAGACCTCAATGATCGTTTTGTTGGTAGAGGCATAACCGATGCTTAAGGTAACTAGAACTTCTGCCTCGCAGTGCCCGAAAGGCCATGGTCAGGGCCTTGAACTCCATCCTTTTTGATACCGGTAGCCAATGGAACTGTCTTATATGCGGAGAGATGTGGTGCCGATACGGTACTCGTCTAATTAGTCTTGCAGCCGCATTTTGTACCATCTACAATCTCTTAATCAGATAGGCAAGTAATCTCAGGTATAGACAATTTGCATAGTCGAGCCGAGATGTCACTGTGGCATGGACTATGACTCTACGACAGTCCTCCGGCAATAGATGAAGAAATTTCCTCAAGCTTCTCAACTTGCCGAAGCATGAAGCTGCTATGTGACGTACTTGGGCTGTGAACAAAAGATCCGTATCCCATTTTACGCCCAAGTTTTTAGCCGTAGTTGCTGGGATAGGTGGCAGGCCCATTTCCGCCGGCCACCAAAGTCCAGCTGACGGAGGAGATGCCTTACCAAAGAACAAGACCTCTGTCTTCTCCGCATTGAGCTTTAGTTTATTGTTATTCATCCAGCAAGAGATGTCCTTCAGGCATCCCTTAAATCTAATGAAAGAGTCCGCAGAATGATCCTTGAAGGAGAATACCAACTGTGTGTCGTCCGCGTAAGATATTGCCTTTACTTCCCAGTTGGCAATGAGAGAAAAAAGGGGTGCCAGATAAGTATTGAAGAGTAGTGTGGGATGGACAGAGGAAAATGGGGAATATTTATTACTAAAGTGGAGGGAATTAGAAGAAGTAAGAGGGGCTTAAGGACTGTCAAGGAAGGTCAGGGAGGGGTTTAGAGACGTCCACCCACCCGCAAAAGAATAAGCCAATTGTTATTAATAATTGAACTTTTAAAGTTGCTACAACTAAAAAGGGAAACAAAACAGTAGTAAATTAATTCAACTCAGAACTGAATTAAGTCACAGTTGGGGCGGAGATATCTGCATAGTGAGCTATAGGGAATATTAAAGAAGTTTATTAACTTTTTGAAAAAGTTTGTGAAAATTTGTTATGGTAAATATTTCTGTAAGTTAATTTTATATATTTATTTTAAATGTAGATCTAAAGAAAAAATGCTATGGTACTAGTAACTTAATTTCAAAATAAATATTTAATTAATGTATTTATATCAAATCAAATTAAAATTAAAAAATTATTCCTACCTACATTTTGTATTATTTAATTAATTATTATTTAAAGTGATGCATGTAATCAATCAAAAGTAATGTAATTATATTTTATTAATATTTATTGTTACATTAGACTTTATTTTAATTGTTTTTATTAAAATATTATATAAGTAAATAATAGATATGTGCTATTTTTATATATATTGTAACATTAAATTTAATGTATTTACATATTTTACTATTTAATATAATTGACTCTAATTTAACATTATTTCCTAACAGGCTTTATGTTACCTCCCTAGCTTCATTTTTTTCTGTAAAAGGGTGTTGCAGAACCAGTGGTTGGCCATATGTGATGTTGGACTTATTAATGAGTTTTTCCCAGTAGTAACTTAAACTCAAAAAGTTGGCTACGCTCCCTTTTTAAGGGGGTGGAGACATGTAAGTCTACAATTTTCATTAACTTTACACTTGGATTTTGTGAATAGTGAAAAGTAGTAAAGTTCATCAGACGTGTAAGAGTAAATTACACGTGTAAATTACTCACACTTGTAATTTACCTTCGTGTATAGATTCATATGTATTTGCTACCAAGTACTTGCTAAGGTTTTCTTAGCTAAATTGCTACTTCAGGGAAACAATTCAATGATCAATGTTTTTTGATCTGTCGTTTAATAACCATGACAGGAATATGCAGCCCTTTTTTTTTTTTACAGTTTGCTTCTCACACTAAGGGCCCGATTCCGATGCAGTTGGGAAGGCTCCTAATGGCATTTGCTCCGTCTGAATCGGATCGGGAACGTGTCTTTCTGACCGAATCGGAAAGGTTTCAGACCGACCGAGTACGATGCGAGTTAGGCGGTAGGAATATTCCAATCCGGACTGACCGAGCCTTACGGATCAGAATCGTACGTCTCTACGGGCCGTGTTTCCGAACGACCAATTACGATGCTGGATTCAGACAGCCTTTCTGAATCGTGCTGTGTGACTCGAATTGGCAGTCGGAATTAGAATTTGCGCACCCGGAGCCTTCCCAATCAGGCCAGTGGGGGTACCCATGGGTCCCCCTTTACCAGCCATGCACAGTGTGGAAGGCACCAGGAGGTGCCCGCCACTGGGTGCCCGATTTTCCCTAGCAACCACTTTCTTCAATGGGAGCCTATGCATTCGGTCGGAACATAGGGTCCCATTGAAGTCAATGGGAGTCCAACCAAAACGTATCTGGAAGCACCCGGATGCATCATACTCGGTCGGTCGGATTCTCCCGATCCGAGTCGGTTAGAAACCATTCCCAAACGGACTCGGTCGGAATGATTTCCTAACCGCATTGGAATCAGGCCCTAAATATCCTGAGTAAACATCTAATCAATTTCCTTACCCTAAAAATGCCCAGCTTATGAACCGGTGGGGCTGAACTTCAACAGTATTTAATGTATTAGTCCACTCTCCACACTTCAAGGGGCAGGAGCAGTTCTTGCTCCGTTTTTTCACCCAATCTCACTGCAAACATGTTCAATAGGTTTCTGGTCTGGTGACGAGCCATCGGTTTGAGACGCTTAAAGAGGTGCTCATTCTAAACAGTTTGCATGGTCATCCAAAGCATGTAATACATTCTTAATCGAACTGTTTTTGCCTCAGACAGGACCTTATTTTCAGGAGCCATAGAAAACTCTATATTTGGCATGAATTTTTTATTTCCCACAAATACTCACTAAGGCTTGAGCACCATCAGGTTGCAGGGACCAGATAATCGTAGTTAAGATACAAAAAAAGAACAACCACATCTGGAGAAGGATAGCGTTAACAAGCACTTCCTGAACTCGAAGGAATCTTTGAAATTACTTTCAATGTCTATGTTTCCAACTAAGGGCCAGATGTATCAATATTGGGAAAAGCGATCGCTATTCCTAATGTATGAAACTCATAGAGTTTCATTTAGAGGTTCATAGTGGGTCGCAAATTGACCTACCTCATGAATATTAATGAGGTAGGTTGCAATTTGCGAACCATTAGGAATTGCTAAAATCACAAGGATGGTGGCCTGCTGGGGTCATCAGACCACCATGTCTGTGATTGCTTTAAAATAAATTTAAACTCTAAGAGAGAAAGGGTCTACTGGAACCACTCCCAGTCCCCTTAAAGTAGAAATCTAAACAACAAAAGAAGGAGTAATTCCAAGTTACTGCATTGAACGAGACCAAAGGAGTAACACTTAGTTTATAAAAGAACCCTCACTCACCAACCTAGTTGGTGACATGCTTCATCATAGGGTCCCCACCCGAGCGGCCGAATGCCTCTCGGGTGTGGTACAACACCTGATTACAGCGGAGCGGGTTTTTTTGAGGTGCAGGGTGAGTGATCAGTGACACAGTGATATAAAATTGCCTTTACTAGTCCTTAAAATTTTATGCTAGAATAGTATGGCAAGATTAAAAACAAGAGGGGATGTCCTGTCTGGTTTAATTGGCCATTGACATCCACAAGTGTTTAAAGTGACAAGTGTAGGTCTACATGTTTCAGCCTCTGCGTGCAAAATTGCGAGGCTTTCTTCAGGACCAGTGGTGGCACAGGGGAGTGCACTCACTAAGGTGCACCCAACCCTGTGTCAAATCAACCACGAACTTACGGTAATCCTCTCAGTGTTGTCTGAAAGAAAACAAATTTGTATTCTGAAGTAAAAACAACATATGAAAACATCCAGGTCAAACTTTCAGTTCAAATTGGTATTCTGCAATGTTGGTGTAACAATCCGAACCTCATGCTACCATACATGATGTTCAATGTGTGTGTTTTAGGCTCTCATCACTATGGTGCCTATAGTGCCGTGCATACGATTAGCACTAATCCAGGCAATGATTTATCGCGTGGGTTTTTTTTTTCGAGAAGGGGTGTGGTGAGGCAAGACAATATTTCCTCCACCATGTACGTGTGAAGAGGAGCGCCACGGCTGTGTGATGCGCCTCCCCTTTTTGGTCAATCACGTTTATCGCCTTGAGTTTAATGAGGCGCGTCCGTAATTCACGTTCCTTTGCCGGATTACAAATGTATCAGCAAAATGCACTCAGAAGGGGCAGATGTTTGATAGAAAATATTGTCTTGCCTCATCACACCCCTTCTTGCGGAAAAAAACCCACGCGATAAATCATTGCCCGGATTAGTGCTAATCGTATGCACGGCACTATAGGCACCATAGTGATGAGAGCCTAAAAGACACACATTGAACGTCACGTATGGTAGCAAGAGGTTCGCATTGTTACACCAACATTGCAGAGCACCAATTTGAACTGAAAGTTTGACCTGGATGTTTTCACATGTTGTTTTTTCTTCCAGAATACAAATTTGTTTTCTTTCAGACAACACTGAGAGGATTACCGTAAGTTTGCGGTTGATTTGACACAGAGTTGGGTGCACCTTAGCGAGTGTACTCCCCTGTGCCACCACTGGTCCTGAAGAAAGCCTCGCAATTTTGCACGCGGAGGCTGAAACATGTAGACCTACACTTGTCACTTTAAACACTCGTGGATGTCAATGGCCAATTAAACCAGACAGGACATCCACTCTTGTTTTTAATCTTGCCTTACTATTGTAGCATAAAATTTTAAGGACTAGGAAAGGCAATTTTATATCACCGTGTCACTGATCACTCACCCTGCACCTCAAAAAACCTCGCTCCGCTGTAATCAGGCATCGTAGCACACCCGAGAGGCATTTGGCCGCTCGGGTGGGGACCCTATGATGAAGCATGTCACCAACTAGGTTGGTGAGTGAGGGTTCTTTTATAAACTAAGGGGCCGATTCCGATCTCGGCCGGTAGGGCTCCGAATCGGATTCGGCTTTACCGGATCCGATTCGGAGCCCTGTTTCCCGACCGAATCGTACGCGGGTGCGGCCGAGTGAGTACGATGCGAATTCGCCGACCGACTCGTCCGGGCGTCCCGACCGCTCCGACCGACTCGTTCCCGGCTCGAACCGCACCGACCGACACGCTCGGACTCGACTCGCACCGCGCAATGGAGACGTTCCCCGGCCGGGTAAGTACGATGCGCACCGCGAGCAGTCCGACCGAGCCGCGCACTCCGGCTCGAAAGAGCTGTCGGAGCCGTACTTTGGGGGTCCGTGTTGGACCCCCTGTACGCGTAGCCGCGCGAGTCGCACACAGGGGGGACCCATGGGTCCCCCTACCTGTGCGTGTACGGCGCGAATCGCTCCGCCGCGTACCCGCTGTAGGGGGCGCACTTGTCCGACTCCGCACCCATTGAGTCAATGGGAGCCCGCGTACGCGTTGTACGACCGGCTCCCATTGACTTCAATGGGAGTCCGACGGACTCGGGTCCGATGGCATACGTGCGCATCGTACTCGTTCGGTCGGACTGCACGGGTCCAATTCGGTCGGAAATCTCTCCGGGTCCGGCTCGGTCGGAGAAATTTCCGGCCCGAATCGGAATCGACCCCTAAGTGTTACTCCTTTTGTCTCGTTCAATGCAGTAACTTGGAATTACTCCTTCTTTTGTTGTTTAGATTTATGCTTTTAAATAAAGCAATAATTTTTTTTCAATGCATCCCTTTTCCTTAAAGGAAAACAGGATGCGTTAAAAAAAAAAAGAAAGGTTTTCTTCTAGTTTTTAGGTCGAGCCCTGAGCCAGCGAGCAAGCGCTGCTCTGGGGTTAATCTGGGGTAGTTGAGTACGGGAGAGAAGCCCCGCCCACTCCCCCGCCCATCTTTTTCATAGGCTTGTGTGTTTGTCATACCTAAATGCTGCCTTCCGATTGGTTTATAGGCTTGTTAGTCCCTCCTTATGACGGCCATGTCATCATTTGTATCCTTCCATGGCTACTGGCCCCTTTACTTCGAGTGTTGTACGGTGTGTGTTATTTAGATAGTGAGCACTATTTTCTTTAATAAGGTTTTGTGCCTTCTCCCCCCCTCCCGCATCATGCCTTCTTGCCCCACCACTCCCGCTGTCCATGCTTTCTCGCCCCCCTACCCCCACTCACCCCGCACTCCCGTTTGCAATGCAATAGGTCTCGCGGTAATGCGAGTCCTATTGCATTGCAAATGCTTGTTTTTTTGGGGGGGTGTTGACCGGCTGCGAGGGTGGAGCTTCGGCTGGAGGGGAGGTCTTCAGTGGCTCAGCTCTCTCAGAAGCCTGTGTATGTAAACACGGAGCACGTGATATCGCTGCCCTGCTGCGAGCACCCAGTGCTATTACTTTGCCACAGCGGGACTCCACAGACCTCGGGCCACAACCGCTCCAGGTTCCAGAAGTTACTGGCTTTCCCCTAACCCACCACAGCACCTGTCTACTAAGCCAAGCCACTCCTCGCGGAGAGCCGAAGACAGAGCTCTCTTCCAAGCTCCTCCCTCCTGTTTATTATTACCTCCGTCCTCCACCACCGTTCCCTCCTTCCACTGAAATACCTGTATCCCTCAGGACAAATGCTCGCTCTCTGCCATCGCCCCTCGGGCCTTGTGCCACTTGGCGGCCAGACATCATAGAGCCGCTGCTCCTTTTCCGATCTCTCGCCACTTGCTGTCGCAGGAATGGGTGCTCGCTCTCTCGTGAATGCCAATGGCGCTACAAGGACAGATGGCGTATTAATCTACTGCCTAGGTGCAGCTTGGTATAAAAGTGGTGTTGGTGTTGGGCATAGTTCCTGGTTCGTGATGTATTGAGTTCCACTACAGCATGGAGGTATTACTCACGATTTAGCGGTTTGCTCCTGTTTATGTGAGCATATTTTACGAGATTTTGTATACGAATTTCATATTCATGTAATTGCACAATTACCATTTTTAAAGTTATTCACTTTAAAAAAAAAAAAATTGGGCCTCCCAGTAGGTGAACGTATTGGTTAGGGGATGGGCTTCCTGCGATATGTGGCCTTCCTCTCTTTCCGAGGTCTAAAACCGCCTTATCGTCATGCCACTGTATTTTTAAAGGGCCTGCCTTAATAGTGCTGCTGCCTCCAACTATAGACTTCTGAGCCCTTCCCCCTACGCCTCCCTCCCTAACCTTAGTCAGGGCTAGAGAGGCTTAGGAACGTGTTTCCGCACCAGAACAAACATCAGTGCACAGCACTTAGCACCCTGGTACCAGATCCAGTGCAGTACAGTGCTTAATCTGTGAAAAAGGAAAAAACATACGTGCCAGGTCGCTTGTCAGGAGGCCCATGCAAATTGCACCACCCTCTGCCCCTACTAACGCTGCCAATGACAGTACCAACACAACTACTAACCATCGTACTCATACAAGTGTGACAACTCAGACTATTCCAGGCCACCCAGAGCTATAAGAATAGCTTGGGCAGAAGGTATTAGTCATTTTAAATGTGCGTTTTATTATTAAACAACTGTCTCAACCTTAGACAAACAGCACCACCATTTGCCGGACTGCCATAGGTGTGATGTTGTAGAGCACCAGAAAGCACTGGCTGAAATTAAGCACTGCCAGAGTATCCTTGATTAAAGATGTGATGTGCAAAGGAAATGTTCACATTTGTATGCACTCTTCTCACTATGTGAGTGTAGTTTTGCGGGCCAATGAAGGACCCTAGTATTTTTTGAAGAATGATACATGCCTCGTGATTGTCTTTGGCCTTTTCTCACTGCACCACAGAGGCGCAACTAAAGCCAAATTTCGGGCGGGGGGGCTAATAAAAATTGTAGGGGGGCTAAATCTTCCAGCAATAGGCAGAGTGGAGATGCAGGGGCTCTAAGAAGGGGTGAAAAAACAACAAAGTCTTGTTAACAAGTAAATGGTCTTTTAAAGACCTGTGAAGTACTCAGGTGCGGCTGCGATAAGACGGACGCCAGACCAGCCAGCCTACAGCAGCTAAACAAGCATTTGCAATCCAATAGGTCTCGCATTTACGCGAGTTGGAGCTATTGGCATTGTAAATGACAATGCCTTTTATTTATGTTTTGGTTTTTAAAATATAAATAAAAGGCATTGCCATTTACAATGCCAATAGCTCAAACTCGCATAAATGCGAGACCTATTGCATTGCAAATGCTTGTTTAAGAGTAAGCAGTCGTCCATGAGACCAGCCTGCTCTTAAAAAGCATTTTTGCGAACATTCACAAAGGTTCCCATTTGCGAATGGGTTCTCACCTACTTGAATATGTGGTAAAATGTGAATGTTTAGTGACTGCATTTCGGTCGCTAAACATTCTTACATAGCACTGCAATTTGGTATTAGGAAGGAAACCCTAAAACACACTCCTTCCTAATATTAAATCGGAATGTATTCGCAATTTCAAACTGTGATTCTGTAACATGTCACGAATCGCAATTTGGGAATGATGCTTTCAAAAATGCATTTTTCTGGTCCCAAACTGCCCAATTCTGTGAATCTGGTCGTTTGCGACCAGAAAACTGCTTGATACATCTGGCCATAAGCTTCCTAATATACTGGGAGGCTGCAAGCAGCAAATAATCTCTTCCAGGCTGACCAAGCCCTCTTGATTGATGCACACACTCGCTTGTGTTCCTCTGACATTTTTGTAGGACTATACTCGTTCTTAATGTGGAATGCTTCACCATCGGCAATGGTTTTTTCCGAGTACTCTAGCAGCCTGGGTGGTTGTACCAAGTCGGAACTGAATAAGGCGGTCTTTATCCGTCAGTTAACAGGATGATTATAAGGACAGCCTTTCCTGCCTGGAAGCTGCTTGATTGTCGCTTCTCGGGTCCCTGTCCCTAAAGCCTGTTTCCTTAATATAACCTTCAAAGATGGCACTCCATCGAGTTGTTTCATCAAAAGATTAAAGGCTGCAGGACTTCGAGCTAACTGCTCTCCTCAATGAAATGTCCGTCAACTCTTTACTTATAGTTCTCCACCTGAAGAGGAATTGGAGGACACTACTCAAGAAGGAACGGTTCAATGATGTATGTGATCTGCATAGCTGGAGAACTTGGCGGGAACTATTTACTAGTACCCTTGTCTGGCTGGTAGTTTACATGTGAACCAAAGACTTACCCAAGAAGCGAAATATAAAGAAATATAATATTTCCTTGTCTGTAGCTTCTTGTTAATAAGCAAAAGAATATCATGCTCATGGCTAACAAAAAGAAAATACAATTATGCATGCTAAGTCACTTCAAACTCTCAACACTCCTAATTGAACTGTTGGGTTTTACAGTGAAACAGTCCATGACGCCTGCACTTCGTCTAATTCATTTATAGTTAACTGCATCTATTCTGAAATGTGAATTATTTTGCTTAACAAGTGTTCTGTCAGCTGCATAGTTTTGTGACTGGAAACCTTTGTGTGTCCCACAAACTCAGCGCACATAAAATCTAATATGCTAAAGGTACTTTCAATGAGTGTACTAAATGATGGAATTTTCATTTATTTCTGGCCAACATATCACAAATTTACACGACAGAAATAATAGCAGTCTAGTTAGTAGTAGTTGGCAGTTCTACTGCTGTTGCATCAGAAGATGTGCATAGTGGTGCCACGTTGTCTGTCAGAACGATAGACACGTTATTGTCTCAAGAGGTTTCTTTGGCAGCGATGTGATGAGAGGAAAATTAATAAAAGCAGCCTGTTCTCTTACAGGTCTCCAGCAAAACTGATATATCCGCATGTTATTTATGCGTTGGACCACTCTTACTTTCCTTTACGTTGATTGCTTGGATACAATGTACCTAAATGCGTCTGCGAGGTGGAGGACGTTGGTGGATGCTGCTCTCCTTTTTTACCTGTACTGCACTCTGCTATTTGTCCAGCCACCTCAACTATCGCTCTAGTTATAAGAACTGGAAACCAAGGTTGTTTTTTTTCTCCCTTTGACACTTTGATCTCAACTTCTTTTGGGACATTAATGGATGCACATTTTGGTTTGTGGTACCATTTCTTGGACAACTACATTGCATTTGATTGTCTGGAACAAAATCAGACTATGAGCCTCATTAGGATGGCGGTAGGACTGCCACCAACAGACCAACATCCAGCAGAGCGGTTCGACTGCCGCATTATGATGCACTGCACTTACCTACGTACCTACGGCTCTGCCATAGGGATTGCAATGACCTTTTCCGACAGCCATTCCATGGCGGTCCGAACACCATGGAAAGGCTGACAGAAAGGGACTTTGGGGCCCCCTAGCAGGGCCCCTGTCCCCTGTGGGCCTCCGCTATGAGGCCGGGGGGGGGGGCACCTGTGGTGCCCTCCAAAGCATCCATACCCCTACCAAATGGTGCCTGGCACATGGTGCATGGATATTTACAAACATCCATTTTTCCATTGCGGCTTGTGCTGTGGCCCTTTTCAGGCCGTAGCACAAGCCGCACTGGAAAAAGTCATGATTCTGACCACCTACAAGGCGGTCTCATCATAATTTGGTGTGTGGGACCGCTGACTACATGTCGGTTGGTCCCAATCCCGCTGCAATGGCGGTTGGATGCTCATCCGACCGCTATCGTAATCGGGCTCTATATTTACTTCAAACAGAACTCTCTCCTTTAGTATTTGTTTACACTTGCTTTAATAGTTAAATGCCTTTAAGTAGTTCATTGTTAATTAAGTGATTAGTACTCATGTGGAAACATGAATATGAGAACGCATTTACTGTGAATTACTTTTTACTGCAGATTTTGGGCAAGGGTCAAAAATAGGACATTAGGAAGATGTGACGTGATTTTTGCTGACAGGACACAGGTGCAGTACTGCATAGAGTTACTGAGCACTACTCACTATGCTGACCACAGTATCAATATTTTAGGCCTCAAATCATTTAAAGCAATGAATTGGGTCATTAATGTAATGGCATATATCGTTGAAAAATTATTTTAGCATTCCAGTCCTATTATATGTTCATGACAATTCTTTAGTATTGCTGTACAGGGTGGAAGCCATCGAGATCTGAAAAGGTTTCTGCACAATTGTTCCATCACATCCACATCGAGGTTGCATTCAACACTTCTCAGTTACCTGTCAACATCTTCCTACACCATCCGTGACCTTACACCATTATACTTCCAAAGGGCTGATTGCTTGCTGTGTACTGCCACCAAGCTGTGAAGTTTTACTAGAAAGAAGTGAGAACATGTATTTTCACCCAAGATGTCTTGACATGTTCAAATTCATTTCAGATCTATTCTTACATCTTAAGTGCTAAAATCAACCTTGCAAAAATAAAACTTGTTCTCTGGCTACTTTACATCTTAATTGTTCATCTGACTAAAGCTTTATTTTGTAGGACACCCAGTACACCAGGTACTGTTGAGTTAATTAGTCCCATTGATTCTGGTAGACACAAGGGGTCATCAATTATCTCGGTGTAACAACAAGGTTAGGGATAATGTGACCCATTTTGTCTAGTTAAAGTTTCTATTATCCATTCATTATTTGTATTGATAGGTTAATTGAACCTATAGCTTTTTAAATCAATCCTGTTCACAATAAAAAAAAAAACAGCCTCATTGACAATAAAATAATAGTCCTGTTGAAATAAAGAATTTACATTCTTTTTGGGACTTGCATTATTAAAAGATTAATCAGAAACATTGGTCATGAGGAAGCTATCCCCAATGCAAACATTGATCAAAGCTTTAAACTAATTTCAGTCCAGTTACAAAAAGAGTTGGTCACAAACAAATGGGGCATCTAAAATGTCAACAATATGTAATTCCTCAACCACTGGGTGAGTGTTTTGCTTGCCACAGTTATTTCTTTCAATTATGGTGAATTTATTTGTTTCCACATCTTGCAAGCTAGGCCCACTTTAAATGCTTGTACAAATGTTTCCAATGATTAAGATTTAGAGGCCAGATTTAAAGATTTTTATAGAACGCAGCACAGCAACCAAATTTGCTGCACTGCATTGCATGGGAAAACAACGTGAAGAATGATAGTTACTAAGATTGGTCTGCTGCAGCTGTCCTCCCCCAGCTGATGCTCTAAAAAGGCTGCCTTGCACAATCCAGAGCTCTGAGTCATGATGCAGAGTTGAGTGTGCACTGTCTAGCATACAATTTGTGCTTGAAGTACAAATTGTAATGCCTTAAAACAATTCCCAACAATGATGCCACACTTTGGACATGTGCTGTGGGTTGTGAGCCACTCGGCACATATCTGCAAACATTACAAGCATGCATACACCATGAAGACAAACATGGCATCAGGGAGGTAAATAAAGGTTGTTAGACCTCTCAGCCTTAGGGCGGTCTTCCTCTAAACTTTTTGCCTGCTCCCCTCCTATTTTGCTGAATTTGTTTTTGTTGGCCCCTGTGCAAACCAGTGTTATAGTACTTGTGCTCACTCTTTAAAAATGGTTAAATTGACTTACACCTGATCGTCATATTTATTTTCCTTATCAGTCCCTAGTAACGTGGTATACCATATACCAGCGGTCAGTAAACTAAATGCAACTAGTGGGCGTACAGCACTTATTGTGCCCCCCACGTAAGTAGCCTTGCACACAAGTCTCAGGCCTGCCATTTGCAGCCTGCAATGCAGTATTAAACTGGCAAATTGACTTGGCAAAATAATCCCTTAGCCAACACTAAAACTACCTTTTAATGCATATATGTTGCCCCTGGGGTAGGACCTTAACAGCCCATAGTACAGGGTGCATTGTATTTAAAAAGCTGGATGTGCTTTTAACTTTTACATGTCTTGGTAGTGAACAACTCTCAAATTTGTTTTTTCACCACTGTGGGATAACATTGGGTGACCCTAATACATCAAGTAACATAATTTTTGTTTGGGAACAGGGAGAAATGTCATGTTTGTTGTCTAAAGAATTGTAATTTAAATCCTCTTTAATGGTTCCTCTTTAGGTCACAATTCTGAAAATGCCTCTTTTACAAAGTTGATATATTCTTGTCCTAACTATTTGGTGCTTGCAGCCTGTTCCTGGGTCACATGACTAAGTTGAATTGGAAGTTGGCCTTTGTCTATTCCTCCCATATAGCCACACAATAGGCAGACTGGGTGGTGGCAGGATGGGCCACTCTGGCACGATAGTGGGGTGGACCTGTGCACAGCCCCACTTGCACTGCAATGACATTTTATCAGAACATGCACACAAAAAAATGACATACCAGCTTATTGTGACCCCAGACATCCTCGGACCAGGGCAGGGAGTCATGTGTGTAAACTGTAAGTTTCTGTGGGGGGGCTCCAGACATTTCTTCCACTTCAAAGCTGTCACGAGGTATACAAATACAACCCTCAGACCCACTCTTCAGTACACTCCTGGACTAATGAACACTACAGAAGAAGTACTGCCCTGCTGCCAGAAGACTCTCCTGCTGCCAGAGGCCTACCCTGCTGTCTGATAAGGAAGACCTGCTCCCTTCATCCAAGGCTTCCTGAAGAGACTTAAAGGGTCAACTGACCTCATGTTCAGAGCTACAGGGACATAACAAGCTTCAGAGGCCTCCCTGCAACTGTCCAGCTGACCTAATGTACTGCACCTGCCTGTATCATGCAGGCCTCTGCAAGAGGGAGTCCCTGCTCCCCAAGAGGTACCTTCTCAGGGCCTGGAACCTTGGGTGGCAGTAGAGTGCACGCCTTTGACTGACCCAGAAGGATAAATTCTGAAGTTTTGCTGCCTGCGCTGACCTCCAACGGGAAGCTCCAGTGAACCTGAATCTTTGTGCTACAGCAACCATCAGTGATGACCAGCAGTTCGAGATCTGTACTTCACCCTATAGGATTGACAGCCTGTGACTAACCACTAATACGAAACTCCTAAAACAACTGTCCGCACCGCCCACAGTGAAGACTGTCTATGATTCCTGGGCTGCTCTTCGTGCTATAGTGACGACCATCCGTGTTGCTCTTCCTGCTCTTACAGCCCACTCCACCATGAACAGAACACTTTTCACTGGACTTTAGAATGCAACTTTTTCAGTGGGACTATCCTGGTCCCTTTATCCAGCCCTCGCTCTATTGCGGTCAGCCTGAGCATGTGACTTTCCCCTGGTCTAGCACGCCCAGATGACTACTAGTGTCGCTTTGAGCTTTTAGGTGCTATACTTACCTAAATCTTTAAAATTGCATATCTCTAGTTCTACTAATTGGATTTTTGTTGTTTTGGTGTCAAACAATTTATTAAAAGTTACACTATGTTTACAAATTAGTGTGTGATTTTTCTTGTCTGGTGTTTTTACTTTATTGCTGTTTGATAAATACTTTACACATTGCCTCTAAGTTGAGCATGACTGCTTTTGTGTCAAGCTACCAGAGGGTTAAGCACAGGTTTAGTGACTTTTGTGGTTCTCCCTGACAAGGATTGTGGCCTTTGCTTGAGAAGGGCTCACACCCCCCTCAATCAACAGCCCAATTTCTCACAAAGTTTGAGTACATGGGCTCAGATGACATGAGACGAAGGGACTAGTGTCATTTGCACTCGGCAAGTTGCATACCACATTGGTGATAAGGTGGCACACAATAACATGCCCACCCAACTTCCACCCTAATGTCCTAAAGAGGGAGACACATCCTTAGTGCAATGCCGCCAGGTGTGCACATCATGGATCTCGAACCGCCAGATACTTTCTTTGATGAATCCCGACAACTTCCTGCAGCCTCTCTTCATGCTCCTGATTGGGTGCATGCATTTGATGGTGGCAGACCTGGTGAAAGAGCTTACATGCCTAGGCTCTTGAAAGAAACAGAAGCATCTCCACAGATGTGCATTCAGTGCCATGTTACAATCGGTTGTCTAACGTTACAACGCATGCCATTACCACGCATGCCGTTGCAACGCAAATCTTTACTCCGACTTGCTGTCGGGGGTGCGCTGGAAGTTGGAATAGTATAATTTACTATTCCAACTCCAGTGTGTGCAACAGTAGAGAAGGTGTTGGATGAAATCCAACACCTTCTACCCCCTGCTACAAGCCTTTCACGTTGCAACGGCATGCGGGGAAATGGCATGCTTTGTAACGTATGCGGTGTAACAGTTGTTTCCCCTTACAATCTATGCCTGTCAGAAGGACCAACATACTGAAGCTCCAGTGGTAATGACCGCAAGACCCATGCTGTGCCGCTCACATGGAATGCCCCAGCAAAAAGCACATATCATGGGTCCAATTACTTGTCTCTACCCACACTCAGTGTGGATGTGAGCCCTGGTGGATGCAAGCACCAAAAAGACATGGTTTGACTGTGAGACAAAAGGAATGAGCAGAAACTATGGTTAATTCAAATTAAATGTGTAAAGAAAAAGATTATGTAGCAACTCAAAGAAAGACTGCACTGTCTCTGACCAGAGAAGAAACCATACCACTGGCAATACTAAGTAGCACACCACTCCCAGCCATACTCTGATCAGTCTTAAGTAAGCCCAACAGACCATTCCCAAGTTGAGAGACACTACAAGGGGTGAGATGGGTGATGATGATGCTGCAGCAAGCAACCCACCCAGTGTTACCTCAAAACCAGGCCTAATCCCCACGTCCAACCCTCTGCACCACAACCAGGTAACCAGGACCAAAGAGCACAATTCAGACCAATAGACCACATGGGTGCCTACTCTAACCGAGTATCACTAGTTTAGTGAACTGATTGACCTAGCTGAAGCTGCATCAAGAAAAAAACAACTTTTTTCAGGGCCACTAAAGAGACTGATGGGAAGTTTAACCAGTCCTTGTTTCTCCATTATGCAGGGGAAAAAACCTTTTAAATTATTCTGCAATCTTCCAAACAAAGGGGTGAACATCAATATATCAAAGTGATAGCTACCTTGAACGCACACTTCAACCCTGGGATGAACCCAGACTTTTAAAAGTGCACATTGAGACAAGCCTGGCAAAGGGAGGGTGAATCTATAGATGTTCTCTGAGTCAGAGAACTCGCAAATACTTGAACGGATGATGATACACACAGGTAGGTAAGAGAACAGATCAGAACAGGGTGTCACTCTGTCGTGCTACATAGTCTCATCTTAAGGAAGACCGCTATCTCACTGGATAAAATACCCACTCTGCCAAGGTCACACTAACTGTTAAATGCCTGACCTGTGTCAAGGTTAACCTGTTTGCAAGGGTGTTTTGATAAGGCCACACCCAGGGAAAAAGAGAAAATGGCACAGTGCTAGAAAGATCTACTGATGGTCAACTATAGAGATAACAATGTGCAGTTGCACCAGATTAGCCAACAGTCATATGTAAGACCTGAGGATGATGAAGAGATCGTCCTGATCTCATCTGCCAATGAGTCCAAACAAAGAAGCTGCAACCACACTTTCAAGATAAACATCCACAGACTATCAATCAGTGCCCTGGTTGACACAGGAACATCCATGACATGCCAAGATCAATTCGGCCAACATAAGATACGACCAAAGCTGGCATCCATGAACACTCAGATATTCACATACAACAACCTTGACCCATTGCTCCTAGCTGGCACCTTCAATGTGAACGTTGGCCACTGCACAATCACATGTCCAGAATAGGCCTGGGCGGAGTTTGCAGAGTTCCACTCCGCAGAACTCCGCAAAGTGTCGAAAAAACTTCACTACTTCACTATGCTCCTCGGAGTTCCGTGGGCAGCAGAGTGTGGTAAGTCATGCTGATTGCACTGATTTTTAGCTCCGGAAGTTTGTCCCGAGCTGTAAAATCGCTGCAAACTGCACTGCACATCACGCCCAAGGGCGCTGCTTTTTTCTGTCGCTCGAGTAGATTTTCTACTTGAGCGGCAGCTTCCTCAACTCGAGCGGCAGATTTCTCAATGTGGGTCATTGCGACCTGCTTTGTCCGCCTGTATTGAGAAATCTTGCCAGGAGGAGGTCTAGCGTGCAGTTTTTCTCACTCGTCAACTTAACTTTGGCGAGCCGCGCAAGAGAAAAAGCAATGCTCTGCGTCATTTCACAATGTTTTGTGGAACTCCACCCTTCGCATGGAGTGGGCTAAACTCCATGAACTTTGCTGGCCAAAGACTGATTCATTTTGCCTGTCACATTCACTCACAAGAGATTGGGTTGATGCACAGGGGCTTCCAACAGATGTTTGAGGGGCAGAGCTGTTTGAATGCACCCCCTGTATAATTGTACATTAACCCTATGGGACAGCCCACTGCCCTCAGACATAGACAAGTGCTTTTTCACCTGCATCAAGGCAGATAAGTGAATTTGGAGAATATAGGGGTGTTTGAAAAACTGTCTCGGCCAACGAGTGTGTTTTCCCAATAGTGGCCTACAGCAAACTCAAACAACCAGATGCCTTTAGACTGTGTATTGACAGGAGGCTCCCATACAATGCAATTAAACAGAGAGGCACACTGCACCATCTATAGATGATCTTATCAGTGATCTGAATGGGGTTCACTTGTTTTCCAAGCTGGATTTGAATGCCAGCTACCACCAGCTAATGCTAGATGCGTACTGCAGATACATAACAACTTTCTAGGCTTGCATTGGTCTGCAACCATACAAGAGAGTAAAATTTTGCATTTCATCAGTGGCAGGTAGTTTGTAAAATGCTATGAAGGAGATTTTGTAGGCCTGGAAGGCAACATGGATGTTAGCGATGATAAATTGATATTTGTTTGAAACATCCCTGAGCATAACAAATTCCTGAGGGTAGCACAACACTGACTGGCAGACTGTTGCCTGAAATTACATGAATAAAAATGTGAATTCCTGAAGACAGAGGTCCAGTTTTATGGACATGTGTTCTATAGAGCATGGGTTTGGCTAAACTTCCAGATAATCTCTGACATCAGGGATGCTGCAACACCCTAGTCAGCTTCTGAAGTGCACAGTTTCCTTGAGATGGCAATATATTGTGGATGGTTCAGCCTGGCTACACTTCCAGAGCTGTTGAGAATTCTGATGAAGACAAACTCATCATGCAAGTGTAGTGACCTGGAACAACAGGTGATTCAAGCTATAAGGGATTTGTTGTTCTTGATGTGACCATGTTTTACTTCAATCCTGACAGATACTCAGAGCTGCTTGTAGAAGGGAGCCCAGAGGGAATACGAGCCGTCCTGATGCAAGGCCAAGGATGAGGTCACATTCGCAAGTAGGGTCCTATCGGATCTTGAATAAAGTTACTCTCAAATCGAAAAAGAGGAGCTTGCAATTAAAAGGAGTGCATCCCATTTTCTCTATACCTGCATGTGTAGCAGTACAAAGTTGACCACAAGTGCCTAATTCTTCTTTTTTCTCACACTGCCACCCACCTTCCACCATACATCAAGAAGTGCCTTCCATGACACATAAACAACCTCAAACAAATCATGAAGAAAACGTGAAGTACAAAAATTTAGACTAGAAAAGTTCTGCGGACATTACAGTAACTACAAAAAAGGATTTTCTATATAATATAAAAAAATAACATTAATTTAATAACTTAAAAAAATGCAAAACTATACAAATATATGTACGTAGAAAAATAACTTAAAAAAATTATAAAAATATGCTTCAATAAATTTTTTTAAAATGAAATACAGATAATTAATAAATACATATGAGGGGTGCCAGAAGGCTGAGCTGTAAGATGACAGCATGAGTCTACCACTCTACCATTCCCAGGAATGTATCAGCCCGTAAACCTGCTGTAAAAATAACTGCAAAATCAGCTTCATGCATTTGGAATGCAGTGTATGCCACTTTTGTGCTCCTGAAGATGAAAGTGACCTCTCCTGACGCTACACTGTGCCCATGCCACACACAAGCCTAGACGTCCCGCATAGGCCAGGCTCTAGGATTCTTGCTCAGGGAGGGCCATGAACAAGGATGGGTGGGCCACGAAGATGAATAGGCAGGGGTATAACGTATTGCAGAGATCTGATATTTTAGGTGCAGACATTGTCGACCTTTGATATTTTAACACCATAACCACCAACCAACAGGTACCTACTTCACTTTCCCTGCTGTGCTTCCGTCTGGTCATGTGCAGAAACATTCATGCTGCCACATATCTCTTTACATCGCTAAAAATAAAAAGAATATACATATACACACACACATATATATATATATATATATATATATATATATATACTCCAAACAATCCTTATGCACTTGAAAATGTTATGTTATGTTATTTTAAGTTTATAAGGCGCACAGCTACCCTAGGGTTTCCCGGCGCCGCCTGAAAGAAGCCAACGCAGACAGAAGGGATCTACATATTAAATAGCCAGGTTTTTAAGCCCCTTCGGAAGTTCTCATATGAAGGTTCAATTCGAAGATCAATCGGAAGGGAGTTCCATAAGGAGGGGCCCAGATGGGAAAAAGAACGATCGCCCATGCGCACTAGTCTCGTCCTAGGAACAATAAACTTGGCCTGGGTGACTGAAGAAGTGCACGAGATGGCACATAAGGATGAACAAGAGTCTTCAAGTAAGGAGGTGCCTTTCCAGATTTTATCTTAAACATAAGACTCAGTGCCTTAAACTTAATGCAGCTTTCAATCCTGAGCCAATGAAGATCCCGAAGTGAACCGGAAATGGAAGCAGTTTTAGGTATCTTGCAAAGCAGCCTCGCAGCAGCATTCTGCGCTAGCTGTAGCTTGCGTAACACCTCCTTGGCGGCACCCAGATACAAGATGTTGCTGTAGTCCAGTCTTGAGGTGATAAGAGCCTGGACCACCGTACGTTGGGTAGAGGAAGGCAACATCCATAAGATTTTTTTTAGCCATCTAAGGATTGTGAAGCAAGTTGAGGCTACTCTCACTGCTTGCTGCTTCATGGACAGTTGTCGTCAATTAAGACACCCAGGTTTTGAACTTGATGTTTAGGCTGGGGCAAAGGACCCATTTCAGTGGGCCAGTGCTGGGGGCCCCACAGGTCTTTATTACGGCCCACAATCAGCACTTCTGTTTTCTCGCCGTTAAGTTTCAACAGGTTGGTATGCATCCAACCTGCAATATTCCTCAAGCCGGCCTGAAGTAAGGAAAGATTGAGAGCTCCATCAGCAGAGAGAGAGAACACAATCTGGGTGTCATCGGCATATGAGAAAAGGGACAACCCTGCTTCCTCAGCAATCCTCGCCATGGGTCTAACATAAATGTTGAATAGTAATGGGCTGAGGATAGAGCCTTGGGGAACCCCATAAGGGGAATTATGAATCTCGGAACATGCTGTCGGCGAGAAAACCTGAAACGTTCGATTAGTCAGGAAGTCAGCAAGCCACTTGAGTGCTTTATCAGTCACTCCCAGTAATTGCAGCGCCTGCAATAGCACGGAATGTGAGACAGTGTCAAATGCGGCACTTAGGTCCAAGAGTATAAGTGCCACAGTACCACCCGCGTCAACTTGCTGGCGCACCATATCTGTGACCCCGAGCAAAGCGGTTTCAGTAGAAAAGCCCGCTCTGAAGCCTGATTGAGAGCCATGGAGGAAATTTTGGGAGGTCACAAAAGATGTCAATTGTGAATTGACATGCTTTTCCAAAATTTTGGAAAACGCAGGAAGGAGGGAAATGGGCCTAAAATTAGATAATTGCGTGAGGTCAGCAGTGGCCTTCTTTAACAACGGCAAAACCATTGCGTGTTTCCAAATGGATGGAACAATAGCCTCTGCTAAAGAGGCATTAAGCAGCTCCATGATCAACATCAAGGATGATGGTGCAAATTTCTGAAGCACAGTAACAGGGATGGGATCTCTAGGGGAGCCAGATTTCAGGCTGCCCAATATTCGCCTGAAGGAATCAATGTCTAGGGGTGCCCAGCAGTCAAGGTTATCAGAATGTTTATCAAGCAAGTCAGGTTGTGCGGGCTCCTCATTAGTCGGAAAAAGGGAATTTCCGGAATGCTGTGAGGCATTATTAGGCGTAGATTCCCGAAATGAGTCATAAATTAATTCAACTTTCCTCAAAAAGAAAGTAGCAAGCTCCTCACAATGTGGGGTGCTCAAGTCAGGCGAAGCAGGCAGGCAATCAGCCCCAGACAGATTTTTTTACAAGCTTAAATAATTGCTTAGAATTATTATGTGCTCTGGACATAACTGAAGTCACATAATCAGAGCGTGCAGACTTGCAAAGTGTATGATAAGCCCTTAGAGCCATTTTGTAGATTGATTTGGCCTCTGGAGCATATGTCATTCTCCAACGCCTCTCCAAGTTTTTACATTTGCTTTTTTCCGCTTTTAAGATCTCTGTAAACCAAGGGGCAGGCGGACGATGGTTGTTAGCCTTGGTAGCAGATAGAGGAAGGCAGGCCTCTACAGAGTTAAAAATCCAGCTTTGGACAGCAGCAACATCGTCTGCAAATGAAAGGCCAACTGTTGGGGCAGTTTTAGATAACATATTATTGAACACATCAGTGATCAATTTTCCCCACTTCCTCGATTTGGCTGTAAGACCAGAGATCGTTGGAGGAGGATCGCGAGAGTGAACAGAGACTTGGAAGCCAACTAGAAAGTGATCAGACCACAGTACAGGCAAAGTTGGGGAGCAGTAAATATTGTGCAGGTTCGAGAAAATGGGGTCAAGTAGATGGCCCTCCACATGCGTGGGTCCCGAATTACAGAGCAGCAGATTAACCGCAGCAAAGTCTGAGATGAATGTCGCACTAGTGGCACAGGTTATTTCTTCAAGATGCAAATTGAGATCACCCAATATGGTAAAATTAGTAGCGTCTACACGATATTGCAGAACTTGACCCGGAAAGGACGCAGCCCAGGCCCCTGCAGGCCCCTGTGGCCGATAAAGCAAAATTCCAGAAAAAGTAAATTGGGGGGTTAAAATAAGTCTAAAATGGCCAGCCTCGCAGCCCTGGAAGGGTAAACTATCAAATTTACAGGTGAAAGATTTCTTAAAAATAATAGCTATACCTCCCCCGATTTTAATTCCCCTGTCTCTTCTAACAAGGGCATAATTAGGGGGCAGAGCAACTGCTATATCGGGGCCAGAGCTTCTATGAAGCCAAGTTTTGGTAAGGAAAATGGCATCTGGTTGCTCATTAAGCAAAAGGTCCAAAATATCTAGCTTGTGCTTAGCAAGTGAACGACAATTGATATAGAGAAAAGAGAAGGCATTCTTCACTTCCTTACAGTAACTAACAAGAGGAGTCACCTGAGACTTATCAGAAGCTAGATTATGAACCTTACTAGACTTAAATGCAAATCCACAACAGGGGCAAGGTGAAGTCATAGATTCAAGATCAAGAAGACTGCAGTCAGGGCGCATAATAGTCCTCAGTTGCTAAAGCTGAGAAGGAGAGTAATTATAGGACCACCCCAAGCACAGTTATGGGCAAAAATACAATCCCAACCAAAGGCCCTGCAAAGCATAATGGGACCCTAGGAGGGCGATCCCCAAGCAGGGATCCACCCACTAGCACCAGGGAGGGGGGAGCGGCCCCTTGGGCAAGGGCCTTTGCTCCCCCCATATTTGTTCGGGCGCAACAGTCTTTCTGACCCCCCTGGGGGGCAGATGGGTAGCCCCCAATCTGCCCCCGGGGGGCGGAAAGCCCACTAGAAACCATGGATTATTTTTTTTTATTGACGTTGGGGTGGGGGCTGCCCAAAAAGGGTATGGCAATGCCCCCACCCCCCAGAGAAATGTCAGTCTTTATGCCCCCCCTGGGGGGCAGATGGGGGTAGTAGCCCCCAATCTGCCCCCCGGGGGGGCAGAAAGCCCACTAGAAACCAGGGATTTTTTTTATTGATGTTGGGGTGGGGGCTGCCCAAAAAGGGCATGGGAATGCCCCCAACCCCCCAGAGAAATATCAGTCTTTCTGCCGGGGCAATAGCCCCCAATCTGCCCCCGGGGGGCAGAAAGCCCAGTAGAAACCAGGGATTTTTTTTTTATTGACGTCGGGGTGGGGGCTGACCAGAAAGATCATGGCAATGCCCCCACCCCCCAGAGAAATGTCAGTCTTTCTGCCCCCCCAGGGGGCAGACAGGGGCAGTAGCCCCCAATCTGCCCCCGGGGGGGCAGAAAGCCCACTAGAAACCAGGGATTTTTTTTTTATTGATGTTGGGGTGGGGGCTGCCCAAAAAGGTCATAGCAATGCCCCCCCAGAGAAATGTCAGTCTTTATGCCCCCCCAGGGGGCAGACGGGGGCAGTAGCCCCCAATCTGGCCCCTGGGGGGGCAGAAAGCCCACTAGAAACAAGGGATTTTTTTAAAATTGATTTTGGGGTGGGGGCTGCCCAAAAAGGGCATGGCAATGCCCCCCCAGATAAATGTCAGTCTTTCTGCCCCCGCAGGGGGCAGACGGGGGCAGTAGCCCCCAATATGCCCCCCGGGGGGGGCAGAAAGCCCACTTGAAACCAGGGATTTTCTTTTTTATTGATGTTGGGGTGGGGGCTGCCCAAAATGGGCATGATAATGCCCCCACCCCAAAAACAATTACCACATTCTTACTGCCCCTCCCCGGAGGCATATTGGGGCAAAAGCCCCTTATCTGCCCCCCGGGGGGGGGCAGGAAGCCCTCTAGGCCTCAGGATTTTTATTTTTTTTATTCAGAGTTGAGGTCAGCCCAGAATGGGCATGCCAATGCCCACACCTCCCCAAAAAAATGCAACAGTCTTTCTGCCCCCCCGAGGGGCGGATTGGGGCAGTGGCCCCTGAGCTGCCCCCGGGGGGCAGAAAGCCCACTAGGCGCCAGCGATTACGCTGGCTTTTTTTATGCGTGGGGGTGGGGGCTGCCCAGAATGGGCATACCAATGCCCACCCCCCAAAAAACATAGCCACAGTCTTTCTGCTCCCCTTGGGGGCATATCGGGGCAACCCCCCCCCCGATTCCGCCCCAGGACAGCAGAAAGCCCACTAGGCACAGACTTGTTTTTAGCAATGTGCCTACCTGTGGATTTTGGGCCCTAGCGCAGCCGGCACATAGGGAAACCTAGCAAACCTGTACATTTTTTTAAACTAGACACCAAGGGGAATCCAGGATGGGGTGACTTGTGTGCCTCTCACCAGGTTCTGTGACTCAGACACCCTCAAACTTCAAACTTGGTAAAAAAACACAATCACGTTTTTCTAAAATTTCTGTGTGGGTAATTTCTGGAATCTACGTGGATCCACACATTTCCTACCACCCAGCATTCCCCCAGGTCTCCAGATGAAAATGGTACCTCACTTGTGTGGGTGGGCCAAGTACCCGAGACAGGCAAGGGCCCAAAACGTATTGAGGAGACATCAAAATGACCAATCACAAAACAACCTGGTTTTGCAAGGGGAGTCACCTGGGTTTTTGGCCCCGGGCTCAGCGGCCATCTTGTAAAACTACCAAACCCACACATTTCTGAAAACTAGACACCTGGGGGAGTCCAGCGAGGTATGGCTTGCGTGGATCCCCCAACGTTTTCCTACCCAGAATGCCCTGCAAACCTCAAATTTAGCTGAAAAAAATCACTTTTTCTCAAATTTCTGTGTGGGAAAGTTCTGGAATCAATGTGGATCCACAAATTTTCTACCACCCAGCGTTCCCTCAGGTCTCCCGATAAAAATGATACCTCACTCACGTGGGTGGGTCAAGTACCCGCGACAGGCAAGGGCCCAAAACGTATTGAGGAGACATCAAAATGACCTATCACAAAACAACCTGGTTTTGCAAGGGGGGGTCACCTGGGTTTTTGGCCCCAGACGCTTTCATCTGTAGCCCTTTTTTCCCATTTTTCCCCCAAAAAACAAAATTTACATGTATTTTGGATAATTTGTGGGTCCCCTCCAGGGGAATCCACAAACCCTGGGTACCTTTAGAATCCCCATGATGTTGGAAATGAAGGACGCAAATTTGGCGTGGATACCTTATGTGGTCAAAAAGTTACAGGGGCCTAAGCGCGAACTACCCCAAATAGCCAAAAAAAGGCTTAGCACAGGGGGAGAAAAGGGCTAGCAGCGAAGGGGTTAATGCTGCAGCTTTCTCTCCTGTCTGTCCAGTATGGTTAACTTGCTGCCATTGCCTCTTTCCCCTCTGTTCTCTGTTGTCCATGTGCATGGTCCTGTCCCCTCCCTATTGCTTTCCATGGTTTGTTGTGCTGCACTGCCGTCCCGCATGCCCTGTGTGATGTATTGTGCTGCTGCAAACCCTGATGCCTGCCCTGTAAGGTCAGTTAGGTGCAACTGTCCATGTCCCTCCTGTCCTCTGTTATCCGAGTCCATGTCCCTACCCAATTCCTCCTGCCTTCCATGATCCAATGTACCATACTTGCTAACATTTTAAACTTGGTAAGAGGGAGATTTTGAAAAAAAAAAACTAGGGAATTGATTTTTCCCATTGACTTGCATAGAAAAATAGGAGATTGTAGACAAGAGACAGATAAAATAAAGCCCTTTTGGGCTTAAAAACATTGGGTGTTTCCTGCCTGAATCGTCTCTGTTGGCATGTATGGTTGTACTACCACTGCCTCTTCCTTCTGCCCTCAATGGTCTATTATATTGCCACAGCCTCTCTTGCCTGTCCTGCATTGTTGGTTTGTTGCCCATGCCCCCCTTTCCACTGCCCTCCATGTTGTGCTGCCACTGCCCTTCCTGCCTGCCCAGTGTGGTCAAATTGTTGCCTCTGCACCCTCCTACCAGCCTTCAATTTTCCGAGTCCGTGCCCCTGACCTCTGCCTCCCAACAGTATCCTAATGAACAACTAGATTGCTAACATTCTATATTTATTACAAAAGTGTGGCACGCCTGACGCCATCTTGATGTAATCAAAACTGTAATACCTAAAGCATTTCCTTTAGAAATTACAGAAATGAGAGGGTCTTATTTGCATAGAAATTATGGTTAGTGCTCTAAAAAACTAAAATGAGGACATATTTTCTGAGTTCTCAAATAGCGACAAAGCACTTTTAAATTATTTGTTATCTTTATGTTTTTTTATCCAGTTGACCACTTGATTAAATGTTACGCTTAGGGAAGAGAATGTGGTATTACTTCCAGAGCTCGCAGACTTTGCAACTGGGGAACCATGTTGGAGTTTCTGCTTCAGCTCGACATTCTGTGATTCTGGTCAAATCACTTAATCTCCCCATGCCTACAACCAAAATGAGTTTGCCCTTGTATGATGTAACCAATGCTCATGTAAAGCACTCCAATATCTGACCAGCCTGCACTATATTAAACTGCAAAAAAACAAAGGATAAAAAGTGTTTTCCACACTTCTGTCATTGGGCTATACGTGGGCTACATCTGGCTGATATTTGTGCTACATTTGGACTCCTTTTTCTCTGTTGGCCATCTTGGGAGACTTCAATTAAATTCATTAAACTTTATTTGATCTGATTTAGAAACATAGATCATTAAAGTGTACATAAAAACAGTAAATCCTCTTTCTTAATACAAAACAGTGAGAATTAAAACCAGTAGGTAAAAAACGGGTGTTACAAAGCCCGTTTCAGAGCAACTTCAGGTTAACAGAATAGTAAAGTTCAATGTTTCGCAAGATCAATCTTATGTACTTCGTGCAAAATACGCAATAAGGGGTCCAAGTAATATGCAACGCTCCAATACCTGACCAGTCTGCACTATATAAAACTGCAAAAAAACAAGAAATAAAAAGTGTTTTGCACACTTCTGTCATTGGGCTATATGTGGGCTACATCTGGGTGATATTTGTGCTACATTTGGGCTCTTTTATCTGGTGGCCATCTTGGGAGACTTATTTGTTATGAAATTTCCTAATTTCCTCATTTCCTAATTTCCTCAATTACTGCAGTCTCCTCAGTAGGAAATGCTTTCAGTTTTTTACTTTGATTCCATCAAGAAAGCATTCAGATGTGTCACACATTTGCCATAAATTCAGAATGTTAGCACTCTAGTTGCTCATTAGATCACTGTAGTAAAGCTACTGCTCACCAGGGAGTTAACTGGAAGTCTACTGCTGGTATTGAAAGTGATTGTTTCAGTCTGCATGTCAGAATTTTCTAATGAAATAGAAGAGGATTTGAGATCTCACTTAAAACATGCCCTAATTTCTATGGCAAAAAGAACCCCCTCATTTTGTTCCTTTTTAAATTAAATGTTTTAAGTGTTACCAGTTTATTCCAATCAAGATGGCTTCAGGTGTGCCATAATTTTGTCATAAGTAAGACTGTTAGCGCTCTAGTTGTTCTTTAGAACACTCTGGGAAGCTGCAGTAGAACACAAAGGAATCAACTGACAGTCTCTGCCCTTGTTGGATGTACATGTTTTACTGAGAATGTCAGACTTCATTCTCACATGACTGAGAAAGATAATGTGAATTTACAGAAAATATGCTCTCATTTTAGCTTCTGGAGCACCTTCCAAACCTCTATGGGACAAGCATGAGAAAATAGTTTTCTCTCAAACATGATTCATGATATCCCAGCAGAAGGTTTTTCACAGGGTACAATCACCTTAGAACACACCACAATTCCTAAAATTAGTATGGTACCATCAACAAATGAATTCTAATGTACCTAAAGTCTGTTATCACCCTTTATAGTTCTCCTTTTGGTGACCCTCAAAACCTTCTTTTCACTACAATGCATTTCAATGGGGTGCTATCGTGTATATTGGTCCCAAGATGGCTGCCAGCAATTCCAGGATGAAGTGCTGACAGCCAATCAGATCTCACGATGAGATGTGTGGTTAGGCTCCGCCCAGAAATCGCTATTTTTTATTTATGAATTTCTTAGAAACGACTGAACGGATTTACACCATTTAAAAAAAAGGGCGCTTTCTGAACCAAGAGCTACCTTTTTGCCAAATTTGGTGTAATTCCGTTCAGCAGTTTGGGCTGTAGCCGTGTCTAAAGTTTCTAAGGAAATTAACATGGGGAAAACGGGTTTTGGGACCCCCCTTTTTTCTCGGCCCCCTCCTAAGGGGGTCCCCAAAAAGCTTTTTTTTTTTTTTTTTTTTTTTAAATCGGCAAAATGCGCGCCAGATCCGCGAATCTGGCCGCGAAAAAAACAAAACGAAGCGCGGACTCCTGCGCTTCGTTTATATTTAGCCCCCGGGTGGGCCAAGTCCCGGGGGCATGTGTAAATTTAATAGCGGGGGCCCAGGGAGGCCCCTGCAGCCCCGGGGACCACAACCCCCGGGGCTTTTCTAAAATATTTGCGGGGGCTCACGGCCCCCCCGCAGCCCCGGGGACCGCCACCCCCCGGGGCTTGTATTTTAAATGGGTGGGGGGCCTCCATGGCCTCCCAAGCCCCGGGGACCGCCACCCCCCCAGGGCTTTCTTTACATATTTGCGGGGGGGCACATGGCCCCCCCGCAGCCCCGGGGACCGCCACCCCCCGGGGCTTGTTTTTTTTTTTTTAAACTACCTGTGTGGGGGGCTCGAGCCCCCCCACACGCCCCGGGGACCGCCACCTCCCCGGGGCACTAACTATGCAAATTTGGGAGTCTGTTATGGACCCCCGAGCCCCGGGGACCACCACCTCCCCGGGGCTGTGCAGATGTTGGGAGGGGGGCCGCGCGGCGCCCCTCCTGGAGCCTGTGATGGCCCTGGGGACCGCCACCCCCAGGGCCGGCTCCTGCAGTGTCCCGGGGTGCCCACCCCGGGACACTGCTGTTTGTAATGACAGGGCGGGAGCCTCGCGGCTCCCGCCCTGTCATTGCAAACTGCTTTGCTTCATTGAAGCGAGAGCAGGAAACCTGCTCTCGCTTCAATGAAGCAAGCAGAATTGCTTTCCACACGGGGAGCTGCATGTCAGCAGCTCCCCATGTGGAAAAGCAATGCCGGCTCCCAGGGGACGCGGGGAGCCGGCGGGACCGTGGGGGCATTGGGGCTCCCCCCACGGTCCCCAATGAGAGGCCAGGCCCCAGGGGATGGGGTCCTTGGGGCCAGAAGTGGCCACGGAGGGGGGCCGTGCGGCCCCCCTCCCCTATTATAAACATTTATAAAAAATACACGGAAAGGCCGGCCCCGGGGATGGGGTCCCCGGGGCCATAAATGGCCTGAGGAGGGGGGCCACGCAGCCCCCCTCCAATAATTTAAATTTTTTTTTAAACTGCCCATGCCCCGGGGGATGGCGTCCCCGGGGCCGAATATGGCCTCGGGAGGGGGGCCACGCGGCCCCCTTCCAATTTTTTTAAATAAAAAAAAAATAGTGGTCAGGCCCTGGGGGATGGGGTCCCCAGGGCCAATAAAATAGGAAAGGAAGGGGGGCCACACAGCCCCCCTTCTTAAAAAAAAAAAAAAAAAGACCGGCATCGCGTTGGAGGCCCCGCCCCTTCCCTGCAGCACTCTGCAAACGCACCCCCTGGCGCGTTGTAAGATGGGGAACTAATTCCCCTTGAATACGGGGGGTCCCTGGATTCCAACTAGCCCACCAGGAACCTCCAGTATGCGCCAGGGAGCTGCGTTGCAGAGAGGTGTTCAGAGGCCATGCCCCTTTTTACACCTCTCTGCAACGCAACTCTGTGGGGCTTTCTGGAGGTACCTGGTGGGCTAGTTGGACCCCTGGGACCCTCAGGATTCAAGGGGACTTAATCCCCCAACTTAAAACGCGCCACGGGGCGCGTTTGCACAGTGGTGAAGGGAGGGGGCGGGGTCTGAGGTGACATGTGAGCAAACACGCCCTGAGTCAAATGCAAAAGCTTCATGAAAAGGTTTCAATGCTTTTGCATTTGACTTGTGAGGGACATCTAGTAACGACTAGTGGAACTGCAGCTTGATGTATTAATAATTTCAATGCTTTTGCATTTGACTCGTGAGGGACATCTAGTAACGACTAGTTGAACTGCAGCTCTTTGTAGAATTATTTTGATATTGGATACTATAATATTCACTGCCCACTGCTAATCTCGTCCCATAATGCTTTGCAGGGCCTTTGGTTGGGATTGTATTTTTGCCAATAACTGTGCTTGGGGTGGTCCTAAGAGGATGGGACCACCACCGAATCGTTCAATAAGATGTGCTTTTTGTTTTCAAGGCATCTACTTGGTTCTCTCCCTAGGTTAGGGAGGATCCCAAAATCATCACCTCTCTCACTGCTTGTTAATTTATCGTTTTCACTTTTGTGAAATGTCTATATGCATTTTAGCATATAAAGACAGAGATACTTATTTTATGTTAACTTGCACTGTGCAAGATGCTTTTGGCAATTATTGTACAGTGCAGTCAAGCACACAGCTACGCACTTCGCAATTTGCGTAGCTACGTGTAGTTCAAAATGTACTTCGCGTAGCTACGTGTAGTGCTACTACGCAAACTACGCCCAGGGTTAGATGCATGTATCTTAAGCCTCATGGACTAACAGGTCAGATCTGGATTTACACAGAAGAGGCGTAACACGAACATACTGACTAATTACAATAACACTGGTAGGTGTGACTCTTTGCGAGGGATGATAAAGGGAATACTGTTTAAATACCACTAATACCTCATTTCTTTTCGTTCACGCTAGAATGTCTAAGGACTTTGTTTATTGAGGGAAGAGAGGTCACCAAAAATGGGAAAGGGGATCATTGCAGGTATTTAGCGGTAGATGCTAAATATCTAGGGAACAGGAAGTTAAGCACACACCGTAAGCATTACGGACAGGTAATTGCATTGTTCTTTTACAGCAGAGTGTGACCAGTGTGTTGAGGCTTTTCTGTTGTGTTGGGCAGAACAGGACCAGTACCAATCATCTCTCTCTCTTTCTTTGTGGAGTACTCTTCGACTACAGCCTGCAGCCTTGCCCCTCTGAAGGAATCCCAGCTCCAAAAAAGGAACTAAGGGGCCGATTATGATCTTGCTAGGAAAGCATTCCATAAGGCTCAGATCCGGAGGGCTTTCCAAGCGAAACGTGCTCCGGGAGTTCGAATGAGCGAGTACGATGCAACTGTATGCTTACGGACTCGGTTCGCTTGGACTCCCATTGAATTCTATGGGAGCCTGTGTTCCGATGTGTACACAGGCTCCCATAGCAAAAAGGGGTGGCTGGGGAAAAGCGTTCACCCTGTGGCGGGCACCCCATGGTTCCCACCACACTGTGCATGCTTGGATCGGGGGGACTCATGGGCACCCCCCATGATATATTCGGAGGGCCCCGGGTGAAGGGGGGCCTGCTACAGCCCCCTGAAGTACGATTCTGACAGCTGTTTCATCTCGCTGAGACCGAGTTGATGCGGCTGTCCGAATCGTGCATCGTACTCGCTCAGTCAGAATCCGGCTCCATTGCGCGGCACAATTCGGGTACAAACAAGTCATACGGACAGGATCGGGTTCCGGAAACGATTCGGTAGAAGAGTATGCGATCTTCGCATCGTACTTGGTCGTTCGGACCTGTGTACGATTCGGTCGGAAACAAGGGCTACGAATCGGATCCGGGAAAGCCAAATCGGATTTGGAGGCCTTCCGAACGACATCGTAATCAGGCCCTTAGTCAAAATGTAGAAAACTTGATCGGGCGAAGATGCCAAAAGTATCCGGCTAAAAAGAATCCTTGGGCACAAATGTTGAATTTTCCAGCTGGGAGCATTTTACTCCTAAACCAACAGCATTGCAGGGATCTCGTCCAACACCTATCTGATATCATGCAGCCCTTCTTGGATACAGTCTGCTGCCTTATCCCGCTAAAGGACGTTGACTACCATAAAAAAGACTGAGTTCCAAGATAAAACCTCCGACCACGTCGAGCCTGATTGGTGTACCAGACTCACATTCCATCATGGTCAGCCTCAAATCATGGCTAGGTCCCAGTCAACTGCGACCAGTTGACCACGATTGGCACGACTGGCACGATTGACCATGATTACACTTTTTGGTGGTATTTTCAATAGAAGCTTTAAAAATGAATCATTCTTGTTCCCCTTTTGGGATTTATGCTGTTTTGGTGTCATTTTGTTCATTAAATTAGTCTGTATTTCTATAAATGATAGTGGATTTTTTGTGCTAAGTTTTGGAATACCAGTATCTCAGATGCAGTCACCTGAGGATTCCTGTTCTCTAGCTTTTGCCTAAATTACAGAACAATCCTAACAACCCTCCTGGTATGCTCCTAGTTTCATCAGTTGGATGCCTACTAGAAAAAACTTCACAGAATGTAGATTTTTTCTTAAGACCATTTGTTGAGAACCTACCCTCATCTGTACAATATTGCAGGGGCTTTTTAAGAATCATAGAAGGGATAAATTAGGGAGGGGATTACCTCTTATTAAGTTTGGATGTCAACAGTCTCTACACTTGTATTCCTCACAATTTAGGTATAGAGGCCTGTCACAATTTTCTAAGTGTGAAATCACTATCATTTATCTACCACATTAAGGTGGTGATAGGTATGCTATAGTACTGTCTTAACAATAAATATTTCATTTTTGACAAACTTAATTACAGGCAGACATAAGGCATAGCTATTGGGACTTGTTTTGCCTCCACTTACATTAGACAGTACACCGTCTGGTGGGAAGAACAAGTCATCAGCAACACTAACTTGTATAACAACCATGTTGTGCTTTGGGTATGATATATTGACAATAATTTCATCATTTAGAATGGGTCTAAACATCTTACCATATACATTTTAAAAATACTCAATGAAAATGCCTTAAATCTCACTTTCACAGGCCACATGGAGAAATACTGTATTGAGCTTTTAGATCTTAGAACTGTAGTCAAGAATTCCAAATTTGAGACTCAACTGTTTCCTAAAACAACTGCAGGTAATTGTCTCTTGCATGTATGTAGTAACCATCCAAGGAATCTCATTTGCCGTATTCCCTGTGGGGAGCTTCTCTGGGCCAGGAAAATGTATTGAAATGAGGAGGCTTTTCAAGCAGAACATGAAACCATGCTCAAGAGGTTTCGGGAATGGGGATACCAGAACAGAGTGTTGTTCAAGGCAGTAGAAAGGGTAGATAGTACCAAAAGGGAGGATCTACTGATTAGAAAAGAGATCAAGGAAATTGAACCAGTAGCGCAGATTCATTACTATCTGTGTATGGTTTAAAATATACCTGTAACAAACTTTACATAGGTAGCACATTCACAAGGCAAAAAAAGTCTAAGAACACATGCATGCAATTTTACATCAGGATCATCAATCTACAGTGGCAGGAAATGTCAAGGAATCTCACTCAGGGGATAAGAACAAATGATAGTTTATTGCAATTGATAGAGTAGCACCTAAAATTAGAGGAGGCAATAGACTCCTGGAGTTAAGAAGAATAGAATCATGTTATATTATAGATTTCAACAAGGTGAGCCTGACAGATTTGGACATGGACGAGCAATTATCTGTCCATTTAGGGTAATCGGCAGATGGTAAATGTCCTTATTGGTCTTCACATGAAAAGAGATCTGATGCATCCATTCGAAATTAGACATTGTTTTGTTTTCTCTTGGAGTTTCAGAAGAGGCAGCTACTTCAGTTTTATTGATTTTACTCTGTGTTTTTTTCACATAGGCTCACTTTGACTGTTTCCCAATACGAGGGAGCAGTATTTCAAGTTTGGATTTTGATATTGATGTATTATACAATGAACTTTCTTATAAGACCTCTTTGTTTTGCATGTTCAGGCGACATTTCACTCTATAATTATTAATTATCACAATGAATGTATTCACTGGCTGTTTAGTGGGTTTCCGTACTGTGTTTGCATTTTTCTGATAAAAGTTTCAATATTGATGTATCATGCAATGAACTTTCCTATGTGACCCCTCTGTTGTGCCCACTTGCGCGATGTTTTCAACACAACTAATAGTTTACACAATTAATTCATACTCTGACTTTTATTATGCATTTTGACAGGTATATCATTGACTCTGCATGATTTATAACTAAAAGGTTTAATGTGCCCATTTGGGCGGTACTATTATTATTATTTGTATTATTATTATTATAATTATCATTAATATAATCATTATTATTTTGAAATTTATAACCAGGAGGGGAGGACACAGAATTTTTTAGTTTTGTATCCACCATTACTAAAATGTATTTGATAGATTTAATTATATTGTAAAATGTAATTCTGTATGGATATTAATATAACGAACGCTGAGTAACAATACAGTCTATAGGGATCAATGAACTTGCAGGGTCAGACAACTACTCAAAGGTAGCCCTTGAATATCAGCATCCAATACACGTATTGCATTGTTAGTCCTTTGTTTGTGTTTTTGCATTTTCTCACTTTATATTTGATTGGTTGTGCTGCTACCTTTGATTCGTGACCAAGGCAATGCCTAGTCGAAACATGTTGGTTAGTACTGCTGCCAAATAAACTGCACATTGATTCCTGAACACCAGAGAGTGCATACCTTTTCTTCGCTAGGTAAGGTAGAGTGGCTACGATGCATATACTGGCTGAACACCCGCACCGTGCTCACACCACCACACTAAGAGGCCGGGGAGTATTGTGAGAATGTAGGCTTTCTAATACTCCTAAATACTTTACACATTTTCGTAAATTTAGGCTATCTGCTCTGTGCCATAGGTACCAGGGGTTGAGCTGTGGTTTAAATTACTTAAACCAACACTGGACCTAACAAGATAGTGACATTATTACTTGTGGTGGACCCCATCCACGCCAACTAATAATCCAATTTCTCACAGATTATGAACTATGTTTCTAGCTAATCGCGATATAGTATCTCTTGCGCATAATTTAACACCATGGAGATCATCGATCTGTGTGCTTTGTGTGGTGCCAGGCTGGACACCAGGGATCTGTTTGTATACGTGTTATATGGGGAACATATGTGATTTAGGATCCCTTTCGAAAATGACTGTTATCATCTTTTCAAAAAAGTTATCCATTTGAGTACTGTTTTATGATTCTGGTAGGCCAAAAATTGCAAATATTATTGCTCATAGAGCGTCCCTCTATATCTTTATTTTTGGCTACGGCGACCTGTAAACTTTTTTAAGAGATTAGAGTCACTAAATTGATTTAATAATATTTTCCTCTAATGTGGACATTCTTTTCTCTGCCTCATCAAGGTGGCTGCCATGCTTATCTAGGTGTTCCTTGATGGGATCGAGCAGGAGCTTCAACATATCAATCTTGTTATCAATAGTGGTCAAACTTGTTTTAATTTCAACTAGCACAGTTTTTGAATCTGCTGCTGGAGGGCATTTGCGATTCGTTTGAGTCATGCGTGGCTCCCTGCTTGTCAAATGTTTTTTTAATGTGTTTTGTATTGGTTTTCCCCATAATGAGAACGAACATAGGTTCAGCAATCAGCAGTTAAGTATTGGAAGGGCAGCTTGTTTAGGAAATTCTTGTAGTGCAAATATGCTAATCTAGTCAGTAGCTGGGCACCAAAGGTCCCCCCCAGGCAAAAAGTGGGGACAGACAGTGAGATAGTTGCTGCTATTTGCTATATGCAGAATTAGGTAATGTAGCCAATTCGTCGCTTGCTTGTATTTTAAGCTGCGAGTGGTGGTTGTGACAAATCTACATTACCAAGTTCTGGGAATTACCTCTATGGACACTATCACTGTTCAAAGCAGCAGACCTGTTATGGTCTACCCCAGTGCCCCAGGGGGAGACAGGCAACTATGTAGTCTAATTTTTTTGCCTCAACTCCACTGGATTACCTGTCACTGGATGTTTTCAGCACATGGATCCAGTTAGTCAGCAGCAGTTTCCCAGTCCGCTTCATCGCTTTCTATTTTCACAGCCTCCACCCGGATGGTATACATCACATTTGGACTCACCCACTCATTGCACTGCTGATAGTCTCTCTGTTCAGGATGACATCTTTGGAGCTGAGTCATGTTCCTAGTACATTGGCTTCCCCCTTACAAGTCCACTCTGGAAGGGCACCCAACTTTAGTAGTTCTCTGAGTGACCACAGTTCATCCAGTCTGGCCACACGACTCACTTCGCTCCCTGTATATGAGAAGGATCGATTGTCACTATCTCTGTAGGAGCACCCCAAATGACAGCAAGCCATAGGCACAAAGCAGGCTCTTCAAGCAACACGGAGAGGGTGAGGGTATAGGGTATAGGTCAGGGTAATAGTCAAATTGATGGCAATTTTAAGAACAATGCCAGGAATGTGTTAGATCAAATGGCACTGCAGCACTACAACGCAGCTACAACGCTACACAGCACAGCAGCAATTAACCACTTACCTCCTCCCTAGGTTTTGACGAGCTTCCGTCACCATCCACATGCGGGAAGCTGTGTTTTCAGTATAACTGCAAATATACCTGGAAGCTGCAGGGAACTCTTATTACAAGGAGGCGGGAATGACAGTTTGCTTGATTTGTTAATTGAGACCAGTGACAGCGTACTGAATCCAGAATCCAAGACACAAGCACAAATACCGTCCATCCTGTCAAATCCATCCACGTGATACGCCGCAATGATGGAGGCGTCTCAAGAATCAAAAGTCACATGTATAAATCTTGAGGACATGTGAAACACTGAAGATGCAAAGGGAAAGCAAAGGTAAGGCCCCCTGCAGCCGCACCACATCTGGTTCCGAACCACACTCCACCTCGAAGCCCTGCTGCACACCTGCAGTTTTCCACGAGCAAGCCGGGTGCAGTGGCGATGCGGAGGCAAAGGCAAGACAAGGCGGCAACGTCAAGATCAACAGTGGCCACAACAGCAACAACAGCTAGGGCACCGAAGGACCGCCAGGGAAACTTCGCTCAGCTAGATTAGGCTCCAAGCCTTCAATACAGCTTGCATTGCTGTGAGGCCGGTGCGGATCCACCCCCGAAGAACACAACATCGACTCCAACCGACAGCTCCTTCCAATGCGGGATGATACGTCCCTTGCGGGTCCAGGTCCAGTTCTAGAGGGCCCACCCAAGGAAGATCCTGGCCCACCCAAGGCCATTCAGAAGTAGAAATGCAGGATCCGCTTACCTGAGCTGACTTTCCTGCTGGCGCACAACCTGAAAGGCTGCTACAGCTTGAGTGTGACTCTCAGCAAGCCAGAGTCAAGCCGGTCTATTGTCATGGGCAGAATCACAATAGGCCGGCAGAGGAGGCACAGCATGGTGCATCTCCTCCCATCCCAGGCCTCGCAGGTAACTGAGTCCTCACAAATAACAACTGTTATGTGGGGGACGTTGGCTTTAGACACTTGCAGCAGGCCACAACGATCAGATAGTAAAGCTACGTGTTGGGGGGGGGGGGTGGAGAGAGGATAGTGCCAGCTTTTTTGGTTTAAAAACTGTGCAGTAACACGCCAGATGTAGATTGGAAGTTTCATTCTAATGAAATTCCATCCGTTTATGGAATGGGGTGCTGTGCACAGCGAAGAGCGATGGAACTTGAGAAATACAACACTAATGACTGAAATAACTTGACATTTAAAGAAAAGTATGACTAGAAATGGGTAAAAGGAAAATAGGATTTTGACAAAGTTGCAGTGAAACAATTCATTCACCCTCAATGTTGGGGCAAAAGGAGAGGTCAGAGCAGAGGAGACACAAAGAGAGAGACAGAGACAAAAGGAAATAAGAGACAGAGTGGGGAGAAGAGACAAACGGAGAGGGGGAGATGAAAGAGGGAGAAATGATTGAGGAGAGACGAGGGGAAAAGAGGCTAGAGGGGAGAGAAATAATTATAGATAAGCACATTGAGGAAGTAGGAGAGGGAGAAAAGAGAGAGTGAAACAGTCAAAGTAAAGATGTAGTAAGGACAGACTAAGTGGAAAGAAGGGGAGAACAAGAGATTGGTAAAGGTAGGGCCGGAAACAAAAGTGGAGAGAAGGGCGATGGCAAAGGGTGAAAAAGAACAGTGAATGATAAAATGAAGGCTGGATTAAGAAGAGGCTGTTAGAAGTTTCCTGGTAAGTAATAATAAGGAAAATATGGATCAAGGCCTCACAAGGACTTCTTATTCTGACGGTCCAGCAGTCTACAGCTTCATTTAGAGGTTGGCGATACCAAGAGGAAGTGCCAAATCTAGAGTAAAACCCAAGAAAGGGATCATATGGTACTACCCTTTCAAGACAGGGATTAGTATGGTAAAAAAAAAATGCCACCTATAGATTCTCCACTGTTTCTGACAATTGCTCCAGAAATAGGTGAATTTTCCTTTACCATTCAACAATAAAACATGCTTTTGGTCTGATCTATACTAAAGGTAGAGCAAGGCCCCTCCACTTTCCTGAAAAACCTTTGGAAGCTGCAGACCTGAAAGCACTCACAAGGACAGGAATCATACAGACATATCATACAGACAGACCATAAAGGGCAGGAGGTAGGGATCAGGGGCATGACAATGGAACAGACAAGCCAGGAGGGAGGGAATAGGGGTCTGCACTTGAAAAGGGAGGGCAGGGTGCAAGGGGGCAGGGCAGGAGCAGCAAGCTGACCATGGAGGTCAGGCAGGATGGGCACTAGAAGCACAACACACCATGGAGGGCAACAGTGAGACTACAATGGCATACACACAGACCATGGAGGGAAGGTGGGAGGGGGTCAGGGGCAGCTAGCTGACCACACAGGGAAGGTAGGAGGGGCCGTGGCAGCACAGAAGACCATGCATGGCAAGCAAGAGGGTTAGTGGCAGCACAATTTGGCCATGATAGACAAGAAGGAGGGTGCGGGGCATGCACAAAGGATCATGAAGGTTAGAAGGGAGGGGTAGGAGCTGAGCACAAACAAGAGAGTTCAGGGGAAGGAGCCTCACAACAGACCACGCTGGGAAGGCAGGAGGAACAGTTGCAGCACAACAGACCAGGGAGGGCAGAAGGATGTGGCAGTAAAATGGACCATGGAGGACAGGAGGAAGGGGATAGGGGCATGGAACGTGGACAGGCAGGGTGGAGGTGGAGGTGGCAGGGAGAGGTTACAGTCATCTGACAATGCTAGGCAGGTGGGAGGGGAGTGGCAGCTCAACAGAAAACTCAGAGTAGATAGGAGAGGCAGGTCCATGGAACATGGTGGGCAAAAAGGATGGATCAGGGGCATGCACACATACATTGGAGGGCAGGGGGAAGGAGAGAAGGGGCAGCAAGCTAAGCACAGAGGCCAAGCAGGAGAGCAATAATGGGCAGGAGGAGTGGACTGGGACATCATGCTAAATGGAGGGCAGTGGCAGCACATCAGACCATGCATGACAGGAGGGAGGAGGCTAGTGCATGGATTCAGACAACAGAGGATAGTAGAAAGTGGATGGGGCAGCAAGCTAACTGTTCAGAGAAGGCGAGAAGGCCATTGGCAGAACAACGGCCACACAGGGCTGTAATGAGGGAGCAGGGGCATGGACTTGGACAATGGATGGCAAGGAGGAGGGGAGGCAGGAGCAGCAAGCTTGGGTAGGGGGCAGCACAATGCCAGGCCAGGCCCTGCTTCCAACCCCCACCATCCATTGTGATAGGCATCTTACTTAACATTAAAAAAACTAGAAATTCGCTGCAAAAAACAAAGATTACAGGGACGTTATAGTTAAACTCAGATTTCACTCGTACAAAACCACTGAAATTCCACAGTTATAGTTACCTGAGCTAACTATAACTTACGCCCCGCAATGCACTGCTTATGACCTCAGACATTACATCATTCATGACATGGTCAGTGACATCACTCAAGACATCACTCATGACATATCAAATGAGCTGTGAATGGAATGGAACTATAATCACTAGAACTTTATTTAGGGATAGTGTGTGTATATTAACACCCCTTTTTATTTATTTTCTTTCGTGTCAGAACCTCTATAATATGCAACGTGCCCAGATCAATATGGCTGATAGCCTTTCACTTTAAAGTAATGTGTAGTCCATTGTTTATGTTGATGTTTGCAATCGTAAGTATGTTTATTATGAACAAATCACGTTGACGAACAGACAGATACGGCGGTCACGGGGCAAGATATGCTGAAATTATATTGTGTGCATATTAACACTTGTTTTCTTTTCTTTATTGTATGAATTCCTGAATTTTTGCATCGTGACCAGGCCAAAATGGCTGACAGCTTTTTGGTTTAATGTAATATGTAGTCCTTTGTTAATGTTGGCAACTGGAGCCATTTCTACATTTAAATAAGGAAGCTACAATGACGTCTTGTATCGTGATCAAGGTTCGGACTAGCGGAAACGCGTGGATCGGGTCCTTTGTAGATTAAATACTTCCAAACTACAACCCGAGTGCTGATTCCTTCCTTGTAAGAGTGAGAGGAGATTGAATATATACATATATATAGCTCTCTTGCTTCTTTCTGCACTTCTCTTGCCTCTTTCTGCACTTCTCATACCTCTTTCTGCACCTCTCTTGCCTCTTTCTGCACCTCTCTTGCCTCTTTCTGCACCACTCTTGCCTCTTTCTATACCTCTCTTGCATCTTTCTGCACCTATCTTGCCTCTTTCTGCACATATGTTGCCTCTTTCTGCACCTCTCTTGCCTCTTTCTGCACCTCTGTTGCCTCTTTCTGCACCTCTCTTGCCTCTGTCTGCACTTCTCTTGCTTCTTTCTGCAACTCACTATCTTCTTTCTGCACCTCTCTTGCCTCTTTCTGCACCTCTCTTGCCTCTTTCAGTAGCTCACTCTCTTCTTTCTGCACCTCTCTTGCCTCTTTCTGCACCTCTCTTCCCTCTTTCTGCAGCTCACTCTCTTCTTTCTGCACCTCTCTTGCCTCTTTCTGCACTTCTCTTGCTTCTTTCTACATCACACTCTCTTTTTTGTACCTCTCTTGCCTCTTTCTGCACCTCTCATGCCTCTTTCTGCAGCTCACTCTCTTCTTTCTACACCTCTCCTGCCTCTTTCTGTACCTCTCTTGCCTCTTTCTGAACATTTCTTCCTCTTTCTGCACCTCTCTTGCCTCTTGATGCAACTCTCTTGACTTTTTTTGCTATTCTCTTGCCTCTTTCTTCAGCTCACTTGCTTCTTTCTGCGCCTTTCTTCCTCTTTCTGCACCTCTCTTGCCTCTTTCTGTACCTCTCTTGCCTCTTTCTGCAGCTCACTCTCTTCTTTCTGCATCTCTCTTGCCTCTTTCTACATCTCTCTTCCCTCTTTCTGCAGTTCACTCTCTTCTTTCTTCACCCCTCTTGCCTCTTTATGCATGTCTCTTGCCTCTTTTTGCACCTCTCTTGCCTCTTTCTGCCCATCTCTTGCCTCTTTCTGCACCAGTCTTGTCTCTTTCTACACCTCTCTTGCCTCTTTCTGTATCTCTCTTGCCTCTTTCTGCACCTCTCTTGCCTCTTTCTTCACCTCCCTTGCCTCTATCTGCAACTCACTTGGCTTTCTACTCCACTCATGCCTCTTTCTGCACCTCTCTTGCCTCTTTCTGCACTTCTCTTGCCTCTTTCTGCACTTCTCGTGCCTCTTTCTGCACCTCTTTTTCCTCTTTCTGCACCTCACTCTCTTCTTTCTGCACCTCTCTTGCGTCTTTCTGCACCTCTCAGGCTTTTTTCTGCGCTTCTCTTGCTTCTTACTGCATCTTTCTTCCTTTTTCTGCATTTTTCTTGCCACTTTCTGCAGCTTTCTTCCTCTTTCTGGACCTCTCTTGCTTCTTTCTGCACCTCTCTTGTCACTTTCTGCACCTCTCTTGCCTCTTTCTGCACCTCACTTGCCTCTTTCTACACCTTTCTTCCTCTTTCTGCAGCTCACTCTCTTCTTTTTGCAACTCTCTTGCTTCTTTCTGTGCCTCTATTGCTTCTTTCTGCACTTCTCTTGCTTATTTCTGCACCTCTCTTGCCTCTTTCATCACTTCTCATGCTTCTTTCTGCACCTTTCTTTCTCTTTTTGCACCTCTCTTGCTTTTTTCTGCACTTTTCTTGCCTTTTTCTGTACTTCTCTTGCTTCTTTCTGCACTTCTCTTGATTCTTTTTGCGCCTTTCTTTCTCTTTCTGCACATGTTTTACCTATCTTGGTGTAGTTAGAAATTAGCATTTAAAAAATCTTAGAAATTCACTGAAAAAACCACAGGTTTCAGGGATGTTAAAGTTAGAAATTAGCATTTAAAAACCTTAGAAATTCACTGAAAAAACCATAGGTTTCAGGGACGTTATAGTTAGAAATTAGCATTTAAAAACCTTTGAAATTCACTGAAAAAACCATAGGTTTCAGGGACGTTATAGTTAGAAATTAGCCTTTAAAAAATCATAGAAATTCACTGAAAAAACCATAGGTTTCAGGGACGTTATAGTTAGTTGGACATTTCACTAGTACAAAACCAGAGAAATTTGCCCGTTATAGTTAGTTGAGTTAACTATAACTCGCGCCCACGCAATGCACTGCTGATGACGTCACATATTACATCATTCATGACATGTGCACTTTTAAGTTCAGTTCTTGTTTCTTGTCTTTCAATTGTTGTTTTATCTGCAAATATTTTCGCTAGTTTGATTTATCGAACCTATTTGTATAGATCTATACGTGTCTGAGCGATATTTAAATGTGAGGTTGGGCAAAAGTTTAAGCCTTTCTTTAGTAGATTTCTTTCACTGTCCGTCATTGTTCTGTCCGATAGGTTTATTACATTTAGTTCTTGAGTTATATCAGTGCTTATTTCCTGGTCTGCTTGGATCTGCCCCTGGTCAGCACACCGGAGTTTACTCTTTCCTTGTTCCCTCTGGCCTCTTCTTGTTTTTCTATTGCACCTCTTCCTCGTCCCCTTCCTCTTCCACATCCTGGGGGTTTTGATTTGTCCCAATTTTGTTGTTGTAAGGCCATTCGCATTTCGGTTAAAAAAGTTGTTTTCTTATTACTACTTGTTGGTATAGCGCCTGCTCCTTCATTTTCACTTGTATCTGTGTCAGTTAAAGATTCATAGCTTGAGAATTCTCTATAACTTGTTTCCAATTGTTCTTTACTTGTTTGCACATCAAATTTTCTTCCAAAAGTGAAGATCCTGCCCTCTTCATAATCCGTTTTATCTCTCTGGAATTTAAACTGTTCTTTGTTTCACTCTTTCTTCATGTTTTTCCAAATTTCTTGTTATCTCCTCTTTCAGTTTTTTGAGGTCTTCAGAGAGTTCCATTTTTTCAAGTGCTTACTCGAGCTCCTTCAACTGTTTTTGGATATCATTTAGTGCTTTTTCAGTGTGCTTTATGAGAATCACAATCAAGCCCATTGAGGATCCCAGAATGTGTTCTCCCCATTCTTGTAGTAATTCTCCACTCGTATCTTGATGACTGGGCAATAATGTGATGCGTAGGCCCCGCGGGACTCTTTTGACTTCCACATACTTCTTTAGCGTAACAAGTTCCCACCATTTGTTGATTTCTTTTTTGGACAGTCTCTCCCAATATCTTATAGTTTCCTTGTTATCACATGGTGTTTTTGTGTGACCTTTTTCTTTTCGGCTTGAGCTTGTTTGGTTAGCATAAAAAATCTGCGATAGTTCTGAATTACGTTTTGCCTCTCTTCTCTCCATGGCAAGGTGTTTCAGTTTTGCCTCGTGTTTACTTTTGTTGTTTTTGTTGCATGAATCCCAAGTTCCTATATAACGCTTTATACCAGTTTTTATGCAATGTATCCCAGTTTCCGAATCTTCAATGAATTTTGTTTTAGCACTTGAGTGTTTTCGTTTAGCGTTCATATGTTATATGCCAGGTACAGGATAAAGATTTAGAAAAATGATTGAAGGAGGAACTTTTTATATCCTTTTTGGTATGTCATCTGGCATTTGTTTGAGTTCTGGAGCCCCTTTAACCGCTAGCGCTGACCATAGAGAAGAGTTTTAGTCAATTTTGACCGCGCCGCGTTGGCTTACCTACTGAGTGGTTACTTGCGTAGTCTGCTACCCTCCGGTGACAGTCCTTCGCTTTGGCCTCCGTTCAGTTTCACGCCGCGGCTTCACTTCCTCGGTTGCAGTTCCATCTGTTTCCGTGTTGGTTCAGCTGCTGCGGCGGCTGCCTGCGTCCATGAACGTAGATTCTCCGTATTCAGCCCTGATTTGGACGCCAGCGCTGCCTGCTGGGGGCGGTGCGTGTTTCTCCGGCAGGGCCAAGCCGGTTATAATTGCGTCCAAAATCCGCTGGAGCGATAATTGACGCACTCACTTGGGATTCAAGTTATAAAGATTTGTTTGTGCAAAGAGGGCATTGCCATACCAACGCGTTTCGGTCCGGTTACTCGGACCTTGATCACATGATAGTTGTTTAACGGTCACAGACATCATTTATTTCTACACAAACAGTTATTTCCTGTTTCCTGTTGGCATTGCATGCTGGTACCTGTGGTTTCGACATACTATTAAAGTGCGTAGTGCGTAAGATAAAAACGTGATAAAGTGCTATCAGTGCCACCAAATATCCTAAAACCCATTAAAAGTTTTGTGAGGCCACCTCCCCGGGGCCATACTAATTATATGCGGGGGGAACACGCCCCCCCGCAGCCCCCGGGGACTGCCACCTCCCCGGGACATGTTTTAAAAAGATGAGGAGGGAGGTGGCGGTCCCCCGCTATATAATTTGACATTGCCCCGGGGACCTGGCCCACCCGGGGGCTTACAGATAACAAAGTGCGGGAGCCAGCGCTTCCTTTTCGGCCTGGGGGTCCCTGTGGGCCCTTCTGAGCAGGCCTAGGGGGTCAGGGTGTTTCTACCCTGCCCCCTTTTCTTGTTTTTTAACCTTTTTTTCACTGATTTCTTGTGACTCGGTTACCGGTTACCGAGTCACAAGATGGCTACCTACACTTCCTGGTTTGGAGTGTTGGCAGCCAATCAGAGTGAAGCTCGTGCCCGGGAGGGTTCACGACTCCTCCTCGGTGCTCTGATATCAATATTTTTCTTTTATTAATTTCTCAGGAACTACTGAACGGATTTACACCATTTAAAAAAAGGTCGCTTTCTGAACCAAGAGCTATCTTTTTGCCAAATTTGGTGTAATTTCGTTCAGCAGTTCGGGCTGTAGTCTGTTCCAATTTTTCCTATGGAAATTAACATAGGGGAAAATGCATTTTGGGACCCCCCTTTTTTCTCGGCCCCCGCTTGACGAATCACCCCGAAACTTTTAGGACAGGAGCTGACAGGAGTGCCCCATTAGTTTTGAAAATTTCACGAAGATTCGTCAAACTGCGCCAAAGATATTGGCAAAAGAAAAAACACTTTTTGAATAGAAACGAGGTCCTAACTATAACTACCTACTGGCGACCGCCAGTAGGTATTATATATATATATATATATATATATGTGTACTTTAGACGCCCATTGGGGCACGACTTGTGCAGCCAATAAATATCGTCCTGAAACAGTTTGCTGTGTTCGTGCATGAAATGGAAGCGTAAACATTGCCAGTGATCAAGAGTTGCTGATACTCGAAACGTGTTTGGCTGTTGAATGAGAAGCGAGCGGGGCACGCTGCAATGAAACCGCCTGTGGCAAGAGTGTGTTAACCCCTTTGTGTGCGACATCCTCAGTGGGGCAACCTTCTTTTGATGATATATATATATATATAATGCTGACGGTGTACTAAGGCTGAAATAAATTGCTTTTGCACCTACCTGTGGTCCGGGCTCCTCTGTTTCCTGCGGCATCGTGTGAATGGAAGGAACAAAAGGAGTATGCTGATATATATATATATATATATATATATATATATATATATATATATATATATATATATTATCTACTGGCGGTCGCCAGTAGATAGTTATAGTTACAACCTATTATCCATAGGAAATCCGCGACATTCTATTTGAAATAACTCTCTTGCCGGTTGACGTATCTTCGCGAAATTTTCAAACTTTGTGGCCCGCTCCGGTCCGCTCCTACCCTGAAAGTCTCGGGGGGATTCGTCAAGCGGGGCCCCATGCATTTTTCCATAGGAAACTTTAGACACGGCTACAGCCCGAACTGCTGAACGGAATTACACCAAATTTGGCAAAGAGGTAGTTCTTGGTTCAGAAAGAACCCTTTTGTTAAATGGTGTAAATCCGTTCAGTAGTTGCTGAGAAAATGAAAAGTAAAAAAGATAGTGATATCTATGGCCGAGTAGGGTCCGCGTACCCTCAGCGCACCCTGCGCGCACCGTCCCGATCACGAGCTGCATGTTAATTGGCTGTCAGCTGGCTGTCAACATTCCGATTCAGGAAATGTTGGCAGCCATTTTGTCCCTCGGTAGAACCGAGGGACAGAAACAAGTGCGCAAAGCGCACAAAGGGGGCAGGGTAGAAACACCCTGACCCCTTAGGTTTGCTCAGGGGGTCCCACAAAGACCCCCTGGACAAAAAAAAAAAAAAAATTTTTAAATCGGCAGGATGCGCTCAGGGTGCGCGAATCCTGCCGGAAGCATCGAGCGCGGTCTCCGCGCTTCGATGTTAGATTGGCCCCGGGTGGCCCAAGTCCCGGGGGCATGGTGGGGGTTAATTTTATGTGTGGGGGCCTCAAGGGCCCCCAAGCCCCGGGGACCACCACCTCCCCGGGGCTTTTTTTTTTAAATTAAAAACCTGTGTGGGGGCTCCAGCCCCCACACGCCCGGGACCGCCACCTCCCGGGGCACTAAACATTTAAATATGGGGGTCCGTTACGGACCTCCAGAGCCCGAGGACCACCACCTCCCGGGGCTGTGACCTGAATGGGAGGGGGCTGCGCGGCCCCCTCCTGGAGCCCTTGATGGCCCTGGGGACCACCACCCCCAGGGCCGGCTCCTGCAGTGTCCCGGGGTGCCTACCCCCGGGACACTGTAGTTTGCTATGGCAGGCCGGGAGCCTCGCGGCTCCCGTCCTGTCATAGCAAACTTGGTTTGCATTTTGAAAGAGAGAGCAGGAAACCTGCTCTCTCTTTCAAAATGCAAAGCAAATTGCTTTTCCACATGGGGAGCAGCATGTTAGCTGCTCCCCATGTGTAAAAGCAATGCCGGCTCCCAAGGGACGCGGGGAGCCGGTGGGACTGTGGGGGGCTTGGGGACCCCCCACAGTCCCCAACGGAGAGGGCCAGCCCCGGGGGATGGGGTCCCCAGGGCAAGTAGTGGCCCGGGAGGGGGGCCACGCGGTCCCCCTCCCCAAAAAATAAAAATAATTAAATAAAAAAAAAACGGATGGGGGATGGGGTCCCCGGGGCCTTAAATGGCCTGAGGAGGGGGGCCACATAGCCCCCCTCCAAAGAAAAAAAAAATCGAGGCCATGCCCTGGGGGATGGGGTCCCCGGGGCCAATACAGGCCCAGGGAAGGGGGGCCCCGCGGCCCCCTTCCCGTTTTTTTTTTAATATTTAATTTAAAAAGGGGTAAGGCCCTGGGGGATGGGGTCCCCAGGGCCCAAAAACATGAAAAAGGAAGGGGGCCACACAGCCACCCTTCAGGGGACAAAAAAAAAAAAAAAACGATCGGGCCCGCAAAGCCCCGCCCCTTCCTTCACCACTCTGCAAACGCGCCCTGGCGCGTTTGCAGAGGGGAACGAATTCCCCTTGAATACTGGGGGTCCCTGGGGCCAACTAGCCCACCAGGAACCTCCAGTATGCGCCACGGGGCTGCCTTGCAGAGAGGTGTACAGAGGCCACGCCCCTTTTACACCTCTCTGCAACGCAGCTCTGTGGCGCTTTTTGGAGGTATATGGTGGGCTAGTTGGACTCCGGGGACCCTCAGGATTCAAGGGGACTTAATCCCCCAACTTAAAAACGCGCCACGGGCGCGTTTGCACAGTGGTGAAGGGAGGGGGCGGGGCTTCAGGTGACATGTGTGCAAACAGGCCCCGTGGCGCGTTTTAAGATGGGGAATTAAATCCCTTCAATCCTGAGGGTCCCTGGGGCCAACTAGCCCAACAGGTACATCCAGAAAGCGCCACAGAGCTGCGTTGCAGAGAGGTGTAAAGGGGTGTGGCCTCTCTACACGTCTCTGCAACGCAGCCCCTGGCGCATATTGGAGGTTCCTGGTGGGCTAGTTGGCCCCTAGGGACCCTCAGGATTCAAGGGGACTTTATCCCCCTACTTAAAACGCGCCACGGGGCGCGTTTGCACAGATGTCACCTCAGGCCCCGCCCCCTCCCTTCACCATTGTGCAAATATTCTTCTAAAATCATCCGAAATACGAATTCCGATGTACTCACCTGTTATAAGGAGAGACCTCAGTGCTGCATCTTTCAGCCCAGTACTGGTCCTGAAAAGTAATTTTAACCGTACTTACCAGTAACTTGAATTTCCTTCCATAGGATATCATTGCCTGCTTTTTGCTGAAAAAGTTTCTAAGTGTTGATTTTTGAAACATACAAATATTCCTCTAAACTCAGCCGAAATACGAATTCCGATTTACTCACCTGTTATAAGGAGAGACCTCAGTGCTGTATCTTTCAGCCCAGTACTGGTCCTGAAAAGTAATTTTAACCGTACTTACCAGTAACTTGAATTTACTTCCATAGGATATCATTGCCTGCTTTTTGATGAAAAAGTTTCTAAGTGTTGATTTTTGAAACATACAAATATTCCTCTAAAATCAGCCGAAATACGAATTCCGATTTACTCACCTGTTATCAGGAGAGACCTCAGTGCTGTATCTTTCAGCCCAGTACTGGTCCTAAAAAGTAATTTTAACCGTACTTACCAGTAACTTGAATTTCCTTCCATAGGCTAACATTGACTGGTTTCACTTGGAAATTCTTCTAAGTGTGGAGTTTTGGAACTTTAAAATATTCATCTAAAATCCGCCGAAATACGAATTCCGATTTACTCACCTGTTATCAGGAGAGACCTCAGTGCTGCATCTTTCAGCCCAGTACTAATCCTGAAAAGTAATTTTAACCATACTTACCAGTAACTTGAATTTCCTTCCATAGGCTAACATTGACTGGTTTCACTTGGAAATTCTTCTAAGTGTGGAGTTTTGGAACTTTAAAATATTCCTCTAAAATCAGCCGAAATACGAATTCCGATTTACTCACCTGTTATCAGGAGAGAACCCAGTGCTGCATCTTTTAGCCCAGCACTGACCCTGAAAAGTAATTTTAACCGTACTTACCAGTAACTTATATTTTCTTCCATAGGAATCCATTGTCTGGTTTTCAGCAAAAAGTTTCAAAGTGTTGATTTTTACAAACTACATATATTCCTTAAAAATCACCTGTATGACTTAAACGCATTCTTTCAACTGTTTACAGGAGATGCACCAGTGCTGGATCCAGGAGCCAACACTGAGTAAGAAAAAGTAACAATAACAGTTTTTACCTGCTAAGTGAATTTCCTTCCATAGGATAACATTGGTGACCATATGACAAAAAGTTTCTAAGTGTCAACTTTTAAAATACAATAATATTCCTTAAAAATCAGTACTGTAACCAAAACCATTTTACTCAACTGTTTACAGGAGATGTCCCAGGACTGAATCTAGGATCCAGTCCTGTGGTTAGAAAAGTAATCCATAAAGTAACTAATTGCATTTAACTAGAAATTCACATTGAGCTGAATGTTGCATTGTGTTTGAAAATGTGTTGCCCATTGCAACAACTGTAACTACTGTACTTAAAAGTCTATTGCCTATGTGCAAAGTATTTAAACTAAAGTAATTCATTCTGAGAAAGTATTTTTTGTAATGTAATGTATAATGTAATTACAATGTAATTTAAAAAATAAAATATGTAAAAAAAAAATGTTTCTAAAAATGTAGTAAATCAGTATGAAACAAATTAATATAACAATTAATACATTTAAAAATTGTCATTTACAAAACCTTTGAAATTCACTGAAAAAACCATAGGTTTCAGGCACGTTATAGTTAGAAATTAGCATTTAAAAAACCTTTGAAATTCACTGAAAAAACCATAGGTTTCAGACACGTTATAGTTACAAATTAGCATTTAAAAAACCTTTGAAATTCACTGAAAAAACCATAGGTTTTAGGGACAGTTATAGTTACTTGGACATTGCACTCGTACAAAACCCGTGAAATTCCCCCGTTATAGTTAGTTCAGCTAACTATAACTCGCGCCCCGCAATGCACTGCTGATGACGTCACATATTACATCACTCATGACATGGTCAGTGACATCACTGATGACATCACTGATGACATCTCAAATGACATCACTGATGACATCATCCACGTGATAATCTGATGCACCTCCTCACACCCTAATATAACCTTTGATACACCCACTCTAAATTACAGACTGCCATTCGCAAAACCATAGACACTCCAACACCAATAACTACATACCCACTCACTGATTCCTAGGTCTACACACACACATCCACTCACTCACCCGTACAGTCACTCATACTTATGGTCACTCAGTACAGGACTATCATATGCACTCTTACTCCTATATAGACACTCAAACACCACCACTCATCCATAGAGGTACTCACACACCTAGTCAGTCATGCAAATAATTAAACACACTGCCATTTACTCACCTATACAGTTATACACACACCAGCTCACTTAATCATACAAATACTAGCACATTGTTACGCTCTTATACAATCACTGATACAAGCACACACTCATCCATACAGCCACTCTCACAATAACACACTCTCACTTATAGCCATTTAAATACTCTAACACACATATATACTGCCTTTCACATATGTAGTTACTCACACATGTACCACTGGGACATACATTCACTCACTAACACACTGTTACACACACTTACCCACCCATACAGTCTATCACAGATGCACTCTTGAAACCATCCACCCAGTGAATCACCCACTCACACATCTATGCACAGTCGCACACACCCCATCCACACAAACACTCAGGCACCCATACAGATACTCAGACAACAAATCAATAACTCTTATAGACACTCATGTAGCTGTTCACAAACCCATGCAGCCACTTACACAGCAACAGACAGATACAGACATTCACCCAGTTTAGTCACTAACCCATGCATTCAGTAAGATACGTTTAATCACTCACTTATAGAATTAGTCACGCACCTACTAAATCATCCATACAGACACTTATACACCCACTCATTCTTCAAAACGCCTTTCCCTATATATATTAAAAATATTTAAACTTTACAGAAACACACAGTCACTGGATGATGTCAACAGTGATGTCATTTGAGATGTCATCTCTGATGTCATCAGTGATGTCACTGACCATGTCATGAGTGATGTAATATGTGACGTCATCAGCAGTGCATTGCGGGGGCGCGAGTTATAGTTAGCTGAACTAACTATAACGGGGGAATTTCACGGGTTTTGTACGAGTGCAATGTCCAAGTAACTATAACTGTCCCTAAAACCTATGGTTTTTTCAGTGAATATATATATATATATCACTGCAAAAGCTGCCATCCATCATCTGTGACTGCTGGCCCAGGATAATTAGATGAATTATATGGCAAATACTATTCTCATACTTTCTCAATTCTTCTAATTTGGGGCAGCATCAATTTTGATCATTTTGATGTAACTCCTTGTTTGGGTAGCATCATATCACTTTGCAAATTAACAATTGTTAAATAAATATAATTAATTTTGAGTGATTAAATAATGGTTATAGGAATTTAGAAATAAGACTACTGTGCAGTCTGTCTTTCATATTTTGCACTTCATTTTGTATTTATGCAAATTAAGAAAAAATGGCACCCATCTGTGAACAAGGCTCGCGGGGACAAGCTGATATGCAATGGGTCAGAATCCCAATAAAATATTGCAACTGCATCACCAGCACTCGTGCTTAGATATTTTTATGGCAGTATCGCAGGGAATGATTAATATATGTATATTCCCAGCAGGCAAAGATTTGTTGGCTAAGAAAATGCTGACAAGTCCCAGCAGGCAAAGCTTTGTTGGCTGGTAAAATAGTCCTGTTTCATGGTCACCCTTATAATATGGTGCTGGTTGAAAGCCCCATGTGGCTGACAAATGCCCTCACCTTATATTTTCACCTTTAGCCAGTCTGGGCCTCTGTAACTATCAACAGCTCGTTGCATGGTGGAAAGTGTAAGACCATGCAAGTCCCAGGATGCAAAGACTTGTCTGCTACAAGCAAGGATTGGCTAAATGTGTTACATAAAAGAAAGCACTACGGTGTCATTTCAAACCCACCAAGTTTCTCAGAACCTGCAAGGCCATAGCCACGGTAGACATAGCGGGGTCTGGACAGTCTATATTTTTGTCTGGCCCCTAAACTAATTAACATCTGATTTCTACATGTATTAATTTAGCCTTCATTTGTAAAATCGCAATATGGTGCTGCAGCTTTTTGATCTGAATTAGGGTCTTATTAACCAAGGCCGAGCAAGAGAAAATATAATATAATGCGCACATCTCAAATGAAAAGCAAACGTGCGTGACATAACCTGCATGAAATGTGCTGCTCTGGTAGGCTGTTGGCTTAATGCAATCATTTCTGATTTCTTTGTGCCAAACCGAAGGGTCGCTGATTTGATTCCTGGTTGTTGCACTGGGCATTAGTGATATGTATATTTACAATGCTATGATGTGCCTGCCTCTGACAAAACACACTGTATATATGTAAGCCAATAATTAAAAAAAGAATTACCCCACAGTATAAAATACGCTGCTGCATTTTGAAAAAATTGTATTGCTCACAGCGTAGGATAAGCTGTACAGACTATGAAGCTGGTGCAAAATGTGCAAAGAACTTACAGTGCTTTTGAATGATATATTTTTGTTAATAATAACCATATTATACTTAGTGCAAACGTTGTTTTTATAGGTGCCAATTAAAAGAACGATCACACCTTTACGGGACTTGTCAAAAGAATAACTCTTTGTCATCTTGAGGCTTAAAATGATGCCATCAATGAAAGCCTATAATGGCTCCCAAGCAGCCTTTGGATTTGCTTGTTAACATTTTGCACACATAGCTATATGTTCAAGTAGAAGTGCAGCTATGGAGAAGACTTGTTTCTTCTTTAGCTTTGTTTCTTGACCATTCAGGAACTGGTCTATTAAAATTTTTAAAAAAGTGGGGAAACATACTTCACAACTGATGCTACCCACTTGAACCTCTGGTTCTCAACTATCCCTGTTCAACTGGTCCTTTTACATGTCATAAGTCCCGTGCAGGCCCGTTGTCGTTTTCCTTATGTTAGCATGAGCACATTGCAGATTGTTCTCTGCTTTGCACACAATACCTTACAGATAAATTTTTGATTTGTGCCACATTGTACTTTCACACGGAACACGATGTTGTTTTTGCACTCAGTTCTTTCCTGGGATTTAGTCTGAACATGTAGACAAGGTCAAACAACAATGCTCCTTGTTATTGTGTTCTGGTCAGGCCCTAGGACCTAAACAAAACACGCAAATGCAACTGTTGTTTGGGAACACATACTTTTTGTCATATAGGTATGAACCGATAGGTAACAGACACTTGGAGAGGGACCTTTAAAGGGAAAAGATTATGACAGCACCTGTGATGTAGAGCTTTCATCTGTGTATACTGAGGTACAGGATCTTCTGCTAACACCTAGAGATCTTCTGATATATAATCATTTTGTTTCTATAGAAAAGGAGGGGGTTAGGCTACCCTGTCTTGTATAATGACAGCTCCCTTTATGATTTATGGACTACTTGCTATGCTAACCGTATTTGTGTTAGGCATTTTCTTACTCATTGTGGCACGTATACTGCATACTAGAGCACGATAGTTAAAATTAACATTTTAAACTTTTCTCGTGTCTCTGTCAGATCTTCTTGTGGACTAGTACGAGTGTGAGAGCGAAAGGGTGTGTCCTGCAACCGTGATTACTGAGAGGGTCAGGAGTGTTGGGTTCTGGGGTGTCTAATCACTTGTTCCTCTGTGAGTGAGTAGGAGGACAAGTGAAACACTATAGCTAGTCGGTCATGGGCTCATGTGTACTCAGGTGGTAGGATGACTCAGTCCCTGCCTACTAATGTCCCATAATCCCAAGCATAGTTCTGTGACTCCACAGCATTCCTGCAACATGGCGCCGCCAACGTTTGGTCTGGTACTTATTCACGGGACCCCTGAGTAGCGCTTGTACTTGTGCACAATACCCTTGCACTGTTTTCTAGAGACGTCCGTGTTGGGAGGGCTTTACCTTCTCAGTGTTTAGGGTTCACCTATTACTGTAGGTTTTCAAGCTTGAAGTTTAACAGGTTTTTGACCCATTTTGGGCTACTGTTTGTTTCCATTGTCTTTCAGTGATGGCACCGCCGATTCTGATTCCGGCTCTTTGCCTCGCGCCCTCATTCAACATTTGTTGCAGCATGGGGTCCACATTGCGGGCTCTCCAGTTGTCTTTGTAGTAGAGGCAAACCCTGGGTACCCCTTTGAAGTGTTTTACTCCTGAGTTATGGTTCCTGCTGGGGATGATTATTCTTTCTATGCTTATACTCCTGCTACTGTACTGGCAGTTTATTGCCCTTATGTGATTATTGAAGTTCCTCTTATGGCCTGGGAGCACCATATTTGGTTTAATGGCGCCCTACCCCATTCTCTTTCCTTTGTTCGTATTGGCCCCTTGAGTATTGATGGGGCCACTTGGCCTGTTTTGGCTGTCTTCACTCCGCATCCTAATTATCTTAATGCAAATCTGGCGAAGGGTCATTTATTGTACAGTCAGGTTGTTCTTCTTTATAGACGCCTGGTCCAATTTATTGCCCGTGCTTTTCTAGTTGCTCTACCTAGGGCTGCACCTCCGGTGCAGGCTGCACACGGTGGCGGTCTTGTGACTAGCCCTGTTATGATTAATTCAGTGATGGGCAAACATCCTTCGAATCATGAGAACTTGCCGTTTTGGATTGGTCAGAAAATTGAACAGCTTGATGCTGTTTTCCCTCTTACGGGTCCTGTCGAAAAGCATAGGATCCTTACTATGTGTTTGCCTAGTGGTCTAATTCCTCCTTTGGTGACTGCAACACCTAGGGGGCGGTGTCTGCCTCAGTGTACACACTTTGTTATGGCACCCCATCCATGAGTGTTCTTCCGAGCTTTCTTAAAATGGTGTAGGATGAAAATGGGGCATACTGCCCTAGATCTGGGGATTAAATTGTTGGGCATTGTTCACGTAGTTTCTGGAATGATTCTGTCTAATGTTAAAGGTAAAGCAGCGGCTTTGATGGTTCGTCAATGCCTTTCGGCGGTGCCTGACCTTGATCGGGAATGTGAGTTGTCGATTATTATTGCTGACGTTTATACGTCCTTGGGATGCAATATTTTGAGGGTTAGACCTTCTGCTCAGTCTCAGGGCAAGCCCCCTCTTGCTGAGGAGGGGCGTCCAGTCTTTCCTAAGAAGACTTGGGACAAAAATAAACAGCAACTTAAGCCTAGGTCTCATGGTGGTTTGCCACCACATGACGCTTCTGAACGTAGATTTGGTTTACGTGATCGCTCTAAGATTAAAACTCCTGAGAGGTTTCAGGTTCCTGATCGCCATTCTCCTCGTTCATTTCAGGTATCATCTGATCAACAGTACAACAGGGAAGGACGGCAAGATCACAGATAAGGTGAGTCCATGCAACCCCAGCGGAACCTGCAGCGCTCTTTTGACGTGAAGGTCAAGTGAGAGGAACCACCTCTGTATAGAGCCCCGTTCCATAAGAAAATGGTTGTGGCATTGACAGCGAAATATTACCCAGACAATGAGAACCTTCCTCCTGGACAGGAGTTGGGCGGTTACTCTCCTCAACAGTGCGGCAGAAGTTACCGTCGTGTGTCAGACACTCCACCCGTTTCTAGGGGTGAAAGCAACTGATACCTTGATCGCTGTTGAAACTGTGGACACCTGCATAGCACCCCCTGATAGACTTTATCAAATTAACATTCAGACTGAAGGTGACATTAAGCGCACCATAAAGGCTATTGTTTGGGACAACTTGACATCTTCCTATGACATTTTATTGGCGGAGGTCGATTGGCCTCCCCCCTTTGTTCTTGCTTGTCCTCGCAGTGAGGATGTGATAATTCCTTCCTTCTCACAATAAGTCCATGATGAGACTAAGCATTCTTATGTTTCGGAGTGGGCTCTTGCCTTAGCTCCTGCCTTATATCGCAACCAGGCTGGTTGGGATAAGAATTCTCATTCACATATTGTGCCTGTTCGCACTGTTCCTCAGCCACAGCCCCAATATCCAATTAAACGTGATGCAAAAGCGTCCGTTCAAGAGATTTTGATTCAATTGGAGTATCAGGGTGTTATTGAACCCTGTGTTTCTGCGATGAATAACCCTCTCTTTCCGGTTTTAAAACCTGACGGTTCATATCGCATTGTTTTGTATTATAGACATTTGGATAGTCATACCCGTACTTATGCAGTGCAAAACACGCATAGTACAGCATTGATCAATAACATTGTACGTAAAAGATGTAAAACTACTTTGGATATTTCCAATGGCTTTTTTAGTTACAACCTGGCTCCTAGGAGCTGGGACTTGTCCGTATTCAGCGCCCTCAGCGCTCAGAGTAGCTATGCGAGATTGCCTATGGGGTATAAGAATAGCCCCGGTGTTTTTGCAGCACGTATTGTGTCATTTTTTAACAAAATTTACCCAGATGCGTTTTCCTATGTCGATGACATATACCTGACGGACGATTAATTAAATCCTCATCCTGCGCAGTGGATCACATCATTATATGTTTTGCAATTCTAGGCTATAAGTTAAATTTTGCAAAATCACATATTGCGTTTTTGGCCGTTCTCTTTCTTGGTTATGAATTGAACAATGAGTGTAGGGGTTTGGCCCCCCGTTTTTTGGAAAAGTGTGCTCAATTGCAACCTCCATCTACCCTTAAGATATTGCTGTCACTGCTGGGCTTTTTGAACTTCGGCAGGACTTACATTCCTGACTATGCTCAGCATAACCTCTTTATGGTTTGATACACCTCTCCTTTTCTGCTTCCTCTTGGCTTCCGGAACACACAACAGTGCTGCATACTTTGCAGTCTGACTTACTTGCCACGCAGTACTTACAGACAAGAATAAATACTATGAATTTTGTCAGCCGGATTCTGCCTGGAGCGATCGGTTTCACTTATGTGACTTTTAATAAGGGTGACACAGTCTCAATCGCTTATAATCACATCTGTATACACCTGCTGAATAGCGTTCTTCTTCTACTGAAAAGATTCTCACCACTGTGCAGCTGGCTGTCCTGAAAGATCGCCCTCTGGCACAGGGTAAACACATTTTTGTCGTTTCTTCTGTGCCTGCTCTTGAGGCAGTCACGAAGGCAAGTATGCCTAATTCTAAAGCCCTTCATCCTCATTGGATTTAATGGGCTACGTCGTTGACATCAGCTGAAGTCAGTTTTGTTTTTGATCCTTCTTTGCAAACACAGGAATTTCTTCAGTTTGTTCACACGCTACCTTCTTCGGTTCTTCCTCTAGATGAGTAAATGTCTCATTTACACTGACCGTTCGGCTGAACCGGCCATTGGTTCCAAAGAGGCTTATTCAGCTGCTTGCGCAATTGTAGTAGGATCCCTGAAAATTTTTGTTTTACATCCACCTTGGTGCACGCACAGTCTCTTGGAGACTGCACAGCCCAGCTGACCGAGTTGCGTGCACTCCTCTTGGCTTTTGAATATGCTGACCCCTGGAATAACCACCCTTGTTGAGTGTGATTCTTTTTACTGCGTACAGTCTTTTAATGACAATTTGTTATTTTGGGTAACAAAACGATTTTCAGGATTCTAAAGGTAGCGCAATCAAGCTTAAAATGCTTTGGGTTCAGGTGGCGGCCCTTAAGGCACGTTTGCCCCTTACACATATTGTCCATACGTTCGGACATCAACGTGCCGGAGCGCACGCTGTTGTTAATTCATTGGCTGATAAGGCAAACAAAACTGCAGTAGCCACAGTTAGAGTAGCTGGTGCCTTTACCATGAAAATGTAAATATTTTACAAGAAAATATAAACCTATGATATATACATATATATATTCACTGAAAAAACCATAGGTTTCAGGGACGTTATAGTTAGTTGGACATTTCACTCGTTCAAAACCAGAGAAATTTGGCCGTTATAGGTAGTTGAGCTAACTATAACTCGCGCCCCCGCAATGCACTGCTGATGACGTCACATATTACATCATTCATGACATGGTCAGTGACATCACTGATGACATCACTGATGACATCTCAAATGACATCACTGATGCCATCATCCAGTGACTGTGTGTTTCTATAAAGTTTAAATATGTTTTATATATATATATATATATATATATATATATATATATATATATATATATATGCCAAGGTGTATTGAAGAATAAGTGGGTGTATAAGTGTCTGAATGTATGATATAGTAGGTGTGTGACTGACTGTATAAGTGAGTGATTAAATGTGTCTTACTGAAATGCATGGGTTACTGACTAAACTGTGTGAATGTCTGTATCAGTTTGTCAGTTGGTGTGTAAGCAACTGTGTGGGTAGGTGAGTAGCTACATGAGTGACTATATGGGTTATTGATTGGTTGTCTGAGTATCTGTATGGGTGCCTGAGTGTCTGTGTGGGTGGGTGGGGGGTATGTGACTGTACATAGATGTGTGAGTGGGTGATTCACTGGGTGTGATGGGTCCAAGAGTACATCTGTAAAGGGCTGTATGGGTGGGTGAGTGTGTGTATGGGTGTGTTGGTGAGTGAATGGATGTCTCAGTGGTACATGTGTGAGTAACTTCATATGTGAAAGGCAGTATATGTAAGTGTTGAAGTATATAAATGACTGTATGTGAGAGTGACTGTATGGATGAGTGTGTGCTTGTATCAGTGATTGTATAAGAAAGTAAGTATGTGTTAGTATCTGTATGAATAAGTGAGATGGTGTGTGTATAACTGTATAGGTGAGTAAATGGGAGTGTGATTGATTCTTTGCATGACTGACTAGGTGTGTGAGTTACTCTATGGATGAGTGATGGTGTGTGAGTGTCTGTATAGGTGTATGAGTGCAAATGATAGTGCTGTATTGATGAGTGACTGCATGTATGAGTGACTGTATGGGTGAATGAGTGGATGTGTGTGTAGACCTAGGAATCAGTGAGTGGGTATGTAGTAACTGGTATTGGTGTGTCTATGGTTTCAAAAATGGTAGTCTGTACTTTAGAGTGGGTGTATCAAAGGTTATATTAGGGTGTGAGGAGGTGCATCAGATTATCACGTGAATGATGTCATCAGTGATGTCATCAGTGATGCCATTTGAGATGTCATCAGTGATGTCACTGACCATGTCATGAATGATGTAATATGTGATGTCATCAGCAGTGCATTGCGGGGCGGCGAGTTATGGTTAGCTTAACTAACTATAACGGGTGAATTTCTCTGGTTTTGTATGAGTGAAATGTCCAACTAACTATAACGTCCCTGAAACCTGTGTTTTTTTCAGTAAATTCCTTAAGGTTTTTTAAATGCTAATTTCTAACTATAACGTCCCTGATACCTATGGTTTTTTCAGTGAATTTCAAAGGTTTTTTAAATGTTAATTTCTAACTATAACGTCTCTGAAACCTATGGTTTTTTCAGTGAATTTGGAAGGTTTTTTAAATGAAAATGTATAACTATGCCTACAGAGGTAGGACATGTGCAGTAAGACGAAGAATGGCGCAGAAAGAAACAAGAGAAATGCAGAAAGAGGCAATAGAAGTCCAGGAAGATGAAGAAAGGTGTAGAAAGAAGCAAGAGATATGCAGAAAGAACCAACAGAGGTGCAGAAAGAGGCCTTGTTGCAAAGTCATCCTGTGCCCCCAACTTTTTGCTGACTGGTACTGGTGGTAACTGGCTCTGACTAACCAGGCCCTGAGCCAGTGCTATGCTGAAAGACACAGAATACAGTGAAAACACCTACATACACTAGGGTACACTATGGGTTGGGGTACCCCTGTGATTGGCATGATCTCCCCTGTAAGGCCCTAGTACATAATAGTAGAAAAAGTGAAAGTGGTTTGGACGTGCATTGATAATTGATACATTCATAAATAACCACCTTAAAGTCTGAAGTGGTTATGGTGCTTTTATTCCACCTTTTCTTATTTCATTTTTTTCAAGTACACACACAATTCGACATTTAATTCATGTCTTAGAGAAAAATACTGCACAATACATTTCTACACAAAAATAATAGCAAAATTTCAGACATTTCACCAGAACATCAAGGGCAAACAAATGTTTACAAATAACATAACATGACAGAGGACAACAGACCAGTCCTTATTTGCAAGGCAGTGCAACTGATTATTGTTTTTCAAGAATGTGACATGCCATATTCAGCTAGACCACACAATGATTACAGCAGGCTAAATGTCCTGTTTGTATACAGTGTTACTCCATGAACTAGTAGTGGCGACTGCTAGCTGGGTGGGGTCGATGCGTTTCAGAACCCTATTCAATTTCAGGGTTCTCCTCAGGACCAGGACGTGGTCAAACATAGTTATTCTAGAGGAATACGTATAAGAGTTCATGGGCGGATAATTCCGCATGAAGACACGGGATTAGAAAAGATTTTCTCGTGTTTGTAGCCTTGTGCGCTCTACGGAGTTTAATAATTTCACATTCGAGTGATACGGCAAGTTTTTTCGATGTGGATACTTGTGGCACATAGATCGTCAGTGGGACGCCATTGAGTTTATGAAGACTGTTGGATACTGCCTCAATGGGCTGATGTAATCCTTAATTTCAGCCGGCTTTTTGGAAGTGTAGCGGCGGCGTGTTTGAGGATGTTTTGTTATTAACGGTTGGTTGGATTTGGCTCCTGAGTCTACGGGTTAATTTCCAACGTTTCTCTCTCACCTCATCTTTCCTGCTTCACCAGAATGCGGCCGCTACACTTCCAAAAAGCCGGCTGAAATTAAGGACTGAATGGTGGCCCACTTTCCCCACCGGGGCCTGGCCTCAATTCTTTTTAATTTTCACAGGAAGGGGGCCGCATGGCCCCCTCCCCTGGGCCACTGTTGGCCACGGGGACCCCATCCCCCGGGGCCTGGCCTCTTTTTTAAATGTAAAAAAAAAATTAATTAGGGGATGGGGACTGAGTGGCACCCCTCCCGGGTCACTTCTGGACCCGGGGACCGTAGGGGGAGCCCTAATGCCCCCACGGTCCCTGCTGGCTCCCCGCCTCCTGTGGGAGCCGGCATTGCTTTTGGGCAAAGGGAGCTGCTAACATGCAGCTCCCCTTGCCCAAAAGCAATCTGCTTTGCTTCTTGGAAGTGAGAGCAGGTTTCCTGCTCTCGCTTCCAAGAAGCAAAGCAGTGTTTGGTATGGCAGGGTGGGAGCCGTGCTCCCGCCCTGCCATAGCAAATGGCAATGTCCCAGGGGTGGGCACCCTGGGACATTGCAGGAGCCGGCCCTGGGGGGTTGAGGTCCCCAGGGCCATCGAGGGCTCCAGGAGGGGGGCCACACGGCCCCCCTCCCAACATGCACATAGCCCCGGGGAGGTGGTGGTCCCCGTGGCCAGGGGTCCGTTATGGACCCCTGTATTTGCATAATTTGTGCCCCAGGGAGGTGGTGGACCCCGGGGCTGTGTGGGGAGGGGCAGGAGCCCCATCCCACACTCCTCTAATTGTATTGGAGCCCCGGGGAGGTGGAGGTCCACGGGGCTTGGGGGGCCCACGAGGCCCCCTCCCCTTTTAAAACAAAGCCCCGGGGAGATGTTGGTCCCAAGGCAGCATGGGGGGCAGGAGTCCCCCCAAACATTTTTTAGAAAAAAGCCCCTGGGAGGTGGCAGTCCCCGGGGCTGCGGGGGGGCCACTTGCCCCCGCAAATTATGAGCAAAGCCCCGGGCAGGTGGTGGTCCCTGGGGCTGTGGGGGCCCCCACGGGCCCTCACACCATAATTATAAATTGCCCCCGGGACCTGGCCCACCCAGGGGCTTAAAACAAACAAAGCGCGGAAGCCTGTGCTTCGTTTTTTTAACCCAGTGCGAATTCGATTGATTTTGTTTTTAACAAAAAATGCTTTTTTGGGCCCTGTGGGTCCTTGTGGGACCCCCTGAGCAGGCCTAGGGGGTCAGGGTGTTTCTACCCTGCCCCCTTTTCTTCTTTTTTAATGTTTTTTCTACAATTTTCTTGTGACTCGGTTACCGAGTCACAAGATGGCTGCCAATACTTCCTGGTTTGGAGTGTTGGCAGCCAATCAGAATGACGCTCATGCTCGGGAGGGTTCGCGAATCCTCCTCGGTGCTCAGATATTGATATTTTTATTTTTAAATTTCTCAGGAACTACTGAAAGGTTTTACACCATTTAAAAAAAAGGTCGCTTTCTGAACCAAGAGCTACCTTTTTGCCAAATGTGGTGTAATTCCGTTCAGCAGTTCGGGCTGTAGCCTGTTCCAAAATTCCTATGGAAATTAACATGGGGAAAACGTGTTTTGGGACCCCCCTTTTTTCTCAGCCCCCGCTTGACGAATCACCCCGAAACCTTCAGGACAGGGGCTGACCATTAGTCAGAGGATGAAGTCCACTTGTGTTCTGAGGTCCTCAGGACACAAGAGGACCTCATCGCCCCACCAGCAGTGCACCAGAAGCCGCATTTGCAGAGTGGTGTAAAAAGGGTCGTGGCCTCGGACCACCTCTCCGCAACACAGCTCTGTGGAGCTTACTGGAGGTACCTGGTGGGCTATGTCATGACCATGTCATGAATGATGTAATATATGACATCATCAGCAGTGCATTGCGGGGGCGCAAGTTATAGTTAGCTCAACTAACTATAACGGCCAAATTTCTCTGGTTTTGTACGAGTGAAATGTCCAACTAACTATAACATCCCTGAAACCTGTGGTTTTTTCAGTGAATTTCTACATTTTTTTAAATGCTAATTTCTAACTATAACGTCCCTGAAACCTATGGTTTTTTCAGTGAATTTTATAGGTTTTTTAAATGCTCATTTCTAACTATAACGTCCCTGAAACCTATGGTTTTTTCAGTGAATTTCATAGGTTTTTTAAATGATAATTTCTAACTATAACGTCCCTGAAACCTATGTTTTTTTCAGTGAATATATATGAGTTCATAATTGCATAATTCTTTGAACATGTTCACTGTTGGTTCTGTTTATTTATTTTTTTTATTTTTTTTTTAAATTCAAAAAAGAGTTAAAAAATACAAAAAACTATAAAACAAAAAAGAAAGGAAAAAAATGGTTCTTTTTAGAGCTGTCTAATTGGTTAAAAATAGACAAACTTGTATGTGTTCTATGAATGACTGGAAGGGTAATGTCTGAGTCATTGTATGAGTGAATAAGTACTGTCTCAGTGAATGAATGAGTGCAGCAGTATTGCCTGAGTCATTGGATGAATGCATGGATAGTGTTTGAGGGAATGAATGAGTGCAGCAGTAGTGCCTTAGTGATTGCATGAGTGCATGGGTAGTGCCTGGCTTATTGCATGAGTGCAGGGGTAGTGCCTGGGTGATTGGAAGAGTGCATCGGTAGTGCCTGAGTGTATGGATAAATTCATGGGTAGACTGCCTGAGTGATTAGATGACTGCAGGCATAGTGCCTGGGTAATTGGAGGAGTGCATAGCTTGTGACTGGCTAATTGCATGACTGCATAATGTCTGGGTGATTGGAGGAGTGCATGGGTAATGCCTGGGTGCCTGTAGGACTGCATGGGTAGTTCCTGGTTGATTGTAGGAGTTCATGAGTAGTACCTGGGTGATTGCATGAGTGCAGGAGTAGTGCCTGGATGATTGGAATACTGCATGGGTAGTGCTTGGGTTATTGCATGAGTGCCACAGAAGTGCCTGAGTGCATGTATGACTGCATGGGCACTGCGTGAGTGATTGAAGGAGTGCATGGGTAATGCCTGGGTGATTGCATGAATGCAGGGGTAATGTCTGGATGAATAGCAAAGTGCATAGGTAGTGTCTGAGTGATTAGACGACTGCATAGGTAGTGCCTGCGTGATTTTATAAGTGCATGGGTAGTGGCTGGGTGATTGGAGGAGTGCATGGATAGTGCCTGGATGACTGGAAGAGTGCAAGGGTAGTGCCTGGGTTATTCCATGAGTGCATAGGTAGTGCCTGGGTGATTGCATGACTACAGGCGTAGTGCCTCAGTGATTGAAAGAGTGCATGGGTAATGCTTGTGTGATTGCATGAGTGCAGGGGTAATGTCTGGGTGATTGAAGGAGTGCATGGGTAATGCCTGGGTGCATGGAAGAGTGCACAGGTAGTGCCTGGGTGCATGTAGGACTGCATGGGTAGTTCCTGGGTGATTGGAGGAGTGCATGAGTAGTACCAGGGTGATTGCATAAGTGCAGGAGTAGTGCCTGACTGTATTTATGACTGCATGGGCACTGCCTGAATGATTGAAGGACTGCATGGATAATGCCTGGGTGGTTGCATGAATGCAGGTGTAATGTCTGGATGAATGGAGGAGTGCATGGGTAATGTCTGAGTGATTGGAGGAGTGCATTTCTCTGGTATTTTTAATTTTATATAAAAATAATGTGATGTTTTCTCCTTTCTAAAATATGCATTTTTATTTATTTTTTCTTTATAGTGGATTCGCGTACCGATCATGTACCAGTCATGATGGGTGCGCGAATCCAAGAATTTTGCCGCCATGTTGTTTAAGTCGTGTACGATGCGCGCTGCGTATGCGGAGGGTACGCGGTTCTCGACCCCGTGCAACGTTACGTACGTATTTCTGGGGATCGCGCCGGGTGCGCGAATCTATCGCAAATCTTTTAGTTTTAAAAGTATATGTATATAACTTTATTATATATATTATACCAAGAAATTATTTAACATAATTGTAAATATCAAATATTTGTAACTGCAATAAAGATATATTATTGTTAAATATATTTTCCCGGAATCGCACCGGGTGCGCGCAGGTTGCGCGCCGGGTGCGCGAACCCATGTGACTTCAAAAGAAAGCATTTCACTGGTTAAGAAGCTTTTTATTCTAGAAGTTTCAGCACCCCACCCAAATTTCTCATTCCTCCAACAACATTGCCAGGACACACACCTTTTGTGTTTACTGCTCTTGTTGCATTTTTTTGGTAAAAACTAGGATAATGGCATCTTCAAATACACCAGATGACATCCTTGGTGAAGAAGATGACTTGGAGGAACCTAGAAAAACAAGAAAGGACAGTATCGTCTGGGTCTTCTTTACCTTTCCACCTGCAGAAAAGAAGGTCAACGCGAGAAAGGTGACCTGCACTGTTTGTGATCGAATCATATCTCGGGGCTCCAAGAAAAAATACTCATGCGGTACTTCGTTGATGTTGAAGCACCTCCAAACTATGAACCCTTGTCGGCTAGCACGAGAAGAACATCGACGTGAGCTGGAACGACAAGCCCAGATGCAGGACCTAGCACCTCAGCCGGTATATCAAGTTCAAGCAGAGGACCTGACATTAGACCAGAGTTTGCTGGTCTTGAACAACGATGTATCAAATGGAAACAACTTATTTGCTATGGTGAGCAGTCAATTGATGCAATCGTTTTCGCAGCAAAAAGCCACCATTGTTAATGGTTTTTTTTGCAATCATTTTTTAATTGCAAAAGGTTAGACAACTTTTTCTCAGTTTAATCTGTTTTTTTCTCATTTTTTGAAAAAAACACCGAAAAAATACAAAAAAGAGTTGAAAATACCCCAAAAAATTATAAAACAAAAAAGAAGCAAAAAATGGTTCTTGTTAGAACCGCCTATTTGGTTAAAAAAGACACATTTCTATGTGTTGTATGAATTGCGGCAAGTGTAATATATGGAAAAGTACATGATGCATGGGTAGTTCCTGGGTGATTGGAGGAGTGCATGAGTAGTACCTGGGTGATTGCATGAGTGCAGGGATAATATCTGGATGATTGAAGGAGTGCATGGGTAATGCCTGGGTGCATGGAAGAGTGCATGGGTAGTGCCTGGGTGCATGGAGGATTACATGGGTAGTACCTGGGTGATTGCATGAGTGCAGTGTAGTGCCTGGATGATTGGAAGACTGCATGGGTAGTGCTTGGGTGATTGCATGAGTGCCGCAGAAGTGCCTGAGTGCGTGTATGAGTGCATGGGTAGTGCCTGAGTGATTGCATGAGTGCATGGGAAGGGCCTGGGTGATTGGAGGAGTGCATGGGTAGCATCTGGGTTATTGCATGGGTGCATCAGTAGTGCTTGGGTGATTGCATGAGTGCAGGGGTAGTGCCTGGGTGATTGGAGGAGTGTATGTATAGTGCCTGAGTGATTGAAGGAGTGGATGGGTAATGCCTGAATGATTGTATGAGTGCAGGGGTAATGTCTGGGTGATTGGAGGAGTGCATGGGTAATGTCTGGGTAATTGGACGAGTGCATGGGTACTGCCTGAGTGATTGAAGGAGTGCATGGGCAATGCCTATGTGATTGCATGAGTCCAGGCCTAATGTCTGTGGGATTAGAGGAATGCATAGTTAATTCCTCGGTAATTGCATAAGTGTAGGGGTAATGTCTTGCTGATTGCAAGAGTGTTGGGGTAGGGCCTGGGTGATTGGAGGAGTGCATAGGTAGTGCTTGAGTGATTTTAACACTTGAAGGGTTCTGGCTAGGTGATTGGAGGAGTACAGGAGTAGTACCTGGGTGATTGGAGGACTGTATAAATAGAGCTTGGGTGATTTTATAAGTGTATGTGTACTGCCTGAATGAATAGAGCATTGTATAGATACTGCCTGGATGGTTGTAAGAGTGCAAGGGTAGTGTCTGGGTGATTCCATGAGTACAGGGATAATGTTTAGGGGATTAGAGAAGTGTATAGGTACTACCTGGGTAATTGGAAGGGTGTACAGGAAATGTCTAGCTGGTTGCATGAGTGTACAGATAGTGCCTGGGTGATTGGAAGAGTACATAGGTAGTGTCTGGGTGATATTTTAACTGTATGGATACAGGCTAGGTGATTGGAGAAATGCATGGATAGTGCATGGGTAATGGCAGGAGTGTGGGAATAGTGCCTAACTGTATAGTACAGTGCATGGGTAGTGTTTGTAAAAATGAATGAGTGCAATAAAAGTGACTGTAACCATTACTTCATATTGTTATGCTTATTTCATTATCTCATCTTACCTTCTTTATTAAATAAGATACAAAACTCAGTGAAACTATTTTACAGTAGTTTTGTTGTAAACTGAATTTAAAATCTTTTCAAGCTTTAGTATTACTTTCTGTAATAAAAAAGAAGAAAAAGTGTTATTGCATATATTATTATAGTTTTAAGAACACAACATAATTTTAGAATTACATAACATTTTCAGTTTCCCTTTTATGCTGTTTTCAGATTCTACTGAATTTCACCATACACAGTGATTTCAATGTAGATCATCATATAACAGCGGGGAAAAAAATACAATCAATGAGATTGTAAAAAAAACAAATCTGCGTTGAAAATATTTACAACAAGTTCAACTTTCTGTTTACCTATCTACAGTTTCTAAATTACATTCTTCAACTACATTAAATCATTTATTTCTCTGAAGTACATTTTCTAAAATATACTCTCTCATTTACATCGCGTATAATATAAGGATCAAATATATAAACTACTTCTTTCAAACACAATTTTGCAAATGCAATAAGAATTAGCACAAACAATAATCCAAACAGTAATTGTTCACATCTTCCCAATAGGCCGAATAATGTTTCCAAATCCATTTGCATTGAAAATATCCAAAATAAACTCGTTAATTAGTGTTCACATCTTCCCAATAGGCCGAATGATGTTTTCAAAACTTTGGCATCAAAAATATCAGATATGAATTTGGTAATTCGTAAGTCAACCTACATTTGAATTCCAAATGGGCATCATTGCAATGTGTACATCCTTTATTGCACTTTAAATACACAATATAGTGTCCAGATGTTGTAGTAGGTCCACCATGGAAAATAATAGCCACTGCTTTAAAAGTTCTTCCTGAAATTGATACTTGACTTGCCACAAAATTTTTTATTTTGGTTTCCAATTTTCTTCCATTAGCTCTACAACATTGTAGCATTAAAATGACATATTTTCCAAATCTTTCTATATATATTGTTGACAACATTTCTGATTTACAATGAGAACATTTCATATCTTTATTAGCGATTTTTGACTAATTTGGTAAAAGACACTGATTTGCAATCTGGTATTGTCAAATATATGAATCACTCATTGTCTATTTCAGTGGTAGAAGAAAATGAACACTCTTCACATTTATGATCCCATCTGTAATTTAGTCCAAACAAATTTTCAATTTCTATTCATTCATCTTCCAATACTGCAAGCATAAACCTAAGAAATTCTTGTGCATCTTGCTGTATATTGAGTGTAAATTGCGAAGAACCAGTACATATATCCAAAAGATGCCCAAGGGCAGAAGCAGTATGAATTTTAGTTCTATCAGTTACCAACTTTTGAAAAATATAATGTAATAAAGAACAGAATCTTTTTTCTCGATTTTCCATAATTTCATGATGAAGATCTTCTAGATTAAAGACAACATTCACAAATACATTAGCATAGCAGTTGATAACTGAACTATTTTCTAACTGGTATCCTACAATATCATCAACAGTGTCCATTTTCATTTTCTTTGCAGCTTCATCATTCTCTTGAATTGTTTTCTTTTTTTGAATCTCACTAGAATGATTCACATATTTCTGTTTTGGACATACTACACGTTTCTCATATATGGGATATTCACCTAAGTTAGGAGCATAAAGTCTTCTTAACCAATTACACTCTCTTACACAATTTGCATCAGCACTAATCTTTTTCTCATCAAAATCAATCAAATACAAACCAGATAATGTTCTTACTCGAGACAATGCAATGTATGCCATGCCCTCTTTAAACACTGTACTTCCAATATTTACCAAAGCACTGTCTACACTTAAACCGTGAGATTTATGAATGGTCACTGCATATGCTAAAGAAAGAGGAAACTCTTTTCTATGAACACACAAGTCTCTTAAAAGCAAAAAACAAACAGCACAACATCCAATCTGTTTTACCTTTTCAATCTGATCAAATGTAATCTTCTCAAATTCAATTCCATCTCTGTTCTGATAATTAACAAAATCAACAACTTTTCCCATTGCTCCATTTACTAAACCTTTTTCTACATCCAAATGATGCCGTAATATTAACCAATAGTTTACACATACATATAAAGTCTTTTCTAAGCCAGCAGTCTTAGATACAGACTTCTCCAAAGAATCCATTTTGACTGTAATTTCTCTGAAAGAAGAATAGTAACTCCTTCGTGTTCCATTTTATCAATGGCTTCCATTTTCACTATTGGTTGTTTCTCCAGTTTCAAAAGTTCTTGATTGAATGTAGAACACTCTTGCAGTGTTGGCATTAGGCAAACTATAGACTTCTTTTCTCCAATTGTTTTGTACATTATTTCAGGTGCAATGTTTTCATTTGGAAACAAGTTTGTTAGTAGCCGACTTTAATAAGCTTCTTTACCATGTTTTGTCAAAACACCAATTCTAATATCTTGAAGAATGTTTCCATAATGTTCATCACTTGCTTGTCGCATATTCTTAATAAGTTCTTTATATTCAAAATAAGACCAAATGTTTACATTTCCAATACTTCCCAAAGATTTTCTAGTGTCTTCATGGACAAGTGTTTTAAAAACTAGTTGTCCTTTCACAGGAGTAAGTTGCAGTAGATCACCGAATACAATTACATGTTTTCCTCCAAATAAAACATCATAAGCTGTTTTTAAAATCTGTTGCATTCTTAAATGTACAAAGGCAAGCATTAAGTTTGAGACCGTGCTCACCTCATCAATGATCAGAAGTTTCATTGTCTTTAGTACTCTTGAGACTTCATAACAAGCTTCTCAGATAGCTTGTGATATTCCAACTTATTTTCATGTTCAACTGGTAGTATGAGTAATCGATGTAATGTAATCCCTTTAATGTTGTGTGCTGCTAACCCAGTTGGAGCGGTTACAACACAAGATAAATGTGATTCAGTGGTTTTCTGTAGATAACTGGTCAAAACTTTAATTAAGAAACTTTTTCGTGTTCCAGCTTGACCACTGATATACATTCGAATAGGTTTAAATGATGTGCAGTTGCATTCTTTTTTTCATGCAGTAAACCATTCTGTATCTGTTGTGTCACTTGCTGATATATTTCTTTTTGTTCAAAATTTAGTTGTTCTTCCAAGTTTCCCAACTCAATAATGTCCTGTTGTGCTTGTTGCATTGCCGTTTCTACTTCATTCATGGCTGTTGCTGCTTCATTTTCAAGAATTGGTTGTCCTAATGGATCTTGACTTAGTGGAGCAGAACTTTGACTATTTTGAGAACTGTCTCTCGCTATTTCAGCTGCAATAGTAGTTTCTTGTTCAATCTCTTCATTTAACATATGTAGATAATTTGGAAACAATGTGCATTGAATACTATCTTTACATGCATTAAAAGAATCTTCATAGCAGTCAAAATCTCAATTCCATTTCAATAGGCCAAGGCTTGAAAACTTGCAGAAGTGCTAAATAGAAAAATTACCTTTTATCTGGAGTTTCGCAACTGAGTTTCCTGTGGTTAATAAGATTTCCTTTGGCATGTTTCACCAAACATCCTTCACATCCAATTACTGCATATCTTTCTTCATTTATATTTTCTGTAACATTTCTCCTAAAGCTGTAATGTTGCAGTAATTCATAGAGACATATGTTTTCCAGATGTGGACTTCTTTTAGGATAGTACGTATCCAACATATTAGTTTTAACAATATCTGTACTTTCTGGTTCATTCAATGCTAAGTATTCAATTTCTTGAACAGATTTCAATACTAGATTTCGTGTTGCAGCAAGACCTAGACTTACCCAAATGATTCCTCTTGACTTTGAATATAAACTTGCAGAGGTCAACCGATCCGAACATTCGTAGGATCCAATCTCTTGATGGGAAAGCATCTTCAAACTAAAGCTGTACAATTTGTTACTAAGAGTCTTCTCTTGTGAAATTTCTTCCCACATTTCTTTCATCTCCGTCTTTTCAGATTTGGTTATATATGACGTAACATAGCGAGCAACAGCAATTGAATTATCTGCAACATACTGGATATCCATATTTGCATTCCACATTGTCAAAATCACTGGATTGTAGTCATTAATATACTTTGATTCTTCAGTTCTTTTTATGTTGTAAGTATTCTTCGGAGATTTTCGGGTTATTGTATGCCTTACTGCTGACATGAAACTGTTGACTCTTCCTATTGAAATTACTGGACGTGGGAATCCAAAACGACATTTTGTATAAAGTTTTCTCTTTGACTTGTATTTCCGTCGACAATATTTTCCACATCGATGACTTTGAAACAGTAAAACTTGTTGTCTCAAGTTGTTTTCTCCTCCTTCTTTTGGAATGGCACAGGTAACATACTCTTCAATGAAAGACAAAACACTTTCATCAGTATCAGTTCCAAATTTTGGTGCATTCTTGATCCATAACAGCATGTGTATATGAGGTGCACCTCTGGCTTGGTACTCCTTTCTCCAAACGAAATCAATAACTTCTCCAAGAGGTGGATTATTTTTATTGCAGATAAAAGACAACCTAGCTTGAAACCTATGATTGAAATATCTGCACACATTTACAGGATCCAAGGAACACAGTTTTCCAGCCGTCTTTAATTCAATGTTTTTTACATTTGAATTTGCTTGTCGTAGAAATTCAAGTAAATCGTCCCATGCGTACTCAGCACAGCTAAACGTAACAAACCACGTAGGGGTTCCTAAGTTCCTTAACATACATTTAAGTTCTCCATGACGACAATACCAATACTCATTAGTACCACGTTGACACGCCATTAAATTAATTAAATGAGATTCTAAATGATCGTCTCTTTGTTGAACTTTGTCCAAAAATTCCTTGCAGAAACATGTGTAAGATGAACTCCTGTTTTTAATATGTGCTTCACTGCATGTGAAAGTCCAGACAAGTCACTTTCGAACAGAAGATGAAATAAATATGGAATACACTGTCGAAATTTTGGATCTTCTGAGTACAATCTTGTTGTACGATATTCTGAAGCTGGAATCTGTACTGGTCGTTCATCATATCGTCCACCTTTTCCAGTGGGGAAGAGCTTCAGAAAACAATGAGCTTCCAAACCTCTTTCCCATACACTCATGGGAGTTCCCTTCGCTTTCTTCATTTGGAATAATTCAATAGTGTTTCCTATCACTTCTTTTGAATGTAGAGGATGTATGCTATAATGTTCATAAATTTCTTCAGTCCTCGAGTTGTCCACTTTTTCTATTTGGCCAGTTGACATCTCTCTTTCATCATCTAAAGATATTTCTTCTTCTTCCACATATACATTTTTATAATAAATATTGTTTTGTACAAGATATAATGTAGCCTTTTGAAGTTTGGTGACATCTACTAACTCTTGCCATATTTTCCGACTCTTTGTTGGTACACCATTAACTAGAATAACTACAGGCTCACTTTACTCTCTCTCTATACCAACAGTTTCAATGGACTCATACGTATTTAAATCTACCAATTCCGGAGGAATAGCTACCAACTCTAGGTTATTATGTACAGCTCTAGCTGGCATTTTGTTCTCTTCTAATTTGTTGTAACAATATTTACAAATATGTTGATCACTATCCAATTCAAAACGACCTTCCACCAACAAATAAGCACCAAATTGCTCCCATTTATCATTGTTTTCCTTTTCACTTTTTAAATACAGATCTACATTCCTAGTTTGACTTCTATAGTGAGTACGTCGACAACAAATACAAACATAGTTTGGTTGTTCACAAGAAACTACCTTAAACTTTGTAATTTCTTCTGCAAACTTCACAGTAGTAGTATCTTCCACCTCTTCTTCAACACCTACACTTATTAAACTCTCACTTTCCCTACACTCCTCTTGAGGACCAGAGAAACAAAACTGTTTATCATCAAAAACTTTTTTTACATCCAACACTGAACCATGCAAAAGAGCTGTGTTTATTTCATTTAGAGATAATGCAGGACTTTTTACGTAGTACAATCTTCTTACATGATGAAAAGTATTTCGACACACTTTTCTAGAAAGACAAGCCAGAGAATGACCCTGCAAGTTAGTATATTTTCTCACTTTACAAGGATCTAGTCCTTGCAACATCTTAATTTTCTGTTTAACACTTTTTTTTACCATAATCTTGTAAAAAAAATCGTAATACATCAATAGATTCCTGATGTATACTACAAATACTACTACAATCCCACTTATACACTGGAGCTTGTGTACATCTCCCTTGAACTTCTTCAGCTATTACTTCTTCCACATTTCTAGGAACCATCTTTTCTTTTTCAATTGGACAACCGTTTTTAACCTCATAACAATGACCACTGGTATCAACTGCATGAACTAATGAATTTAGTTGAAAATAGCTTTCTTCATTAAAAAAAGGTTCAGTACTAAAAGTGTGCTCCCATTCACCAGAAAAGATTTTGCAAAAGTTAATTCTATTAACCAGTCTTTTTCTTTTACTTTTCTCCTTCATAAACTGCATTATTTTATTCAATGTTTTCATTCTCTTCAATACTAATATAAACAATTTTCTTTTCAATTCAAAAGCCTTTTCAACTACACTTTCAATCTGTTGTTTTTTCTTGAAAAATGCTGATCTTCTTTTATATTTTTTGCAATCTTTCAATACATTTTGTACTACTCTACTTTTATACATTCTCTTTCTAATGTCTTTAAATTGTTTTATCCTTCTTTCAACATAGATTGTTTTCCCATAACCTGATTTTCCATTAATTTGTCTGTTTTTCGTTTCCTTCTGATTCATTGTACTACTTTTCTTTCTCTTTTCTCCATTTTGAAAAATCTTTACATTTTTTAAAAGTCTTTTAACAAATTCTTTAGTTCTCTCACCAGAAGTCTTTTTGTTCAATGTCACATATTGTACTCCATCTAATTTCTGCTTTTCTCTTTGATTTAAATAGTACTGTTTTCTTTGTTGTTTTTTCTTTTCAACTTTTCTAGGCATACTGAATCTTTCTTAATAATAATGGAGAATATCTGGGGGAAAAAATTAAAACCATAGTAAAAATTATTTAATATTATTAAAATAATTATATACAAATATTCTCATCTATTACTAAAATTTAAAAGGTACAAACATACACATATATGGTTTTTGGAATATGGTGAGACTTACACTTCAAGTATGCCACATAAATATAGGTGTGTGTTTCAAATGTAAAGTGCAATCTGTCAAGTTTAAAACCTTTATACTCTTGTGACTGAGGTATATCTCTACTTACATAGATATTTTGATACATATCATGCATATTAAGTTGATAGACATATAAAACACAGCTATACATCTATTTGTATATTACTTTCATATATGAATTTGCTAGGAAAAGGAACAAACCTATGTATACATTATTGCAGAAATGTGGTGAGACCTACAGCTGAGACATGTGATAGTGTCTGAGTGATTGCAACGCTGCAAGGGTAGTGCCTGGGTTATTGCATGAGTGCACAAGTAGTGCCTGGGTGATTGAATGAGTGCAGAGGTACTGCCTAGGTGATTAGAGAAGTGCATAGGTAGTGCCTGGGTGATTTTAAAAGTCCATGGGTACTGCCTAAGTGATTGAACCACTGTATAGCTAATGCATTGGTGATTGCATGAGTGCAGGGGTAATGTCTGGGGGATTAAGGAGTACATAGATAATGCCTGGGTGATTGCATGAGTTGAGGGGTAATATCTGGGGAATTTCAAGAGTACATAGGCAGTGCCTGGGTGGTTTTATAAGTGCATTGGTACTGTCTGGGTGATTGGAGAAGTGCTATAGTAGTGCCTCAGTGATTGGAGAAGTGTAAAGGTACTGCCTGGGTGATTTTATAAGTGCATGGGCACTGAATAAGTGATTGGAGGAGTGCATAGATCCTGACAGGATGATTGGAGTAGTGGAAGGATAGTACCTGGGTGAATGAACCACTGTATAGCTAATGCATTAGTGATTGCATGAGTGCATGGGTAATGTCTGGGGAATTAAGCAGTGTATAGCTAATGCATTGGTGATTGCATGAGTGCAAAGGTGAAGTCTGGGGGATTAAAGAGTACATAGGAAGTGCCTGGGTGATTTTCTAAGTGCATGGGTACTGCCTGGGTGATTGAAGTAGTACTGTGGTAGTGCCTGAGTCAATGAAAAAGTGCAACATCCTGAAAGCATGCATGCATAAGTCTGTATCACAACAGTATGCACACCTCAAAAATTCACAGAACAAACTTCGAATTTGAAGCAAACACCAAAAATTATGTGGCATATTTCAACTGTACCTCTCTAGAGACTTATAAAAAGTAGCGTAGACACTAATACCTTATCTCAACATCTTTTAAACCACACTTTTATGCTGCATCTTCACCATTTTACAACTACTCACAGTCTTGACCCTACCACATAAAAAGGAACAACACCTTTTTGTTATACATCATGCACCTACAAATGTATGACATATAAAAATACATATACAAGTAGACACTGGCTGGGTGACTGAAGGAATGCAGGGGTAGTGCCTAGGTGATTGCATGAGAACAAGGGTAGTACCTGGGTGATTAGAGGAGTACTAGGGTAGTGCCTGGATGATTGCATAAGTGCATAGGTAGTGCCTGAGTGATTTTATAAGTGCATGGGTACTGGCTAAGTGATTGGAGAAATGCATAGATCCTGACAGGATGATTGGAGGAGTGGAAGGATAGTACCTGGGTGATTGAACCAATGTATAGCTAATGCATTGGTGATTGCATGAGTGCAGGGGTAATGTCTGGGGGATCAAGGAGTACATAGGTAATGCCTGGGTGATTACATGAGTTGAGGGGTAATATCTGGGGGATTACAAGAGTACATAGGAAGTGCCTGGGTGATTTTACAAGTGCATTGCTACTGCCTGGGTTATTGGAGAAGTACTGTGGTAGTGCCTCAGTGATTGGAGAAGTGTAAAGGTACTGTCTGGGAGATTTTATAAGTGCATGGGCACTGGCTAAGTGATTGGAGGAGTGCATAGATCCTCACAGGGTGATTGAAGGAGTTTAAGGGTACTGCCTAGGTGATTAAACCAGTGTATAGCTAATGCATTCATGATTGCATGATTGCAGAAGTAATGTCTGAGGGATTAGAGGAATACATAAGTAATGCCTGGTGATTGCATGAGAACAAAGGTAGTGCCTGGATGATTGGAGGAGTACTAGGGTAGTGCCTGGGTGATTGCATAAGTGCATAGGTAGTGCCTAAGTGATTTTATAAGTGCATCGGTACTGGCTAAGTGATTGGAAGAGTGCATAGATCCTGACAGGGTGATTGAAGGAGTGCAAGGGTAGTGCCTGGGTGATTGAATCAGTGTATAGCTAATGCATTGGTGATTGCATGAGTGCAAAGGTAAAGTCTGGGGGATTAAAGAGTACATAGATAATGCCTGGGTGATTGCATGAGTTGAGGAGTAATATCTGACGGATTACAAGAATACATAGGAAGTGCCTGGGTGATTTTATAAGTGCATGGGTACTGCCTGGGTGATTGGAGTAGTACTGTGGTAGTGCATGAGTGAGTAAAAAAGTGCAACATCCTGAAAGCATGCATACATATGTCTGTATCACAACACTATGCACACCTCAAAAATTCACAGAACAAACTTCGAATTTGAAGCAAAAACCAAAAATTATGTGGCATATTTCAACTGTACCTCTCTAGAGACTTATAAAAAGTAGCATAGACACTAATACCTTATCTCAACATCTTTTAAATCACACTTTTATGCTGCATCGTCACCATTTTACTACTACTCACAGTCTCGACCCTACCACATAAAAAGTAACAACACATCTTTGTTATACATCATGCACCTTCAAATGTATAAGACATATAAAAATACATACACAAGTAGAGACATACTTCAGACACAAGTCCATGCACACCTTAAACTTGACAGACTGCACATCCAAATTGAAAGCAGCACCTAAAATTATGCGGTATACTAAAAATGTACATATCCACACACTAAAACAAACTACTATAATCACTAATCCATCTTCCAATATACGTACATTACTATACAGAATCTATTTCAAACAACATTTAAGTACAATAAAACAAACTACAATACACATCTCTACATTTAATAATATATTTCAAACAACACAGTTCTTGAATAATTTTTTAAGTTTAAAAATAAAGCTAATACATAATACACCTCACAAATTTATAACTAACCTTAAAAATTGATTTGCAGAATATGAAATATCAGAAACTCATAAAAGATTTTCTTATGCACACAATCAATGTAATGCACTGCTCTCAACAAGGTAAAACCAGTAATGGCAAACCTTCCCTCTGTTTCTCCACACAAATAAATGTAAGTAACAAATCACATTGCTTCCTACAGAATTTCAAATTGAAAAACACATTTCTATTGGTTAGACATATTAACCCTTACCAACTGACTTCTTAAAGTGCCCAAACTGATTCTGGAATTTTTTGGGAATCACGATTCCACTGTGCACCAACGCGATGGAGCCGCGAATCCATATGGAAGTTCAAAAATATATTACAAAGAAAAATATCACTATTTTTTAAGAACACACCACTTCTAAATATAGTACTGACTTGGGAAATCTTACTTTAATAACATATCACTTATATATAAATTACAATTCCATATTTTAAAACCATGGATAACATTTAACCCTTCTCCCATTCTGCCTAATGCCAGTTTTCATAGCAACAGTTCATGGAACATTCAACTGAACAGGCAGGTCACAAGTTCACCATATTTTCAACTTCAGCACACAAGGTTACAAATGCAAACAGCAGGTGTGGTTGACGTTTGCAAAATATGACCTTATCCTATCTACTGAACCTTTCAAAAAATGTTTACCAACCAATAAGAAACATGCTTTTTAAAGAAAGTAACAAGCACCCTATTTTTGAGTGTACAATGTTCATAAACAGCCAATCAATTATCTACTTTTTAAAAAACAGCATCTAGTCCACCATTTTAGATACCTCTCATTCTACCAACTGACTACCTCAGCTACAGACATCTTTTCATTACTTCCAGACATCCCTTCAAGATGCTTACAGTATGGTTTGTTGGGCACAGCTATGTTTTCTGGTGCAAAAGGTATGCTGAACGCAGAGGTATTGACAAAGACCTAGCTTTACAAAATGTGGATATTAAATGGATTGGACAGAGAGGATTAAAGTGGCACCAATTAATGCCTTTGGTTAAAACCTTTTTGCATCTCCAACCCCCTGACCTCATGATTGTGCATTGTGGTGGCAATGACCTAGGCACATTAACTGGGGTAGCTCTGGAAATGCTAATGAAGGACACCTTTGCACAATTGATGTTGCTAGGAAGAATGTCAATAAAGCTGTTTCTGCTTACCTCAGAGACCATAGGATGGGCTCCATCTATAACAACAATATACGTTTTGATATGGATGACATCTGCAGAAGTGATGGAGTACACTTCACAGATCAAGGAAACAGAGTCTTTCTCAACAACCTAAAGCTGTGCTTCCGCACTTACATGTATCTACAACAAACTCATAATGAACACAAGGGCTCTTTTTAGAGCCAACCTATAACACAACAGTGAATCTATTTTTATTTTACACATATATATATATTTTTTAAATTCTGGATTCGCGTCACCATCTTTTTTACCACCGAAACGCGCGTCGACCAATATTGTCCAGATTCTGCTGAACGCAGCCATTCTAATTGGTCGTGGAGATAGTGCAATCTTTTGTCTCCCACTTTCCAGATAACTGCATTGGTGAATGTTGTATGAATTTGTATGAGAGTGTATGTCTGTGTTGTAGCATGTATGTATTTCTTGTATGAACTTTCACTCAGGGGTCAATTATGGTAAATTGTATTATATTCAATTATGTATACTATTATTGTGTTTATCTGTATGTACATGTTGAAAATAATATTTTTAAACTAAAAAAAGGAGAAAAAAAGTTAAGAAAAATATATGTTTTTGTAAAATATAAAAATGAAGTCAAGTAAACAATGAATAAATGTTAAATTATGAAAGTTCTCTCTCTTTTTGAAGCACATTGTCGTTTTGCTATAGATCGTTAGCCCATGCTGAATGTAATCTCTGATCTGTGAAAGAAATATAGGTCACAAAGGGAGTTTCTCTATATTGTTTTATTGCTTTTCCCCTCTTCTCCCTGAACTCAAATGACCTTTTCAGAGGGGGTCCCCCTTTTTTTGCTTTAGCATTCACAGTTTTTTAACTGTGGGATTGTCCATATTTATCTTTATACTGTTTTATATTTATCCAAAGTATTGATTGGACCTTTTTTGACAAATTGCTTTGTTGTATTGTTTGTTTGCACATTTCACTCAGTTTTTTGTTTGTATCTTTATTGCACTCTGTGGGGCTTACCTTCCCCTTGTGGACCACTTTGGCCAAGGATAGGCCACGCATTTCTTTCATTATACTTCTAGTAGGGCATTGTCATTCATTTGGACTTGATATCCTACTAAATGGAGGGTCTTAAAATCTTTGGGTTTTCGGACAAAGATTTTTCCACCTTGATAGGACAGACATTTTCGAGTGACAATCCATCCACATTACAACATGGAGATAATGGGGAATGGAATAGCCTGTTGAATCTAAGAAAAAAACTCAAGCGCATGGAATCACATGCTCACTACATGCTCAAATACCTACGAGCGGGAGTCATACCGTCCGGCCTGAGGGTACGTAATGTCCCAGCATTATTTGTTGAAATCCGTAAGTTCCTGGAGCGGTGGTCCCTCATTGCGAACCGCTGCTCCAGGGACTGGATGATTTTAATAATTGAGACAGCAAGAGAGGTTATGGCTGTCCTAAGCCAAGAAATAGCGGCACTTGAAGACAAATTGAACACCTCAACAGCTCTCGAAGAAGCAAAAGCAAGACTTGAGAGGATAAATACCGATATGAAGGATTTTGAGACCTACCTGATTAACAAAAACACAGAAAAACTAAAGAAGGACATCAGGTGGTATGCTCAAGAGAAAGCATACCCATACCTGAATTCGTCCTATTATCAAGACTGGAATCAAGGCCCATACCAACAAGGCAATACAAACAACTATAGAAGAAGAGTTATTAACTTTTCTGACACATATTCGTCAGATTCTGACAATGAGAATCCCCATGAATTGGGAGGAGCCCAATATAATCCCAGACCTTATAGGGGTAGGCAAATGGTACAACAATCTTTCCCTGGTCAGTCGCCTTTTTTACCGAGAGGCCAGTACAGAGGGAGAAACAAAAGATGGGCACAAGACAGGGGGGAGCCACAACAGATGGCCCAACAGCATCAACAACCATACTTGAAAAAATGCAACCAACAGTACTGGCGTTAGAAGGAACGACCAATGGTTGTAACCCTAGTACAAAAGACACCTTACCCATTTTTAATCTCTCCTCGATTAATCTCACAAATGAAGAACGTGCTGTTCTTAGCCGCGGTCTTTCATTTGTCCCCAGTACTCGTCTTGACTCCTTCAAGTTACATGAAGACCTGTTTGCTTTTTTCAGAAAAGTAAGACTCAAGAAATTCTTCTTGGATAGATCCATGGACCTTAACGAAGATAACCAATGGAAATGTAAACCCCCTTCTCACTTTACACCTACTCTGGACATGGTAGGCCCTGAGGTGAATATTTTTGAGCAAAATGTTATCAAAGAAATAGCTCGTATCACCAAACATCCTCCTACCACACGTAGCAATCTATCTCAGACAGATAACTTGGCTCTAAATAAGATCAAACATAATAGTGATCTGATTGTGAAACCTTGTGATAAAGGTGGTGGAATAGTCGTTATGAACAAATCTGACTACAACAATAAGATCTTGGAAATGCTAGCAATCCCTGAACATTACAAAAAATCACACCCGAGAGAGCTAGCCAAATTGAACACCACCATCCAAGAAGTTACACACAGAGCCTTAGACCATGGATCTATTTGCCAAGAAGAATATACATTTTTAAACAAATCTTGTCCCAAAATCCCAACATTGTATGGGGTACCAAAGACCCACAAAAATGTGCTTGATCCACCATTATGCCCTACCATTTCCACCATTGGCTCAAGTACAGAGCCCCTCTCTAAATATGTCGATTCTTACTTATGTCCCTTGACTCAAAACTATGCTTCCTACATCCGTGATACGGGTGACATTATAAACAAAATTGAAGGCATGCCATTTAATTCCAACACTGAAATATTAGTGATGCTTGACATTGAGGCGTTATATACCAATATTCCTCAGTGTCAAGCATTACAGGCAGTGGCATCTCTCCTTCAGAGGTCCCCAGGAGACAGACCTGATGCTTTCATTCTCGAATGTTTGGAGATAGTTTTAATGAATAACTTTTTCGACTTCAATGGACTCATCTACCAACAAGTAAAGGGCACTAGCATGGGGGCTTCCTGTGCACCGAGCATAGCAATAACCTACATGGGTGAATGGGAGCTCAAAAATGTCTTCAATGAAGCGGCTCCCTTTCTTGAAAATGTCTGTACATGGAGGAGATTTATTGACGACATTTTTTTTATTTGTAAAGGTGACATTGATACATTGCATGAGTACATTTTGTGGCTCAATGCTAGTGACAGCAATCTTAAGTTTACTGCCAAATTCAGTCCTTATCAGGTCGAATTTTTGGATATCTTGATTTCTGGTTCCAACAACATATTACAAGTCAGCCTATTTAGGAAGCCTACAGCGAAAAACACCATACTGCAATACCAAAGTTTTCACCCCACCTGTCAAAAAGACTCCATACCCTTTGGGGAATTCTTGCGGGTGTGGCGTAATTGTACCAACATGGACGATTTCCATAAACATGGAGACGCACTCAAGCTACAGTTGCTGGCTAGAGGTTACCCTCATAGGCTAGTCAGACACGCATTTAAAAGGGCCAAGTACTATAATCGTGATGCCGTTTTACAAGGAAGGCACCGTCCATCTCAAGACCGGGTTACATGTGTCATCAACCATTCCCATCTTAACTATAAGATCAAAAATATCATCCACAAGAATTGGAAGATTTTAAACACTGATGAGAATGAATCTCGGATAGAACCACCTCTTGTGGCCTACCGGAGAAACCGCAATTTGTGCGATATACTGGTGCACACCAGACCTTTACCACACAGCACCCGACACCAGACCACCATCACTGGCTTACCTCGAGCTCTAGGTAATCATAAATGTGGATCATGCCACGCTTGTGACATGGCCATCACCACTGACTCCCTGACCTACAAGGGTTACAACATCAAGTTAAAAGATCTTACAAATTGCAGAAGTCATAACATCATTTACATGCTACTATGCCCATGCGATCTGGCTTACATTGGTGACACAGCGCTTGAGTTTCGCACAAGATATAGTGAACTCAAATCAGCCATTCGCACTCATAATATCATGGCCCCACTAGTCCAACTCTTCCTAGATAAACAACACTCAGAAAAGGACCTTAGATGGTGTATACTGGAGAAAGTAAAGTGCCAGGCAGGTGCCCCTGTTGAAACCACCAGAAAAAGAAGAGAAACTTTCTGGATTTTCACTTTAAATAGTGTCAAACAGGGATTGAATGAAGAAATTGTTTGGTATACTACCAGAAACCGGTAATCTAGTCTTCCTTAGTCTTGTGATGACGGTCTACACACTAAAACACTTTTTTTTCTTGATAGATCCTCTATTTTTTGTATCTCCGTTTTCCATCTATGTGCTTATCGACCCTGATATTACACAATTAGGAGGTCTTCATAGTTAGTCAAATATCTCCTTTGATAGGCCAAATTTTTTTAAATACATTTTTTTTTTACTTCGTCAAACATGTATCACTTGCTTATTTGACTTCTGCGCAGGATACTGCACCCGGTGAGTCATTGTAATCACTTATGAGGGCAATATGCCCAGTGGTACACTCTAGACTTAGCGCTGTTAATGACATTAGATATGGGAGCATGATCTCACTATAAGACATCACCCCTTGTTTAAAACTAGACTCTTCACTCCTTCCCTGTGCCATTGTAGGTAGGTGATTCTTTGCTGGCAGCAGATTAAAATAACCTATTTGAAGGAAGTACATGTGTAGTATTTACCCTACATTTTGGTACCAGTGGCAAAGGCGACGACTTCTCCTGACATGTGTAACCCCATTACCTTATTGTGACATTTTTATCCTTCGTGGGTATTATTATGTTGTACCTTACCATCTTGTAAAATTGCTGAAGAGGTGCCTTTACAACGCTTGTTTGATATAGTATCTATATGGGGCGCATGTAGAACTAGTACGTGAGGTGAACCCATACACTGCAGACCTCGGTATCTTACTGTATCTTCCTGCACTGTCCGGCATCAGGATTTTTTATTATGTGCACTTCTTTTTGAGTTTCCTTTTATGTCTTTGTATATATCATTGCCTTATATCGGGAGCATCTTGAGACCTGTCCAAGATGGCGCGGCTGCTTTGCCTCCCTGTCCTGTCTCAGACTCGACTACACATCATGTGACTAGCATCAGCTCGCGCGTTATCCTGGAGCGCGATCCTTATAAATCTTCATACAGCGTTGTGCCGCCATCGACCTTGCAGGGCGAATTTCGGGTTCCCGTGTTACTGATCGATCAACGACTTTGTGGCTCCTTATCTTGGTGAGTTTTAATACCATACGAGGTTCACCCCGCATCTGCACATGCTGGCCATCTGTGGTAGTCATTACCAGTTAGACCGCTTTGGGAAGGTTTTTTCCTTCATGTCGTCTTTAGGAATAAGTGTAACTACCTATGATGGGGGGCTTTATGGAGTTCTTACTCCCATTTTTATCTAGTCGTTTCTGCCATGTCCCACTATATAAGACGCAGTGTGGTCGGATTAACAATAATGCGATCCCATATTGAAACATTCGTGGTATATGGACATAGTTACATTTAAGTCTAGATATGCTCTTTTCATGCTCTCTGTAGAGAGCCTTTATCTACCGAGTGACCTAGATCCACTGCACTCTACGTATATTTGTCACAGAGCAAGATCGGTATTTACCTTGATGACTGTAGAACACACTATGTAACACTCACGCATCTACCAATAATAGACTTTGAGATGGGCATACACGTGGCTCTTGAGTTTAACCACCCTGAACTCCTCATATTATTTGTAAGTGTTCTTGCGTAGAGAGCTTCTGTAACGCAGTTACTCATGCACTGATGTACTTTATGTAATTATTCCACAGAGCCTTATTAGCACTGGTCGTGACGAATTTATAAATACAGAATGGAAGTTGTACGAAGCGGCACGCCATAGCACCATTCTATCGTATGAACGAACTTGATTAGTGTTTGACCTTATGCTATGAGGTATGTGGACATCTGTAGGTTTTGCATACATGCAGCCCTCATATCATCGTCCTCCAGGATAAGTTATAATTTGGCTTCTGTCTATTTATAGGAGACCTATCGTCGCTGAAATACACCATATTTGCATATTGAATTAAATGCATACCATATGCGAGGTTATTTAGGTATGATACCTTTAGTTTTCCTTCTATTATACTCGCAGCTTATTTTCCTTGGCTGTTATTACCTATGACATTCTTTTTTTGCTATTGATCCTTTCAGATCGTGATTTATCAGCTACAAAATACTGCAAAAGCTGACTTTTATAGTCAATGTCTTCCTCTGCTGATATAATTTTTTATTGAGAGTATTAGTAAGTATCCTAATATGAATCTGCAGTCCTAACTAGCGGTACTTTTTACTTAATATAGGGAGTCACAATTGGAAGGTTTGCTTCTTTCTTTGGTTGTGGCGTCTCCTTTCTTTTCTGACTATCCATCATGTGATTAGGTGGTTGGTGCACACTTCTATTTGGTTTGTGTATTCTTTTTGACTTCTCTATTTATCTCCCCCACAGTAAGTATGGAAAGAGATACATTTTAAATTTTCTTGTTGTATGTATGGTACAACACTTGGTGTCACATGGCTTGGGTTTCTCTCCATAATTCCAACTAAGAGTTATAATGTATGTTTTTTATTAAGGTCCAATCAATTTAACTTTGTTCTCTACATGGGCTCTGAACATTATATGTTTAAACCTTTCAGGTATCACCTGGGTGTTTTTGTGTTCTGACATCTGGCTAAGGTCCTGAGGAAGGTGGTGTCACCATCTTTTTTACCACCGAAACGCGCGTCGACCAATATTGTTCAGATTCTGCTGAACGCAGCCATTCTAATTGGTCGTGGAGATAGTGCAATCTTTTGTCTCCCACTTTCCAGATAACTGCATTGGTGAATGCTGTATGAATTTGTATGAGAGTGTATGTCTGTGTTGTAGCATGTATGTATTTCTTGTATGAACTTTCACTCAGGGGTCAATTATGGTAGATTGTATTATATTCAATTATGTATACTAGTATTGTGTTTATCTGTATGTACATGTTGAAAATAATATTTTTACACTAAAAAAAGGAGAAAAAAAGTTAAGAAAAATATATATTTTTGTAAAATATAAAAATGAAGTCAAATAAACAATGAATAAATATTAAATTATGAAAGTTCTCTCTCTTTTTGAAGGACATTGTCGTTATGCTTTTGCTGGTTAGCCCATGCTGAATGTAATCTCTGATCTGTGAAAGAAATATAGGTCACGAAGGGAGTTTCTCTATATTGTTTTATTGCTCCCCTCTTCTCCCTGACCTCAAATTACCTTTTCAGAGGGGGTCCCCCTTTTTTTGCTTTATATTCCATGTTACTGCATGGTTCTTATTGACATGTCGACATATGGCACTGCTAATATCTGCTGTGGTATTACCATTATGGTGACTACATATATATCATTTGCCTACAGTATGCTTCATGAACATTGTTTATCAACTGTGTCTTAGACATTGGTACTATTACTGCTGTGATCTATCGTACTACCACTATGGTAATTGTACTGTCATTATGTACGTATATTACGCTCAATGATCATCATTTTTATTAATTAATTGCATTAATTTTTCACAAATGTACTACACAGGTCATGTCTTCAACGAGCATATGTGTATGTTATGCATAACTTTATTTACCTTTTCAAGATGGCCCCGGCAATTGCTCTCTGTCTCCACAGCATTTTATGTGGAGTCCGTCATTGTTTTTGATTAGCGTCTGTGTAATGCCTCCACACGTATTTGCTCACTGTGTGAACAAGACAGCTCGTCTGTCGAAACGCGTTACCAAATAAACGTAGTTGGTTTACTTCCCGAGTGTGCGTCCCATCTTTCAACGTTGTGTGGGTATATATATATATATATATTCTCGCTCGGTTTGCACCAAAATCGCGGATCACTCGAAAGGCGGGTGCTTGTATGCTGGTGGTGCCCAGCCTTACATTATGCTCCAAAACTCTCCTCCACACTTCAAACAGAGAGTAACAGCACTCGCGGGGGTGGCTTACCAAATTTATTTTCGTAACAGATGCGTTTCGGAAAAGTCCTTCCTCAGTGTTTGCACATCACACTGGAAGGCGCCACACTTAAATCTCCCAGAGCATTGCAAGTGAAAACGGTCTATAGTTTCATTGCCGAATATCGGCGCCATCTTAAGGTCAAACATTGCTGTCGACAAGTACCAATTTCTCCTAGAGTGCCTATTCGTAACTCTATATATGAATTATGCTTTTAACTCGTTACACTGTATGTCAACATTCACATTATTACATTATATAATCATTGCTAACTAATGTCTAATGACATATTGTGCCAACAGCAAAACAACAAATAAATTGCTTTTCATTCAAACTGACCTTGTAAGATGACATTTATACCAAACATACTGGATGAGATCCTTTTGGCAATGTAAATCAAGCCGTCTATCGGCATCATGATTGACTGTATTTTCGGCGCCATCATCGAATCATGGGTGAAAAAACATTAAAAACGGACTCACTTTGTGAACCCGAGAATCAGAGCCATCTTAAGACCGTACTGTCGTACCTGATTCCTATGTATGCTAGTCATATAGACTGTGTACATGTTAAACCACTGACCATTCAATAATTCAAATGTCATGATTTAAGTTCATTTCTTAATATGAAATTCATCACATTTGGAATGTGCATCAAGCCGTGTATCGGCATACAAAATTCTAAAACACCCAATGGTCATCCAGAGTAATATCTCGCCGTGAATCAGCTTTCCCTTTCTATGCAATCTTGCTCAATTGTCAGACTGAGATAAAAACATTTCATTATACAGGTTTGGAGCATAATATATATATATATATATACATATATATATATACATATATATTACCTACTGGCGGTCGCCAGTAGGTAGTTATAGTTAGAACCTAGTTTCCATAGGAAAAGCATTTTTTGATTTGCTAATAACTTAGGCGTCGTTTGACGAATCTTCCTGAAATTCTCCCAAAAAAAAGTCTATCCAGGTCAGCTCCTATCCTAAAAGTTTGGGGGTGATTCGTCAAGTGGGGGCTGAGAAAAAGGGGGGTCCCAAAACTCGTTTTCTCCATGTTAATGTCCATTGGAAAATTTGCGACGAGCTACAGCTCGAACTGCTGAACGGAATTACCCCAAATTTGGCAGAACGGTAGAGCTTGGTTTAGAAAGCGACCTTTTTTTTAAATGGTGTAAAGCCGTTCAGTAGTTTTTGAGAAATTCAAAAAATAAGAGTCAAAAAATCAATTTCAATTTCCCATAGGAAACTTTGTGCAGGGCTACAGCCGAAACTACTGAACGGAAATACTCCAAATTTGGTAGAAAGGTAGTGCTTGGGTCAGAAAGCGACCTTTTTAAAAATGGTGTAAATCCGTTCAGTAGTTGCTGAGAAATTAGAAAAATAAAAGTTTCAATATCTGGGCGGAGTCGTTTTATTTTAATGAGGCCCTTGGGTGGGCTAGGTTGCGGGGGTATTTCTTAAAAAATAATAGCAGGGGCTCGCAGAGGTGGCGGGGGGCCGCTGGGGTCCGCACAGCCCCGGGGCTTCACTTATGTTGGGAGGGGGTTGCGCGGCCCCCCTTCTGGAGCCTTGTATGTGCTTGTAACTTTGGCGTCGTTTGACGAATCTTTATGAAATTATCCAAAAAGTTTCTCTTTTTGGATTAGCTCTTATATTGAAAGTTTGGGGGTGAATGGTGTAGGAGGGGCTGAGAAAAAAGAGGGTCCTAAAACGTGTTTTCTCCATGCAATTTCCATACGAAACTTTACAGAAGACTACAGGTGAAACTGCTGAACGGAATTACGCCAAATTTGGCAGGGAGAAAGGTGATGGTCCAGAAAGCACGCTTTTGTTTAAATGGTGTAAATCCATTCAGTAGTTTTTGAGAAATATCAAATTTTACAGATATCGATATTTGAGAATTCTGACATGTGATTGGCTGAGGGGTTACAAGCAGCAGCTTGTGGCTTATTGGCTGTGAATGGTTGAAACCAGGAAGTGTTTGCAGCCATTTTGTGATTTACTCCGTCAGCTCGCATCTCTCTATGTAGAAGCCATCGGGTTCGTAGTTTTACCTTTGCGAGGCAACACTGGCATCTGTGTTTGTGTGAGATATGCCTTTCAGGTCGCGGCTATGTCTTTAGAAGCCCGTCCGTCGGCTTGGAGCTCTGTGAGTCAGTCTGTTGGCACAACCCCCTACACTACCCAAAGACTACCCAAACACCACTGCACTGTCGTAAACTCGAAAACAGTACCCCAGCACGATCCCCTACACTACCCAAACACCAGTGCATTACCCTAAACCCTAAATCTACCCCCAGCATGACCCCCTACCCAAACACCACTGCACTACCCTAAACCCTAAAATACTACCCCCAGCACAACCCTCTACACTACCCAAACACCACTGTACTACCCTAAAGCATAAAACAGTAGCAGTCCATCGGCTTGCAGCTGTGCATCTGCGAGCCGTCGTGTCCCTAGCTGTACATGTCCGAGTGAGTCCGTTAGGTGATAGGTGTGTGTCTGCTAGCAGGGCGGTTGGCCCGTTGGTGTCCCTTTGCGAGTTAGACCGGAGCTCTCCCTCTGCGAGCCAGCACGCTGGTGTGCGTTTGCGAGCTGACGGCCCGTAGCTCACACTGCGAGCCGAGCCCACGGCCGGTAGCTCTCCCTGTGCGAGCTGAGCCCACGGGCCGCAGGTGTCCCTCTGCGAGGCTGCTCGATGGCCCGCAGGTCTCCCTGTGCTAGCCGGATCGCAGCTGTCACTCTGTGAACCGATATTGGGAATATAAGGCGGCTCTAAAAAGAGCCCTTGTGTTTATTAGTTGGAGCAACATATAAGTGCGGATGCACAGCTTCAGGTTATTCAGAAAAACTCAATTTCCCTGATCTTTGAAGTGTACTCCATCACTTCTGTAGATATCAGCCATATGAAAACGTATGTTATTGTTGCAGATCGACCCCATTCTATGGACTCTGAGGTATGTTGACACAGCTTTGTTGACATTCTTCCTAGATTTTTCAATCTGAGGACAAAATTGGTTTGACCATTTCCACTTCTGTCTTTGGCATATATTGGAATATACAAAGACAGTTTGAGGCAAAAGCAATATCAATTGTCGAAAGGTGTCCTTCATTAGCATTTCCAAACCTACCCCAGTCAATGTGCCTAGGTCGTTTCCACCACAGTGCACAATCATGAGGTCAGGGTGTTGGAGATGCAAACAGGTTTTAACCAAAGGCAACAATTGGTGCCACTTCAATCCTCTTTGTCCAAACCATTTAATGTCCACATTTTGTAAACCTAGGTCTAAGTCAATACGTCTCTGTTCTGCATACCTCTTGCACCAGAAAACATAGCTATGTCCTACGATCCACACTAGCATTTTGAAGGTATGGCTGGGAGGAATGGATAGATGTCTGTAGCTCATGCAGTCCGTTCGTAGAATAAGAGATATGTTTAAAGATGGGGAACTACTTTTTTGCCATACAAAACGATACCTGATTGGGAGATGAAAAGCATTGTTTTTTAAAAGTATGGTGCACATTCGTTTGGTGGAAAAGCATCTTTGTGATTGGTTAAGAAAAAGCAGTTTAAACGTGGAGTACATATCATAAGATAAAATTTGCTCAACTCAACCACACCTGCTACTTGCATTTGGAAGGCACTGTTCGAACTTAAAAAATGGTGAACTTTTAACCTGCACGTGGCGTTAAATGTTCGAGAAAATGTTGCAAAAAAATATCGTTAGGTTTAAAAAATTGATGAACTTTTAACCTGCACGTGTTGTAGAATGTTCTAGAAAGTGTGTTGATAGAATACGTTGCACTTCTGACTTCTATGTGTCCTTGAATATTAAAAAAACTGTTAATATGGAACATTTTTTTTAAAAACCAATAGAGAGAAGTTTTGAAACCTAAAAGAATCAAGGAACTATTCTAATTTGTTCATTACATGTATTTATGTGTGGAGCAACAAAATTACAGACACAACAGCACCAGGAAGAGGAAGAAGCAGGGAGTGGGGGGACGGGGGAAGATGGCCACAATGGTACACATGCACAATTAAGTTCAGCACAACTATAGACAAACCATGGCCAAAATGAAACACACCAACAAGGAGCACAAGTCACACAACCCGCCAACATCACACAACTGAACAAGCATAGAAGTGAAAACCACACTGCCGGAAAGGGAGAAGGATGAACAAAAGCTCACATGAAGGGACATCTCACACACAATGCAGCACACACACATAGGAAGCAGAGTACACCAACATCCAACACAATGTTGTCCAAACACAAAGATTCGCACAATCGAACACAGGACACAAATGCACTCGCCTGAGGCGGATAAGCGTCCAAAAGTGTCAGTACGAAACAGGCACATGAGAACGCATAAGTACAAACCCACAGTCCGGATGGGGTAGCAATTCACGTATGGCAGGCAGCCAGAGAGTCTGTGACACACACATTGGCATACAAATGAAGACACAACACATTTTGAAACAAGTGAAAATGTGGAAACTTTATAAAAAAAAGTGCGTGTCAGTACGGCCAAGAGTAGTGCCACGATATGCAGACAAATGCAGCAGCATGGCTGAATAAGGAACGTAGGAAAACGTCCATGTTCACCTCGGGGGAGTCCATCACCAACACACGTCAGTGTCAAGCAGCGTTGGTTGTCCGCGCTTCGGACATGATTCGACGCCAATGCAGCCATGTCGACTGTTGTTTTGGGACATGTGACCAGATGTACAACGTGCAATGATGCGGAGGGACACGTGCAATGTGGCACATAGAGTCATGGTTGGAGGTACCTTGTCACTCGTCCATAAACGCGAGTGCAGCTGCGTAAGCCACTATCTCTAATGAGTGATGGTTGGCCACAATATTTGACATGTCGTCGACGTAATCCATCAGCTGACCGGGACAGATGTGCTGACTCCAACCACTGTACCCAATGTGCACCAAACCAGAATCGGGAAGTGGGTCAATTTGCTCACTGCATACTACGACACGTGCAATCTCCAAGGCCCAGTTCCCAACATGCATGCCAAACATCCATGCATGCCATAAACGGGCATCACCATGACAGTCCTGGTCGTGGGCCAACAGGGGGCACACACACCTGTCGTAATCCATGTTAGCTACCCACTCGTTGGAGAGGCACACGTCCATGCACCACTCGGATAGGCACGTGCGACATTGCAATACAGGTTGAACACAGGTGACGTCCGCAATGCGGAAGCACAGCTGGTAAGTGATCCGCAGTACTGCCAAAGGCAGTGCACCCAGGACATGCAGCAGACGTGCAAGGTATAGGTGGACGTGCATGGAGTCGACCATGTGTTCGGGATGCTCTGCCATTGCGTCAGTGGCTCTGCTTGTAGCTGCACTGGCTTGCCGTGTGCCAGTCTTGTGGATGAAATGGCACAGCTTGGTGCAATGAGCCGGGTCTGTGTGCAATGGGTGCAGGGCAGGGGTGTGGTGGGAGTATGTGTGAAGGCCATTTCACGCACGCTAACTATGACAAAGGACTTTTGAGTGTGGGATGTGTACTCGTTGTTCTCAAATCGGGCAGTGCATAGTGTGGGAGACGGATGCAAATATTATCGTATCTGTCAGGGGGGGCTGGCCACTTGCAAGTTCCTTCTCGGAGCAGCAGATGTGCTACTGCAAGATAGCTCAGACAAAGAACCTTTCATCCCTACAGTAAGTTCTCCAGCTGCATTCATACAGGATGTGTACAAAGGACAGTCGTGGGTGTTGTGGGATGTCTGCGACCCTGGTCATCATGGATGAGATGCCCAGCACGTGGCACATGGGCGGGTTCACTGTGTGTTACGTTGCCAAACAGCTGCTCCTCCCTCCCACGAGCCCCCACACTTTTGTACGGTGCACTGTTGTATCCCATGCACTCCTACGGCACACCATTGTAATGCCTATTCGCTCATGTCCTGCGGCATTCCAACCACACCGTGAGACTGCAGTTTGGAGGTGGTGCATGCCACTGTACAACATCGACTGCTGAGGCCCTTGTGGCGGCCACACCAGAACACAGAGACACACTTATCGCACTTCCTGAACACGTACATGTCCGAGACACCCCGTTCCCCTTGCCGTATCGGCAGACCCCTGCGCTGACCTGTGTACGCCGACCAGCACACGCCGCTTGTGCATGCAGGAGGAAGCGTGCGTAGCTACATGTCCAGGCTCACTGCCAACGCTGAGGTGACATGGTAACGTCCGCTGACACTGTGATGTTGCAGGGCCAGTGCCTATCATGCTAACACAATGACCACACGCACACACTTGCTCAGATGCGGGTTCGGGGGGCGTTAGCGGTCCTGGGGTTGTTGCGATGAGTGTTGTGGACCTCATGGGTATCCGTGTATCATGCTCATTGACTGTATGGCACCTGTGGGTGTTTCGGTGTGGCTCTTGGCTGTGTTCCCTTTCATGCTGCAGGTAGTCATCCTGCTTAACACCAGCAGAAAGCTGGTGTAAAATCCCTGGTGCTAATGCGGCTTATCGCCGGATTTTGTTTCGCATCGCAGTTGTTGTCAAAGTTGTGATGTGGTGTTTTCGTGTACAGAAAAATAAACGAACTGGGCAGTGTATCCCGTCAAAATCCAGCACCTGACCCACTATTCCCAATCAATATAAATACAATGACATTTCTTCATTGATTTTGTGTGTACACTGTAAGTGCACCCACTACCACAGTGCAATTCAATACAGGATTTTAGTATTTAGAATAAATCGCAAAGGTGCACCTCGTGTCTTTTTGCACGGGAACGCCTACTCTGCATTTCATTATCAGCACTTTAATGCAACTAAAGTGGAGATAAATATAACACACTATTCAGAAGCTGTGGCAAACTGCAGACATCACCAGTATTCCCGTGATAACTGCCCCAAAATTTAACACCATGGTGGACACCACAAAATAACAGTAATAAGAACGAGAAAGAGTCACATAGCACTTAAGTAACAACCAAAAACTTTATTGAATTTTTTTTTTTTTTATCAAACTTTATTTTTTTGTAAACGTATATATAAAGAATAAACTAAATTTAACAAACTGAACACAAAACAACAAGGCGGAAGACTCCTGTCGGGACCATTAATGTCGACGACACAGCCTGCAAAATAAAGCACAAAATAAGGACGTGTGTAATGCGCATATCAAAGGAGTGAGACACAGAGAAGGAAAAAAAAGCCAGAGAGAAAAAGAGAGGGAAGGAAAGAAAGGGAGTGAGAAAGGGAGAAGGGAGATAGAGAAAGAAAAGGAAGGAAGAGAGTGAGAGAGAGTGAAGAGAGGGAAGTGAGAGAGAGAGAGAGAGAGAGATACTGCCGCCCCTGCTCATCCATGACCACATAATTGCCTGCTGCCACCAAAGTGTCTACCAGTGGGCACTCCACATGCCCGTCAAAGCTCTGCGGCCCGGCAGATCTCACAGATGTCGCTGAGTCCTGAGTCATGCATGGCAGAGACCACATCAGCTTCTCCGCGGCCCGGCAGATCTCACATATGTTGCTGAGTCCTGAGTCATCAATGGCGGAGACCTCAGCAGTTTTTGGTGCCGCTAACCCTGTGCAACGCAAGTCAGCGACACGTGGTGGTAGGCTGCTGATGGCCATACAATTTAGGGTGCAACTAACCCTTTGCAACTCAAGTTCGCGCCACGTGGTGGTAGGCCTGTGACGGCCACATTAGCTTCGGGTGACAATAACCCTGTGGAACTCAAGTCCGCGCCACGTGATAGTAGGCCCCTGACGGCCATAGAGCTCAGGGTGCGACTAACCCTCTGCACAACTTTTCATGAGTCTTTATGATTGCGACCCGTGGAGCGTCCGCCATCCAGTCACCACCGGCAATAAAGGATGAGACATTGTGGATCCATTATATTTGCGTGGTCACATGGCCTGTGACGCATGTGCCGGATGGGTGTGGTGTGTGTGCAAACCTGCCCTCAGGGAGTGGCCGTGACATGTTGACAACTAGACCACTGACCTGCACACCAACAGCGAGTACGCCTGCGACAGGTAGCTATGTGGGGGGGTGAAAACGTGTTTTCTCAATGATTTTTCCATAGGAAGCTTTAGATAAGGCTACAGGTCAAACTGCTGAACGGAATTACGCTAAATTTGGCAGGGAGAAAGGTCTTGGTCCAGAAAGCGCGCTTTCTTGCATCGAATGAAAATATAAAAGAAAGGTCTCGGGGGCAATTTAATATACCGGAGTTCTGTTTCTGCGAGATAACTCTTTCACGCTCCGTCTGCCCAACATCACCACTTCGCAGCTATGCCGTTAGAAGCCAGTCCGTCGGCTCGCAGGTCTCTACGTTTGCGAGCTAGTACGCTACTGTGCCTGTACCTCTGCGAGGTACTACGCTGCTGTTCCTTTGGGAGCGGACGGGTCGTAGTACTGCGTGTGTGAGTCGAGCGGACGGGCCGCAGTTGTCCCTCTGCGAGCCTGGGTGCGAACTGTTCATAACTCACACTACATAAGCATTGAAAAACCATTTTGTGATTCAGTCCGTCAGCTGGCATCTGTCCGAGGCATTTCTGAAAAAATATCGGAGTTCTTTCTGTGAGAGATACCCCTTTCACGCTGCCTCTGCCCACATCAGCAGGTAACGCACCCTCTTCCTACATTACCAACATACCCCCAACAACCTTCTTGGGCCCGGAAGTGTCCCTGTGCGGTTGGACAAACAAGAATCTTAGTCATATATAGGTTTACATATAAAACATTTTATTTAAAGCAAACAACAACAAATAAAACTGAAGGGAGTCTGTGCTGTGGTCGCTGCCACGGACTTGGGGTCACTGCCATTCAGGACTCAGGACACAGTTCCACATGTGGGATTGGCTTGTGTTGAACAGGGTTAGTGGCACCACGTGTCGCCGGCTTGTGTTGAACAGGGTTAGTGGCACCACGTGTCGCGGCTTGCGTTGAACAGGGTTAGTGGTACCATATGTCGCAGGCTTGTGTTGAACAGGGTTAGTGGCACCACGTGTCGCGGCTTGTGTTGAACAGGGTTAGTGGCACCACGTGTCCAAAGTTGGAATTGCGAGCTCTGCTGCACGCAGTGTAGACTGCTAATGAGTGTTCGTTTGCACTTGAAAATGAATTTGGTGATTGTACTAAAGCTATAACTGATATAAAAAAAATTCTTGAAGAAAGGATACTAAAAGGATATTATGTAGATTTTAGGCCTGTGATAGTTACTTGCCTAGTGGACTCTGTAATTAATGAATCAATACTTGATTTTAATTGTGAGCCCTACTAACCGCAGTGTAGGTGTATCATGAAAAGATGAAATAAGTATAGAATACACTGACGAAGTGTTGTATTTTCTGAGTACAATCTTCTTGTTAGAAATTAGCATTTAAAAATCGAATTGCGAGCTCTGCTGCCCGCAGTGTAGACTGCTATTGAGTGTTCGTTTGCACTTGAAGATGAATTTGGTCATTGTACTAAACTATAACTGATATAAAAAAGTTCTTGAAGCAAGGATACTAAAAGGATATTATGTAGGGTTTACGACTGTGATAGTTACTTGCCTACTGGACTCTGTAGTTAATGAATCAAGAAATAATTTTAATTGTGAGCCCTGATGACCGCAGTGTAGGCCAGAGGTAGCGGTCAGCAAGGGCCCATAGCCACGTGGCGTTGAGTTGAGGTGCACAGTTAGTGGCACCAGAAGCATTGAGAGTGTATGAGCCTGTGATGATGCTTGGTGCGGATGGGCCGCACTGGGAGCAATGTGTCTTGCCTACTGGTCTGCATCATGTGCAATCGGGACTATATGTGAATTGTGAGGCCTGCTGACCGTAGTGTAGGCCAGAGGTAGCGGTGACCAAGGGCCCACAGCCACGTGCATAGGTTGGTGGCCCCACCGGCCTGCGTAGTTCAGGTTCAGTGGCACCACGTGTCACCGGCCTTCCATATGCAAATGCCCGTCACTAATCGAAGGGAGTCTGGTGCTGTGGTCGCTGCCACGGACTTGGGGTCACTGCCATTCAGGACTCAGGACACAGTTACACATGTGGGATCGGCTTGTGTTGAACAGGGTTAGTGGCACCACGTGTTGCCGGCATTCCATATGGAAATATGCCTCACTGGTCGAAGGGAGTCTGGTGGTGTGGTTGCTGCCACGGACTTGGGGTCACTGCCATTCAGGACTCAGGACACAGTTACACATGTGGGATCGGCTTGTGTTGAACAGAGTTAGTGGCACCACGTGTTGCCGGCCTTCCATATGGAAATATGCCTCACTGATCGATGGGAGTGTGGTGCTGTGGTCGCTGCCACGGACTTGGGGTCACTGCCATTCAAGACTCAGGACACAGTTACACATGTGGGATTGGCTTGTGTTGAACAGGGTTAGTGGCACCACGTGTCGCCGGCCTTCCATATGCAAATACGCCTCACTAATCGAAGGGAGTCTGCTGCTGTGGTTCTCTCACGGAGTTGGGGTCACTGCCATTCAGGACTCAGGACACAGTTACACATGTGGGATCGGCTTGTGTTGAACAGGATTAGTGGCACCACGTGTTGCCGGCCTTCCATATGGAAATATGCCTCACTGATCGAAGGGAGTCTGGTGCTGTGGTCGCTGCCATGGACTTGGGGTCACTGCCATTCAGGACTCAGGACACAGTTACACATGTGGGATCGGCTTGTGTTGAACAGGGTTAGTGGCACCATGTGTCGCCGGCCTTCCATATGCAAATACGCCTTACTAATCGAAGGGAGTCTGCTGCTGTGGTTCTCTCATGGAGTTGGGGTCACTGCCATTCAGGACTCAGGACACAGTTACACATGTGGGATCGGCTTGTGTTGAACAGGGTTAGTGGCACCACGTGTCGCTGGCCTTTCATATGGAAATATGCCTCACTGATCAAAGGGAGTCTGGTGCTGTGGTTGCTGCCACAGACTTGGGGTCACTGCAATTCAGGACTCAGGACACAGTTACACATGTGGGATCGGCTTGTGTTGAACAGGGTTAGTGGCACCACGTGTTGCCGGCCTTCCATATGGAAATATGCCTCACTGATCGAAGGGAGTCTGGTGCTGTGGTCGCTGCCACGGACTTGGGGTCACTGCCATTCAGGACTCAGGACACAGTTACACATGTGCGATCGGCTTGTGTTGAACAGGGTTAGTGGCACCATGTGTCGCCGGCCTTTTATATGCAAATACGCCTCACTAATCGAAGGGAGTCTGCTGCTATGGTTCTCTCACGGAGTTGGGGTCACTGCCATTCAGGACTCAGGACACAGTTACACATGTGGGATCAACTTGTGTTGAACAGGGTTAGTGGCACCACGTGTCGCCGGCCTTCCATATGCAAATATGCCTCACTGATCGAAGGGAGTCTGGTGCTGTGGTTGCTGCCACGGACTTGGGGTCACTGCCATTCAGGACTCAGGACACAGTTACACATGTGGGATCGGCTTGTGTTGAACAGGGTTAGTGGCACCACATGTTGCCGGCCTTCCATATGGAAATATGCCTCACTGATCGAAGGGAGTCTGGTGCTGTGGTTGCTGCCACGGACTTGTGGTCACTGCCATTCAGGACTCAGGACACAGTTACACATGTGGGATCGGCTTGTGTTGAACAGGGTTAGTGGCACCACGTGTCGCCGGCTTGTGTTGAACAGGGTTAGTGGCACCACGTGTCGCGGCTTGTGTTGAACAGGGTTAGTGGCACCACGTGTCCAAAATTCGAATTGCGAGCTCTGCTACCCGCAGTGTAGACTGCTAATGAGTGTTCGTTTGCACTTGAAGATGAATTTGGTGATTGTACTAAAGCTATAACTGATATAAAAAAAGTTCTTGAAGCAAGGATACTAAAAGGATATTATGTAGGTTTTAGGCCTGTGATAGTTAGTTGCCTACTGGACTCTGTAATTAATGAATCAAGACTTAATTTTAATTGTGAGCCCTGATTACCGCAGTGTAGGCCAGAGGTAGCGGTCAGCAAGTGCCCATAGCCACGTGGCGTTGAGTTGAGGTGCACAGTTACTGGCACCAGAAGCATTGAGAATGTATGAGCCTGTGATGCTGCTTGGTGCGGACGGGCCGCACTGGGAGAAACGTCTCTTGCCTACTGGACTGCGTCATCTGCAATCGCGACTGTATCTGAATTGTGAGCCCTGCTGACCGCAGTGTAGGCCAGAGGTAGCGGTGAGCAAGGGCCCACAGCCATGTGCATAGGTTGGTGGCCCCACCGGCCTCCGTAGTTCAGGTTCAGTGGCACCACGTGTCGCCGGCCTTCCATATGCAAATACGCCTCACTAATCGAAGGGAGTTTGGTGCTGTGGTCGCTGCCACGAAGTTGGGGTCACTGCCATTCAGGAGTCAGGAAACAGTTCCACATGTGGGATCGGCTTGTGTTGAACAGGGTTAGTGGCACCACGTGTCGCGCCTTGTGTTGTACAGGGTTAGTGCCACCACCTGTAGCCGGCCTTGCAAATGGAATATGCCTCACTGATTGAAGGGAGTCTGGTGCTGTGGTCGCTGCGACGGACTTGGGGTCACTGCCATTCAGGACTCAGGACACAGTTCCACATGTGGGATCGGCTTGTGTTGAACAGGGTTAGTGGCACCACGTGTCGCCGGCTTGTGTTGAACAGGGTTAGTGGCACCACGTGTCGCGGCTTGTGTTGAACAGGGTTAGTGGCACCACGTGTCCAAAAGTCGAATTGCGAGCTCTGCTGCCCGCAGTGTAGACTGCTAATGAGTGTTCGTTTGCACTTGAAGATGAATTTGGTGATTGTACTAAAGCTATAACTGATATAAAAAAAGTTCTTGAAGCAAGGATACTAAAAGGATATTATGTAGATTTTAGGCCTGTGATAGTTACTTGCCTACTTAAACAATTATACTCTCTTACACAATTAGCATCGGCACTAATATTGAATTGTTAGCCCTGCTAACCGCATTGTAGGCCGGAGGCAGCGGTCATCAAGGGCCCACAGCCACGTGGCGTTGACTTGAGCTGCACAGAGTTAGTGGTACTTGAAGCACTTAGCGTGTGCGCAGTCAGCGATGATGCGTGGTCCGGGCTGGCCGCACTGGTAGCAATGTCTGTTGCCTACTGGACTGCGTCATCTGCAATCGCGAGTCGCTCTGAATTGTGAGCGCTACTCACCACAGTGGAGGCAGGAGGCAGCGGTGAGGAAAGGCCCACAGGCACGTGTTGTTGACTTGAGCAATGTCTCTTGCCTACTGGACTGCGTCATCTGCAATCTCGACTCCATCTGAATTGTGAGCCCTACTGACCGCAGTGTAGGCCGGAGGCAGCGGTCAGGAAGGGCCCACAGCCATGTGTTGTTGACTTCAGCAATGTCTCTTGCCTACGGGACTGTGTCATCTGCAATCGCGACTCGATCTGAATTGTGAGCCTTGCTGTCCGCAGGCCTGTGTGGCGGAAGCCAGCGTTCGGCTGAGGAGGCTGGCGGTCATGTTGGCGGCCTTGTGGCAGGGTGAGGGGCGCCGCCCTGGCAGATGCTTTGGCCTTCCCACAAGTGAACCACGCCCAGAGCACCGGCCTATTTATTCACACTCCTACGCTGAAGTGGCGTACGTCGGACCAGCCCACTCCGGTTACGCTTATGCTTACGGGGGGACGACACAGCTACATGACTGAGATCTTCCCTAGTGTTTGACGTAACATGGTTAGGTCCACTGTCCACAACACTACAAGCACCAGTAGTATTTGTGCACATGGAGAGATGTGTGTTCTGCATACTGAGATGTGTCCAGCACATCACCGCTACACTTTGCATTGTGTGCATTGTTAAACATGGGTGAATTGCTTCCTTCACATATAGTTTGTTCACACCTGTCCCAATATTCAGCTATTGTGTGGCTGAGGGGCCATGCCATTTTCGGAAAGTTCGCTGTCTTGTTCTGCGCTGCCTTGGTGGTAGAGGGGGGGGCCTAGGGGTGGTGGTGGGTGTTGTGGCGTTCTTGGGTGTCGGAGCTGCTTGATCAGTAGGTCTATGACATGTGTTGGTCTTCAGATGTGGCTCTGGGCTGGGCTCCCTTTCATACTGTATGTAGTTGTTTAATATTTAAAAAACAAGAAGACATTATATAGTTTAAATAACAAATAAAAAAAATTACAGTAGGGAGAGGGGTGGTACGGGGGAGGTTCTGAGGGTTGTGGCAGTGGGTGTTGTGTCCTTCTTGGGTGTCGGAAAAAACTATAGGTTAAATAAACATTATAATTAGAAGTTAGCATTAAAAAAACATTGAAATTCACTGAAAAATCCATACGTTTCAGGGACGTTATAGATAGAAATTAGTATTTAAAAACCTTTGAAATTCACTGAAAAACCATAGGTTTCAGGCACGTTATAGTTAGAAATTGGAATTTAAAAAAACCTTTGAAATTCACTGAAAAAACCATAGCTTTCAGGCACGTTATAGTTAGAAATTAGCATTTCAAAAACCTTAGAAATTCACTGAAAAAACCATAGGTTTCAGGGACGTTGTAGTTAGTTGGACATTTCACTCATAGAAAACCATAGAAATTCCACCATTATAGTTAGTTCAGCTAACTATAACTCGCGCCCGCAATGCACTGCTGATGACGTCACATATTACATCATTCATGACATGGTCAGTGACATCACTGATGACATCTCAAATGACATCACTGATGATATCATCCATGTGACAATCTGATGTACCTCGTCACACACTAATATAACCTTTGATAAACTCACTGTAAAATACAGACTACCATTTTCGATACCATTGACACACTAATACCAGTTACTACATACCCACTCAGTGATTCCTAGGTCTAGACACACATCTACCCATTCACCCATACAATCAGTCATACATGCAGTCACTGATCAATAGAACACTATCAAATGTACTGATACACCTATATAGACATTGACACACCAGCACTCATCCTAGTCAGTTATGTACTCATCCTAGTCACTCATGCAAAGAATCAATCACAGTTCCATTTTCTCACCTACACAGTTATACACACACCACCTCATTTATTCATACAGATAGTAACGCATACTTAGGGGTCGATTCCGATTCGGGCCGGAAATTTCTCCGACCGAGCCGGATCCGGAGAGATTTCCGACCGAATCGGACCCGTGCAGTCCGACCGAACGAGTACGATGCGTCCGTATGTTATCGGACTCGAGTCGGTCGGACTCCCATTGATGTCAATGGGAGCCGGTCGTACAACGCGTACGCGGGCTCCCATTGACTCAATGGGTGCGAGTCGGACAAGGGCGCCCCCTACAGCGGGTACGCGGCGAAGCGATTCGCGCCGTACACGCACAGGTAGGGGGACCCATGGGTCCCCCTGTGTGCGACTTCGCGCGGCTACGCGTACTGGGGGTCCGACACGGACCCCCAAAGTACGGCTCCGACAGCTCTTACGAGCCGGAGTGCGCGGCTCGGTCGGACTGCTCGCGGCGCGCATCGTACTTACCCGGCCGGGAAACGTCTCCATTGCGCGGTGCGAGTCGAGTCGGTCGGAGCGGTTCGAGTCCGAGCGAGTCGGTCGGAGCTGTCGGGACGCCCGGACGAGTCGGTCGGCGATTTCGCATCGTACTCGCTCGGCCGGACCCGCGTACGGTTCGGTCGGGAAACAGGGCTCCGAATCGGATCCGGTAAAGCCGAATCCTATTCGGAGCCCTACCGGCCGAGATCGGAATCGGCCCCTTAGTCTCTTATATAATCACTAATACAAGTATTCACTCATACATACAGCCACTCTCACAATCACTGACTCTCACGTATAGTAATTTCTATACACCAACTCTCACATACACTGCCTTTTATATATGTACTTAGTTGGACATGTGCACTGAGACATCGATTCACTCACCAAGACGCCCATACACACACTTACCCACCCATACAACTGTTTCCACATGCACTCTTAAACTCATACACCCTGTCAATCAACCACTCACACATCTATGCACAGAGTCACACACCCCCCACCCAACCACACACACACTCAGTCTCTTATACAAATACGCAGGCAACTAATCAATAATGCATATAGACATTGATGTAGCTACTGACCAACCGATGCAGCAGCTTACACAACAACAGACAGAGTGATACAGACATTCACACACTTTAGACACTAACCCATGTATTCAGTAAGATACATTTAATGATTCACTTAAACAGTCAGTCACACACCTACTAAATCCTCCATCCAGACACTTATACATTCATTCATTCTTCAATACAGCTTGGTATATATATAATACATATTTAAATTTTAAAGAAAGCTACATTCACTGGATGATGTCATCAGTGATGTCATCAGTGATGTCATTTGAGATGTCATCAGTGATGTCATCAGTGATGTCACTGACCATCTCATGAATGATGTAATATGTGACGTCATCAGCAGTGCATTGCGGGGGCGCGAGTTATAGTTAGCTGAACTAACTATAACGGTGGAATTTCTATGGTTTTGTATGAGTGAAATGTCCAACTAACTATAACGTCCCTGAAACCTATGGTTTTTCAATGAATTTCTAAGGTTTTTGAAATGCTAATTTCTAACTATAACGTGCCTGAAACCTATGGTTTTTCAGTGAATATATATATATATATATATTTCTCATCAAATTGTCCCTAGGTGAAAACGCATTCCACAAAAGACGAATTACAAGAATTCTTTATTTCAGACAAAACCGGCATTCTTGCATCTTGGAGTCATTCCTTTGCCTTATGCATTTCGGTGCTCCAGTTCCTTGATCACAGGCTTGCTTGTTAGTGCACAGTACTGAAGAAAAAGTAATGCGCCTTGCATGATGATTATATTTCCCTCCAGTGGGCTTTCTCAGTATAATCAACTTGTGTTGCATGCTGGAAAATGTAGTACCTTTGCCTCCAATTGATTCCTTAAGTAGGATCTGTGTAAAAACAAAATTCAAACTAATTTTTGTTACCCTCCGTGGGCCTTCAAAATTGCAATTGCCAGTCAAATTGCGCTTGTCTTTTGTTCCACAGGAAAACTCGGGACAGTCCCAGGCTCTCATGGCCCCCTCTTGACCCCAGGGGTGGTGCTGTTTTCACAGCTGGACTGCCGTTACACATTTCTCTTCAAATTGTTCCTTTGAAAACGCACTCCACAAAAGACGAATTACAAGAATTCAGACAAAACCGGCATTCTTGAATTTTGGAGTAATTCCTTTGCCTTACGCGTTTCGGAGCTCCAGCTCCTTGATCACAGGCATGCTTGTTAGTACACAGTACTGAAGAAAATGTAATGCTCCTTGCATGATGATTATATGGCCCTCCAGTGGGCTTTCTCAGTATAACCAACTTGTGTTGTATGCTGGAAAATGTAGTACCTTTGCCTCCAATTGATTCCTTAAGTAGGATCTGTGTAAAAACAAAATTCACATTCATTTTTGTTACCCTCAGTGGGCCTTCAAAATTGCAATTGCCAGTCAAATTACGCTTGTATTTTGTCCCATAGGAAAACTCGGGACAGTCCCAGGCTCTCATGGCCCCCTCTCGACTCCAGGGGCAGTGCTGTTTTCACTGCTGGACTGCTGATACACATTTCTCATCAAATTGTCCCTGGTTGAAAACACGCTCCACAAAAGACGAATTACAAGAATTCTTCATTTCAGACAAAACCGGCATTCTTGCATTTTGGAGTCATTCCTTTGCCTTACGCGTAACTGTTTGGCTGAGTAAGTGGCTGTGTGATTGACTGTATGGGTGAGTGCCTAGGTGTGTGAGTAGTTTATGGCTGAGTCACTCAGTGTGTGAGTGCCTGTATGGGTGTATGAGTGGATATGTCAATGCCTGTATTAGTGAGTGTGTGGGTGCATGAGTGGCAGTATGGGTGAGTGAGTGTATGTGTGTATAGATCTATGAATCAGTGAGTGGGTGTGTAAGTACTGGTATGGCTCTGTGAATGGGTTTGTGAATGGTTGTATGGGGTGTGAGTGGGTGCGTCAGTGATAGAGATGCTGTGAATGAAGTCATTACTGATGGCATCAGTGATGTCATTTGAGATGGCATCAATGATGTCACTGACAATGTCACGAGTGATGTAATATGTAAGGTCATAAACAATGCATTGCAGGGGCGCGAGTTATAGTTAACTCAGGTAACTATGACAGCTGAATTTCTCTGGTTTTGTGTGAGTAAAATCTGACCCTAACTATTACGTCCCTGTAACCTTTGTTTTTTTTTTGTGAATTTTGAAGGTTTTTTAACTAGCAGTCATGTGTGCAGAGTCGTAGAGAAAGGGGGCGTGGCCTCTGACAACTTCTCAGCTGCTGTGTGGGACTTACTGGAGGTAACAGGAGGGGTAGTTGGCCCCCAAGGACATCCATCCTTGGGGGCCAACTAACCATCCTGTTACCTCCAGTAAGTCCCATACAGCAGGATTGCTGAGATCTGATAGCAGGCTATGCCCCCTTTCTCCACCACTCTGCAAACGCACCTATTGTCGTACTACTAGTAGGGGGATGAAGTCCCCTTGGCTATTGAGGATCCTTGGTGGCCAACTACCCCTCCTGTTACCTCCAGCAAGTCCTACACAGTGGGTTTGCTGATAGGTTTTCGGTGACCACGCCCTCTTTCTCCTCCACTCTGCAAACACACCTCCTGGTGCACTACTATTAGGGGATGAAGTCCCCTTGGCTCTTGAGGGTCCTTGGGGGCAAACTAGCCCTCCTGTTACCTCCAGTAAGTTCCACACAGCTGGATTGCTGAGAGGCGGTCAGAGACCACGCCCCCTTTTTCCACCACTTTGCAAGCATGCCTCCTGGCGCACTGCTGCTTGAGGGATGAAGTCCACTTTAGTCCTGAGGCCCTCAGCAGGCAAGGGGACCTCATCCCTCCACCAGCAGTGTGCAAAGAGGCACGTTTGCAGAGTGGTGGAGAAAGGAGGGTAGCCTGTGACCACCTCTCAGCAATCCCACTGTGTGGGGCTTACTGGAGGTAGCAGGTGGGCTAGTTGGCCCCTAAGGACCCTCAGCAGTAAAAAAGGGACTTCATACCCCAACCAAGATTGCGCCAGGAGGAACGTTCGCAAAGTAGTGGAGAATGGGGGCGGGCCCCTAGCGAGTTGCTGGCTTTGGATTTTTTTTTCTTTTAAGGAAGAGGGGTTGCCTGGCCCCCCCTTCCCTTGATCCTTTTGGGCCCCGGGGACCCCATCCCCCAGGACCTGGCCCATTTTTTTGCATTTTAATAAAATAAAGCGGGAGGGGGCCGTGACGCTCCCCTCCCGAGGCCGATTTCTGCACTGGGGACCCCTTTTTTCCGGGGCCCGGTCATTTCTTATTTTTTCTTGTTTTTTTATTAAAAAGGAGGGGGCTGAGCAGCCCCCCTCCCGGGCCATATTCGGCCCCGGGGACCCCATCCCCCGGGGCATGACCTCTTTTTGGGGACCGTGGAGGGAGCATGAAGGCCCCTATGGTCCCAGCTGGCTCCTGCCTCCTGCGGGAGCCACCATTGCTTTTTACTCCCAGGGAGCTGCTGACATGCAGCTCCCTGGGTGGAAAAAGCAAAGTGTGCCTCGCTTTGAACAAAGCTCCCGCCATCTCATAGCAAACTGCAATGTCCCAGGGGTGGGCACCCCGGGACATTGCTGGAGCCAGCCCTGGGGGGGTGGTGGTCCTCACGGCCATCTAGGGCTCCTGGAGGGGAGCTGCATCTTCAAAATAGCCCCAGGGAGGTGGTGGTCCCCGGGGCTGCAGGGAACACGTGGCCCCGCATTTAAGTATAGTAGCCTCAGGGAGGTGGCGGTCCCCGGGGGCTGTGGGCGGGGCCGAGTGCCCCTCGCATTTCAGTGATTCAGCCCCGGGGAGGTGGTGGTCCCTGGGGCTTCAGGGTTCCCAAGCAGGGGCCCCCCATCATTATTCTTTATTGCCCCCGGGACCTGTCCCATTTTTTAAAATTTTCAGCGGGATTCGTGGGTCCTGTCAAAAATAAAAATAAATCCTTTTTTGGCCTGGGGTGTCCCTGTGGGACCCTCTGAACAGGCTTAGGGAGTCAGGGTGTTTCTACCCTGCTCCCTTTTCTTTTTGTTAACATTTTTGCTTGTGACTAGGTTCAACTGAGTCACAAGATGGCTGCCAACACTTCCTGGTTTGAAGTGTTTGCAGCCAATCAGATCTCAGGCAGGAGATTGGGAGGTTTTGCGGATCCATCGTGGCCACAGTTGTATATCTGAGAAATATTTCAATTTCTCAAGTACTACAGAGCAGATTTACACGATTTAACAAAAAGAGTGCTTTTTGGACCAAGAGCTACATTTTAGCCAAAGTTAGTGTAACTCCGTTCAGCAGTTCGGGCTGTAGCCATGTCTAAAGTTTTCATGGGAATTAACATGGAGAAAAAGAATGTTGGGACTCCCTTTTTCTCAGACCTCACTTGACGGATCACCCCGAAATTTTCAAGACAGGAGCTGAAGTGAGCGGCAAATTAGTTTTTGAAATTTCGTGAAGATTCGTCTAATGACGCTAAAATTATTAGCAAATCAAAAACAGCTTTTTGATAGAAATCAGGTCCTAACTATAACTACCTACTGGCGACCGCCAGTTGGTTTTATATATAGAGGTACAGACGAATGGAGATACAGTCTTGTGGAGTGGCTCGGCTATAGAAAGAATCAGATTCAGATAGACAGATTGAGACAGGCATTTAGAAACAGGTAAAGGCAGGTGCAGACAAAGTCCAAATTATGAGTTTGGCGGTCCATTGGACCACCAAACCCACAGTGGTGGTACAGCTATAGCCGCACAGGTGGTCCGACCGCCTTAATCTGAGTTGGACTATTGGACTGCCATGTGACCGTTGCTACCGGCAGGGATCTGCGATCCCTCGAGGTGGTGTAGCGGTTTAGGGCAGCAATATGCTGGTAGCACCACTGCTGCACCCCAAGCATATTTTGAGTTTCCAAACCTCCACACTTTTCAAGGTGATGAGGCCACCATGAAAAGTGTGGTGGTCAGGAAACTAAGGGGGCCCTACAGGGCCCCCTGTTGCCCCTGTGCATGGGGGTGCATGCAGGGGGGCACATGTTGTGCTCACCTGTCTGTATGTCACATATTAGCCCTAGCACAGCACTGCCGTGTAACTGCCAAAGCACCGCCCGCCAGACCAGGAGAAAACTCCTAATCTGGCAGGTGGTCAAGTTTGGCAAAACCAAAGGGGATGATGGACGGAGTGTTGAACAATGCAAGCACTCACCCCCAGTCAACTGATCTGGGTTTAATCCATCATCATTCTTTAGCTCACTCCGCCACCCCAGTTCAGACATGGCCATATGCAAATCAGTCTGACCCTGTGCCTCATGGGAACAGTCCAGCCCGAACTGCCAAGCCATGTCTTCCCTGGACCGGAAACAAGCATCCTGGGACCGGTTTCTGGCTTACAGCCGTCATCAGCCAGGCTATCTTGAATCCAGTGGCAAAGTGAGCAAGGGACCCACGTCTGGGCATACCCTGCCAACTTAGGGCGAACATAGCAAAACCAAAGGGGATGATGGACGGAGTGTTGAACAATGCAAGCACTCACCCCCAGTCAACTGATCTGGGTTTAATCCATCATCATTCTTTAGCTCACTCCGCCACCCCAGTTCAGACATGGCCATATGCAAATCAGTCTGACCCTGTGCCTCATGGGAACAGTCCAGCCCGAACTGCCAAGCCATGTCTTCCCTGGACCGGAAACAAGCATCCTGGGACCGGTTTCTGGCTTACAGCCGTCATCAGCCAGGCTATCTTGAATCCAGTGGCAAAGTGAGCAAGGGACCCACGTCTGGGCATACCCTGCCAACTTAGGGCGAACATAGCAAAACCAAAGGGGATGATGGACGGAGTGTTGAACAATGCAAGCACTCACCGCCAGTCAACTGATCTGGGTTTAATACATCATCATTCTTTAGCTCACCCCGCCACCCCAGTTAAGACATGGCCATGTGGGAGCGGGGCGCTGGCATGGCGTCCCACTTCCACACCACCAAACTCGTATTCAGGCCCAAAGACAGATAGAAAATAGGGACATATAGATAGACAAACAGGTGTATAGGCATAAAAGAAAGGCAGCAGATAGACATACTCTGGTTAGCCGTACAGGCTACCTGACATCATGCATTTTCTCTGTGAGTCGGCACCGTGGAGACTGGTTTTACCAGTTTTACTGCTGGTCGGGCCAGTGTTCTATTTGGGGGCCAAACCATACATGTTTCCTGCCTGCAATGCTTCTGTCGTTTACAAACAATGCAAAACAATTGGTTTTAAAATATGCTGGTCAGACCCTTCTCACTTCAAATCCATTTTTGTCTTGCATTTGGCTGTCTCCCATCTCCTGAAGGGCAGCCATAAGCAGCACTGAAATTTAGGGATCAGGGGAAGGGAGGTGAGGGGTCTGCTGTTGCTTAGCTCAGAGAGTCCAGTACATATATGATTAAGACTCTAAGAAATTCAAAATAGTGTTCTTATTTATATTGTATTTGGCCACTACATGTTTAGCTCTTTCTCTCTCCTATCTGAAATCAAAGCGTAATGCTTTGTGTTTAATTCTTTGAGGTGTTAAATTAGCCCACTGTCTTAAATATATCTGGGTTATGCATGTTTCAAAAGGATTGGTGGCGGTAGTGTTTGGGGTGAGTGATGTTTAAAAGCAGTAACTAAAATGAAAACCAGAGCCCCACACCCTGCGTCAGTGCATTGAATGAAATGAAATGAAAATCAACTTATACAGTGCTCTTCTACCCAAAAGTGTTTTGGCACCACATACCTTTGAGCCAAATAGAGATCAAGGCAAACAGATGTTTGGGCAAAGTATTGAATAAAAAATATCGAAATACCATAATATGGTGTCAAGAATATTTGGATGTCAAAAATATCATGGACTGTAATATCGAAGGTAAGAATATCATTTTAAGTGTTGTTTTTAATTTCATTGTAAAAGATATTGTTAGATAAAATATTATGTGTTTTTTACGTATTTTGTTGTATTTTGTTTTATTTTAGTGTTTTGGTAATTTGTTTGATTAGTGTGTTTATTATGACAATTTCTTATGTAAATTCCAATTTTTAAAAAGTTTATTAATGTGTATAATTAATTAATATGTTATTGTGCTTTGGTAGTGGGATATTAGGTTTTCAGGGGATAAGTGTGAGGACATTTTTAAATGTGTATATTTAAATTTGATTTAATGTGCACTTTTTATTAATATGAAAGTTAGTTATGTCATATTTTTAAAATTATTGTTTTTATTAATAAAATAAGTTAATTATTAAAACAATGTTATTAATTTGAATGTATTGATAAATTAAAAACGGACACAAATTTAGCATTTAATATTTTACATTTTTATAAGTATTTTTAGTTAATTAAAAAATGGAAACTTAAAATATTTAAATTGTTTGAAAACAAAATTGATAAATAAATGTATTCATAATTGTCTCACTTTACTTTTTGAGATTTGAAATTTGAATTATTTTAATTTTAATTTTTAATATGTTGGATTTTTACAAACTATTTTAACTTAAATGTACATTATTTTAGAAATGCATAAATATTTTTAGTATGGAAATTTAGTATAAAGATATACTCAATATGTATTAATTACGATGTATTTATCAAAACATAAATTGATACTTAATATGTATTATATATTACAAATAAAAAATATATATATTTTATTGGTAATGAGAAATTTCATATTTATATTTATGTCTAAAACAAGTAATTGGAAAAATACAATATATTTTCATGTTTAACTGTTATATTTTATAAATGGTTATTAAATCTAATTATATTTATTATGCTATGTAAATATATTTTAGACATTTTGGGAATAGTAAATGTGATCCCTTTAGTGACCAACATTTCCCCCAAAATTCTGTAGATCAGAGTAGGAATAGTAAATGTAAATCTTTAGATGGAGTCCAACACCTTCCCCAAAATGGTTTAGAATGGAAGGGGAATAGTAAATGTAACCCATATCGTGCCGAACACTTTTGTTAAAATGGTTTTGTGTGCAGTGGAAGTAGTTTTAAAAAAATGTTTTCTCTCATTTATTTAATGTATATATTTAAAAAAATGTAACATATACAATATATAATAGTTATTATATTAAAACATTTTATGTTGATATATAAACGATATTTCAATACAATTTCAAACCATTGTAAATTGTATTTAAACAGTTTTGTATTTTGTACAATTTTTCCATACGTTTTTCCTTTGTTTTACATTTTTATATATTAATAAAATTATTTAAAGTACTTTGTTAAACATAACATTTTTACATCATTTATTCACTATATATTAAGTAATTGTATATTTGATATGTTATTACCTAATTTATACTTTTTATTTTTTTCATATATTTTCACAAAACATTTTCACCCATATAGCATTGTTTAAACATTCTTACATACCTTTAAACATTTTTTAAACATTTTTCTTTCATATCTTCCAATTATTTTCTATGGGGAGATAGACTTTTTAAAATTGTATATAGTGCCCATTTTTTTTACCACTACCTTTTTTTATAATCTTTTTCTGTCATTTTTTATTAATTTTCCTGGAAGGTGGACGCGGGAAGGTGCTGCTTTTCATCAGAACAGGTAAGACCTTTTTAAAGGTTTTTTAGGGTTTTGAGCTTAGGGGGAAATAAGGGGAGGTATAAACTTTAGCTATAGTGTTGTTTTGGGGTTTTGCATAGATTTTGTTATATTTGTTGTAGTGTCATTCACCTGTATGTTGGCCTAGGTGTAGGCAGAATTTATCAGTAATATATAGATATATGTTATGTTATATGTGTATGACAATTATGGCCCTCATTACGATGTGAGGTGGAATCACTTCCCCGGACACCGCATCGATCATGGGTCCGACCGACACCCGGTCGGCGGTCCCGACCACCTCATTAGTCTGTAACCGAACACTGTTCGGGCGCATTCCTAAATTTTACTATGGGAGCATGCATTCCCGCCGTAATGCATGCTCCCATAGTAAAATGGGAGGTGCGGTTCATCCCTGCACCCCGTGGCAGGCCCACAAGGTTCAGGGATCAACATCCTCGGCCCCCAAATGGAGGCCATGAACCCAAGCGGGCCCTGCTGGGGGCCCCCAAATACATCATGTTGGACAGACCGGCATGAAAACCAAGTCGGAAACCATCATCGTAATCTCAAGGGCAGAAAGGCCCGCCCTTGAGATTACTTGCCAGATTCCGACTGGCGGACGGGCTCTCTGAGCCTGTCGGAAGCCAGCCGGAATGACCGGCAAGTTTCCTTTCTGACCACCTCCATCGTAATGAGGCAGACGGAAAGGAATCCAACCGGCCCATTACGATGCTGCTCAGAAGGCTCCGACCATCGGTCGGAGCCTTCCGAGCCCCATCGTAATCGGTCCTTTAGTGTGATATTTATGCCATTTCTGAAGTTATTGATTTTTGCGGGTGGGTATTGTGTTTTACTTTGTAGGTTTTCAATTGCCAATGTCTTTTATGGACATTTGAAGTTAGCATTTTTTTTTAAAGGAAATCAATTTTGGTTTGTAATAAACCAATTTTTTTTTATTTGATTACCTTTCTTTTTTTGGTTTTCCAGGAGCGCTTCTTTTTTTAAACACTTTTTTGCGTTTATATGGTTCATCAAGATTTTGGACTGCTTCAATGGATTTCTATTGGACTAGTTAGTTCAGCATTTTTTGGGGGACTTCTTGGAGCTTCTTTATCCATTTTTGGTGGATAATAATTGTTGAGTATATGGATATGGTGGAGGATTTGCAGGTACGGGATAGTAGGTACTATTTAAGTAATTTTTTCAGGGTGGGAAAAGTTATATTTCATGAATTATGACAGTTTTATGTGACTGATATTTGTTGAAATATATTTTATGTGTTGTAATTCATTTTTATGATACTTTTTTTTAGGTTTGTGGTTAGTGAGATTCATATTTATAGCATAAATGATATGCATAATATTCATCAGTATTATTTCAAATTATAGTTTTTTTCGGTGACGTTAAAAATAATAAGCATACTATTTATTTTAAAATAATTTTGTTTTGATGGTTTGTATTACGCTTTTTCTTTTTGGGGATATTTGTAGGTTTGTATTTATTTTATGATGGGTTTTGGCTATTGATCCTAAGTAGTGTACTCCTTTGTTGTATATAAAGTGTTTTACTTTACATTGTAGCATGCCATACATTCTAGTGGTTTGTTTGCTAATTTTGGTTTAATTTGCATTACTGATTGATCCATTCACAGTTATTGGTAGCTTTGTAATTTTTGTAGGACTTCTATACATTTATAGAGTGTAAGTTGGGTTCTGCCTGGTGTGGATTGGAAGGCCTTATGCAAACCTTCCACTCCATTGTTTGTTTTGATTTTCTTTTCCATGGTGTTGTCAGAGACAATCCACCATGTTATTTGGGATTTGAGTTTGTGTCTGTGTCCAGAGCGATGCAGTCTGCCAATCTAAGGGGCCGATTACGATCTCGTCAGGAAAGCATTCCTACCGAATAGGTTCCGGGATGCTTTCTGAACGACTCGACCGCGAGCTTCCAGAATGACGGATTAGGATGCATTGCATGTTAAACTCCTACCGAGTCGGTAGGAAAGCAATCCGCACGACCGAATCGTCTGGAAACAAGCCCAATGCGACTGACTCGTACGGAAACGCTGAAGAATAGCATTCCTGTTACAATTCAGACTCGGTTGACCCCGCGAACAGATGTCGATGCATCCGACGGGGTTTCTGAACTGTGTCGGGTGGTGTTACAAATGTCAATTAGAAAGTATTAAAAACAATCAAAACAAGCATTGGTACCGTCAAAATTCACCCCAAAAATTTTCAAATATTAGCCACACCCACCAATCCACCTATATAAAGGCCCAAAAACATGACCATGATCCTTTGCTCTAACAGAACTGCTGATAGGACACATGATTTGTCAAACATTCCCTGCTCTTTGCCTCACACACTCACACTTCACCCACCACACAACTTGCACACATTTTATTTTTATACAAATCTTACAAATACACACTCTTTTCCATATTCACACTCACCCTCACCTTCACACTCACCCTCACCTTCACATTCACCCTCACCATGCCTCAGAGGAAGCACAAAAGGAGTTGGAAGTGCTTGTAGATGAAATAGTCAGAGTAGAGCCATAGGTATTTGGTAACCTAGTCCAACAGACCCCCCATTCCCAGAGAAATAGGATGTGGGACAGGATAGTCAATAAGGTGAACGCAGGAGCACTTGTCCTGCACACAATGGATGATATCAGGAACAGGTACTATGATATGCGAAGGAGGGTCAAAAAACTGCTGGCCAGAGAACATGCCCAGAGCCAGCAGACTGGCAGTGGCCCTCCTGCACCACCTGTGCACTTCACTTCCTGGGAAGAGAAGGTGTGTGCCATCCTTCCGCATGGGGGGGGTCTATGGACTACAAGAAGCACCAGAGTCTGTTAAGTACCTACTCCACATCCAAACAAAGATACCAAATACACCTCCATAGACATCACTGTAAAGGACACAGTGATACAAATGACTGTTTTGAAATGAAAACCAAACTAGAGTAAATGAGCATGTGATGTGTATGTGATATTGATAAACAACATACCAGCAATGAAAATTAAAATGCACAAAATTCCTACCATATACATACTTCTTACAAACTCACAGCAAGGCTTTGTGCTCCAAACACCAGTAACCAGTGTCAGCCATCTTGTCAGCTCATTTTCACTCACTCTCAGAAAAGCTGAGTCACAGGTAGGCAATTTGGGATGGCTGGGAAGGTGGGTGTGGGTACAGGCCCAATGGGAGTTGTGGTGACTGCAAACACTCCTCCTCCCACACAGCCCAACAAGCCCACATGGAACTATGCTTTCCTGACAGTGAGTGGAAATGTACTAACAAGATGGCTGACACTGCTGCATGGTGGCTGGAGCAGAAGGTCTTGATGGGAGTTGCATTCAAGTCAAACAACAGGCACCAGTGTCAGACATCTTGAATGTACACTTCCCCTCATTGTCAGGACATCACTCTCCCTGGTGGCCTGGTTGGGCTGCCTGTGTTACAAGGCACTCACCTGCGCTCCAGATTGTTTCACCTTGATGACGACAAGTCCCCAGTCCCTCTTAAAACTGGCAGTGCGACAACCAAGGTTAATAACTTGTCATCACTCTGAAAGTCTCCAGGGGGGAAAGGGGTTGGGATGACAAGAGAGACAAGAGAAGACGAAGAATCCAGAGGTCTTCGTTATGTGCAGGGGTCGACAGGATTATTGAATACTGGATATAGGGTTCTGGTAAATCTCAGGACTTTCAAGGACTCTTGAACCTTCCGCTAGACTCCTAATATCAGAATACATAAACCAACAAAATATGTATAAACCTCTTATCTTTTATCATTAGTATTTGTCCTGACAATAACTAACATTCAAATCTTACCTAATTACTTCTTAGGTTGTGAACGGAACTACTGAATGTCTTACAATCTAGATACCAGATCAGCACTCTGGAAATAACAATATATATATTCGTTAGCACTCAATTACTGGTTCATTAATTATTGTACACAAATGCTTTATAAGTAATAATACCTGAGTTCCTCTGTGGATGCGTCTAGATTCAAGATAGTGAGTCTTCTTGCTTTAAGTAAACAGCATTAAATGTCACTAAATAACAAATAACAAGACAAAATATTACTTTGACATTAATGCCCCAGTTACGTTCTTTTGTTAGAGTTTGATAATCCTTTACTTACTCCTTGAAAATGAACATTGAATCCTTAATGCTCATAAAGTTCGACAAAAGCGGCTGCAAAGTTGTGGAAAATAAAGTTTTCTGTCTTTGAGTTCACGTGTCTATCAACACCAGGAAATACGGTAATTCTGTCCATAATGCATACGAACTTGATCAGTCTCAAATTCTAATAATAAGTCACTGGTTAAGAGTTCTTTACTTCTTGTAATATTGAAGGAATGCGCGCTTTTCATTAAAAAATTATTTTGACTCACCGGTGTCTTTGTAGTTTTTTCTTTAATACCTTGTTTAATTTTACACTGTCCTTCTTTTTCAGGTGATGTGGTAGCTGCCGAGGAGCTACAGGAATAGGGAACCCTACCGGAGACGTCCGACGAGTCCAGGAGCCAGGGAATCCCCGAGGAGGAATCCGGAGGAGAAGGAGGCCGGTCCGGGAACAGGAGCTGGAGCCAGGTAAGTGTAGGAGCAAAAAGGCCAAGCAATCGAGTGTGAATGAGAGTGGTTTAAATACCCTCTTATTCACAGTTACAAGTCATTTGCATGCACGCGTCTGCTTCTTGACGGTTGACGCGTGTGAGAGCCCATACATATGCATATTCTACCGAGTGTTCAGAAGTCCAAATCTATACGTGCAAACTGCCATTGAATATTCATGAGGCACATGTCTATTCTATATTTGAATACACGTTGTTTGTACAATTCGACTGGTGGTGCTTTTTACAATGTCCTGAATATTTTTAACACCTTTTAAAAAAATGGTGAATTTTATGCATATCGATAACTGGGCACATTACAAGTATTGGTGCCGCATACTCTGTGCCGCATTAACATAGGAAATGTTATATGCAGAACAAATACTGGGCACATTACAATTATTGGTGAAACATACTCTTTCCCACATTAACTTGGGAAATGTTGCGCAAGGCGGGCATGAGAGAGCATACTCACAACAGTTCACCCCCGCAAAGGCTGCCTTAAGGGTCGTGGCTTCTCTGGATGTAAAGCATGAAACCGTCTCACCAAGCGATCAGCGTGTAGATTGGAAGCTGGTTCCCATGATTGTTCAGAAGCATCATAACCCTTCCAATCAAGAAGATAATACAATTTTCCTTGAATTCTTTTTGAATCAAGGACGCGTCCAACCTCATATTCCGGGTGATTGTTCACTATAACTGGAGGGGGAGGGGTATCCTTCCGGGGCAGAGGATTATATTGTTTCACTAGGGATACATGAAAAGTGGGATGTATTGTAAACTCATCCGGTAATTGTAACTGTATGGTGACTGGGTTGATAACCTGTTTCACTGGGTATGGGCCAATAAATCTGGGCTGTAATTTTCTAGGACCTTCTAATTGAATGTTTCGGGTAGATAACCATACTAGATCTCCTACTTTATACACAGGTTCGGGTGACCTATGTTTATCTGCTTGAATTTTGGCCTGTACTTTATGCTTAGCAAGACTTAACTTAGCTTTTTACTGCAGGGTATGTAGGTGATTGAGGCGCTCTGTCACTGATGGTAGAGTTATTGTGGAGGGTAAAGGCAAGGTAGGGAGTGAACGTGGATGGTGACCAGTTAAAAAGTAGAATGGTGAACACCCTAGTGTGGAATGAATACTATTATTGTAAGCAAACTCTGCTAAAGGGAGGGCTTCTTCCCAGCTTGAAGTCAGGGTAGATGTCAAACAACGTAAACTTTGCTCCAAGTACTGATTGACTTTTTCAGTTTGTCCATCAGTTTGTGGATGGAAAGCGGAGCTTAATGCCACATCAATTCCTAATTGGGTACATAAAGTTTTCCAGAATTTTGAATTAAACTGAGGGCCCCGGTGGAAGATTATTTTGCTGGGCAGACCATGCAGCCTTACAACATGATTTAAGAAAATAGTGCTAAATTCTACAGCAGTAGGTAATTTAGGAAGTGAAATAAAATGACTCATTTTGGATAGTAAGTCTACAATTACAAGGATGGTCGTGCATTTATTAACTTTAGGTAGATCAGTGATAAAGTCTATGCTAATGGTATGCCGGGTACGGGAGGAATGGGTAAAGGGTGTAATAGACCAGCTGGTGCTATATGTTGGGTTTTATTTCGTGCACAGGTTGGGCATGATTTAACGAAATCTCGGACATCATCCTGAATGTTTTCCCACCAGAAGTTTCTTGTGCATAGGTCTAAAGTCTTGTGTGTACCTGGGTGACCTGCAAATCCCGAATCATGGTGCCAAGCAATGATTTGATGTCTTAATTCTTTTAGTGGACTAAACAACTTATTATTATGAAATAAATAGTCGTCCTTTTTGGAGTTTCTGGTGTTTTGCAACCATTTTTGAGTATCAATGGTTTGAGATGCAGTCTTAATATCTTGGAAGAATGAGTCAACCTGAGTCAGGGCGACTAACTTGCTTTCGGGTATGATACTAGGTGCAGTTGCTGAATGTCCTCTAGTTTCTTTTTCATCAATTCTGGACAGCGTGTCCGATAACAGTTGTTGTTTACCAGGACGGTATGTTATTATGAAATCAAATTCGCTAAAAAATAATAACCACCTCATCTGCCTGGGGGTTAGGGCCTTTATGGATGTAAAAAACTGCAAATTCTTATGGTCTGTAAAGATGGTTATCGTGGGTTTGGCCCTAGTAAATGGTGTCTCCATTCTGTGAAGACTGCCTTAATAGCCAACAGTTCACGCTCTGCTACCGTGTAATTTTGTTCTGCCTGTAGTAATTTTCTGGAGTAGTATGCTATAGGGTGTAGGTGTCCAGTGTTGGGATTCTTTTGTAAGAGAACTCCCCCCAGAGCGGTCTGAGAAGCATCCGCTTCCACAAAGAATGGATGATCTGGATCTGGGTGGCACAGAATAGGGGCTGAGGTGAATGCTTGTTTTAATTTTTTAAAAGCACTCTCTGCATCTTCAGTCCAGTAAAACGTTTTTCTTTTTTCAACAAATGAGTTATAGGTGAGACAATTTCGGAAAATTGGGCAATAAACCGTCTATAAAAATTTGCAAACCCCAGTACTCGTTGAATATGTTTTATTGATTTAGGGGATGGCCAATTAAGAATAGCGTCAACCTTTTTTTGATCAATTGTAATTCCTTCTGGGGACAAAAAATAGCCTAGGAATTCTACAGTGGTGGTATGAAATATGCACTTTTCTAATTTTGCATATAAAGAATGTTCTTGTAATCGTTGTAGGATGGCGCGAACGTGTTGAATGTGTTCCTGTTCATTCTTGGAAAAAATTAGTATATTGTCTATATAGACGATGGCACAGACATCCAAAAAGTCATGTAATACTTCATTGATAAAATATTGGAATGCCGCCGGGGCATTATACAATCCGAATGGCATTACTGTATATTCAAAGAGTCCAAATTTTGTGCGGAAGGCGGTTTTCCATTCGTCGCCTTCCTTGACGCGAATGAGGTGGTAGGCGCCCCGCAAGTCCAATTTTGTATAAATGGTAGATCCCTTAACTTGGTTTAACAATACAGGGATTAAGGGCAAGGGGTAACGATTCTTTATCATAACCTTGTTCACTGCACGGTAATCAATACATGCGCGCAGATCTCCAGATTTTTTTGCCACGAAGAAGAGTGGAGAGGAGACAGTTGATGTGGAATGCCTAATAAGACCTAATTGCAACAATTAATCTAGATATTTTTTTAAATATTGCGTCTCCGGATCAGTAAGGGCATATACCCTACTACAAGGCAAGACTTCCCCTGGCACTAGGTCTATTCTGCAATCATACACCCTATGGGGTGGCAATTGCGTGGCTTGTACTGGATCGAATACTGCAGAGAAGTCTTGATAATGTTCTGGTAGTTTAGTAATTTGTTCTTGTGTGGAAGCACAATATAATGGATGAATAGGATCTTGAGTTTCCTTATAACAATGCGTTCTACAGAACGCAGAATCCAAGGTTACAGTTCTTTGAACCCAATCTATCTTTGGATTGTGCAGTTCTAACCAAGGAATTCCTAGGATTACCCCAAACGTAGGAGTATCAATAAGAGCAAACATGGTTTGCTCAGTGTGACCATTTTCACTAACAAGTATCAAAGGTGGGGTGTGAAAACGAATCAGGCCGGATGGCAAAGCCGAGCCATCAACTGCCCTTATAGGCTCTGGTTCTTCTTTTGGAATGTGAGTAATGCCAAACTTTTTTGCCAAGGCTATGTCAAAAAAGTTACCCGTAGCGCCTGAATCAATTAAGACAGACAAACTATACCTTTGTTGGTCAGAGATAATAAAAGTAATTCGTATGGTCATGTGGCGAGGAACACGATTGATAGTGTTAGTAGCATACTGAGAGATCTTGATGTCATTAATTCCCAAAGGAGCGATCTCTTCATCCTTTGAGACATTTAGTTTTCTGTCTCGGTTGAATTTGAAGTTACACTAGCTATTGCTTTTTTCTTTTTGGGTTTTATGGGGCAATCTCGAGCGAATTGACCGGCTTTACCACAATAAAGACAAAGATTTCCTTTTCTTCGTCTATCTTTTTCTTCAGCTGTCAATGGACCTTTAAGTCCTCCTATTTGCATTGGTTCAGATTTATCTTCATTATCTTTTTTCTCTGACTTAATTGAAATAAGTCTAGTGTCATGCTTCCTTTCTCCAAGTCTGTGGTCCAATTTCACAACCAAATCCAAGAATTCAGAGTAGTCGTCAGGTAAATCAACAATGTGGGCTAAAGAGTCTTTTAGATCGTCTCTAAAACCTCTGTAAAAGAGAGAAATGCGTTTCTCTTCTGGCCAATGAGTTTCGGACAAAAGACGGTTAAAGGTGGTCATGTATGTTATGAGGTCCTTGGAACCCTGTCGTAAATTTAGGAGTTCATTATTACTAGCTTGAATGAACGTGTGACGTGCAAAGAGACGAGACATGGCATTTTTAAAACGAGTGTAATTGTGTAGAAGAGGGTCGTCATTTTCTATTAAGGGAATTGTCCAATTGGCGGCTACTCCACCTAGGTATGAAATAATAAACACAATTTTCTCAGTATCAGAAGGGAAGACCTGTGGTTTGCATATAAAATGCAACTGACACTGACTCATGAAAGAAGCAAACCGGGAACTATCACCTAAAAAGCGTTCAGGGTTAGCTAGAGGGACTTGACTTGGAGTAACCACTGTTACCTGTAAATTTTGATCAGGACGTTGGGGGCTAGGATTTGAAACTGCGAAAGGACTTTGACCAACTTTTGGTGGAGCTATAATAGGGCGAGGGTCTGGACTTTTGGGTTCTCTCCATTGTGTGAAGTCAGACCTAATTTTAAATAATTCCTCTCTTAATGCATGATTCTCCTGCTTGATTTGCTGCATTTCCATTTGTAGGTTCTTAATGATGTCAGTTAACTGAGATGTCTGATCAGAGATATCCATGCTTAGGCCGTATCAAGGTGAAACAAGTGTGGTGGCTTGGCCTTCTGTTACAAGGCACTCACCTGCGCTCCAGATTGTTTCACCTTGATGACGACAAGTCCCCAGTCCCTCTAAAAACTGGCAGTGCGACAACCAAGGTTAATAACTTGTCGTCACTCTGAAAGTCTCCAGGGTGGGAAAGGGGTTGGGATGACAAGAGAGACAAGAGAAGACGAAGAATCCAGAGGTCTTCGTTATGTGCAGGGGTCGACAGGATTATTGAATACTGGATATATGGTTCTGGTAAATCTCAGGACTTTCAAGGACTCTTGAACCTTCCGCTAGACTCCTAATATCAGAATACATAAAACAACAAAATATGTATAAACCTCTTATCTTTTATCATTAGTATTTGTTCTGACAATAACTAACATTCAAATCTTACCTAATTACTTCTTAGGCTGTGCACGGAACTACTGAATGTCTTACAATCTAGATACCAGATCAGCAATCTGGAAATACCAATATATATATTCGTTAGCACTAAATTACTGGTTCATTAATTATTGTACACAAATGCTTTATAAGTAATAATACCTGAGTTCCTCTGTGGATGCGTCTAGATTCAAGATAGTGAGTCTTCTTGCTTTAAGTACACAGCATTAAATGTCACTAAATAACAAATAACAAGACAAAATATTACTTTGACATTAATGTGCCAGTTGCGTTCTTTTGTTAGAGTTTGATAATCCTTTGCTTACTCCTTGAAAATGAACATTGAATCCTTAATGCTCATAAAGTTCGACAAAAGCGGCTGCAAAGTTGTGGAAAATAAAGTTTTCTGTCTTGGAGTTCACGTGTCTATTAACACCAGGAAATACGGTAATTCTATCCGTAATGCATACGAACTTGATCAGTCTCAAATTCTAATAATAAGTCACTGGTTAAGAGTTCTTTACTTCTTGTAATATTGAAGGAATGCGCGCTTTACATTAAAAAATTATTTTGACTCACCGGTGTCTTTGTAGTTTTTTTTTTAATACCTTGTTTAATTTTACACTGTCCTTCTTTTTCAGGTGATGTGGTAGCTGCCGAGGAGCTACAGGAATAGGGAACCCTACCGGAGACGTCCGACGAGTCCAGGAGCCAGGGAATCCCCGAGGAGGAATCCAGAGGAGAAGGAGACCGGTCCGGGAACAGGAGCTGGAGCCAGGTAAGTGTCGGAGCAAAAAGGCCAAGCAATCAAGTGTGAATGAGAGTGGTTTAAATACCCTCTTATTCACAGTTACAAGTCATTTGCATACACGCGTCTGCTGCTTGACGGTTGACGCGTGTGAGAGCTCATACATATGCATATTCTACCAAGTGTTCAGAAGTCCAAATCTACACGTGCAAACTGCCATTGAATATTCATGAGACACATGTCTATTCTATATTTGAATACACATTGTTTGTACAATTATACTGGTGGTGCTGAGGCACATGTCTATTCTATATTTGAATACACGTTGTTTGTACAATTAGACTGGTGGTGCTTTTTACAATGTCCTGAATATTTTTAACACCTTTTAAAAAAATGGTGAATTTTATGCATATCGATAACTGGGCACATTACAAGTATTGGTGCAGCACACTCTGTACTGCATTAACATAGGAAATGTCATATGCACAACAAATACTGGGCACATTACAATTATTGGTGAAACACACTCTTTGCCACATTAACTTGGGAAATGTTGCGCAAGGCGGGCATGAGAGAGCATACTCACAACAGCCTGGGAGGAGGAGTGTTTGCACTGACTACATCTCCCATTAGGCCCTGTCCCACACACACCTTCCCACCCAGCTCAAACAGCACACCTGGGACAATGCTGTCCCTGACAGTGAGTGGAAATGTACTGGCAAGATGGCTGACACTGGTGCATGGTGTTTGTAGCACAAGGCCATGATGGGAATTGTGGTCAACTCAGGCACCAGGCAGCAGTGTCAGACATCTTGACAGTAAACTACCCCTCATTGTCTGAACACCACTCTTCCTGGTGTGCTGTTTGAGCTGTGTGGGCCCATGTCTGATGGGAGTTGTAGAGACAGCAAACACTCCTCCTCACACCCATCCCAAATAGCTCATCTCGGCCTATGGCTACCTGACAGTGTGGGGAAGTGTACTTGCAAGATGGCTGACACTGCTACATGGTGTTGAACTTGAAGTCAAATACCATCATGGCCCTGTGCTACAAACACCAGGCCCCAGTGTCAGCCATCTTGCATGTACATTTCCATTCACTGTCCGGGACTGACTGCATAGTCCCAGGTGTGCTGTTTGGGCTGGCTTGGAAGGTGTATGGAGGACAGGGCATGATGGGAGTTGAAGTCAGTGCAAATAATCCTCCTCGCACCCAGCCCAACAAGCCCCCCAGGAGCCATGCTTACCCGATAGTGAGTTGAAATGTACTGAAAAAATGGCTGACATTGTGGACTGGTGTCCGGACAACTACGCTCTGCTGGGAGTTATGTACAAATAGGCACCAGTCATCAGTGTCAGACATCCTGCAAGTACATTCCCACTCACTGTCAGGGAAGCAGAGTTCTAGGTTGGCTTTTGGTGCTGGGTGGGAAGGTATGTGTGGGACAAGGCCTGATGTGAGTTGTAGCCATTGCAAATACTCATCCTCCCACCCAGCCCTGCTAACTCCTCTGTGCCTATGCTTACCTCACAGTGAGGGGAAGTGTACTGGCAAGGTGGCTGACACTGGTACATGGTGTTGAAATTGAAGCCAACTCCCATCAAGGCCCTGTGCTCCAAACACCATGCAACAGTGTCAGCCATCTTGCTAGTATACGTCCATTCACTGTGAGGTAGCCATTGGCCCAGATGAGCTGTCTGTGCTGGTTGTGTGAAGCAGTGTTTGCTGTAACTACAACTCCCATCAGGCTCTGTCAGACACACACCCTCCTACCCATCCCAAATAGCTTACCTGGGACTCTGCTTTCCTGACAGTGAGTGGCAGTGTGCTGTCAAGATGGCTGACACTGGGAACTGGTGTCTGTAGTAGAAGGCCCTGATGTGTGTTGCAGTCAAGTCAAACAACAGGCACCAGTGTCAGACATATTATCAGTACATTTCCACTCACTGTCAGGAAAGCAGAGTCCCAGGTAAGCTATTTGGGCAAGCATGGTTCCTGGTGGGCTGTTTGGGCTGGGTGGGATGAGGAATATTAGCCATGACAACATCTCTAATCAGGCCCTGCTCTACTCACACCCTTCCCACCCACCCAAACAGCCCACCTGGAGCTCTGCTTACCTGACAGTGAGTGAAAATGTACTGACAAAATGGATGACACTCAGGAATGGTGTTTGTAGCACAAGGCCATGATGGGATTTGTGGTCAACTCTGACAACAGGCACTAGTGTCAGACATCTTGATAGAACATTGCCACTCACTGTGAGGTAGGCATAGTTCCAGGTGGGCTGCTTTGGCTGGCCTGGAAAGTGTGTGGAGGACAGGGCTCGGTGGGAGATGGAGTCAGTGCAAACATTCCCCCTCCCAAACAGCACAAACAGTACCCATGCAACTCTACTTACCATACAGCGAATGGATACATACTGGCAAGATAGATGACACTGGGGACTGATGTGTGGAGCACAAGGCCCTGTTGGGGTTAGTGGCCAACTCAGACACCAGGCGCAAGTGTCACACATCTTGATAATCCATTTCCAATCACTGTCAGAAAACTATTCTGCAATGTGGTCAGTTTTCTCTGGGTGGTAAGAGTGTGTGTAGGACAGAGCCTGATGGGATTTGGAGTATTGGCAAACACTCCTCCACCCACCCATCCCAACCACTTCATCTGGGCCTATGGCTACCTGACAGTGAATGGAAGTGCACTAGCAATATGGCTGACACTGTTTCATGGTGTTTAGTGCACAAGGCCTTGTTGGGAATTTAGATTCAAGTTTAATACCATGCAGCAGTGACAGCCTCCTTGCCACTACACTTCCCCTCACTGCTAGTTAGCCATAGTCTCAGAGGAGTTAGCTGGGCTGGGTGGGAGGAAGAGTATTTGTAGTGGCTACAACTCACATCAGGCCCTGTCCAACATACACCTTCCCACCCAGCAGAAACAGTCCAACAGGAACTAAGCTTACCCACTGTGTTTCAAAATGAACTAGCAGGATGCATGACACTGGGTACTGGTGTCTGACTTTTCCACAACTACCAACAAGGCCTTGTGCTACAAAGACCAGGCACCAGTGTCAGCCAGCTTTGTCTGTACATATCCACTCTCTCTCAGGAAAGCATAGTTCCAGGGGTACTCTTTGTGCACGTTGGAAAGAGTGTGTGCAGTCAAGGGCCGGATGTGAGATCTAGACATTGCAAACACTCCTCCTCGAACCCAGCCCCACAAGCATTACTCCAACTCCCATCAGGCTCTGAACCTATCACAACTAACAAATTTGCCTTTGTGCTACAAACACCAGCCCCCACTGGCAACCATCTTGCAAGTATATTTCCCATCATTGTCTGGACAACACTCTTCCTGGTGGCCTGGTTGTGCTGGGTGGGAGGAGGAGTATAAGTTTCATAAATAGAGCCTAAGCACTCAAACCTCAGTTCATTAAAGTAGTCTGCCACAAAATGGTAGAAAGCACAGTTTGTGATTTCATCTGACTATGGAGTAAATGTATAAAATACATGATCTGTGTAGGCACAAAGCTAAGCAGTCACACATTTGGCTCCTCACAGCCATTTACTTGTGTATAATGAGATGAGAACAATAAGCACATCACTCACACTATTCCCACAAATTCCTGCGTTAATATCAGACTGTGAGTGTGCAGGTAGCCACACCTATGTGCCTGCTAAAGAAAAGCACTAAGCCCAGTACACAGGCCTAAAAAATACCAACATTTAGAGATAAAGAGTACATATGTCACTGTGAAAGTACATATGTGGAAAACACCAACCCACCTGTGTCATTCAAAGGATGTCACAAACCAGTCAATGTCTTTAGACATGGAATGTGAACTAAACACAACATGCCCATTTATGCACGTAGCTGGACATGTTTGTTAATCCCCATCTTACCTGAATTACAATGTCCACCAAAAACATAGGCCAGCATCATGGCTGAAGGAGGACAATCTATGTACATTAATTCATCATTAGGTTCAGTAGCCTCTGTAATAGGCATGATTTGAGAAGCTGTGGACATTCACATCAATCATTGTCTCTGTTATGTACCCACAGGGCGAGCTGGAAACATCCCTGGAACCAACCAGGACAACCAGTCCCAGACTCTGGTCGACCAGGACCAGCGTAGATGTCTCTCAACAATCCTCGGACGACAAGGAACAACCTTCCTTGTCGTGGAAACATCAGGCCGACCCAAACATCAGGTTTGGGTCGGCCCACAGCACCAGCACCAGCTACAACAGGATCCTCTGCGACCACTCCCACCTCAGCAGACAACACTCAGCTGACCCCTACCCTGACAGATACAGCAGCCCGAGCCACCATCAACAGCACAACAACACAGGGCATCCCGGAGTTGGTGGACAGCAACATCCCTGTCAACGAGGAAGGCGGTTCAGTGTTGACTGTACCACTACCAACTGGGCCAGCTCGGCTGGGTAGGGGTGGTGGGAGGGGCCGTCATGCAGCTGGTGCTGCTGATGAGCACCAAAACCTCTCCCGGATCCTCAACACCTACGAGGGTTGTCAGGGAGAATTCGCCCAGGTTGTTGGGAACGTCATGAACAGTGATTAACTGCAGGCAGCCCAAAATCACAAACTGGACAGTTTCCTAAATAAAATGGATGACCTGACTGCGGTGCACAGGGACGTTGTCACCCGCCTCCACGAGATTGCCAACAACATGTCCACACCTCCCTGTGTGCCCACAATATCCGGTGCATCAACATCAGCACAAGCCACAGGGAGGGATGTGGACTCTGGTGGAGAGTCCCCAGCCCCGCCGCTGCCTGCACCTGAGGGTTCCCCTGCAAAACGTGGAAAGGGTCATCCGAAGATGAATCCTTGAGAGACAGATGGCAATGCATCACCCCCAGGAAGTGACAATCTTCCCCTGATATCCTCCATTGTCGGCCAAGCATTCACTTTGTTGACTGTCATTGAACTGTCCCACATTGGATGGAGGGTCTAAGTTAGACTTTGAACTCAAATAACTGTGGACTTACTTTTGAAGACTTCTTCTTCTACAAACACTACCAACTCCTATCTGCATTTTGTTTTTTTTTGTTGAGCACCCGGCCATATTGTGGAATGATCTACCACCTTCATGCACTAAAATAACTCACTTTTCACTAAATACTCATGTCGTGATTTTGATTCCCAAATGTACAGATTGAGATGATGCACAAAATCACAAAGAAGAAAGTGTCAGCAACATTGGTAAGAAATCACTTCTAAATTGTCAAGTAATAGCTTGTGAGTAAATGTATCTTGTCACAACATGATAGATAGACACAACCAGGTTATCACACAACCCGTAGTACATGGCACTGATTCAATTTAAATCTACTGGGGACAAAACTGTCACCATTTGCAAGCACAATCATCAACAATCATCTTCGGCAAACCAGATCATCATGGTACATGTTTTGTTTCAAAATAATCTTAGGATGTGTGAAAACAGACAATGAACACCTCAATGTGCAGCACAGGTTTATTCTCCAGATACAATTTGGCGCCTCAACCCAAAGTCAGATCACATCACACACAAAATGCTCACTAGTAAAAATAAATGACCATCAGTTCAGAAGGAAGTGTGTGCCAGGGATTTCTAAAACAGTTCAATGTTGGAGTATGTCACAGCATCATGGGTCTGGTGAGGTCACAACTCTGCAGTTGACATGGCAAAGTACCCTGGTAAGGAGAAACATAGAACGGAGTCAGTAACCCAGGAATAAGGTACTTCAAGTTTGCAAACTATGTCATCTGAGGCACAAGAATGTCAGTGTGAACACTAGCTTGGCTTCACGGTAACACGGTACATGTTAACTTGACCATTTTACAGACCCATTTTATAAAATATGTCAGGAAAATTATCAGACACTCACAAGCATACATACACATTGTCCACCAGCAACACTACAACAACCAATAGGGGATAGTCACCTCCTTTCATTGCATACTTACACTCATGTGAAGAAGTTGTGGATAAGCTGTTGTCTCAAATCCCCGCCATCATCATCATCATCACTGTCATCATGGGCCAGTCCTGGATCCTCCCACGCTGGCGGCTGCTGGTCTCCGGCATCCTGTATGAGAGGTATTTCCTTCCGTATAGCCAGGTTGTGGAGCATGCATCAAGCTGTGATGATCCTGCAAACCTTCAATGGGGCATATTGGAGGGCTCCTCCTGTGCAATCCAGACAGCGGAATCTGGTTTTCAGTATCCCAAAAGTCTGCTCCACGACTCACCGGGTCCTACCATGGGCCTCATTAAATCACACTTATGCCAGGGTGACAGAGTTCTGGAGTGGTGTCAGTAACCAAGGCTGGTTGGGGTATCCAGAGTCTCCTACATTGAACACAGAAAAAATATTCAGTTGTCTGATAACAAAGCACTATATGACATGCATTCAACACACAACACTACATACATATGCCACATTACCTATCACAAGCCAGGCACGGTCACGTTGCAGCTGAGACATCAAATGGGGGATGACGCTGTTTCTCAGGATATATGCATCATGTGTCGATCCAGGGAAACGTGCGCAGACGTGGGAGATCAACATGTCAGCCAAACATATGACCTGGAGGGAAACAGCGTTTACAACGCTGTTTCCACAACGCATGGCCTTACATCGCTAGTCATAACAATGACTTGCTGTAGGGGGCGTGCAACACCAGGGAATGTGTTGGATTTTAAATCCAACACCTTCCCTGCTGTTGCAAAAACTGGAGTAGGAATAGTAATTAATACTATTCCTAAGTCCAGCGCACCCCCTACAACAAGTTGTTGTTACAACTTGCGATGTAATGGCACGCGTGGTAACAAAGCAGTCGTTGTAACGACCGCGTTGTAAAGCCATGCGTGGTGAATGTATGCGTAGTAACGTCATACATTCCACCTGGACATTGATGGAGTTGTAATTTTTTCGGTTGTGATAAACTTGCTCATTTGCCTGTGGTGGGATCAATACAACGTGGGTGCCCTCAATAGAGCCAATGACATGGGGTATCCGTCCCAAGGCGCAGAATTCCCCCTTGATGCCTGACAACTCTCCAGGTGTTGGGAACTTTATGTACTGGTCCAGGTAATGGAGCAATGCCTCCAACACATCCCGAAGGACATGGCTGAACATGGTTTGGGACACTGGAGGTCGTCTACGATACCTATGTGTAGGGTGTAAACACAGTTGGTGTTAGTTCACAATGTACAAAGCAACATGCATAGAGACAAACAGAACATGAAGTCTGTACACAACTAAAGCAACAGAACATTGGAAATACACATTGCAATGAAAAAGGCTGACTGTAGATACATATCACAGTATTAGTACCCTTCCCAGACATGTTACCAAGGTATGGTGACACAGCAATTAGAGTGCTGTAGTGTAAAAATCTCTAGTGTCTGTCACTGTTCATGTGATCAAGCATCACATATTTCACAACTCCCCACCAAATAAGCCAAGATATAGGTTTGTGAAAACAATTACATGGTTAAAAGGTACCCACATTAGGATCATGTAATGCCAGATATGTGGGACACCTAATACACACAGCGTCTCACAATGTGAATCATGCACACTACTGTCACAGGGTGGACACTGTCATGTTGTCATGTCTGCAATACACATACAATCACATACACAAAACATGTACAATGCAGGAGTTGCATATATAACGCCATCATCCACTAAAGTCTGGGACACAAAGATACACTAGTAATTCACATAACAAACACAAGCTGATGTGGATGCATAATGTCACAGTCTACTCATTCAAAGGTAAATACTTGCTCCATGACTTAAACAGCAAACATTTACAACCAGAAACCACACTGATTGCACACTGGGTCACACATGCCCCAAATGCAGTGAATATGTCAGGAATGGACTTGTACATCCCCAAAAAGTCATTGGCACTGTGACCAAGCCTAGGAGGGTAAATGGAGTAATTTTGTATCATGTTGGTATTAGCCTCAAAATCAGTGTGCCATGTGCCCCTCAAGGTTAGCTCTTCATGGGAGTGTGAGCTATTCATGTAAAGGTCCATTTCATCTCGAAAAAACTGCTTCCACACATGTAATGCACAAAATACATCAATAACAGAAGTGTCTGCCCTCCCGACCGATAATTGAAAGGACGCGGTAGCCGCATCCTAACTGATTCGGACTGAGCCATTGGCGGCAAGTTGTTATGGTGACAGACGCGGGTGAGTATTCAAAGGACGCGTTAGCTGCATCCTAACTGATTTGGACACAGCCATTGGCTGCAAGTTGTTATGGTGACAGACATGGGTGAGTATTCAAAGGACGCGGTAGCCGCATCCTAACCGATTCAGACACAGCCATTGGCTGCAAGTTGTTATGGTGACAGACGCGGTGAGTATTCAAAGGACTCAGTAGCCGCATCCTAACCGATTTGGACACACCCATTGGCTGCATGTTGTTATGGTGACAGGTGCGCGTTTTGGTTCGTATCCTCATCACGTGGAAACTGACTTGGTAACCTCCCATCACCAATGTATCAAAGTCAATTGCGGTCCGACGATGAGTTTTTTAACGTTGCGGTAGGCGTGTCACATGCAGGCAATTTTATGCATTGGACCGATTCGGAAAATGCGACCAACGCGAACCTATCGCTTTGACCGCATGGAATTAAGACCGCCTCTGCTATTTAAATATAAGTCTGTTCCCTTGAGACTTCACTTGCTTGCACTACCTGCATCATTCCTGCACCTCCCCATCTCTCTGCTGCTGTGTCCACATCCTCTGGGAGCTACTATGGCACATACAGTGGTCAGGGCCCCAGCTTTCACAGAGGAGGAAAACCAGGCCCTGCTGGACACCCTCCTGCCACTGTACAGCCAGCTGTATGGCAAACCAGAGGAGCAGGTGAGTGAAGATCACACTGCATTTTCATTGGACATGTGCAATTACCATGCATACTAGCATTAGGAATCTCTTAGACAAGCATGTAAACTATTTTTTGTAAATTTAAAAGTGTGTAGATAACTGGTCTGGGCAGGTAGATTGCTGTAGAAGTGTGTTTACTGGGGTAAACATCTTATCACTGCTCTCATGGGATGGAGTCATCACTGAACACAGGACAACTGCACATAATCCCAACTGCCTACCCCTTAGACATAGTTGCCAATCTGACCATGACCTATGTGTACAAGTGTCTGACTCAGAAACATGCTGCATGTGAACTAAGGGTCTGTCACCATGTCATCCTTACAGGACAACTCCCATGAAGAAGGCCAAGCTGTTGAGGACCATCGCCCGGAAGGTGGACTCCGTGGGGTTGGAAACTCGTCATGTCCTTCATTACTGCAAGAGGTGGCAGGACCTTCGTGGCTGGAGCAAGAAGATCACAGAAGTCCAACTGGGCCTGTCACTTCCAGGCAAGAGGGGCAGGCGGCTAACCCTGACCCCCCACATGCTCCGCATCCTAGCAGTGGTCTTCCCTGACCTAGATGGGCAGTTGAAAGCCACACAGCAGCAAGGAGGGGGTAAGTATGTGCCTTGCCGCACAACTTTTTTCAAACGTGCATGTTGTAGTAGCTTAGCCTGCTGTCCCTTCTACAGGTCGGAAGTCAGCCAAACCCACTGTTCAGTTTTAAAAGATGCATATGCACAAGGTTATGCCCGTTTCATCAGGGACATGTATGGAAGTTATGTTGAGGGTAGTGACAGTAGTGCCATGCTCATGTGATCAGCTCAAATTACAACAACATGTGCATGGCGATAACCTTCTGGAGTAATTCAATTGCTCAACATGTGTCAGAACATTGCCTAATGTGTGAGCCTGTTCTCAGTGTAATTTCCACAAATCTGTAAAGTATTGGAGCACTCAAGTATGAAAAGCCCATGTTATAAATCCCGGCAGCAGGTGACATCAATGTTGAAGCATTGGTGAGTTTTGCTTGGTCAGCGTGCCAATGTTAGGTCCCAGCCGTGCTGCTCAGTGTAATCAAATGTATCTCATGAGCCAATTACAGGTATGCTATCTCTGGTCACCTGTCACATTGGCCGTACACATGATTATGTGGAAGATTCCATTTACTCCATCCAAAAGAGTGAGTCCATGTGTCTGACTCTGTAACAGTGACAACACATGCCATTCATTGTCAAACACAGGTGGTCACTGGTGGAAACATGGCTGATATTGCAAGGTATGATGTTAGATACATATTCACAATGGTTGACATGCTTGTAAATGCTCTTGACTATTCATACTTGGGGCTTTGTTAACCATGTGTGCGATGCATCACTGTCAGATTGAGAGATATAAAATATGCCACATTTTGAAGTAAGTTAACAAAATGAGATGGAACATAAGAGCAATGTAAGCTGCAGAAAGTGTGCAATATGTCTAATAGAAGTGAGGGACATTCAGACTTGGCCCATACAAATGGGGACTTCTGCAGTCTAGACAGGATTGATACACAGTGTTGACTGGACTCATGAAGAATAGAGGTTCAGTACTAACGGTCTGTATAGACAATGAACCCAGACGGGCCATTGGCATGGTGTTCCACCTGAAGCATTGTGAAGATGCAGTCATCAGACTTGGAAGTGTGTTGACCAATGTTCACATCTGAAAATGGTGAGCTGTTTACAATGTACACAACACTCTAATTCATCTTCATGACACTCTGCATAGATGACACAAGACAGTGTGCCATGTGCCTCTCACCCTAGCTGTGCCTACTACCTTGGTGTCTCCACAATAAGAGTCAGATGTGTGACCTGACAGTAGAGAACCTGAGTTACAGGACAAATGAGCACAATCACTGTTATCTGTGTGACCTGACTCATGCAGTGAGTACGCCAGATTAAAGTTTGACAAGGAAGTCATTTGACCTGTGACATTAGAGCCAATGGTTCCCAATTTGATGACTAGGGATTGCAGAATGGATACCATGTCTCAATTCAATTGTGTGAATCCTGTTCTGATTGTGAGCTCTACACTCCCGTGCAGGAGATGAGACAGGTATGTCAGGACACGACACCGTCATGTGCAAAAGACAATACATCACCTGCTACATAGTGAAGTAGTTGACATTGTGGTTGTGGCATTTGATGATGATACACACAATGTTGCAGATAACATCATGAGTGAAGGGGCAATGGTTATCTGGCAGACCGACAAGTGCCATGTATGTAAATGTATCAATAGATAATAGCACTAGTCAAATTCATGTATTTGTTTGATCTGTGAAGATTTGTGATGTTACCTATGTGTCAAGTACATAAGAATGACTTATGTGATTCTTGTTCACAGCATCAGCACCGGCCAGCGGAGGAGGCAGTGCCAAGGATGAAGGGGAAGCAGTTCGCCAGTCTGGGTTCAGTGCTGAGTTGGAGGTGGAGGGATCCAGTGGCGTGGAGGGTGAAGGGAGCCACTCTGAGGACAGGTCTGAGACAACATCTGCAGCATCTGAAGACTACTCCAGCTCCAGTGATGACTCCCTTGCTGTGGTGGAGGAGACAGGGAATGATTCCTCTGCATCGGAGTCCACCACCACCGCTACCATCTCCACCCTCCCAGCTGCTCCCAGGCACACTGTCCATGTCTGCTCCAGTGGAACGGGACCCGTCTCCTTCGTGCCAGGCATCTCACCCCCTGCCCCGGTCTCTCCTGCTGCCCTGAGTGTGGAGGCCATTGACAGCCTGAGATAGATCTCTGTGGGGCAGACAGCAGTGCTGAGTGTCCTCCAGGTGCATATCAATCATTTGACACAAATGGTAGCATTCCTGGGGGGCATTCACTTGGACATGTCTTCCCTACATAGAGCCAATCAGGCTCTGGCCTCAACACTGATGGCAGCAGTGTCCCAGCTCCAGCAGTCCCTCCCCCTCCTGCCTCGTCCCCATCCACAGTCCCAACTACCCTCCCTGACCCAAGCACATGCAAACATACACTTGCACACACCTCAACAGCCACGCGCAGCACACAAACACACAGACACAAGGACAAACCCACACACACGCACACTCAGGAGACAGACAGCACACTCACCACCAGGGCATACCAGCATAAGTCACACATGCCTCCACCGATACTCCGCAGACCTCAGAACCCTCTGCCTCCACAACCCCTACTCTTACCTCTCCTGTTCCCCCCTCTGCCCAGACACGCTTCCTCTGCGACCTGGGCCTCTTCCCTACCCACACCTACAAACCCCCTCCCAAGAAGAAGAGGCAATCCACCCCCCGGCCCTGCAATCTACACCTGCCCCCCCCCCCAGAAAACAAAAAGCCCCAAAACACCTCCCCCAAATCCCCCTGGTCTCCCAAGCCCAAACCCCCTCCACCAACCCAGACTTCCCCAGCCAAGCCCAGTACCTCCTGCAATAAAAAACCCCTCCCAAAAAGTCTGAGTCCCTCCCTATTCCTATCCACACCATAAAGCATTACACCATCCCCAAAATGGTCAAACCCAGCCGATTCCCCCTCCATCGAGCCCTCACACTACGGTTTCCCCCCCCCCTCTGTCTGAGTCTACCATGCAGTGGACCTCAAGGAAGTGGCCCTTAGGGGCCATTCTGGTTATTTACAACCACCTGCTATGACTTCCCAAGTAATGAAGAGTCGGTCAGAAAGTAGAGAATATAAGCAAGCATTTTAATAGCAATACTCTGCAGAGGAGTCCAATCTGACCTGCACCCTAAGATGTCTGCCGAGGGACTGACCCCCCCAGCAGTCTGCAGCACATGATCATTCTTCCCAAGAGCCTCCAACCACACCCACAGTGGAAAGTTACCAGCTCAGGCCGAACATGAACAAAGAAGGCACAGAAAGTTGGGCTATCACCTGCCAGATGGGAATATCTTATCAGAGGCTCAAGGCCACTGTGCTGGATTTCAGCATCTCCTAACGTGGGAGCAGAACTACACACACGGATAGGTATGCGAGGGCAGAATGGCCTATTCATTAGCAAGTCAGAAACAGCCCTGAGCGAGAGAGAAAATAATAACTAAATGCAGTGTTCTGCTGAGGCAAGCAATACGAATAATGAGGCCTAGTCCGGGCACAGTCTAGATAGGGATTACAAAATACAAAATGGAGTCGCACTCGCTAACTAAAGCTTGCATGCGGCAGGGATAACTCAGTGGGTTGCACAACGCGAATGCAAATGGTATCTATTTAGCCACACACAGCTAACCTAATATATTATGCAACGATGCATAGCAAAAATGGGATTTTCAAATCTAACAGACCCTCCTTTTAGCGTGCGTGGCTAAATGCTTCTTTGAGGCTATCCAGTAGGGTCTTTACAACTCTAAGTGGGGAGAAAGAAAATGCATAGTCACTCAAATTGCAAAGGGAAACAAGGCAGCACAGGTATATCAAAATCTCTTTAGTATTCAACTTTTCATTTTGTAGCTAGGGGGCATTCTGATTACCTTCGTAAACATGCATATAATCTTCTGGATGTAAGGTACCCTCCTTTCCAGATCTAGGTGTATACCCCTGGTGTACTACTATATACTCCAACACTGCGTCATAATCAGACTGTATCAGAACTATGCAAATGTTCATTATTAAGCAGGGAAACTATAAGAGACGTGTTGACCTAAAAGATATCTACATCAATGCTCATCAACCCTTCTATCTCCTTCTAAAACATGATCTTAGCGTTTGTATTGCATGGATGTCCTTTCCTTAGCAGTTTATGTACCTACGCAGTAAATGCAACAAACTGGGAGACAGTGCATACAAGGGTCTATTTGTCGTGTCACATATTTTACATTATAACTGAGGATAGGTGCAATATGTAGATGAGGCAGCAAATACAGTGGGTATACGAAAACGGACTACCATACTAACTATCATGACAGGCCTATGCCTAATATACACATTCTTTTGTAGGACGTGAATCACTAAATGCATTATCGAGGACTGGAGAACGGAATTGAAGGTACACCAATCTGAACAACTGTATTATCACGTTGTGTCCTCCGGTGCTCCCCTGTGCGAGGAGCCAAAGTAATAAACATGTTCACAAGAGAAACTGGTGCTGTATGAACTTGAGAATGCACAGGATACTTTTCATTCAGGGAGTAGGATATTCCTAACACTATTATTAGCACAATAACAACTATGGATGCAACTTGTACTTTCTATGTACTGACCCTGCTCTGAACAGGGAGGTGCAAGAGGGCTGTTTTCCTCGTCAATTGGGGAACCAAACGGATACATGGTGATTGGGAGAGAAATGCAACACAATGGAATTGGTGGCCAGGGAACAAAAGGATGGGCAAAACTCTTCTTTCCAGTGTCTTTCAGAGAGCCATCACTGGTAGGCTCCTATTGTTCATCTAGCGTAGGCGCTATTGAGCACCGGCGGTGGAGCTGTGCGTCTAGCTCGGATCCATATCCCACGTTGCAGGGCAAGTTATTTCTCTCTCTAGAATCACAGTCCCTTTGCCCCGTTCGTTGACTGTCCAAACAATGCACCAAACTCTCTTCCTCTACTCTATCGCTGGTACCTTAGACAGGGAACCCGCACCCTATTCTTCATCCATGCAGTCCATCCCTACTAACCCTATTCTACCTTGGTGCATTGTTCCTCCATCGGGCGTACATTGTACCTTACACAAAGGGGTCAAAGGAAGAAGGGGGGTCAGACTCAAGAGGGACCAAGGGGCAGAGACTCAAACACAGGCGAGCCCACAGACTAGGCTCAATGGGCTGGGACTCAGGCACAAGTAGACCAACAGGCTGGGGCTCCTGGATAGCCCTTCTCTCTTTTTGTTTTCGGTAGTACTGCCCTGTCCAGCACCTCTTTGCTCTGCAGCTTCGCCTCAGTCGTATTCATAGGTGTTCCATAACAAGCAGCCAGGCTGTGCATCACGTCCGACCCCTCTCTCTCTCTTTGTGACTGAAGGGCGTCCCAGACCTATTAGCGAGTATAAAATGAACTTTTAGTGAACTGGCAAGGATAAAACTTTATATAATTTATTTTTCTCTCCCAACACCAAGACACCAAGTAATGGGGTAAGCCTTAATTCATTTACTAAGCTCTGAAAGAACAATTCGGACCTACTTTGGATCATTGCTTCTGTCCATTCCTATATTATTCGTCTGAAGAACCTCAAAAAGAAAATGTGTAGTACGAAATTATTGGGGGGCATACAGGTACCCTTCCTAGTAATGTGCATCATGTGCACCATACAGTACATTGGCTGAGCAATGTCTCATCCTGACAATGTGCCATACTTTCAACTTAGACATCTTGACTATAGTACCCACCCAGCAGGGCCTGCTGCAAACATTCTCTCATTTTATTTTAATCATTTTCTGCAAACGCATTATTCCTACCCACGCCATCTGTTGCAACCCTGTTACTCAGGCTAACTAATAAAGGATGTGTGATGTCTCTACAACTGTATGTAGTGTTGCGGTATTATAAGCAATAAGTGTGGTGTCACCTGGGTATTCAAAAGAAACCATCGACATATAGTTCCCCTTAAGGATCAAATAAGGGAACATCAGTCTAGTCTAACCGTCCTTTCATCTCCATCTCAATACCAATTCCATCAATTTACAGAAAGGAGGGGCAGTAACATGGCTGACTTCAAGGTGACACACTTTTAATCATGACAATTTTTCCGAAACATACTTTGTTATAGCCAGTTAGACATGCACTGGTGAGGTGCTGTGTCTCTATTTATTAAAGGGCATGTTCACAGCATGGAGTACCATATCTGTGAAATTAGTGGCTAATGCGAGTCCAACCGATTGTCTTATGGAGACAGCCACCGTTATGACCGTTCCTAGACCGCTGGAGAGGGCTCTTATGGTAGCGTCAAAGACAGAGAGCGCGCACAACAAGCCGTCTTGTGTACTTACAACACAAAACAGCACACAACAATATATGTACCAAGCACAGAAACCAAAGAAAGAAAAAAAGAACGCAGTTTCAAGTGTTAGGAATTCAGAGTTAAGGCTCATGCACCCAATGCACCTCATTTAATGTGTTAGTTACCCAAGTTACCTAAGGAGCTAATATCCTACCCCCCTTCGACAGTAGGTGACCTAAGCAGGTGACCTCCTGTCGACAATACTTACCCCTTTTAAAAACAGACTCCCTAGTCATCCAAAGCCAAACACAAGATCAAATCGTTAGAAAAGGGGGTCTCTAGTTGGCAGAGGTAGGTACCTCTGTCCAAACAGGGACCCTTACCTCGAGTCGGATTAAGGGGGATTCACACTTTAGATAACCCCTACTCACCCCCTTAAGTAGCTTGGCATGAGCAGACAAGCTCATCCGAAAGGCAATGTGCAAAGCATTTATACCAACACTCACAGCAACACAGCAAAGACACCACAAAAGGACACTACACCAAATGTACATCCTCGTCCTCTGTCACACTGAAGCAGGACAATCAATCCACAACAAGACAGAAACGCACAGAGAAGTTGGACAAGAAACACATACACTGCACCCTGCCTAGGGTGGAACCTTAGGTCTACCATAGGGTTGTCCTATGCACAAACTGCACACAGGCACTGCGGTGGCAGGCCTGAGGCATCTTTTCTGGGCTACTCATGTGGGTGGCACAATCAGCGCTGCAAGCCTACTAGTAGCAAGTTATTTACCAGCCCTGGCACAACCAGTGCACTTCACTAGGAATCTACTAGTAAAACAAATATGCCAACCAGGGAGGACCAGGCACAATATCAATTTACACAAAAAGCACTTGCACTGGGACACTGATCAGCAGTGGCAAAATGCCCAAATCAACTGAACCAGCAAAAACAAAATCCAGCACAGCATCAAAAACATAGGAGGTAGAGGCAAAAAGTCAGGTAAAACCACTTCAAGGATGCCATGTCTAACACCATGCAACTGTACTGCCCTACAACTTTGCTGTGACTAAAACGATGAGCAAGTAACTCCCTTGTATTTTTAAACTTTTTTTATAGATCCCCTGACTTTCTGCATGGTCCTAAAAGGCGCAGCAGAGCCTATATCTTTTACCATCCAATGTTATCCCAGACAAGGACCTATTATATATATTCTATAAGCAATACTGCCAAAGAATGCGCTTTAGATCAGCGACAGAAAAATATTGAGCAGCAGAAGAAGCATAATAATAGCCAGAGCAGCAGACAACTGGAGGGCCACATTTTTATTTTTCCTTTGAACTGCACACAGGTCAGTCACAAATTGCAAACGCAATCGAAATAGTGGGACTATTACAATGTACTAGCCTTCTCCTCACCAACACCTGTCTCAACCACATCTGGGATCATACACAACAAGGCTCGTGAAATCTGTAGGAATCCCAGCTCTACATCGCCTGTTGCCCACAAAGTTGGTGGCACACCCGCAAAACTCGAGGGGAAACAAACACTACTCTCTACTTACATTAAGGCCCATCATCAGACATTCACCTGCCTGAGAGCAGTGATAATAGGATTCCAAACCCATCACATGCTCACCACAACTAGGCATTAACTGAAATGAAAAATTCATAATAAAAAAGGACCAATATTCTGAGCAAGAGAGCGCAAAACATTAACTAATGCATCTGAAACACCCACCAATACACGCATAGCACTGTACTATGTTAAATACATAACAGAAAGAAACAATATAGACCAATTACTTCCCAATATCTACAACCAAGTCGCTATTGCAAAAACACAATAAAAACGAATCTGCAAATAAGCAATCAAATTCCTCTTTTAAGACACAAATCCTGTCCACTAAAATCTAAATAACACCTTCACTCTCTCATCTTCCCTCTGACAGCAACAACCAGAACAGCCTGAACGTCACAGCAGGAATAGAAACAGCAGAAAGAAAAGAACAACTGAATGTTTAAAGCAATAAAATCAGAGGGATATTTGCAAATTGACGTTTCTGAAAACAATGCTACGGCTGTCTCCTGCTGGACCCCTCTAAACTGTACATACGCATTTTAACTCACTTTTCATTCCCTGCAAACAATTTTTCTGAGCAAACCCTCTCTGTACCATCATATATATTTTTTTTAACTCTTTCTACCTCATTCCTTGTCCAGCACTATAGTACCCTTCATCCTTCAGAATACCATCTATCAACTTTCTTTGAAAACAAACCAATATTTACTGTACGTGCACCTTAGTCTGATCAGAGAACATTAATCCAATAACCAACTGAGTCACAAAGAATCTCATGCCACCGGCTCCAGGACATTCTATCCCACAGTGTTGTGGAAACTCTAGATACACTCTTTCACAAAACTCATGAACCAATTATTTTAGCTCCTGTGTTGTTCTTTTAATCTGTACCCAATTAACATCCTTTGCTGGCACTCTGCCCTAGGAAAGTCCACGCTGCGCATCTCTGCCTGTCTGTGTCAGGAGCTAGGCATGGCCCCCACCTTCCTTTCTGGCTTCACAGAACTCTCTCCCCAGCGTAAGCCCCCTCCTTGGGAATTCCTTCCTTATCTCCCCGAAGGCCATAGCAAGCTTGCCACACACTGAATTCACAAGCTAGGTTTTTCAACTTTAAAAATCCCTTTTATTCAGCATAAAGACACACTGCCTGGAGTGCTTGAAACACTTTTTCCAAATTAAATACATGTTCTATTGTGGGCAAATCCAAATGAAACACACCCACTCAAATCAATCATACGTTAACTTCTGAGCATTGCACCGAATTTCTACGTGCCAATTTCAGAATGCAGTTCGTGTCTGAAGCTGGAAAGCTCTAAGTACTGACACACTGCTTCCTTTTTCCCTTTCCAGAACTCCTGCCCCCCCCTTTCATGGAGAGACCAAACACATTCAGCGCTACTGAATTACGAGCGTGTATTTCACCTCTCCTTACTGCACCTTTAGAATGCGTGTCTGTTCAGCATGAATATACATTACCTTGAATCGTCTCAACACTGTTTTCCATTAAATGCGCATCCCTTCCTTACATTTTTCTCATGTTGTACTCTTCCTATGTCAAAACAAATGTACATTCTTGCTAGTATTTCTGATCAAACCAGGTTTTTATTTATTTATTATTTTTTCCATTCTTCAAAATTTAAAGTGTCGTCAGGAGGCGCCAGCTAACCTCCTTCCAATAGGCATCTGCAGAGCAACACCGACAACAAGAGACCAAATTAAGCTCATTCCAGACATTTTCAAGAAAGGGTCCAAATGCATTATTTCGCCTGGCAAAGGAATTACAAGTACTTTTTCCCATAGGCGGTCCTCAGACCGTGTCAAACAAAAAACCCCACACAACAAAGCTTGCTGAGGCAAGGCATCCTTACCTCCACACGAAGAGCACAGTCGCTACTCACTCAAACAAGCATTTCACAAGCACCACGACTGACGTCGGTCCACAAACCTCATAGCACCCAAACACAACAATCAAACCACAAGTCAGCCCGGAGACTGCATCAGAACAAAACAGTCCAAAGACTGCACCACGACAAGAAGACAGTCCGGAGACTGTACCAAGTTCAAGAAGACAGTCCGGAGACTGTACCAAGTTCAAGAAGAGAGGCTCTAGCCCCAGGCCTTTTCAAGCGTAGATCAAATTACCAATTGGCCTGGCAGATTGTTCGCAAACAGTCCCAAGCCTTTTCAAGAATGGGCCAAATTTCCAGTTGGCCTGGTAGACTGTCCACAAACACTCTGTGTCTTTTAAAGGGTCCGCAAACCCACCAAGTTCAAACCAAGACAGCCCAAAGACCGTACAAAGACACAGCCCGTCGGGTCATGCCGTTCAAGCAAGGCAGTCCAAAAACTGCACCAAGACAGTCCGGAGACTGTACCAAGACACAGCCCGTAGGCTCGTGCCGTTCAAGAATGGCGCAATTTTTCCAAGAGTCAAATCACTCACCTGGTGCACACAGGTCGAGTCAAGTTATTCTCCACTGCCGACTCTTCGGACCAAACGGTCAACTCCAAGGTTTCGCCTTCTCAGGACCCCAGCCGGTGACCACTAGACAAGGAAGCGCCCGATCAGACGGGCGGGGCAGCTGCGAGAACTAAGCTCGATCGTGTGGGGTACCCCGATCCGCCCGACCGACCAGACGCAACCCCGACCCTGCAACCCGATTACGGGTGAGCTGGATCACCTTGCGGGGTCCCTGTTCGGGCGCCAACTGAAGGAAGTGGGCCTTAGGGGCCACTTGGGTTATTTACAACCACCTGCTATGCCTTCCCAAGTAATGAAGAGCAGGTCAGACAGAAGAGATTATAAGCAAGCATTTTATTACCAATACTCTGCAGAGGAGTCCAATCTGACCTGCACCCTAAGATGTCTCCCGAGGGACTGACCCCCCAGCAGTCTGCAACACATGATCATTCTTCCCAAGAGCCTCCAACCACGCCCACAGTGGAAAGTTACCAGCTCAGGCCGAACATGAACAAAGAAGGCACAGAAAGATGGGCTACCACCTGCCAGATGGGAATATCTTATCAGAGGCTCAAGGCCACTGTGCTGGATTTCAGCGTCTCCTAACATGGGAACAGAACTACACACACGGATAGGTATGCGAGGGCAGAATGGCCTATTCATTAGCAAGTCTGAAACAGCCCTGAGCGAGAGAGAAAATAATAACTAAATACAGTGTTCTGCTGAGGCAAGCAATACGAATAATGAGGCCTAGTCCGGGCACAGTCTAGATAGGGATTACGAAATACAAAATGGAGTCGCACTCGCTAACTGAAGCTTGCATGCGGCAGGGATAACTCAGTGGGTTGCACAACGCGAATGCAAATGGTATCTATGTAGCCACACACAGCTAACCTAATATATTATCGAACGATGCATAGCAAAAATGGGATTTTCAAATCTAACAGACCCACCGCCCCCTCAATCTGACCCAACCACTGCAGTGGACCAACACACCCCTCCTGATCCCATCCCTCCCAAAACCCAACCCAGCCCTCCCTAGTTTTGTCCCTTTGGTGCCTGGCATGCCCCCTAGATGCCCCTCCCAGGGGAGGTGACCACTTGCAATATTAGTGCAGGCAAGAGTCGATGGGCAAGATGTTTGGGCCCATAAAGCCTATGAACATTTTTGGACTGGTCATTGGCCTTGTGTTATTTATCTTTTCTGCATTTACATGCAGAATAAAGCATGTTTACAGTTTTTTATTTTTTATTTCTGTGTCCCACAAATTGTTTTTTAGTTGACTGTAAATCATGTACAATTAGTAGTGTAAGTATACAATGATGTTAGTATGGCATGGATTGCATATGGTCCATGGAGTATGTTCCCTTTGACAGTATGTTGTCAAGATTTTGGTGTCTACATTTTCTGGGTGTCATGGTTCACATCAGTTTTGGCTATGAGTGCGACATGAAGTCACAAACCTTTCCTTTTTTACATCACAATTGCACACAGGTCATGCTTTCATATGTCAACATAGTGCAAGTGTCTCAAAGTATAACAGTTTAGGAGAAGCATGCTGCACATGTTTGTGATGTGCAGAAAGACACTTGTCTCATCAATACACCTGGGTACATATGGAGTTTGACTACATGGTAGTGACTTTGGACACACCCATGTACAAAAAGTAATGGTACAATACTTGTATGTGACTTGATAGTGGTGGAACCATATCTGTGTCTTCTTTAGATTTGGTAGACTAGTGGCAATGACAACCTTGCCACAGGTGGCATGCCATTGTAGGCAAATTCCCTTCATGGCTGTGTACTCATCTGATACATTTCCTGAGCCCATAGTGGGTGTAAGGTGAGCTGTATTCTCACAGTCATCTGACCCTGTTGCCTCCAAGGACTCCACTTTCTGCAGATATTCCTGTTCGGCAAGGTGTCTCTGGTCATAATAGTCCAGTGCTTTCTTATTCATATGTCAGTCATGCCATCCTGCTTTTCTTTGGGTACATCATGTGGATGGTGTGTTTTGTCTGTCCAAGCTTTGTCATAGGGATTCTGCACATACACAGAGCTATGCACAGGATGATAGGACCTCGGAATATAGTGGAACCTACCATAAGCCGTAGCACCTAAAACCCCAACCCAACTAGCCTTAGCATCCCATTAGCATCAATGTACCAATGATTAGACAACCCAGAACATGGTATCTCTCTCTCAGGACTCGCAGTAGCAAGAACACTCTTACATCACTCACTCATGCTTCTCCACAACGGGCGTAAGAAGAGACACAGTATAGGTTAAAATGTTTATTTCAACATACGTGCTCTAAGATACAGTACACGTGTCAGTACTATCAGCATAATGCATAAGAATAATATAATCAGCATAGTTACAACTCCATAGAATACTAACGGGGAAAGCATTTCATAAAGCAGTGGTTATACGGCTAAATGACCTTACCACCCTCCCCGTTCTAGTAGCTAGTGTATTATAAAAATAGAAGACCTCTGGGCTTTGACTAGCGAACCCCCATACCTCAGTCTCTAGATGCAAAGACTACATCAGCAGATTATCACAGCTCTTCTCCCTGGAAAGGTTTTTCTCCAAGTCCCTCTCCAGAGGGAAAAACGCAATACTAAAAACCCACCAATTTCCCCATGGCAGCTGTACATAGTGTTATGTCTAGGTGAGAGGGACTGGCCATATCAGCAAGAACCAGGGACGTTGTTTTTCGACCTTGTAACTGTTGTTCAGCCTGAGCCCAAAGGAAACAGGAGAAAAGGTGAGAAACAGAAAATGCAGACAGTTGTAAAATAACTTGGCAGGAGCAGAGGGCGACAGAACAACGGCTAGGAGTAACGTGCGCAAAAGTCATCATGGCAGCCAGGCCCATGCCAACGTATCCAGGCAGGCCAGGAGGCCACAAACCACAAGACACCCTCCACTGGACAGTCCATCGGCCAGGACTAGGGACGAAGACAGAGTTCAAAACACCTGAGCAGAACGGAGGCGTCCACAGCGGAAGCAGTCCCAATGAAGGACAACGGAAGGGAAAAGGGAGTATAAAGAGTGTCAGCGATGCAATTCACGGGCAGTGAATGCCATGTCAATACAAAAATGTGGAAGTGCAGAAAAACGCTATACCGTCCAAGAGGACATCATTGGAATCGTCAGAAAACATAGACGCCATCCAGTCTAAAAGATCAAAGCTGCAGGAATGCTCCTCAGAGGATGGAGCATCAAAAAGCAATGCGGGACAGCTTGCGTGATATTCAATATAGCTTTGTTGTAGGAGAGTCCGAGCAGCCGCCCAGATATCCCATTGCGCCAAAATCCCCAGTGCAGCCGCACGGGTCATGCAGCCCGCAACGGAACAGTCCCGTTCATGGGCCTCTAAGGGACCCATCAACCGAACAAAATCTGGAACAGACAAAGACGTATTGGAGAGGCAATAATCCATGGTCCAGGTGAAAGGACAGCGGATGCAAGACATCACAGGTTGCACGCAAGTGAAACACGCAAAGCGAAAAGAAAGGGAATAGGACACACTCAATGTCGCCAACGGCAGGACCCCGAAGCCAGACAGGATGCGCTCACGGAGCAGCTGGAGGCGTCCGGGGTCGTGAAGGGCCCATTGGGGAGCAGCCATTGCGAAGGAAGCAGACCAACAGCAGTACACCAGCCGCCAGGGCAAGGATTAATGGAAAGCCACCAAAGACGCTGGAAAAAATCGAATGAATAAATGCCGGTATCACACCAAAAATAGTTTGGAAAGAGGACACAATGCCGGACCCCACCACCTTAAAAAAATGCACTAGACCTACAGTGTTAGATGCATAAAAAATACGGTGAATCAATTCACCGAAATGTTGTGGGAGGTTAGTGTTCAAAAGGGCCTGTATTTCACTGTGGGTACTTGCCACCTGGAGAATGAATGTCTCCCGGGCGGAAGTGAGCATAACCTCCTCGCTCAATAATAGCGCCTTTATTCTGCTCAGTTTATTGAAATCCGCCTCCATAGTAGGAATGGAAGGCCAAATAGAATTATCTATGATGCCGTGAGGGGGAGGAAAAAGCACATTCTTGCAGCAGACAACCCTGTGCGAAACTGTAACAACATAGGGTATGCCGGCCTGCATGCCACAGCAGTTTTCGTTATTCAAAAGCAAATAGCTAGCATTTGTAAGCAAAGTAAAGGTAGGAGAAATAGCAGGAGCAGGAATGCCCTTCAACACACAAGCAAGATTCGGCACAGAAATATTACAAGCTCCGTGCAATTTAATATGTTTACAAACAAGGGATTGACCCACAGTTGAATCGCATGACTCCCCCGTGAGGAAAACTTCTTTGCCGTCTCTAAGGCATTTATACATGAAATGGAGGGACCAAAGTTCATGCAGGAAGGCACTACCCAAAGGTTGAAAACGGCCCACAGGATAATGTTTCATGCATGAACTAAATTCAAACAAGGAAAAAGGTAAAGCGATAACCCCATGAACTAGCCACACTGCAGAATCCAATTCCGCCACAGAGAATGGTAAGGGCTCCACTTTCTCGATATGTAATAGAGTGTAAGCTGCATCTTTCATGGACATGAATTGCTGTTTGTCAGTTAAATTAAAAGGCCGAAATAATGCAGTGGTGTTCAGAAAGTGCCAAGGAACTTTACCCAACTTAAGTGTTTGCAAAGTCCACGCAAACTGCATAACGGAACGTAACTGATTTTGACCATGGTACAACACAGAAACATCATCTTGTACAATATCAACAACAGAGGACACAATATTCTCTAACGTGTAAATGCGGGAAGCCAGGGTATTAATACTATTATCAACAACAGCAAGCACCTTTTCCATATTAGCTTGGTCTATCTCCCGGAGACGGGAAGCAGCTTCCATTTGCGATAACTTCCAGAGGTCCCAATATAAAGTCGGACAGATCAATGTTGCCTGTTAGGAGGGATAAATGTTGTTTAACAGATTCCAGGGAAGAATGCTGTAACCACTGTTTACATAATTTACCTACAGAATATGTTGTGACAGTACGGGAGCCTGAAAACCTAGGATCGGGCCTATCCTGTTTGTAGCCAGGGACTGAGTCGTGAAAGCGCAGTTGGCACGCATTAGATGATATGGGCCACGCCAACCAGGGTGACTGAACAAGCGTAGAACCATTAAACGAATTGTTCTGCAACAAAGCTTGCAAAGTGGCTAGGGACATATTAAGGTGCACGCTAGTGTTTGTAGTGGAAGACAGGGAGGGAATGGAAGGTGCATTTAATTGTTTGGTAGTAGCCAAGCCCCAACACGTAGTCTGATAGATGGAAGCATTCAGAAACAGAATTTGGGGCGGGATAAGGCAAGCACGATGCAAAGCCTCGGTGCCTTGCACTTGCCATGGTCTTGAACCCCAGATCGATTTTAAATCTACAGTGTTCTTCCAGTACTCATAACCACCCACAGCTAAGGCACTCAAAAAGGAACCCGAATATAGCAATTTGGTGTGGGTCAACATGATTTTCTGAGTGGATGGGGCATTTAATTTAAAAAAATAAGAACCAGGGTTCGATCTATTAAAATCAGTGAAATATGTAAATTTATTTCTAAGAGTCTGGGAACTACCTGGTAAAGGGTTTGGACAATGTTCCCATTGGGTGTACGCTAAAGAATCTCGTAGTGCACTTGGTTTATGAACAAAATGGTTGCCCCAATGCTGGTAGCAATATAAATCGGCATAATTCGCAGAATTCATATATAAATCCTCAGAATTAAAGGAAGCATAATATTTTAAATCAGCAAACAATGCTTCAACGGCATGCACATCCCAATCGTCAGAATGAATATTACTTTTACTATATCACCCATCGAAACTCGAAGGACATTGGGTAGATTAATAATTTCTGTTGGTCCATGAATTTGAAAGTTTACTGCATCCCATACGATGCCATCAGCAACTGGAAAAGCTGAAATGTTCACTAATGTGTGATCACGCTTCATGATGTGAGATGAGGAATGTGGAGCCAAAGTTCCAGTAACACTGTTCACAGCAGAGCGTTCCGGTAGATAGTGACCATTGATGAGCAGAAAAAACACTGTGACAAAGCCAATGGACATGAACAAAAAAATGAGGAACATCACCAACCAGATGTATGTCCAGGGGGGAATCAAAAAATTGTCTCTGAACCATGATACAAAAATACTGAACTTGGACGGGACAATGGATGAAGTGGAATCCGAGTCAAAGGAATAACGTGTTGGGCCCAGCGGCGTTGTTGGTAAGTGTGCCACTGATTCGGTATCGGGATAGGTATACTCGTTCTCGTCGATGTAGGGGGAGACAGGGGGTTCGAGTATACTTTCAGGCAAATCAACCATCTCAATTGTAACATCAGTGACCGTTCGGGCAGGAGGGCCACGAACACAAGTCCGGTAAATGGCAGGACAAGAGACCGCTGGTGTAACACTATTCAGGATCGGCCAGATGTTGTAGCTTGACATTTTCCACTGAGATGTATCTGTTCTCCTTGCAACCGGGAAGCGGTGGTAAGATGACTGTACGTGTTCCCTTCAAGCCCAGGACTGGAACCGGTGCACGATAAGAGGGGCCGAATTCTTTCTTGTTCTCCACCTTCTCTCGAACCAGGTCACCAATCTTCGGAAGCCAACCGGCACCCGGAATCTGTGTGGAAATACAGATTTTATAATGGACGTAAGGTCCTCCATTTTATATTTTGCAGTCACCATTTTGTGGTAACCTTTCCTTAGTCTGTCTCCTCAGCACAAAATAATGTGCTCCTTTCAGCTACACAGAACAATGTGGATACGTCAAAAGACCCCAGAGCATATGTTTATTCTCTACTTGCTAGCACGCAAGTAGGGCAGGATGCATTTAACAAACGGTCAATGACTCAATTGTTTAACATTCCTATTCACTGATATCAAATGTATTACAGCTAGCAAACATAAACTGCTTATGTCTACAAATTATTGGTGATACAGGATGTGCGACCTTTTGTTCCATATCCAGATGATTAATCAAGTGAGCGCCTGACTCTGTAACCACAGGCGTGTCTATGTTTATATGTCTGGCACAAGTTATGTATAGTTCTGCTTTATTTCTGTTGACCACGGGATTACTGATGAGTGGTGGGAGTTAGTGAGTAATCCTTATATATATATGTGTTCTGCATGCCATGTATACATATTTCCAGAGGTACTGGTCCTGACTAGTACATGATACCATCCTGGGATTATTAATCATCCTTGGCAGCTGCTAATTTGTCACATCCATTCCCACCTACGCTTGTTCCAGCAGAAAGATATATAAGGCTGTCTATGACTGTGTAAGTTGTCCACTTCTCTCATAGCCACATGAAGCTGTGAGGTTGTGAACCCGCTTGAGCGAAATAAATCTTTTTATGTTACAGTTACCTCCGACTGCTGGTCTTCCTTGTTATAAACGTACCTGTGGGAGGTTGGAGAAGGACCACTTCCACAAATTGGCGACTCTGGTGGGACCTCTCCGTGGGATATCCAACGGCTCGCTGAGTCCGTGGTTGAGAGGTGCGACCGAGGACCGAAGGATCGTGGGGGCCCCTGCACTAACGAGACGGAGTTTCTCCGCAGCTGCCATCTGAAGTCCCGACTGGCCTCTTGACACAGGATTCCCCGGCAGAGGTCCACGAGCTGATCCCTTTTGAAACAGACGTGTTGTCCGAAGACCAACGGTCGGACGATTTGAGGACACCACAGATTGGTGAGATTGTTCTGTTGCATGTTTTGTTAATTAAGTTTGGTTACTTAAGTATTGTTGATTAGTTTGGTAAAAATAATAGTTATAACTACGAAGTACTAGGAACAATGAAGAAATGCATTTCTAAAACGTTCTGTTGTATAAAATCAGGTCACCGGTTGGACGAAAGTGTCCCCACTCCTGTTGAAGACAGTCCTGGTTGGATATTAATGATAAAAAAGGAGTGAATGTGAACTTATACAATAGAATATGGCATGAGTACACAAAAAAAGATAAGGAATTACAATTTCCTATTGATGGTACCTTTGATTTAGCTAAATTACAGTATTTACAACAATGTATGATGGAACGGAAGGTCCGACCTGCTATGTTTGAAGTATTTCAAACATGGGAGAAATCTGCTAGAACTCGGAATATGAAACAAAAACAAGATAGGGAACGAGAGAAAAGAAAAACAACCATGGCTAAAGTAGCAGAATATAATAATATAAAAATAAACGAAAACATTGAACAGCATGACAGAGAGTTTAGGATGAAAACAGAAAAATGTTTTGTTGCGATAGAAAAAAGAAAGTGCCCTCCTGTCGATGAAGTATTAGAGGATTTGTTAGACAAACCTCCCCCGTATAATACTGTCCAGATTCCTGCCCCGGGTCCAGCGGCTGGGGGTCAACCAGCTAATATTGTTGCCCAGACAATTCAGCAAATGCCCCCACCTGTTGTACAGGCTCAACAGGTAGTCAGTTCCGTTACGCAAGCCCAGCAGGTAGCCACTCCAGTTACTAATCTTCAGGGTGCACAGGGAGCAGTAGGTTACACCCCAACAGTACCGTCCGCTCCGGCACCAGTATCCTCCAGCACAACGCCCCCAATGTTCACGACACCATTTAGCACACAAAGTGATTCCCCTACAATAACTATGCGGAGACCGGACAACTGGATGGATTCCCCTTACTCTAGGTCACCAATTAGGGATAGACCAACACCAGACACATATGTCAGACATACCCGACTAGGTCTCGCAGAAAAAGATACTATCAAGAAAATGACCAAAAAGTGGATGGACCTAGGGGAAATAACTAAAAGAGAAGCCTAGGAAACGTTTGAAGGAATGCAGGAAATAAGAGTGACAAATTTTGTTATTAATAGTATGGTGACGCGACTGTTTGATCACTGTCACCTCTTACTAAAAGTCGGTAGCATTTCTTTTACGTCACCAGAATGGTTAAACAAATTATGGAGGGATAGTGATCACTCTACGTTGACGATCGCACAATGTAAAGGTGCGTTTAATGACTGTTATCAGTTCCAAAAGGAGCTAGATACTATCCTATGTGGTGCCACACAAAAACATATCCACCAACATTATGGCCCAGAAATTAGTGGTGATACTTCAGCTTACCCTATGAGAGAGGTACATCCAATTGCTGATCCAAGGCCAGGTGCACATCACCCACCTATCCCGCAATATGTTCATACTCCTTGGACTAGGACTGATTTATTAGCCATGAAAAAGGAGTTACCTGATCCTAGAAAGAATCCAAGGCTCTTTTATGAGCAACTTGAATCCGCCATTAATTTAACACCCATGATATTAAAGGATATTGATTTTCTGTTTGATTTCTTGGTACCTCAAGATATATGGCGTCCAGGTTAGGGATAATAACTGCGCAACTATTCACTGGCCAAACATAGTACGCTGATGATAATGGTAGACTAGCAGGAGGAGCCGTGCCACAATCTCTAAATAGCCTTACCACGGCATATTATAACACGTATGCAGGAAATATTGCCCAGAGAAAAGGTGGATTGGGATAAATTGACGGCATGCAGACAGAAGGAGGGAGAAGAAGTCACTGATTTTTTCACTAGAATAGAGGAGGTTTTTAAAGCATACAGTGGGCAAGATATACAGACTATACAAGGTAAGCGTATCTTTGCTAATCAGTTTGTCCATAATCTCTTACCTGACTTATCAGATAGTATAAAGACGTACGAAAGCACTTGGACAGCTAAAGATCCAGCTGAATTATTGACAATGGCCTGCTATTATGAGAATAAGAGAAATGCAGAAAAAGGAAAAAAGGATAAGCAAATGAAGGAGTTAAAAACAAAAGCATTGATGCAGCAAGCTTTTCCAGACAGAGGAAGGTCAAGAGGACGTATAAACTTTCAGAGGGGAGGTGGACGTAGTCGAGGGGTTGGTCGAGCTGCTTCAGCTCCGGCGCAACAGAGAGCAGGGTTAGGATACAATACATGTGCCTATTGCTATCAGGAGGGTCACTGGAAGAATGAGTGCCCTTCGTTACAGGGCCAGGGTCAGAGTATGAGAAATAATGCCAATACTTTCAGAGGGAACACAACTCCCCATGCAGACAGAGGAAGAGGTAGGGGACAACAGAGAAATTATAACGACGCCGAACAGACAAATCATTTTGACCAGAGGAATAATGCTTATTTTACACAAGATTATGCACAGGATGATGACAATCAGGATTGGATACCATAGGGATGTCCAGGAGAGGACAGGGAGCGAGTGCAGATACCAGTCGATTCTTCAGGGCCATACGTAACAATGATGGTTGAAGGAACAGAGAGAGTGTTCCTTCTAGATACTGATGCCACTAATACATCTATTTCTCACCGCCTGCTCCCCCATGCTCCTCTCTCGGGAAAATTAGATAAGTCGGTGGGATTTTCTAATGCTGTTGTGACCAGCCCCATTTCACGACCATTGGACTTCACCATAGGTCCTATAACAGGGAGTATGCAATTTGTATTAACAGAGAAATGTTCACTAAACTTACTGGGTCTAAAAGCATTAAAAATGATGCATGCTACTATATACTGTACTCCAGATGGCGTTTACCTGACTTGCAAGAAATCAGCACTATCTAAGCAATACCTTGTTTTAGACAAGAATCACATACCACCTGAACTCCAGGATATTGATCCAAAATTATGGGCACATGGACCAAACGATGTAGGAAAAATGGATATTGAGCCAGTACATATTAAAGTAAAACAAAATGTTAAATTGCCTCGCATTTCCCAATACAAAATGTCAAAAGAAGGAGAGGAAGGTCTGAAATTAGTAATATCAGACTTATTGCAATGCCAGATAATACAAGAAGTCACAAGCAGCCTATGTAATAGTCCCATTTTACCTGTAATTAAACGAGATGATGGAACAGGGTTGGTTAAATATAGGATGATTGTTGATTTAAGAGCCATTAATAAAATAGTGGAACCACAATATCCTGTTGTACCCGACATTACTGCAATGTTTTCGTCTGTACCACCTTCAGCCCAGTGGTTCACTGTAATTGATCTCAAAAATGCCTTCTTTAGTATCCCCATACACCCAGATAGTCAATATTTGTTCAGTTTTAGTTTTTCAAGGAAGATCGTATCAATTCTGTCGAGCTCCACAGGGGTATACAGAAAGCCCTAGCATTTATAGCCAGGCATTAAAAAGACAACTGGATAACTGTATTATGCCACCAGGTACGGTATTACTACAATATGTTGATGATTTATTAATCACTGCTCAAACGAAAGATATCTGTAAGCAGGCTACACATGATGTTTTAGCATTTCTTGCTTCGCATGGACATAAGGTTTCGCCAGCTAAACTACAGTATTGTCAACAAGAGGTAACCTATTTAGGTCACCTCTTGTCGAAAGGGGGGAGGAGGCTATCTCCTGCCAGAATACAATCTATTCAGAACATTACCAGACCTAGAACTCAAAAAGATGTTCGTGCATTTCTTGGAATGGTCTCTTTTTGTAGACAATGGGTACCAAATTTTTCTTACCTGGCCAAACCGTTATTGTCCTTAACTCACATAGATGTGGAAGATCCCGTCCCTCGGGAGAAAGAACATCATGATAGCTTCATGGCTTTAAAGACTGCTTTATGCAACGCACCTGCTTTAGGCACGCCAGATTACACTAAAAGCTTTGCATTGTTCGTACATGAAAGAGAAGGGTGCGCAATGGCTGTACTAACACAGAAAAATGGAGAGAAGAATAGACCATGTGCCTATTTTTCTTCAACATTGGATCCGGTAGCAAGAGGCCTACCGAACTGCCTAAAAAATATTGCTGCGGCGGCTGCTGCAGTAAAACAGGCAGACTCTATTGTACTAGGCCATCCCGTTATGGTTTATGTCCCTCATTCAGTGGACATACTATTAAACAAAACCAAGACGCAGCATTTAACTAATGCTAGATTGACTCATTATGAACTAATATTAATGGCTACTAATGTGACCTTGCAGCGGTGCAACACTATAAACCCAGCTACTCTGATGCCTCTCCCTTCGGAGCAGGATGAAGTACAACATGATTGCGTGATTGTCACTGAAACTGAAACGAAAGGTCGAGTAGATCTGGTAGATGTACCTATGTCAAAGGTCGATGGAACATTATTTGTGGATGGCTCTTGTCTAAAGAGACCAGATGGAACCACCTCTGCAGCTTATGCAATAACAACCAATAAAACAGTTGTTGAAACATGCAAAATACAACAGACGTCCGCTCAGGCTGCCGAGTTAATTGCCCTAACTAGAGCATGTGAGCTTTCAGAGAAGTTAGTGGTAAACATCTACACCGATAGCCAGTACGCCTGGGGGTGGCCCATAACTTCGGACGATTATGGGCCGAGAGAGGGTATATTACATCTGGAGGTGCTAAAATACAGCACGGCTCCTTGATTACAAGATTATTAAATGCTCTTGCATTACCAACTAAGTTGGCCATCATGAAGTGTAGTGCACACAAGAAAATCACAGACCATGTAGGCCAGGGAAATGCCTTTGCCGATGAAACAGCAAGGCATACTGCATTAAATGAGTACACACTAACATATGTAGTGTCGAGTGGAGATGAGGAGAAGAAAGAAATTGATCCTTACACACAGATAAAGGAAATTCAAGCATTTGCAAGTGAAGAAGAAAGAAAGCAATGGGTAAAGGAAGGTTATTATTTTGACACACATCTTGGGGCTTGGATGAATACACTTGGACAAAAATGGGTCTTGCCTGATAGTTTTCTCTTGCCCATACTTCAGATGGTCCATGGTCCTGCACACTTGGGAGCTGATGGGATGACAAATACTATTGAGAAAATATGGGAGAACAAAAATATAAGAAAGACAGCTGTAAAACTTTCTAAAAATTGTATGATCTGTGCCCTTCATAATGTGGGAAAAGGGATACAAGTACCACCTGGTCATTTCAGATTGCCAGAATACCCATTTGAATGTCTTCAGATGGATTTCATTGAAATGCCCCCTGCCAATGGAAAAAGATATGTTTTAGTTGTCATATGCAGTTTTAGCAATTGGGTGGAAGCATTCCCTTTGAAAGATAATACCGCATTAAGTACAGCGAAAATGCTGCTGAAAGAGTATTTCCCTCGCTACGGCCTGCCCAAACGTTTGTGGAGTGATAACGGGGTACATTTTTCGAATAAAATAATGGATTTAGTATGTCAAGGATTGGGGCTAAAACAAAAATTCCATTCAATTTATCATGCGAAATCGGCAGGGCTTGTAGAGCGCTGCAATGCTACATTAAAAAATAAACTGCAAAAAATATGTGCATCAAGTACTCTCAGCTGGGTAGATGCTTTGCCAATAGCCTTGTTTTCCATGAGAACAACTGTTACATCCAAAAACAGACTGTCCCCATATGAGCTTGTCATGGGGAGACCCGCAAATGTATATGGGTTTGCCTCTCCATCAAAGTTGCAAGAATTGACACATTCTGCTTTATTGGATTATTGTAAAGAATTAACTACTGCTTTGTCTACCGTTCGCCAACAGGTCAGAGACACTTGGTCCCCGCCTTTGGAAGGAGAAGTACATGACATCCGACCCGGGGACTGGGTCCTGACCAAGAACTTTGTAAGGAAAAACAGTCTACAGCCCAGATGGAAGGAACCATCTCAAGTTTTGTTAGTCACACAAACAGCAGTGCGATGTGATGGACACAAAAACTGGATTCATTTATCGAATGTGAAGAGAGCACCACCATTCTGGCCAAAATCGCCCCCGGAAGAGGACCGTTCTAACCGAAGGACTGGTGACTGCACTCCTACAAACATCGATGATCAACAAACTGTATCGGGATATAATCTACGCCCAAGGAAACTGAAGAGTGCTTAGGACGGAGCAAGCACCAACTGCCACGCACTGAATAGTGCCAACTTTAAAGGACTAACTTGTGCAGTGAGGTTAGTAAAATAAGGACACTGCTGACTTTTCATTGGATGATTGTTCCTCCAAAGGATCTGAAAGGAGAATAGTGGAATACCTCCCAAGCCCAAAGACCCATAGAAGGAGAGGGCGTGAGGTCGAATTTTGTCAACTTGTACGAATACAGAGCCTGTAACAGTGAGGCCTATAACGAACACTGTTGAACTGCCACATATGTGAGATTGTCGATATCCTTAAACATTATTACTAACAGTATTGCTATTTGGAAAACAAAACACATTTTTGCTAGACATGGAGGATACATATTCCACCCTTAAAATGACCAGAAAGAGACGTTGCCACTCCAAACTATGCATATTATGTGTGTTATTTTGTGTAATGTCTTTGGTAATCGGCATACTATATCTTCTAGAGCTCTATCATCCTGTAGCAAAAACAACTCCGCTTCCCTCTGACATTGTCCCCTCAGTTACGGTAGCACCCGAGGACATGGATCACAGGGAGGAAATGCGTCATAATTCTTTTCTTACCCTACTTCATCAGACTCATCAAGTAATTGATAAAAATAATTGTTGGATATGCATGCAATTTCCGGCATATGTAGACGAAGGACTACCCCTCCTCCAAGTGCCCCTGCCGTTTGAAGCATCCTGTTATGCATTACATACCGTGATGTTGAAGGTTGAGCTAATAGGGGTCCTTAAAAACTTGGTCACCTCCCGTTCTACCACCAGAACATCAACTGTATCACTATACAACCGTTATCAAGATGACATCCTCCAGGCAGGAAATTGCACTGAAGTTGTCTTACCTAATGCAACGTTCCCCTTTTCTAATATATTCACCCCACTATTTTTGGTAAACAATGAAAGTACACCTCCGCTTCATAGAGACGCCAGAGAAATACCCTTTTTGAAAATGAGGCAGCATAGTGTACTTGGGAGTATATGTATCAGAAGTAATGGTACTTCCGACATGGGGAATAGTACCAATTGCAATATGACATTTGAGATGGCTGCTCAGGAAATGACAGTTCCACTTTATATCGGTGACTCAGTTTATTTCATTTGTGGTTCTAGGGCCTATACTTGGCTACCAGTGAATTGGGGTGGCTGTTGTCATCTAGGTCTTGTGACACCAGCGATGTCTATCAAAAGTACAAAGGAGGTAAATAGAGCCTCCAAAACACTAAGGGGTAAAAGGAGTGTTGATCAAGGAGATACAGTATCTGAGATAGCTGGTGATGTGCTGAAGGCCTTTGTTCCTTGGTATGGCCCTGCCATAAATTCCAGAAATATTCGCAGGTTATCCCGTTTATTGGAAGCAACTGTAGAGGAGACAGCAGGGATTATTGAGAACATCACAGTGGAGCTCAAGGCTGTCAGATTGGTTTCCCTTCAGAACCGGATGGTTCTAGATATGATGTTGGCAGAACGGGGTGGAGTCTGTAGGGTGATCGGGGTGTCCTGCTGCGTGTATATACCTGACTCCTCCACATCAGTTAGGGAAGCTGTCAAAAGACTATATGATATAGGGGCCCAGGCCCATAGTGATGTTGGCTCTTGGGATCCGGCGGGTTCTTTTTGGGACACTCTATCGGCATGGGGATGGAAGATAGGAATGTTCCTAGTGACCATATTCCTCGTAGTAATTGGGTGCTGTGTTTTCATTAATTGCCTACTCATATGTTGCCAGTGTTTGGGGCGACTGCTGAAACCACCCCCAGTCCCTCCAGTGACACTGACTAATGCTCTTATAATGAGGGATATTGTGACTCAACAATTGATGGATATTGATATTTCGGATAACGCCACCTCCATCCCAAATGCAGTAGATTATGTTAATGAACGCCATGAGGCCCACTATAGTAACAGTCGGCCAATATATGAACACATACATTAGAAATTGATAACAATGTTTGACCTTGCGTCCAAAGGGTCGATTGTGGAAATACAGATTTTATAATGGACGTAAGGTCCTCCATTTTATATTTTGCAGTCACCATTTTGTGGTAACCTTTCCTTAGTCTGTCTCCTCAGCACAAAATAATGTGCTCCTTTCAGCTACACAGAACAATGTGGATACGTCAAAAGACCCCAGAGCATATGTTTATTCTCTACTTGCTAGCACGCAAGTAGGGCAGGATGCATTTAACAAACGGTCAATGACTCAATTGTTTAACATTCCTATTCACTGATATCAAATGTATTACAGCTAGCAAACATAAACTGCTTATGTCTACAAATTATTGTTGATACAGGACGTGCGACCTTTTGTTCCATATCCAGATGATTAATCAAGTGAGCGCCTGACTCTGTAACCACAGGCGTGTCTATGTTTATATGTCTGGCACAAGTTATGTATAGTTCTGCTTTATTTCTGTTGACCACGGGATTACTGATGAGTGGTGGGAGTTAGTGAGTAATCCTTATATATATGTGTTCTGCATGCCATGTATACATATTTCCAGAGGTACTGGTCCTGACTAGTACATGATACCATCCTGGGATTATTAATCATCCTTGGCAGCTGCTAATTTGTCACATCCATTCCCACCTACGCTTGTTCCAGCAGAAAGATATATAAGGCTGTCTATGACTGTGTAAGTTGTCCACTTCTCTCATAGCCACATGGAGCTGTGAGGTTGTGTACCCGCTTGAGCGAAATAAATCTTTTTATGTTACAGTTACCTCCGACTGCTGGTCTTCCTTGTTATAAACGTACCTGTGGGAGGTTGGAGAAGGACCACTTCCACAAATTGGCGACTCTGGTGGGACCTCTCCGTGGGATATCCAACGGCTCGCTGAGTCCGTGGTTGAGAGGTGCGACCGAGGACCGAAGGATCGTGGGGGCCCCTGCACTAACGAGACGGAGTTTCTCCGCAGCTGCCATCTGAAGTCCCGACTGGCCTCTTGACACAGGATTCCCCGGCAGAGGTCCACGAGCTGATCCCTTTTGAAACAGACGTGTTGTCCGAAGACCAACGGTCGGACGATTTGAGGACACCACAGATTGGTGAGATTGTTCTGTTGCATGTTTTGTTAATTAAGTTTGGTTACTTATGTATTGTTGATCAGTTTGGTAAAAATAATAGTTATAACTACGAAGTACTAGGAACAATGAAGAAATGCATTTCTAAAACGTTCTGTTGTATAAAATCAGGTCACCGGTTGGACGAAAGTGTCCCCACTCCTGTTGAAGACAGTCCTGGTTGGATATTAATGATAAAAAAGGAGTGAATGTGAACTTATACAATAGAATATGGCATGAGTACACAAAAAAAGATAAGGAATTACAATTTCCTATTGATGGTACCTTTGATTTAGCTAAATTACAGTATTTACAACAATGTATGATGGAACGGAAGGTCCGACCTGCTATGTTTGAAGTATTTCAAACATGGGAGAAATCTGCCAGAACTCGGAATATGAAACAAAAACAAGATAGGGAACGAGAGAAAAGAAAAACAACCATGGCTAAAGTAGCAGAATATAATAATATAAAAATAAACGAAAACATTGAACAGCATGACAGAGAGTTTAGGATGAAAACAGAAAAATGTTTTGTTGCGATAGAAAAAAGAAAGTGCCCTCCTGTCGATGAAGTATTAGAAGATTTGTTGGACAAACCTCCCCCGTATAATACTGTCCAGATTCCTGCCCCGGGTCCAGCGGCTGGGGGTCAACCAGCTAATATTGTTGCCCAGACAATTCAGCAAGTGCCCCCACCTGTTGTACAGGCTCAACAGGTAGTCAGTTCCGTTACGCAAGCCCAGCAGGTAGCCACTCCAGTTACTAATCTTCAGGGTGCACAGGGAGCGGTAGGTTACACCCCAACAGTACCGTCCGCTCCGGCACCAGTATCCTCCAGCACAACGCCCCCAATGTTCACGACACCATTTAGCACACAAAGTGATTCCCCTACAATAACTATGCGGAGACCGGACAACTGGATGGATTCCCCTTACTCTAGGTCACCAATTAGGGATAGACCAACACCAGACACATATGTCAGACATACCCGACTAGGTCTCGCAGAAAAAGATACTATCAAGAAAATGACCAAAAAGTGGATGGACCTAGGGGAAATAACTAAAAGAGAAGCCTGGGAAATGTTTGAAGGAATGCAGGAAATAAGAGTGACAAATTTTGTTATTAATAGTATGGTGACGCGACTGTTTGATCACTGTCACCTCTTACTAGAAGTCGGTAGCATTTCTTTTACGTCACCAGAATGGTTAAACAAATTATGGAGGGATAGTGATCACTCTACGTTGACGATCGCACAATGTAAAGGTGCGTTTAATGACTGTTATCAGTTCCAAAAAGAGCTAGATACTATCCTATGTGGTGCCACACAAAAACATATCCACCAACATTATGGCCCAGAAATTAGTGGTGATACTTCAGCTTACCCTATGAGAGAGGTACATCCAATTGCTGATCCCAGGCCAGGTGCACCTCACCCACCTATCCCGCAATATGTTCATACTCCTTGGACTAGGGCTGATTTATTAGCCATGAAAAAGGAGTTACCTGATCCTAGAAAGAATCCAAGGATCTTTTATGAGCAACTTGAATCCGCCATTAATTTAACACCCATGATATTAAAGGACATTGATTTTCTGTTTGACTTTTTGGTACCCCAAGATATATGGCGTCCAGGTTAGGGATAATAACTGCGCAACTATTCACTGGCCAAACATAGTACGCTGATGATAATGGTAGACAAGCAGGAGGAGCTGTGCCACCAACTCTAAATAGCCTTACCAGGGCATATTATAACACGGATGCAGGAAATATTGCCCAGAGAAAAGGTGGATTGGGATAAATTGACAGCATGCCGACAAAAGGAGGGAGAAGAGGTCACTGATTTTTTCACTAGATTAGAGGAGGTTTTTAAAGCATACAGTGGGCAAGATATACAGACTATACAAGGTAAGCGTATCTTTGCTAATCAGTTTGTCCATAATCTCTTACCTGACTTATCAGATAGTATAAAGACGTATGAAAGTACTTGGACAGCTAAAGATCCAGCTGAATTATTGACAATGGCCTGCTATTATGAGAATAAGAGAAATGCAGAAAAAGGAAAAAAGGATAAGCAAATGAAGGAGTTAAAAACAAAAGCATTGATGCAGCAAGCTTTTCCAGACAGAGGAAGGTCAAGAGGACGTACAAACTTTCAGAGGGGAGGTGGACGTAGTCGAGGGGTTGGTCGAGCTGCTTCAGCTCCGGCGCAACAGAGAGCAGGGTTAGGATACAATACATGTGCCTATTGCTATCAGGTGGGTCACTGCAAGAATGAGTGCCCTTCGTTACAGGGCCAGGGTCAGAGTATGAGAAATAATGCCAATACTTTCAGAGGGAACACAACTCCCCATGCTGACAGAGGAAGAGGTAGGGGACAACAGAGAAATTATAACGACGCCGAACAGACAAATCATTTTGACCAGAGGAATAATGCTTATTTTACACAAGATTATGCACAGGATGATGACAATCAGGATTGGATGCCATAGGGATGCCCAGGAGAGGACAGGGAGCGAGTGCAGATACCAGTCGATTCTTCAGGGCCATACGTAACAATGATGGTTGAAGGAACAGAGAGAGTGTTCCTTCTAGATACTGGTGCCACTAATACATCTATTTCTCACCGCCTGCTCCCCCATGCTCCTCTCTCGGGAAAATTAGATAAGTCGGTGGGATTTTCTAATGCTGTTGTGACCAGCCCCATTTCACGACCATTGGACTTCACCATAGGTCCTATAACAGGGAGTATGCAATTTGTATTAACAGAGAAATGTTCACTAAACTTACTGGGTCTAAAAGCATTAAAAATGATGCATGCTACTATATACTGTACTCCAGATGGCGTTTACCTGACTTGCAAGAAATCAGCACTATCTAAGCAATACCTTGTTTTAGACAAGAATCACATACCACCTGAACTCCAGGATATTGATCCAAAATTATGGGCACATGGACCAAACGATGTAGGAAAAATGGATATTGAGCCAGTACATATTAAAGTAAAACAAAATGTTAAATTGCCTCGCATTTCCCAATACAAAATGTCAAAAGAAGGAGAGGAAGGTCTGAAATTAGTAATATCAGACTTATTGCAACGCCAGATAATACAAGAAGTCACAAGCAGCCTATGTAATAGTCCCATTTTACCTGTAATTAAACGAGATGATGGAACAGGGCTGGTCAAATATAGGATGATTGTTGATTTAAGAGCCATTAATAAAATAGTGGAACCACAATATCCTGTTGTACCCGACATTACTGCAATGTTTTCGTCTGTACCACCTTCAGCCCAGTGGTTCACTGTAATTGATCTCAAAAATGCCTTCTTTAGTATCCCCATACACCCAGATAGTCAATATTTGTTCAGTTTTAGTTTTTCAAGGAAGATCGTATCAATTCTGTCGAGCTCCACAGGGGTATACAGAAAGCCCTAGCATTTATAGCCAGGCATTAAAAAGACAACTGGATAACTGTATTATGCCACCAGGTACGGTATTACTACAATATGTTGATGATTTATTAATCACTGCTCAAACGAAAGATATCTGTAAGCAGGCTACACATGATGTTTTAGCATTTCTTGCTTCGCATGGACATAAGGTTTCGCCAGCTAAACTACAGTATTGTCAACAAGAGGTAACCTATTTAGGTCACCTCTTGTTGAAAGGGGGGAGGAGGCTATCTCCTGCCAGAATACAATCTATTCAGAACATTACCAGACCTAGAACTCAAAAAGATGTTCGTGCATTTCTTGGAATGGTCTCTTTTTGTAGACAATGGGTACCACATTTTTCTTACCTGGCCAAACCGTTATTGTCCTTAACTCACATAGATGTGGAAGATCCCGTCCCTCGGGAGAAAGAACATCACAATAGCTTCATGGCTTTAAAGACTGCTTTATGCAACGCACCTGCTTTAGGCACGCCAGATTACACTAAAAGCTTTGCATTGTTCGTACATGAAAGAGAAGGGTGCGCAATGGCTGTACTAACACAGAAAAATGGAGAGAAGAATAGACCATGTGCCTATTTTTCTTCAACATTGGATCCGGTAGCAAGAGGCCTACCGAACTGCCTAAAAAATATTGCTGCGGCGGCTGCTGCAGTAAAACAGGCAGACTCTATTGTACTAGGACATCCCGTTATGGTTTATGTCCCTCATTCAGTGGACATACTATTAAACAAAACCAAGACGCAGCATTTAACTAATGCTAGATTGACTCATTATGAACTAATATTAATGGCTACTAATGTGACCTTGCAGCGGTGCAACACTATAAACCCAGCTACTCTGATGCCTCTCCCTTCGGAGCAGGATGAAGTACAACATGATTGCGTGATTGTCACTGAAACTGAAACGAAAGGTCGAGTAGATCTGGTAGATGTACCTATGTCAAAGGTCGATGGAACATTATTTGTGGATGGCTCTTGTTTAAAGAGACCAGATGGAACCACCTCGGCAGCTTATGCAATAACAACCAATAAAACAGTTGTTGAAACATGCAAAATACAACAGACGTCCGCTCAGGCTGCCGAGTTAATTGCCCTAACAAGAGCATGTGAGCTTTCAGAGAAGTTAGTGGTAAACATCTACACCGATAGCCAGTACGCCTGGGGGGTGGCCCATAACTTCGGACGATTATGGGCCGAGAGAGGATATATTACATCTGGAGGTGCTAAAATACAGCACGGCTCCTTGATTACAAGATTATTAAATGCTCTTGCATTACCAACTAAGTTGGCCATCATGAAGTGTAGTGCACACAAGAAAATCACAGACCATGTAGGCCAGGGAAATGCCTTTGCCGATGAAACAGCAAGGCATACTGCATTAAATGAGTACACACTAACATATGTAGTGTCGAGTGGAGATGAGGAGAAGAAAGAAATTGATCCTTACACACAGATAAAGGAAATTCAAGCATTTGCAAGTGAAGAAGAAAGAAAGCAATGGGTAAAGGAAGGTTATTATTTTGACACACATCTTGGGGCTTGGATGAATACACTTGGACAAAAATGGGTCCTGTCTGATAGTTTTCTCTTGCCCATACTTCAGATGGTCCATGGTCCTGCACACTTGGGAGCTGATGGGATGACAAATACTATTGAGAAAATATGGGAGAACAAAAATATAAGAAAGACAGCTGTAAAACTTTCTAAAAATTGTATGATCTGTGCCCTTCATAATGTGGGAAAAGGGATACAAGTACCACCTGGTCATTTCAGATTGCCAGAATACCCATTTGAATGTCTTCAGATGGATTTCATTGAAATGCCCCCTGCCAATGGAAAAAGATATGTTTTAGTTGTCATATGCAGTTTTAGCAATTGGGTGGAAGCATTCCCTTTGAAAGATAATACCGCATTAAGTACAGCGAAAATGCTGCTGAAAGAGTATTTCCCTCGCTACGGCCTGCCCAAACGTTTGTGGAGTGATAACGGGGTACATTTTTCGAATAAAATAATGGATCTAGTATGTCAAGGATTGGGGCTAAAACAGAAATTCCATTCAATTTATCATGCGAAATCAGCAGGGCTTGTAGAGCGCTGCAATGCTACATTAAAAAATAAACTGCAAAAAATATGTGCATCAAGTACTCTCAGCTGGGTAGATGCTTTGCCAATAGCCTTGTTTTCTATGAGAACAACTGTTACATCCAAAAACAGACTCTCCCCATATGAGCTTGTCATGGGGAGAACCGCAAATGTATATGGGTTTGCCTCTCCCTCAAAGTTGCAAGAATTGACACATTCTGCTTTATTGGATTATTGTAAAGAATTAACTACTGCTCTGTCTACCATTCGCCAACAGGTCAGAGACACTTGGTCCCCGCCTTTGGAAGGAGAAGTACATGACATCCGACCTGGGGACTGGGTCCTGACCAAGAACTTTGAAAGGAAAAACAGCCTACAACCCAGATGGAAGGAGCCATCTCAAGTTTTGTTAGTCACACAAACAGCAGTGCGATGTGATGGACACAAAAACTGGATTCATTTATCGAATGTGAAGAGAGCACCACCATTCTGGCCAAAATCGCCCCCGGAAGAGGACCGTTCTAACCGAAGGACTGGTGACTGCACTCCTACAAACATCGATGATCAACAAACTGTATCGGGATATAATCTACGTCCAAGGAAACTGAAGAGTGCTTAGGACGGAGCAAGCACCAACTGCCACGCACTGAATAGTGCCAACTTTAAAGGACTAACTTGTGCAGTGAGGTTAGTAAAATAAGGACACTGCTGACTTTTCATTGGATGATTGTTCCTCCAAAGGATCTGAAAGGAGAATAGTGGAATACCTCCCAAGCCCAAAGACCCATAGAAGGAGAGGGCGTGAGGTCGAATTTTGTCAACTTGTACGAATACAGAGCCTGTAACAGTGAGGCCTATAACGAACACTGTTGAACTGCCACATATGTGAGATTGTCGATATCCTTAAACATTATTACTAACAGTATTGCTATTTGGAAAACAAAACACATTTTTGCTAGACATGGAGGATACATATTCCACCCTTAAAATGACCAAAAAGAGACGTTGCCACTCCAAACTAAGCATATTATGTGTGTTGTTTGTGTAATGTCTTTGGTAATCGGCATACTATATCTTCTAGAGCTCTATCATCCTGTAGCAAAAACAACTCCGCTTCCCTCTGACATTGTCCCCTCAGTTACGGTAGCACCCGAGGACATGGATCACAGGGAGGAAATGCGTCATAATTCTTTTCTTACCCTACTTCATCAGACTCATCAAGTAATTGATAAAAATAATTGTTGGATATGCATGCAATTTCCGGCATATGTAGACGAAGGACTACCCCTCCTCCAAGTGCCCCTGCCGTTTGAAGCATCCTGTTATGCGTTACATACCGTGATGTTGAAGGTTGAGCTAATAGGGGTCCTTAAAAACTTGGTCACCTCCCGTTCTACCACCAGAACATCAACTGTATCACTATACAACCGTTATCAAGATGACATCCTCCAGGCAGGAAATTGCACTGAAGTTGTCTTACCTAATGCAACGTTCCCCTTTTCTAATATATTCACCCCACTATTTTTGGTAAACAATGAAAGTACACCTCCGCTTCATAGAGACGCCAGAGAAATACCCTTTTTGAAAATGAGGCAGCATAGTGTACTTGGGAGTATATGTATCAGAAGTAATGGTACTTCCGACATGGGGAATAGTACCAATTGCAATATGACATTTGAGATGGCTGCTCAGGAAATGACAGTTCCACTTTATATCGGTGACTCAGTTTATTTCATTTGTGGTTCTAGGGCCTATACTTGGCTACCAGCGAATTGGGGTGGCTGTTGTCATCTAGGTCTTGTGACACCAGCGATGTCTATCAAAAGTACAGAGGAGGTAAATAGAGCCTCCAAAACACTAAGGGGTAAAAGGAGTGTTGATCAAGGAGATACAGTATCTGAGATAGCTGGTGATGTGCTGAAGGCCTTTGTTCCTTGGTATGGCCCTGCCATAAATTCCAGAAATATTCGCAGGTTATCCCGTTTATTGGAAGCAACTGTAGAGGAGACAGCAGGGATTATTGAGAACATCACAGTGGAGCTCAAGGCTGTCAGATTGGTTTCCCTTCAGAACCGGATGGTTCTAGATATGATGTTGGCAGAACGGGGTGGAGTCTGTAGGGTGATCGGGGTGTCCTGCTGCGTGTATATACCTGACTCCTCCACATCAGTTAGGGAAGCTGTCAAAAGACTATATGATATAGGGGCCCAGGCCCATAGTGATGTTGGCTCTTGGGATCCGGCGGGTTCTTTTTGGGACACTCTATCGGCATGGGGATGGAAGATAGGAATGTTCCTAGTGACCATATTCCTCGTAGTAATTGGGTGCTGTGTTTTCATTAATTGCCTACCCATATGTTGCCAGTGTTTGGGGCGACTGCTGAAACCACCCCCAGTCCCTCCAGTGACACTGACTAATGCTCTTATAATGAGGGATATTGTGACTCAACAATTGATGGATATTGATATTTCGGATAACGCCACCTCCATCCCAAATGCAGTAGATTATGTTAATGAACGCCATGAGGCCCACTATAGTAACAGTCGGCCAATATATGAACACATACATTAGAAATTGATAACAATGTTTGACCTTGCGTCCAAAGGGTCGATTGTGGAAATACAGATTTTATAATGGACGTAAGGTCCTCCATTTTATATTTTGCAGTCACCATTTTGTGGTAACCTTTCCTTAGTCTGTCTCCTCAGCACAAAATAATGTGCTCCTTTCAGCTACACAGAACAATGTGGATACGTCAAAAGACCCCACAGCATATGTTTATTCTCTACTTGCTAGCACGCAAGTAGGGCAGGATGCATTTAACAAAAGGTCAATGACTCAATTGTTTAACATTCCTATTCACTGATATCAAATGTATTACAGCTAGCAAACATAAACTGCTTATGTCTACAAGTTATTGTTGATACAGGATGTGCGACCTTTTGTTCCATATCCAGATGATTAATCAAGTGAGCGCCTGACTCTGTAACCACAGGCGTGTCTATGTTTATATGTCTGGCACAAGTTATGTATAGTTCTGCTTTATTTCTGTTGACCACGGGATTACTGATGAGTGGTGGGAGTTAGTGAGTAATCCTTATATATATGTGTTCTGCATGCCATGTATACATATTTCCAGAGGTACTGGTCCTGACTAGTACATGATACCATCCTGGGATTATTAATCATCCTTGGCAGCTGCTAATTTGTCACATCCATTCCCACCTACGCTTGTTCCAGCAGAAAGATATATAAGGCTGTCTATGACTGTGTAAGTTGTCCACTTCTCTCATAGCCACATGAAGCTGTGAGGTTGTGTACCCGCTTGAGCGAAATAAATCTTTTTATGTTACAGTTACCTCCGACTGCTGGTCTTCCTTGTTATAAACGTACCTGTGGGAGGTTGGAGAAGGACCACTTCCACATCTGCAATGCAGAGTCTGTGGCTGAAGGTAAATGTGCGATGGCAAGTTGATCTCGGGCTTCTTGTAAGTCCTGTAACATAGTAGAATGGTTATCTATATCAAAGATGGCGGATTGCGCCGCCATGTCTAGACCATCAAGGTCAGGCACAAACATTCGTATGCCAAAGAGCATTTCGTATGGGGTCCGCCCACCCAGAGATCTTCTAGGGAGATTATTAAGTGTACGTTGTACGGTATACAAGTGGGCCAGCCAGTTCCTGCCAGTACCTAAGACTCTAGCTGTCAAGGATTGCTTTAAATCACGGTTCATTCGCTCCACAATTGAATTACCCTCAGGTCTGTATGGAGACGAAAACTTCAGCCGTACCCCCAGTGAACCCATTGCTTCCTTGTACGCCTTAGAGGCAAACGCTGGACCTTGGTCAGAATGGAAGGTGCCGCAAGCGAAGATTCCCACAAAGATACGCAAATCCCTGATGACATTTCGAGCGTCAGCACTCCATTGTGGCCAGACCCAGATGAAACGTGTGCACGAGTCCACTACAACTAAGATATATTTATAGGCAGTGTCTGAAGAAAATGGACCGCAGTGATCCAAGTAAACACACCCAAAGGGTCTGTTAGAAATGTAGAGCGAGGTCTGTGGTGGTCGTGTAACCGTAGAAGGCTTAATCTGTTGACACACGTCACAAGAAAGCACATAAGTACGGGTGTCTTTATATAAACCACGCCACCAGTACCGCTGCTGCAAGATGGAAACGGTCGCAGACACTCCAGCATGAGCCGAAGCCATGCCTTCGTGTGCTGCCGTTATCAAGGAAAGTCTGCGGTCCGCGTTGGGGATCAGCCGATCACCAACGTCGGGTATTGTTACATAGGGAGCCTGTTCGGGACCTAACTGATAAGAATATTTGGAAGGAAAACCACTAGGGTAATTAGCACCTTCCTGTGTTGCAGCAATAGCTGCCAAAATATCAGTATCAATTTTAGACATGGATCTAGTAACTGCTGCTACTGAACACGTGACTACTGCTTATTTGGCCGCTTCGTAGGCCAAACCGTTACCAACTGCGTGTGCGCCCACCCGCTGATGGCCAAGGGTGTGAACCACCTGTGTGAGTGGCAGACCTTGTCTTAATTCTGCCACCCGAACCCAAAGCATTTTATGCTTAATTGTGCTACCTTTAGCGTCTCTATAGTCATTTTGCGACCAAAAGAACAGATTGTCATTGTATGATTGAACACAGTAATAAGAATCGCATACAATTAGAGTGGTCACATCCGGAGTAGCGAACTCAAGCGCTAGCACCAATGCGCGCAGCTCGGCCAATTGTGCAGTACTGTCCCCGAGTGCCTGAGTGTGCACTACAGTGGATTTGAACTCTCCGTTCACGAAGGTACCTGCAACAATAGCACATGCGGCTGAATAAGCATGCTTGGACCCCGTGGCCGGTTGTGCCGAACCATCGGTGTAGATCACACAGTCGTAATCCTCAAGCGGGAGCAATGACAGAGGAGGAGGATGAACAAATTTATACTGCAAAAACTCCTGAGTCTGTAGAGATGAATCAAAGATGAAAGTGACATCCGGAGACGTCAAAGAGGTTGCCCATTGAATCCAACGGGGGTGCAACGCCTTAGAGTTCGGGACACTCGCCTTTGTCACTGCCTCTAGGGCAGGATATGGTGTTACCACCAGAATGCGCTTTCCCTGTGCCAGTGCGCGTTCCTTTAGAATCGCCATCTGCACTGCAGTCAGTACTTTCTCCACAGATGAAAAGCGCATTTCTGCGGAAGTGTAAAGATGTGACTTGTACGCGATCAGAACTGTGTCACCTTCGTTAAAGGTTAAATACGTGAAACCCACTGCCCCCGGAATTATTCTGATCACCAGGTTTGTGTGGTTATCACGCGTCAACAGGTATTTAGACTCAAGAAGGTCTGTCTGAAAAGACTGCAGAATGGAGGAATGCTCCGGAAGCCAACTAGACTTAAAAAAGTTTGGTTGTATCAATGCATACAATGGCTTGATACGCTGGGCGTATTCGGGAATATAAGTACGCCCGAAGTTCAGAAAACCCAGCAAAGACTGAAGTTTTTTCAGAGTAGTAGGAGGGCACAAAAGTGCACATTTTTCTAAGAAGTGGGGGGCTAAGCCCTTACCTTTATTGTTGAGCTCGTAGCCCAAAAACAAAACTGTTAATTCAGCAATGTGTGATTTGGCAAAGTTAAACTTGTAACCTAAAACCGCAAACTCGAGAATAATGCGGTCCACTCTGGAAAGATGCGGATATAACTCGTCGTCTGTCAGGTAAATATCATCGATGTACGAACATGCATCTGGGTCTATGCCGTCTAACAAAGAGACAACACGGGCAGCGAACACACCTGGACTGTTTTTGTAGCCCATAGGGAGTCGCCTTAATTTGAACTGTTTTCCACCGGAGGTAAAAGCACTCCATTGGCTACACTCTGTGGCCAAGTTGTGCGTGTAAAATCCATTGGATAGGTCAAGTGTCGTTTTATATTTTTTACGAACAAAACTGTCTACAAGCGCAGAACTGTGGGTATTTTGCACCGCAAAGGTCCGACAATGAGAGTTCAAATGCCGGAAATCCAATACTAGGCGGTACTATCCATCGGGTTTAGAAACCGCGACAAGGGGGTTATTCATGGGTGATACGCATGTTTCTATTACTCCCTGATATTCTAACTGAGTCAGAATTTCAGAAACGGGGCCTTTGGCTTCACGTTTAATGGGATATTGGGGTTGTGGCTGCGGTAGGGACCGTAAAGGTATCTCATGGGGGGGAGAATCTTCATCCCAACCCACGTGGTTGCGGTATAACGCAGGAGCCAGGGACACAGCCCACTCAGCTGCAAGAGCCTCCACTTTGTCCTTTGGGACATGTCGAGAAAAGCTCGGAAGGATTACCTCCTCCCCTTTACGCGCAGCAAGTACGAATGGGGGTGGCCAATCCGCCTCCGCTAACAAAATGTCGTATGAAGAGGTCAGATTTTCCCAAAAAACCCTTTAATTACACGCTGTATATCACCTTCAATTTGAATGACAATATTAAACAGTCTGTCAGGGGGTGCCACTCTGGTGTCTGCTGTCTCGACAGTAATGAATGTTTCAGTTGCTGTCGCCTCCATATGAGGACATAGCGCCTCCCGCACTATGGTAACTTCCGCGGCGCTGTCTAGGAGGGTGACTGCCCACGTCCAATTCAGGAGTCTCGTTCTCACCGTCTGTGGCATATTTCGCTGTTACAGCGGCAACTTTCTTCTTCTGAAATTGTGGACGAGAACGTTGAAAGTCTTCTGCTTTCCCTGTGACTTGTTGTCGAGGTTGGTCTCGTCCCTGAGGAGCCTCTCGCCCCCTTCCTCTATCCTGGCGATCTCCTCCACTGGCCTGCGAAGTTGTCTGTGCCTGTGAAGAACGAGTAGAACGCGTATCAGGGATCTGAAACCTATCCGGAGATTTAATTCTCGCCCTATCGCGCAAATCATAAGTGCGTTCAGAAGAGACTGAAACCGGGGATGCGCCTCTCGACCCCGGCTTCTTTTGTTGCTTACCCTGTTTTTTCAGCCTCCAGCTCTTTTTAGTGAAGACTGGTCTCTCATCTTTCTCAGATTGAGGTTTGGATTGTTGTTGTTGTTGCGATTGTGTTTGCTGTTTTGCAAAAGGTTTATTACCCAGGCTATTCCTGCCAATAGTTTTGTAAGCCTGTGTAATAATTTTCGGTAATTCGCGAGGCTTGTCCAATTCTGGGACCAAAGCCAAAGCATTAGCTACTTGAAAGTTCACTGCATCGCCCTTGACATTCGCAAGGATCAACTCAGCCACTACTTCAAACACTCCCACCAGTCTCATCCCTAATTCCACAGCCGCTTCAGGGCCATGTTCATCCTGTACTTTTTTAATTACAGAGGGGAGAACCGTCATGGAAGGAGTGCCGAAACACTTCGAATAAACTGCTGCGAATACCCTACCCCAGTTGTCACATGCTGTCAACTCAGGAATTAAGTCTTTTGGCAAACTAATCGTAAGAATTCTATGTTTATCCACGGTGTTGTGTTTGGAAAAACTGCCTCCAACTGGTCAAATTTTTCTGCAAGCCAATAAGGAAAATCATCCTTATGTTGTGGACGTTTGCCCATCACTGAGTTCACCATGACGGGACTTATGGTCACTCCGCCTGCAGCAGCTGGATGGCCCGCAACTCCAGGTGGGGCTCCCTGGATGTTGCCTGTAACATATTGCACTAAAGCGCGATGCACTCGCACCAAAGCTGAATACATATTGCGCAGGTCAGCGACTGGTATCTGCATATATTGCGGATGTGGGGTGTACCCGGCCAAAACAGGCCAAGTGGCCCCATCAATAGATAAGGGGCCTAAACGAACCGTGGTAACCGGTTGGGGGAGGGCGCCATCAAACCAAACACGGTGCTGTCAAGCCGTGAGCGGTACTTCAAGATTCCTATACGGTCTATAGTGATTCGGAACTACGGTGGCTGTATATTCATGGAACAAATTGTCTGTCCCATCCACCGCCGGAAAGGTGACCCAAGAATAGAACACCTCAAAGTGGTAAGCCAGATCGGCTTGGACCACAAAGATCAGTTCGACTCCCGTGTCTGGCACTCCATACACCCTTAAGTGATCCCGGAGCGCTGTGCGGCTATGTGCCGCTATGTTTATACCCGCCATTGCGATCGGGTATTTTTGACAACCTAACAGTAGGCAGCACAATAGAGGGTTCGATTAAGAAACCTTTTAACAACTTCAAGCTTGAAAGAACCTACAAAAACGTCAATATAGGAGGTATTACCGTCACACACGCTTCCGGAAGCGTCCGTGAGGGTTGTTGTGAACAAGCACAAGCTCTACTCAAGCGTCTCGCAGATAAGCAGCCCCACTCATTGGTCGCCATGTCATAGGGATTCTGCACATACACAGAGCTATGCACAGGATGATAGGACCTCGGAATATAGTGGTGAACCTACCATAAGCCGTAGCACCTAAAACCCCAACCCAACTAGCCTTAGCGTCCCATTAGCATCAATGTACCAATGATTAGACAACCCAGAACACGGTATCTCTCTCTCAGGACTCGCAGTAGCAAGAACACTCTTACGTCACTCACTCATGCTTCTCTACAACGGGCGTAAGAAGAGACACAGTATAGGTTAAAATGTTTATTTCAACATACGTGCTCTAAGATACAGTACACGTGTCAGTACTATCAGCATAATGCATAAGAATAATATAATCAGCATAGTTACAACTCCATAGAATACTAACGGGGAAAGCATTTCATAAAGCAGTGGTTATAGGGCTAAATGACCTTACCACCCTCCCCGTTCTAGTAGCTAGTGTATTATAAAAATAGAAGACCTCTGGGCTTTGACTAGCGAACCCCCATACCTCAGTCTCTAGATGCAAAGACTACATCAGCAGATTATCACAGCTCTTCTCCCTGGAAAGGTTTTTCTCCAAGTCCCTCTCCAGAGGGAAAAACGCAATACTAAAAACCCACCAATTTCCCCATGGCAGCTGTACATAGTGTTACGTCTAGGTGCGAGGGACTGGCCATATCAGCAAGAACCAGGGACGTTGTTTTTCGACCTTGTAACTGTTGTTCAGCCTGAGCCCAAAGGGAACAGGAGAAAAGGTGAGAAACAGAAAATGCAGACAGTTGTAAAATAACTTGGCAGGAGCAGAGGGCGACAGAACAACGGCTAGGAGTAACGTGCGCAAAAGTCATCATGGCAGCCAGGCCCATGCCAACGTATCCAGGCAGGCCAGGAGGCCACAAACCACAAGACAGCTTGGATTTCATATTTACAACCAAACATCAGTCATAGTTGAGCATATGATTTGTGTGCAGGTTGTCATTTGTACATGACTGACAATGGTGTCCTTTTGAGCTATGCATGATGCTCTTCCAGATCACACAGAGCTGAACTAGGAGTGCTGTTATGTCTGTTATGTCTGTTGGATTGCCCTGTGCTACATGTGGTACACAGTGAGAGCACAGAAGTGTTGTAGGTCCATCTGCTGTGCAGATGCTACAGGAGCCAGTGAGACTAGGTTAAACTTGTCATATTTAACAAAGTGGATACATGTATATAAAGGGTATATACAATTTGTGTAATTTAGGGTGCTGAACTGTGAAATGTGTGGTATTGTATAGTTGATGTATGTTGTGTTTGAATCTGTGGATGCATTTGTTTTATAAATGGCAATTTGTAGAACTTAAGCAGAGTAGGGTGGGTGTATGGTGATATGTGAATGACTGACGACAGATTCATTGAGCAATGTAAGTGTCTTGTTGTGAGATGTGGTGAAGTGTTAAGTGTGCATGTCAGAGTGGGCGGCTATACCGCTGGGTTTCCAAATAGTCTGCGCTAACAGGAGTTGTGACAAAAGAGGTGGTGAAGTTGCTATTATTCTGAAGAAATCTTGGGAGATTGCCACTACGGAATTGAGCAACCTGGGCAATATGGAGGGCTTAAATTTCTGTATAAGGCTCTCTCCAACTGTCTCCTTTGCGGCACTATTGATATATAGACTGCCTGACTGTCCACACAGTTTTACCCCCGTATTATACAATCTCATTGCTCAGAGATCATTGCAATACGCTAATGTTTCAGCTCTGTGAGACTTTAACTTGCACGTAGATGATACCAGTTGCCTCCAGGCCGCTCAGCTAATAACGTCACTCAATGGAGCTAACTTTACACAGCTCGTGAACGCTCCCACTCACAAAGCAGGTCATATTCTCAATTTAATTGTCTCTAACATACCAACCTTGAAAGCAGAGGTTCCTCGATGCATGGGCTGGACGGACCACTTTCTGGTCCCCTTCTCATTTACTCTGGAGTAAACAGAGCTGAGGGAGTATTGGACTTGGCCCTTTTTGCAGGGTCATCCCAGAATGTTTTGCCTTCCTCCTCTATTTTTTCTGACCTGTTGTTGGTGGTTTTATGACTCTGGACACTTTACCACTGCTGATCAGTGCTAAAGTGCATATGCTCTCTTTATAAATTTATGTTATGGATTAGTGATTCCATGATTGGCATATTTGATTTACTTGTCAGACCCTAGTACAGTGCACCATGTGTGCCCAGGGCCTGTAAATCAAATGCTGCTGGTGGGCTTGCAGCACTGATTGTGCCACCCACAGAAGCAGCTTGTAAAATGTGGCTCAGGCCTGCCATTGCAGAGCCTGTGTGCAGTCTGGGACTGCCATGTCGACTTGGCAAGTGCACCCACTTGCCAGTCCCTAAACCTTCCCTTTTCTGCATGTTAGTCACCCCTAAGGTAGGCCCAAGGTAACCCAATGGGCAGGGTGCATTGTATGTGAAAGGTAGGACATGCCCTGGTGTGTGTGGCATGTCCTGATAGTGAAATACTGCCAATTTCGTTTTTCACTATTGCAAGGCTATCTGTTCCCATAGGCCAGAATGGGCAGTTTGATTATAACATCTTATAAACATAACTGACCCAAGGAACAAGGTAGGAAAATAAAGTTTAGTATGCCTGAAATCAGAATGTTAAAATACATCTTTTAGTGTGGGTGATTTTTACATTCTGTGTTTGAAAATACCACTTTTAGAAAGTAGGTATTTTCTTGCCTAACCATCCAGTATGCCTCTGCTAGGTTTGTGTATTCCATGTCTAGTTTGTGAGTGACAGGGGGCTGGAGAGGGCTTTGGCTCCAGCAGTCTGATGAGTCAGGGCTGGGCTGAATAGGACCTGGGTTGAATAGAGAGTAGGGTGAGGAGATTTCCTTTCACATGCCTGAGCCTACATAGAACAGAGAGTAGGGGGAGGAGATTTCTTTTCAGCTACCTGGGCCAGGTCTGCTTTCAACAATGCTGTCTCCACCAGGACAGAACTGGTTTGGGCTAGGTACAGACACTCTCTGCCTTCAGAGAACAAATGGTTTTTGGAGTATAAATATTGGGGCCCAGACCCCAGAACTTTAGATCACTTCTGGGAATCAAGACGAACCTTTGCCAAGGATAGAAACCAACGAAGCTGAAGGAGGAGACTGCCCCTGCACTGGTGACTGTTTGGGGTTGGCCTGCAGTGCTTGAGGAAGATCTCCTAGGGCTTGAAGCTGAGCTTGCCTCCTGTTCTGAAGTCTCAGGGACACAAAGACTTCACCCCCAGCTCCCCCTAAATTTCCTTGCTGGGAATTCTACCTGCAGAGAGGTGCCTGCTGTTGGTTTGGGCCCTCTAGAGACTGCGTGTCGCCAGGAGCTGGAAGCGCGACGCAACGAGGAAGAAGCGTGCCGCCGCAGCTGTTTGCCGTTGCATCACCAAAGAAGCGCGTCGCATCACCGGAGAAGTGTGCCGCAGAGGTTGCCGTCGCATCGCCGGAGAAGCGCATTGCAGGGCCTGTCGCGGCTCAGGAAACCACCGATTTCATCACACGGCCACCGGCCGTGCACGCATCGCATCCAAGTTGTCGCATCGCATCAAAGACGCCATTTTGTCGCATCGCACCGGATCGTAGCATCGCATCGAGGCACCATCTTGTCGCATCGTAACTGGAACGCAGTAAGGAACAGACGCATCGCCTCCCCAGCGCTACAGTAAGGAACAGGTGCGCCGCCTCCCCCGAAGCAAGGAACTGACGCATCGCCTTCCCTGCGACCCTTTTGTTTATGTTGTGTTACGCATCCAAGGTACTTTGAGAGTAAAGTGTCGCATTTACCATCTACATTGAACTAAGCTATTTCTATCATTTGAAAGTCATATTTTGAATACTGTATTGTGGATTTTTGTCGTTTGGTCTTGTGTTAAGTCTAGATAAAGATTACTTATTTTTCTAAACTGGTGTGGTGTCCATTTGTAGTGTTTTCCCTGTATTACTGTATGTGTTCACAGATGCTTTACACACTGCCTCTGAGATAAGCCTGCCTGCTCGTGCCAAGCTACCAACGGGGTGAGCAGGGGTTATTTTAGGAGTGTAGCCCCCTTACCCTGACTAGAAGCAAGGGCCCCTACTTGGTGTAAGGTACCTACCTCTGCCAACTAGAGACCCCCATTTCTAACAGGGAGGGCAAACGGGTTAAAAAGGAACTGGAAAAAGGCAACAGTTGAAAACCTAGGCCCCGGGCTACTAGCTAATAGGCCTCAGTTAACTAGCAATGCTAACGATGACTCGTCTACGCTTAACTCATGGCTCTCCACCGCCTTAGGCTCAGTGGCACCCATGAGGGCCGCTAGGACCCCGAGAGAATCCCAATCTGACCCCTGGTTCTCGGAAACACTTGAAGGAGAAAAGAGTAAGTGTAAGAGGCTGGAGCGCCTCTGGAGGAAAGATTATTGCCCATTGGCCGAAGAAGGCTATAAGGAAGCCTTGAGGTTGCTCCGCAAACTCATGAAGACATTGAGAAGGGAATACTCTGCTAAGCGCATAGAGAGTGCGGAGAACTCTGGAAAGGAAGTCTTCAGGATTGTCAGATCCTTTATTAATCCTTCAGCGATGGAGGGTAGTATACAGTCTTCCCCCTCCCTGTGCACAAATCTATCTGACTTTTTTGAGGGAAAAATCATGAAATTATATGCCTCATTTACAGCTGGTGCCGGGACAGTGGAGCCACCACCATCTGGAATTAGAAAATCTAATGGAACCTTATCAGCATTTCTCCCTATAACCTTGCAGGAATCTCTGGCCGAAATCCTGAGATGCAAGTCTGGCTCACCTGAGGATCCCTGCCCCCCCAAGCTTTTTAGGTCATTGGCACATGTGATTAATCCGGTATTGAATCATGTTTGGAAAACCTCGCTATCCACTGGCATTTTCCCTGATATCTGGAAACATGCTTCTCTATTACCTTTATTAAAAAAAACAAGCGCTGACCCCACAGAGCTTAGCAACTACCGCCCAATCTCATTATTGCCTGCTTCAGCAAAAATGCAGGCAAACTGGTGCAGCGCCAGCTCGCCGACTTCATAGAGGCTCATGATATTCTGCATGATACGCATTCTGGTTTTCAGTCAGGTTATAGTACCGAGACCGCTCTTGTGGAGGTGGCTGAATCCGTGAGAATAACTATGGATGCTGGGGACTCAACAATGCTGGTCCTTCTAGATCTGTCTGCAGCGTTCGACACGGTTTCACACTCAATTCTACTGAACAGACTCAAACAGCTTGGATTGCGGGAGGTAGCACTCGCCTGGTGTCAGTCCTATCTTAAAGACCGCTCTCAAAGGGTCTTTTTTCAAACCCCATCAATCTCAACCTAAGCCTCTGTGGTGCGGTGTACCGCAGGGCTCTGCCCTGAGTCCTCTGCTCTTCAACATCTATGTGGTGCCACTTTACACTCTCATTGCATCCTGGGATGTGAAGACAATCTCCTATGCGGATGACACCCAGCTGGTGTTTTCCTTTAAGGATCACTCGGCTGATTCGTTCGCCAGATTCAAGGGGTGTCTGAAGGACATTTCGGGCTGGATGGATAATAACAACCTAAAACTCAACGCAGACAAAACAGAGGTTTTGTTCTTTGGGCAGATGTCCCCTCCTTCAGCAGGCCTGTGGTGGCCTGCAGAAATGGGATCACCACTGTTACCGTTAACTCGGCTAGGAACTTGGCCATCAAATGGGATACTGATCTCTCTTTTGTAGCCCAAGTCCCCCATCTATCCTCCGCATGTTTTGGGAAACTGCGAAGCTTAGAAATTCCTGCATCTATTGCCAGAGGATTGCCGCAGGATCATAGTTCACACTACTGTGACATCTCAGTTGGACTACGCCACCAGTCTGTACTTGGGGCTGCCCTCCAACCTAATCAATAGACTACAAATGGTACAGAATGCGGCAGCGAGAATAATACGTCGGGTCGCGTTCTGGCATCATATCTCCCCCCACATCCGACAACTTCACTGGCTCCCTGTAGCAAAAAGGATAGAGTTTAAGTCCCTGACCATGGCCTTCCGCGCCTTACACGACAGTGGCCCGGGTTATCTCAGGCGCAGGCTCTGCTTATATCAACAAAGCCACACATTGAGATCCAATTCCCAGCACCTGCTGTGTGTACCTCGATATGCTAAGTCTCGAATGGGAGGCAGGTCCTTCACGGTTAGGGCGGCCAGGTTATGGAACTCTCTGCCCTCCCATATGCGTCTGATTGAGTCAGAACGTGAGTTCAGGAAAATCTTGAAGACTTGGCTCTTTAGCCAAGGCTAACTCCACTGTGAAGTGGATCCTCAGCTGCACATACAGTTAAGTTCCAGGACACCTCTGTTTGATGTAGCTGTTGCGCTCTACAAGTGCCATTATTATTAAGAGTGGGCTGTGATGCTGCACGTTGTGATATAAGTGCAGTCCAAGACGTTACTGAGGGTGCAACGGGTGATGAGAGTGGTCCATTTGACATGTTACATTTGATGTCTGCTGAGGAGGTGATGAGTACAGTACATTGTGTGCAAGTCATGTATGTGAGAGGTGTTGTGTACATTGTAATGAAGATTGAGGCTGGAGCTTGTGGGGCAGACATGCTTTTCCGGTTAGCTGCAGCAGAGGGGGCTTATGTCGTGCTTGTGTGTATGATAGTTTTGAGAGATGAGCAGGTACTTTGAAGTGGATGTGAGAGGGGCCATACCCAAACAAGTAGAGTTCATCCAGGCCATGAGGTAATGTTGAAAAGTACATATGTATAGATTATGTGTATGTAAGTAGCAAAAACAGTAGCCAGAGGAAATATGAAGATGTGGAATGTGTTTGCTGTAGCTTGCTGTCTGCCAATGGATGTTCATGACTGATTGTTTTAATGGCCACTTTGAGTACACTGGAATATGCAAGGCCTATTGGCATCACAGGACAAGTAGCCTCCACCTAGCCTTGCCTTGCCTGAGTTGTGTATGGGCATATGTGGCAAGTTACCCTTTGTAGGTAGTTGTAGTCACTTATTGGTCATTCTTGCCCTTGGATACTGCCCTGGGATGGAGGTGGTGATTGCTAATATTGCAATGTCATGATGGCGGGACATTGGATGGCAGTCCATTGCTTAGAGTGCTATAGACTCCTCAAGTGAAAAGTCAAGGATGTGTGTTGCTGTGCCACCTGGGGTCAGACTACTCCAGAAACACATCGCCACACTTCCCAGTAGACTACACATGCATGGGTATTAGTGGCATTCTGAATTTGACTGTCCAAGGTATGGGGACACCAAGGCAGAAGGACTCATTGTGATGATATCTCTGGTTGTGCTTATGAAAACACATTGCACTGTAAGCAAACACATGTGACACTGGAACAGTACACCCAGTACCATTAGTGTTTGCATTGTTGATATTTTGGAATGTCTAATCTGGTTTGGCAAGGGTAGACCGTGTGTGTGTCAACAGGGCTCCCATTTTCCCATTAAACACTGCCCTAGAGCCTGAGGGCAATATGTCTTTGTTGAAGGTCTCCTTGACGTTTTCATAGATTTTGAGACAGTGTTTCAGTGTCAAATGTGGACAAAGCAGACTTTATTCTGCATATCCCTCATCCTCACAAGATGTAACCATATCCCCTGGCCTGAGGTTGGCTATGTCAATTGTGTTGGAGAGCCACAGATTGAGCCACCCCCTGGCATCCTCACCAGTGCAGCCAGCTTATCTTACACAATAGGCTGTGCACTAGACCCTCCAACACTGTTGGTGGATCCTACGCCTTGAGACTCATGCGTACTCCTACTACTCTGCAGGACACAATCTGCACATTCAAAATGGGATTATTATTTTGCAGTACAATTACAGCCTGAGGAGCTAGATGCTGAATTGCTGTGAATGACATTCTCCGAAGATGACCGTGTACACATACAGATTGGGAGTTGTGTGCAGCGGCCCCAGTCCACATATGGTGACTGTATGCTACATTGTTTTTGGCCTATGCTTCTTTCAAAACCAAGATGGATTTTGTCTACAAATATTTCATTGACGACTGCGCCACAACCACTTCTAGGTTGTTGTAGTGGGAGGCACTGAAATCAGTACTGAGTGGCTGGGTCTGTGGACTAGTGTGTTGTCTGGGCCAATGACCTCTGGGCTTTACTGTACACAAACGCATCACTATGTCATATTTCTGTGAGTACATTGGAGTTCTGTTGCGTTCATGAGCACCACTTACATTATTCAAGTACACATTGGTGGGGGTATTAGCCCCCCAAACCCAACATTGGCTCTACGTTGCGGGGGGTTTCAGCCCCCCAACCCCAAAATTGGCCTCTACATTGCTGGGGGTATTATGTTATGCTACCGTGACTTATATAGCATAAACAGCTGCCCCAGCAAAGGGGCGTCCCGGCGCTGACAGCGGAGCAACTGACACAAGCGGGTGGAAATTGATAGCCAGACTATGGTGCAGGGAAAAGGTGAGTTTTAATGGCCTTTCTGAATTCTAGGTAGTTGTTAAGGCCCCGGATGTGAGCTGGAAGTGCATTCCAGAGGAGGGCCACTCTACTACGAAAGGAGCGGCCTCCAGCGTGGACTCTCTGTGTACGGGGGACCGGTACCAGGTGGTGACCCTGTGAGCGGAGGTGACGTGAGGGCACATAAGGCGAGAGGAGGTTGGCCAAGATGTTAGGGGTGGTCAATTTCAAGGCTTTGAAAGCAATGCATAAAGCTTTGAATTCAATTCGCCCAGCCACAGGCAACCAGTGCAGACGACGGATGGCGTCAGACACCGGGCAGAACCTGCGCAGACCTAGAAGGGTTCTTGCTGCCGTGTTCTGTGCCCTTTGCAGCCTCAACATTTCAGACTTATTGGACCCCAGGTACAGAGAGCAGGCATAGTCCAGTCTTGACATTACAGATGCCTGAATGATGACCTGTCGTGTGGGTGCATCAAAGAAACCCAGTAGGGGTCTGAGCCCCCGAAGAAGTCAGAAGCAGGTCCCTGCCACTTTTTTGGTTTGGACTCGAAAGTTGAGAGACGAGTCTAGCCACACCCCCAGATTTTTCACAGCCTGCTTGGTGGGGGCACTACCAAGGATTGCGGGCCACCAGCGTTCACTCCACAGACCATGGTCCTTCCCCACCAACAATACCTCCGACTTGCTGGCGTTCAGCTGGAGACAGTTGGCGGTCATCCACCCTGCGACTGCCGCCAGGTCGCCCTGAAACTTAAGGGCGTCCTGCTCAGTGTCCTTCGACAGCGCCACCACCAACTGTGTATCATCGGCGTAGGAGACCATGGTCAGTCCACTGCTCTTGGCTACTGCGGCCAGAGGGTGGACGTAAAGATTGAATAGCAGGGGGCTGAGGGAGGAGCCCTGTGGCACCCCTTGTTTGATGGGGTGTTTGCCTGAGGCATATGGGGGGGCTATAACCACAAATGACCTCTCATGGAGGAATGAGGCAAGCCACTCCAGAGCCGGACCAATAATTCCTGCCTCCTCCAGGCGACGTAACAGTATGGCATGGGACACTGTGTCAAATGCGGCACTCAGATCCAAAAGAACCAGTGCCGACGTGCGACCAGCGTCCAGTGCCGACCAGAGGTGTTCTGTCACAGCCAGGAGAGAGGACTCCGTGCTTAGCCCACCAACACCAAAATTGCCTCTACATTGCATGGGGTATTAGTACTCCAACCCCAAAATTGGCCTCTACATTACTGGGAGTGTTAGCCCTTCACCTCCCAATTTTGGCTAGAGATTGCTAGGAGTATTAGCCCCCCCCCCTTGGGTCTGAATTGCTGGAAGTATTACCCCCCTCCCAAAAATTGCCTCTACATTGCTGGAATTATTTCCCCCACCCCAAAGTTAACTGTAGTAGCGTCCCTGCTTTCTCTTGTATTGTCTTTCGCGGGGTAGTTGCGTTATTGTGTTGGGGTAGGTGTCAAACTTACCGTCTGCGACGATCGCGTCAGTTGGGGTTGTGGTATTCATCGTAAATGTAGAGTAGAGGGATGACATGCATGATAGGATGCATAGCTGCACAGTCTTGGCCGCAGGAATCATGTTGTGGCACGAATCGGAGCTGAAATACTCCCGTTCCAACCGCTATGACGTGTTGGTTGTGGCCAACGATTCGGCGCATAGGATGTACGCATCGTACTTGGGCGCTCGGATTCGGACTGGGAAGTGCCTCCGGATGACTCCATTCTGCATTTTTGGAGAGTTCTCATTGGGAAAATCCAATCGGATTCAGAGTGACCGAGTCGTTCGGTAAGTAAAGGGTTTTGAGCATCGTACTGCGTAGTTTGAGGAAACCGGATCCCAGTACGAGCAGGTCATAAGGTCCGACTCTGGACGGCTCTGGGATGGCCTTCCTGTCGAGATCGTAATCTGGCCCAAAGTGCCTTCAAAATAATCAATTTTGGGGCTTAGTTTGTGTTTGTTTTGTTGATAGAGAGGACTTTCCATAAGTAGATTGTAGTGGTTAGCTACCTCTGTGACAGGGACATAGGCTTGTGCAATTGTTTACTTCATTTCAAAATCCAATTGAAAATTGGGTATAGCTGGTAGTTGGTCTTTGATGTGTTCAGGGACTTTAGGGAGTATATCTTTTAGGATTTTAGTTGAGGGCTCTTGAGAGCTAGTGCTTGCTTCTCTTCTATCTTACAATACGTGTCTTACTTCTATTTCTGTCACATTTAAGGGGTGGTTGTGTTCCCTGACATTGATTACAGCATCATCTTTTGTAGTGGCCCTCCCATAGCAAGTATTACATTAATATTTAGTACATTTCCAAATGACAGTTTCCCTCGTTGTACTTTCTTGGATGTAAGTGCAACCATGTGAGATATTATTTGCTTTCCTTTCTATGATGTGATGTAACTTACTCTTGCTGTCATTATGTCTAAAAATAGTGCATTAGTATAAATTATTTTATTATTATTATTTTTTTTTGTCCTCATTTATGCGATCTTGTTGTAAAAGCAGCAGGGACACCTCTCACTAGACGCCCTCAAGGATGAGGTGGGAGCCATGCCTTGATACCAACATTGCCATTTTACATGAGTTAATGTGTCACTATACCAGCCCCAATAAAACTCATGAGGATCATAATCGCGTTAGTTTAAATCATTGGACATCCCTTCCTAACCTACCGTCTATATGTATCCCATAAATCCCAGTGCTTTGTGCGCTTACATTCCCCTCTTACTCTATCCAGGTTCCTAAATTTGTCTACAGATCGAACCCAATCCTCAACCTTAGGAGGGGAGGGAAGAATCCAATTTATGCAGATCTCACGTCTAGCAATTAACATAAATGTAAACAGAAGATATTTCTCTTTCTTTGTTAACGTAGTGTTGGATTCATCGATATCCAATATGCCAAAAATAACATTAAAGGTTCTTACCTTAATAGTTGTGTTTAAGCTTTCATCAATAATCTTACCAATTTCACTCCAAAATGTGTCAAGGTAGTGACATGAGTGAAACATGTGGATATCATTTGCTTCCCTCTCGCCACATTTTGGACATTTCTTAATCATCTGGGTGTTCATTTTTGACAACTTTTCGGGGGTCCAATACGATCTGTGCAAAGTAAACAAATGATTTTTCCTAAGAGGTGTAGAAATTATAATGTGCCATAAAAAAGTGCAGGATACTTGCCAGGCTTGCTGTAATTCTTGAGCCGGAAAGATCTTCTTCCACTTAAGATCTGGAGTGTCATTATCGCCTTCCTTCTTCTCCACCAAATGCCAGTACCACTTCGATACTTCTTTCTTCCCAGGATCTTTATGCAGTTCGGCCTCTAGGCTCCCAACATAGGGGTCGATTCCGATTCGGGCCGGAAAAAGCACCGACCGACTCGGAGCCGGAATTTATTCCGACCGACACGTACCTGTGGCGCCCGACACGCCAAGTACGATGCAAGGCATGCAAAATCCGACCGACACGTACTGAACCCAAGCCGAACGACCGAGCCGCACGGAAAACAGCAATCCGGCCGGAAAAACACGCGAATCGAACCGACCGACACGCACCCGGAACAAATCCAACCGAAACGTACACGCGAACTCCAAACCGCTAAGTACGATGCAAGGCGCGAAAACCACGACCGAGTCGAACGGAGGACAAGCAGTACGACCGACACGCATACCAAACCGAGCCGAAGTAACACAAAACACCGCGACCAACGCGTACACAGCATAGAAAACTGCACAAACACAGCGTGAACGAAACGGAGAAGACCGTACGAGACAAATGCAGAGTCCGACTCGGTCACAAGAACGTTTCCAACATGCACAAAAAGTACTAAGGAAAAATACATTAAAAAAGGCCAAACAAGCAATTACAAAGCCAATAAATACTGGGGGGGGTGGGGATAGAGAACAAAGACACACCCACAACTCCACCCATATAAAGGACACAAATCCCAACCATGATCCTTTGCAAATGCCATTCTACTGCCAGCACTCAACAGACAGCAACCACACACCCACAGCTCACCCCTCACACAAGCCACACACCATCAGCACACCAACAAATAGCTACCTCACATACACCCAGCAAAACACACACCCACACACCCTCACCTGCACACCAACACACACATCACTCACCATCACCACCCATCACCATGCCCCCCAAGAAGAATCACAAGTTCCTAGATTGTGAATTGGAAGTCCTGGTAGACGAGATCCTCAGGGTAGAGCCACACCTGTTTGGCACACTGGTCCAACAGACACCCATCTCCCAGAAAACAAAGATGTGGGAGAGGATCATCAACAGGGTGAGCGCACAATCACCATGTCTGCGCACAAAGACTGACATCCAGAACAGGTGGTATGACGTGCGCAGGAGGGTACGGGAGCTGCTCAAGAAGGACTACCTCCTGAGCCAATACACCGGCAGTGGCCCTCCTGCCAAGCCAGTATACCTCAGGCCCTGGGAGGAGAAGGTGCGGGCCATCCTTCCGCCAGTGAGCGTCTATGGACTAGAGAACATCCCAGAGCCTGGTGAGTACACAACAAATGTACACAATATTCTGCCACAATACACACACACATCACTGTCAAGGGGAGAGTCAAACCATGCACTCATAGCAATTACACAGCAACCAGAACAGAATCATCCCAAAATGTGTATGTCAGTCAGATAAACACAACACATGCCATCTCAAAGTTACATTTAACCGTGTCATCACATGTACAAACACAACTACAACTACAGCTAGGCAGTGGCACAAATAGAACTAACAAACACATCCAGACATGTAGCCACCACTACAACACCAACACACAGTGAAGACCACTCAAAGGAAGGAATTCTGTGTATGCTGGGCAAGTCAGTGTAGCCAATAGCATCATGGGAGTCGTAGTCACACATATTGCTCACCCCCACAACTGTCCCATCAACACCACCCTGAACCATGCTCACATCACAGGGAGTGGATAAGGACTAACAAGATGGCTGACACTGGCTACTGCTGTGGGGAGCACAAGGCCCTGCTGGCAACTGTGCAACAACCAACAGCACAACACCACTGCCTGACATCCTGAAAGCCAACTTGCACTCTCTGCAATGCAAGCACGTTCCATGGTGGGATATCTGGCTGGGTGGGAAGGAGGACTTGCAGCACTGACCATAGTCACAAGCACCTCCCCTCACACACCCCCTCAACACATACTCCACAGAACCCACCTGGGAGAATGCAATGCCTCACATCCTAACTGAAGATCCCACAAAGAACCACCACCCTGGGTTATGTTGTGTGAAGCACAGGGACACTCTTTGGACTTTTAGCCAAACAACTGCCAGGACAACACTCCCAGCCAACCTGTCAGCACAGGCAGCCCACCCCACAGGGAAGCAGAGTCAAAAGGAAGGAAGCATGGGCATGCTGGGAAGGGGGTGGAGGCAATAGCATGATGGGAGTAGTAGGCACAGATATCGCTCAGCCTCACAACTGGCCCATCAACACCACCCTGAACCATGCTCACATCACAGGGAGTGGATAAGGACTCACAAGATGGCTGACACTGGCTACTGCTGTGGGGAGCACAAGGCCCTGCTGGGAACTGTGCACCAACAAACAGCACAACACCACTGCCTGACATCCTGAAAGCCAACTTGCACTCTCTGCAATGCAAGCACGTTCCATGGTGGGATATCTGGCTGGGTGGGAAGGAGGACTTGCAGCACTGACCATAGTCACAAGCACCTCCCCTCACACACCCCCTCAACACATACTCCACAGAACCCACCTGGGAGAATGCAATGCCTCACATCCTAACTGAAGATCCCACAAAGAACCACCACCCTGGGTTATGTTGTGTGAAGCACAGGGACACTCTTTGGACTTTTAGCCAAACAACTGCCAGGACAACACTCCCAGCCATCCTGTCAGCACAGGCAGCCCACCCCACAGGGAAGCAGATTCAAAAGGAAGGAAGCATGGGCATGCTGGGAAGGGGGTGGAGGCAATAGCATGATGGGAGTAGTAGGCACAGATATCGCTCAGCCTCACAACTGGCCCATCAACACCACCCTGAACCATGCTCACATCACAGGGAGTGGATAAGGACTCACAAGATGGCTGACACTGGCTACTGCTGTGGGGAGCACAAGGCCCTGCTGGGAACTGTGCACCAACAAACAGCACAACACCACTGCCTGACATCCTGAAAGCCAACTTGCACTCTCTGCAATGCAAGCACGTTCCATGGTGGGATATCTGGCTGGGTGGGAAGGAGGACTTGCAGCACTGACCATAGTCACAAGCACCTCCCCTCACACCCCCTCAACACATACTCCACAGAACACACCTGGGAGAATGCAATGCCTCACATCCTAACTGAAGATCCCACAAAGAACCACCACCCTGGGTTATGTTGTGTGAAGCACAGGGACACTCTTTGGACTTTTAGCCAAACAACTGCCAGGACAACACTCCCAGCCATCCTGTCAGCACAGGCAGCCCACCCCACAGGGAAGCAGAGTCAAAAGGAAGGAAGCATGGGCATGCTGGGAAGGGGGTGGAGGCAATAGCATGATGGGAGTCGTAGGCACAGCTCTACATCCCCACCACATGGCCCAGCAAGCTCACACTCACGCATGCACATCCCACAGAGAGTGGAAAGGCCCATCAAAGATGTCTGACACTGTTGCTGTGTCGTGGGGAGCACAAGGGCATGCTGGGAACTGCACACCAACCAACAGCAGGACACCACTGTCAGCCATCTTGCCATTGCTCTCACACCCACACACACTGAACTCCCCACAAAAGCAAGTAAGTATGGGAATGCTGGCAAGTGGGGTGGAGGCAATAGCATGATGGGAGTCATAGTCACAGACATAGCTCACCCCCACAACTGTCCCATCAACACCACCCTGAACCATGCTCACATCACAGGGAGTGGATAAGGACTGACAAGATGGCTGACACTGGCTACTGCTGTGGGGAGCACAAGGGCATGCTGGGAACTGCACACCAACCAACAGCAGGACACCACTGTCAGCCATCTTGCCATTGCTCTCACACCCACACACACTGAACTCCCCACAAAAGCAAGTAAGTATGGGAATGCTGGGAAGTGGGGTGGAGGCAATAGCATGATGGGAGTCATAGTCAAAGACATAGCTCACCCCCACAACTGTCCCATCAACACCACCCTGAACCATGCTCACATCACAGGGAGTGGATAAGGATTGACAAGATGGCTGACACAGGCTACTGCTGTGGGGAGCACAAGGCCCTGCTGGCAACTGTGCAACAACCAACAGCAGGACACCACTGAGTGACATCCTGAAAGACAACTTCCACTCCCTGCAATGCAAGCACAGTCCATGGTGGGATAACTGACTGGCTGGGTGGGAAGGAGGGCCGGCTGTCAACCAAATACAACCAATGCAGACCATGTTCACACCCCAACAAATACATAGAAATGCCCAAATAATGCAGGACAATGTGCTACACCAATATCAACCCCTGACTGTGACGACTTAGGATAACGCAATGTACAGGCCCGCACCCAGAGGCACAGTCACAACTGTCAGGTGTGTCAACCATTGATGCCTGCAGAAACATAACATACATTGTGTGTGTCTCCCAAAAACAGGTGATGATGGGGACACAGCAGCAGACGCTGAGGAGTCCCAGTCCCAGGCTCAAGAGGATGCGGAGCTCACTGGTGTCGTACAGCCTCTGCCCTCCTCGGACGAAGAAGACCAACCTGGCACATCCGGTGCAAGTCAACATGCAGCACCAGCAGGACCACCAGCTGCAGCACCAGCAGGACCACCAGCTGCACCCCCTGCACCCACCACGCCAACGACTGTCACCACAAATACCATCCCTGCCGACATGGACAGAACAAGGAGCAACACCAGCACAGGGACCCTGGACCAACGTGGGGCCATGGACACCACCACCACCACCAACCCCCAAGGGGGACCAGGGTCATCTGTGCCTGCCACTGCACGCACTGCACATGTCGGCAGGGGTGGTGGGAGGGGTGGGAGACAGAGGTCGCTGCTTGCAGAGGTTGCTGGTGTGCATGATGACCCACAACTGGTACGCATAGCCGATGCGTACCAGTCCAGCACCGGAGATCTCAGCCAGGTAGTGGGGCTCCTCAGAGACATGAAACAGCAGCAGGCTGCCCATCATGCCCGCTTGGACTCACACATGTCCCGCGTGGAGTCCAAGTGGGACGCACTGCAAGAGATGATGGCGGTGCACAGGGACATTTTACAATGCCTCCGCCAGATGAACAACAACCAGTCTACACCTCCCTGTGTGCCAACAACATCTGGTGCTGAACAAACTGCAACTGCCACAGGGAGGGAGGATGACTCTGGCGGAGAGTCCCCTGCACCGCAGCAGCCTGTACTTGAGGGGCCCCCCCAAAGAAGAGGGGTCGTCCGAGGAGGGACAAGTGAGAGGCCGATGGCCAAGTGCAACTCCCAGGAAGCCTGAACCTGTTCTGGATGTTCACCTTTGTGCACAAACTGTTCACCCTGTTGACGGCAACACAACTCCCACACATTACATGGGGAGTACAAGTTGGACCAATGTCTCAGACAACTGTGGCCCCGATACTGGGGATTTTGTCTACCAGGACTTTCAATTCACCTAGGAACTTCTGATTGCAAGACACTAACCATCCTATGCACTATTCACACAAATGTATAACAATAAACACACTAATACACCATACTTGCCTCTGTTGTGATTCCAACGTGGGTGCTGTCATGGGGATGATGAACTGCAAAATTACACTGTGTATGCGAACTGCAACAGCAAGTACAACACAGGCATGTGAGTAAAGGCAACGTGACACATATGAGGGAGACACACCACCAGGGCTACACAACACATACACACCTAGGCCATCTGACTCATTGCCTACACTGATGTTGCCAGGGAAGACGGTGCAATGCACAGACACCACACCTATTCCCAGTTGTAGTCAAGTAGCCCACAGGTGCAGTAAGCAAATGGCAGTCAAATGTGTGACCACAGACAACGCACATCACAAAGTGAAGCACAGGTTTATTACACAGTTGCAACATGTTGTAACCACTACAGATGCAAGGTAATCCCACCTGGCAGCGGGCACACAGTCAACAACTGTAGAAGGAAGGAAGTCCATGGGTGTTGCGCACATCACCTGTAGGGACACAACAGCTACCACCCTGGAAGTACAATCACGTCGTCGGTGGACACAGTTGACCAAACGAATCTGAAAGTACCCTGTGAAGGACAGAAATGACACACAGTCAAAAGCAATGGAGAACAGGACAGAACAGCAAAACTCATGCACAATACATGTTACAAGATACCCACCCAGAACCAAGTTAGCATGTCAACACTGTTGGGGAGTACAGACCACCTGTAAGCACACATCGCTACACACATCCAGTCAAGTAGCCCTTGGACACACTCCAACAGCACCAGAGCACCACCTACACATATCATGCCAACTCACATCATTGACATGACACATCAGGATACTCACATTCAGCTAAAGAAGTTGGTGATGAGCTGTGTGCGGACATCACCCTCATCATCATCACTGGCATCGTGGTCCAGGCCAGGATCCTCCACAGGTGGCGGATGTTGGTCATTGTCATCCTGGATGAGAGGCAACTCCTTCCGCACTGCCAGGTTGTGGAGCATGCAGCAGACGATGATAATCTTGCACACTTTCGCTGGGGCATATGGGAGGGACCCTCCTGTCTTGTCCAGGCAGCGGAAGCGGCTCTTCAGGAGACCAAATGTCCGCTCAATCACTCTCCTGGTCCAACCATGTGTCTCATTGTAGCACATCTGGGCTGGTGTCACAGGGTTCCTGAGGGGTGTCAGCAACCACGGCATGTTGGGGTATCCCGAGTCACCTACGGACAGACAAGTGCACATTAGCTGACTTGGAAAAGTGGGCGGAATACTACAGATCAGATCACACACAATGGCACAAAGTTCGTACACACCGACAAGCCAGGCACGCTGGTTCTGCATCTGTGCCATCATCCTGGGGATGCGACTACTCCTCATCACAAAGGCATCGTGTGCTGAACCAGGGAAACGGGCACACATGTGTGTGATGGTCATATCTGCAAGACACACCACCAGTGCATTGACCGAGTGGTAGTGCTTGCGGTTACAGTAGGCCTGCTCCTGGGCCTGTGGTGGTACCAAAGCCACATGTGTCCCATCAATGGAGCCAATGACATGCGGCATCCTCCCCAGGGCATAGAAGTCGCTCTTCACATCAGTGAGTCGTTGCAGTCTAGGGAAATAGATGTACCGGTTCAGGAATAGCAACATTGCCTCCAAAACATCGCGGAGCACACGGCTCAACATGGTCTGTGACATCCCACCAGCAGTCGCCACAGTATGTTGGAAGGTACCGGTGGCAAAGAAGTGTAGGGCTGCCATCACCTTCACCTTGGGGGTCAGCGCTGTAGGATACGGCCGGCCAGGCTGCAAATGTGGGGCCAACTGCACTGCCAAATCCTCAATCAGCTGCCTGGTGAAGCTGTACCGTCGGATGCTGTCCCGTTCCACCATCGTTGCCAGGTCTGGGAATGGTCGATGGACAGCAGGAGCCCTGCAGTGCAGAGGAGAAGAAAGCAAGATTGTCAGTCACCCCACATATGCGGCATTGAACACACTCAATATCACAACATACATCATTATGAGGCACAACTACATGAAGTGTGCAGTTCCGTAAGGACATGTATGGTACATACATGGCCAACATCTGTCATCACGGTTCAACAAGTGGCATCAATAAGTCCCAGGTTGGCCCATTGGATATCATGAGGCCGTGTCACAGTTCCCATCTCCTGCTGCCATGTCACAATCACCCCCACAGTGACATGTGAGGACAGATGTGCCCCAGGCATCACAGCTCAACGACAGGTACATTCCCAGGGACCCTGTATTGCCACATGGACACTGGCATTACATGGAGTATCAGGTATACACCACAGCAAAACAACCATGACCCCCACAGGTAGTGGTCCCACTTGCCACTGCAGGACAGACATGGACGTCTGTGACACACACACGCACAACATCAATGTCCATGCACACACAACGTGGATGTGGAGACTGTCTCCCATTGTGCACATGAAATCAGAGACATTGTAAACACTACATGCACACAGACTGTGGAGGACCATCACTATTGTGCCACTGGGACACCCTGGCTCAAACATACCGTCCCACATGGGACTCACGGGGTATGTGACATGACATACACATACACCACCGTGAAATGTGACCATGGCACATGCACAGATATGAACAGTTGCACATCACAGTGGTCATGTACACGTAACACCCAGGATCCTGTCCCCATGAACACGTGCACAGCCTGGGGGTGGCTGCCCCAAGGTGACACCCACAGGACAACATGTACACCAACATACACACAATAGGAAATGCAGCTTACATGCCTTATGATACAGTTTGGACAGGCTGTTGTGTTGTAGGTGTGCCCCTCACTCCCTGGGAGCTATCTGTGGCTGGCATATGTTCATCTGAGACAGGCATGGTGACATATGCCAGTCACTTGTACAGGGATGCGTTGAACAGCAATGGACCGATCGGTGCCCCCGGCCGGCCCATTGCATTCAATGTGTGCAGGTACGCGTTGTACCCCTGTACGCGTTGATCAGCAATGGACCGATCGGTGCCCCCGGCCGGCCCATTGCATTCAATGTGTGCAGGTACGCGTTGTACCCCTGTACGCGTTGATCAGCAATGGACCGATCGGTGCCCCCGGCCGGCCCATTGCATTCAATGTGTGTGGGTACGCGTTGTACCCCTGTACGAGTTGTACCGCAATGGACCGATCGGTGCCCCCGGCCGGCCCATTGCATTCAATGTGTGCGGGTACGCATTGTACCCTTGTACGCGTTGATCAGCAATGGACCGATCGGTGCCCCCGGCCGGCCCATTGCATTCAATGTGTGCGGGTACGCGTTGTACCCCTGTATGCGTTGATCAGCAATGGACTGATCGGTGCCCCCGGCCGGCCCATTGCATTCAATGTGTGCGGGTACGCGTTATACCCCTGTACGCGTTGTACCACAATGGACCGATCGGTGCCCCCGGCCGGCCCATTGCATTCAATGTGTGCGGGTACGCATTGTACCCCTGTACGCGTTGATCAGCAATGGACCGATTGGTGCCCCCGGCCGGCCCATTGCATTCAATGTGTGCGGGTACGCGTTGTACCCCTGTACGCGTTGTACCGCAATGGACCGATCGGTGCCCCGGCCGGCCCATTGCATTCAATGTGTGCGGGTACGCGTTGTACCCCTGTACGCGTTGTACCGCAATGGACCGATCGGTGCCCCCGGCGGGCCCATTGCATTCAATGTGTGCGGGTACGCGTTGTACCCCTGTACGCGTTGATCAGCAATGGACCGATCGGTGCCCCCGGCCGGCCCATTGCATTCAATGTGTGCGGGTACGCGTTGTACCCCTGTACGCGTTGTACCGCAATGGACCAATCGGTGCCCCCGGCCGGCCCATTGCATTCAATGTGTGCGGGTACGCGTTGTACCCCTGTACACGTTGTACCGCAATGGACCGATCGGTGCCCCCGGCCAGCCCATTGCATTCAATGTGTGCGGGTACGCGTTGTACCCCTGTACGCGTTGATCAGCAATGGACCGATCGGTGCCCCCGGCCGGCCCATTGCATTCAATGTGTGCGGGTACGCGTTGTACCCCTGTACGCGTTGATCAGCAATGGACCGATCGGTGCGCACCCATTGACAATGGCCTAGCCTGGCAACGGACGCGTTTTCGAAATTCGAACGAGTCGGTTGCTGGAAATTCAGTTGGTCACCCACAACAATGTTGCAAAATCATGTATGTCATGAAGTTGAAGATTTGAAGGATGCTGTGGGCGTGTATTGGTGCTGCTATTCCATGGATTGGCCAGATTCAGAAGATGCAAACGACTTGGACCTATCACTTTGGACACATGGGACAGTATCTGCCTCTCCAGCACATATATATTGCTGGCTGTTCCCCTGAGAGCTCACTTGCCTGCACTACATGCTCCAGGACGACATCTGCCACTGCACTGCTGCTGTCTCTGCCCCCTCTGGACCCTGCAATGGCACGTACTGTGGAGAGAGCCCCAACCTTCAGCCTTGAGGAGAACCAGGCCCTGCTGGACAGCCTACTTCCACAGTACAGCAAGCTGTATGGGACACCAGGGGAGCAGGTGAGTGTTCTGTGCACTGCCTTTCTGAATGTGCATTTTGTCTGACTAGCAAGGCTGAAAGTCTGCACGCCACTGGCTAGCAGGCTCACTGAGTAGTTGTCACCCCCCATAGTGTGTAGTGACATGCACTGGACAGGTATGGTGCAGTGACAGTGCATTTGAACAAGGTTTTACTTCCCATGCAATCATACCATGTAGTGACTTCTGGCAAACTGTCCATGGGCAGCGTTGCACTGCCTGTGTACATCATGTGCCCCTGTGATTGAGACATGTATATACAACTGTGTCATGCACGGATATGTTGCATGTGTAGTAATGGCCTTTTCACTTTGTCATCCTCACAGGTTAATGCCCATCGGAAGCAGGAGATCTGGAAGGACATCGTCCGGGCTGTCCGGTCCGTGGGGGTCTACAAGCGCCGGATCTGCAACTGCCAGAAGAGGTGGCAGGACCTTCGGGGCTGGACCCGGAGGATTGCATGGGTCCAGCTGAAGCTGTCGCCTCCTCGCAGGAGGGGCGGAACACGGACCCTGACCCCCCACATGCTCCAGATCCTGGCGGTGGTGTTTCCAGACCTGGATGGGCAGCTGAAGGCCAGACAGCAGCAAGGCGGGGGTGAGTCAAAGACTGCACTGTGAACTCTGTATTACATGCTATGTGCCCTCCTCTGGCCTGGTTAAACTGCCACAGTACAGCAGTCATGTTGTCCAGGAGCCATGTCCCTCTATTGTGCACTGCCCACTCCTCATCTGATACCCAGGTGTGGCCCTTACATTCAGGGAATTGTGTCACTTGGGACTGTGTCCTTGCAGTTTGCTTCACTCAAGGTGGGGGACAGCATCTGTTTCCCTAACTCTGTTGTGGGCATCATGGGTGGGTCCATTGTTCACACAACGCCTGTGTTCGGACATGTAATCTGCGTGTTGCTTTGATATGCGGTCCACTTGCTGAGCTGAGCCACCACATGTGCCTGGGGTATGTGGCACACGCCCATGCAGCGGGTGGGAACAATGTTTGGGCCCCAGGAGTGTGCAGATTACGTGTGTCACACATACATAGCCATCTATCCACTGTCCAGGGCTCATCCCTCATTCATGTGGGGCAGGACAGTCATGCCTACTCCAGGCCATGCAATGCACTCTGTACTCCCACTCCCGTGTATCAGCTGACACATTGTGCGCAGTGATTTGACCCCTCAGGTGTCTGCCTCTGTGTCAGTGTGCTGTGGATTTGTTGCCAGGACTGCTGGGGTGTTTCTCGGTAGGGGCTCAGCATGCCACTGGAGATGTGACCATAGGAGACGATACTTGTGTGTCACATAGGTGTTTGATCAGCTGCCCGTGCAGACTGGGGTATGCGAATGTGAAGTTCAGGCAGCTGTTTCCCATTCACAGCAGATTGTGAGGGGCTCAGGTTCAGAGGGTAGTGTCACAGGTCTCCCATATGTCCAATCGGTATGACCTGGACAGATGAGGGTTAAGATGATGTGTTGTGTGGGGGATGTACATGTGCACTTGTGCAGCTCCAGGACTTGCATTCCCCATGACCTACTATTGTGACACAGTGCAGAGTGTTGTTGTCTGGCTGCCAAGTCATACATCACTGAGACAGTGATGTATGACTTAGCAGTCATGCCTCCGCCATGGCATGTGTCTACTTATTGGTGATCCTGCAGGGGAGTGACATGTGCTACATGCACACCATTGTGGCGATGGCTATCAGGACATGGGTGCATCATGGTGTCTGTCGCTGGTATGCATCACATGCATTTCCTATTTGACTCTGGGCATCCCTTTCATCCGGAAACCTGTACTGACTCAGTGGCAAGAGTTGTGATGTGTGCATGTCCACATGCTACACCGTGTCCTCTGCACTGTCCAACTACTGTGTAGGTGGTGCATGTGTCCACACTGGGGTGTTGCTATCCAACAGACACCAGACAGATGGGTGCAAGGCCATGTGGGATGTGAGTGCCATGGTTGGCATCAGACTGACAATTGGCTTCTCCTGTTCAGTTAGGGCACTTTTAGCAATGTTCAACTAATGATGCCACGGCTTGCTCTGTAATGTGCTGTGCTCACAGTGGTGTGTGCGTTTGGTGCAGGTGACTGATGTCTGTCTGTTTCCCCATTGTTTGCAGATACATCCACGGCCACGGAAGGGGACAGCTCCACGGACCAGGAGGAGCCGGAGAGCCAGACTGGGTCAGCAGCCGAGGAGTGGTCGGAGGGACCCAGTGGCACGGAGGGCAAGGGGAGCCACACCGAGGAGTCCTCAGCACCATCCACCTCAGCTGAGGACCAGAGCAACTCGGAGGATGACTCCCTTATGGAGGCGGGTGTCAGCAGCCACCACACCCCAGCTAGTGTTGCTGTCCCCGCCACCACCAGCACCACCACCGCCCTCCCATCGGCTCCCATTCCCCAGGTCCGTGGAGGCTCCCATGTTCGGGAGCGTGTCTCCTTTGGGCCAGGCACCGCACCCCCTGCCCCTGTGTCCCCTGCTGCCCTGAGTGAGGAGTCTGTGTACCTCCTTCGCCAGCTCCATGTAGGGCAGACAGCCATGCTGAGTGTCCTCCATGCGCACACCGCTCTGTTGACTCAGCTGGTGTCGTTCATGGAGGGCATCTCATCGGGCATGTCTGACCTACAGAGGGGCAATAGGTCCATGGACTCCTCCCTGACGGCAGCAGTGTCCCTCCTCAGACAGTCCCTCACCCCTCCTGCCTCTGCTCCATCCACACTCCCCAGCACCTTACCCATCCCAAGCACACACACACCGGCACAGGCACACACACGTCCAGCACACAGACACACACGCCACAAACAAAACGCACACGCACGCACAGTCAGGGGACTGAAACCAGACTCACAGGGGATGGGGCCCTGGAACACACACACGCATCCACGAGCACTGCGCAGTCCTCAGTTGCCTCTCCCTCCAAAGCACCCTCCCTTGCCTCACCTGCAACCCCAAAGACCCAGCGGCTCTTCCTCAGTGACCTCGGCCTCTTCCCCTCCGATCCAGCTGATACAGCATTCAGGGGGAAGAGGAAGCCCACCCACACGGAGCAGAGTGCCCCTCGCCCCCGGACACCCTCCCCCAGATGCAGACAGCCTGAGGCCCCCACCCGCAAGTCCCCCCGGAGTCGTAAGAGCAAGACCCCGCCGCCGCCCTGCAGCTCAGGCACCAGGTCTCCTTCCTCCATCCCTCAGGCCCCCACTCCACAGGTGCCCCCACCACACCCTGCCCCAGGTTCCCCCACCCACAGATATACCATCCCCAAGAGGATCCGGCCTTCTCCCCCTGCCACTTGCTCTCCCGGCACCACACCCCCGCTGCGCTTGTCTGTGCCACTGATGTGGTGAGGGTGTCCTCCCCCTCTGTCCAGCCCACCTTGCCTGTTCCCCATTCTCCTTCCCTGGGGGTAGGCACTGCAGTGGAGTCCACTACCACCCTGTCTGACTTGGGCACTGCAGTGGCGGACCTGTCCACTCCATCTGCAGGGTCCACTGCAGTCGTGCCGGCACCCACAACATCTGAGTCATGCCCCCAGTTGTGCCGGCACACACCATGTCAGACACCTCCACTGCAGTTGTCAGTGGCTCTCCAGCACCCACCACCCCTTCCCTGCTTCCTCCTGGTGAGCCCTGATCCTGTCCCTGCGGTGCCTGGCCTGCCCCCCCGGTTGCCCCTCCTAGTGGATTATCCCTGGTTTTGTGCAGTGCAGGCATGCGTAGGGTGACATCTGCCACTGTCACCCTGTTTGGATTTTGACAATGGACTGGCCATTGGCCTTTGTGTTTTTTCTGGACTTTCAGTTTTCATTACACACATATGCTGAATAAAGCAACTTTCTGTTCTCTAGTGCTTATGCTTCTGATGTACATGTTGTTGATGATGCTAACCATGCCCTTGCTGCAGTGATGGTGATATTTGGTCTCATGATAATGAAGTGTTACTGTGCAGGAACCCATGTGGTCCAGGGGGAATGTGTCCTATCCTGTGGTGTATCCATGTCATCCATAGCAGCATCTGAGGGTGTCATGTGTTCAGTATTTGGCAATGGGATTTCCTACTTACATTAGCAATTTCACATCTGTGGCTTCCACCCCTGCACATCTGTTGTGCCTGCCATTGTTCAATTCGTCTACTTCCCTGACCGTGTGGCCATCTCCACTGGACATGCAGGTTTGGGCATCAATGGGGAAGGACTCATCTGTGTTGTCAGTGCAACATTGCTATACAAGTGTGTTGGATCTGTGCTGATGATTTCGTTGGCACTTCCATGACCAGGCTGATGTGACGGGAGCCTTCATTTGGTGCTAATTGTTGATTGTGTGACCAAGTGCTCAGCTGACATGATGGGGCCCTACTGAGGCAACATATGGCACAGCTTTCCTCACACAGGAGTGGAGTCCCCTCATGGCAGTGTGTACTCCTGTGACATTGCCTGCGCCCAAGGTGTGTGTTGTATGAGCATGTCTGTGTGTTCACTTCCGTTTAGCTGTGCATGCTGTGATCCCTAGTGTTGTACCTGTTTGTGATGCTTGCTGAGTTGACCTATGTTCCCCCAAAGTCTTCTCCCTGGGTTCTCTGTGATGTGGGTGCATGGCACATTACTGGTCATCAGGGTGTCACCCATAGGTGTGTTTGCTGTCAGGGCTGAGTTTGTGTGCAGACGCAGATGGGTCACAGTCAGGTTTCCCCTTGGCACTTGTTGTTTGCCCCTGTCATGTGATTTCCAGTTTGTGTTATCTTTCAGTGATTGTGACACGTTGTGTGTGTGACTGCTGGCACTCCTCAGGGTCCGGGCTGCAATGTTGGTTGTTGTCTATGTGTGTTCTTTGTGGGTGACCTTGGCTTCTTCATTGGTGTGTGACTGTGGCTGGGATCCCATTGGTTGGTGTGGTATTGCCGTCATGTCCATGTACAGCGTAGTGTGCAGTGTGTCAGACATTCAGGAGTCTTGTTGAGTGGCCATGTGTGATGTGTTTCTGCACCTTGGTTCCCACCCACCACCCTGGAATAGTCATGGGTGCATGTGCAATGTCACCAGTGCATGTGTGCTTCACTGCTGCACATTGTTGGAGGTCGAGGGGTGTGGTGTTGAGTGTGTGCAGATGAGAGTTGTTGCCCGGCTAGGCCCCTGCCTCCATGTTGGCCTTGGTTTACTGGCCGTGCTGATTGATTTGTGCTTGTGTAGGTGTGATGGTAGTTTGTTGCTCAGGACACATGACTGTGGTTCACAGTGTGAACGACATTTAGCTTTGTCATCACAGTGGGATTGTAATGCAGCCCAGGGTCACCACATTGTGGGGGCCCTGGGGGTAGTGCTGTGGTGTGTCTGTGTCTTGCTGTGTCAGTTGCTGTTCCTACGTGCCTGTGTGACATGTGTGATTTGTGCTCCCTCTCATCTGACAATGCCTGCTTGCCCACATAGGGGATTTGGATCCATGAGTTACCTTTGTGTGGCACTGTATGCACATCTGTATGATTGGTATTCAGGTCTCCTCATGTGTTGTGTGGTTGCCTGGGGACACTGGCACCCCCCCTCACCTGTTGTGTATGATGTGCAGTGTGGGTCTGCCTGTTTGTGTTTGTGCATCTGCACCACTGCATTGGCATATCTTGGGTGTGCCATTGGCTGTATGTAGTTTGGTGGGTTTCCCCTGCTGTCCCTGGGACTCCTAGGTCATCGGTCAGCACAATGATCATGGTTTGTGTGTCCCATTGCTGCCATGGTATGGTATCTGTTCACCTCACATCTACAGTCTCCACAGGGTATCTGCATTTGTGTGCCCATTGGTGCAAATATGTGGGTCTGCATTCTGATGGTCACTTCTGTCATTGTGTCATTGATGAATGTTGACAGTGTCAGCCCCATGGGTGTTGTTTGTCTGCACATGGCCAAAGGTATGTCTTATTTGCACTGCAGTATTTGCCTCCCCCAATTTATGTTGCAATGGGACACATGCACTACTTTGCCACTGATGTGTTTTATGTTCTGTGACCAGGAATCATCCATGCAGTTTGGCAGTTGCAGCTCTTTCTTTGTCAACACTTACATTTTGGTCACTGTGATGATGGGGGTTTGGACCCCATTGCCACAATGTTCAAAATGTGCTTCAGCTATGGACCCCACACTTACATTTTGGTCACTGTGATGATGGGGGTTTGGACCCCATTGCCACAATGTTCAAAATGTGCTTCAGCTATGGACCCCACACTTACATTTTGGTCACTGTGATGATGGGGGTTTGGACCCCATTGCCACACTGTTCAAAGTGTGCTTCAGCTATGGACCCCACACTTACATTTTGGTCGCTGTGATGATGGGGGTTTGGACCCCATTGCCACACTGTTCAAAGTGTGCTTCAGCTATGGACCCCACACTTACCTTTTGGTCACTGTGATGATGGGGGTTTGGACCCCATTGCCACAATGTTCAAAATGTGCTTCAGCTATGGACCCCACACTTACATTTTGGTCACTGTGATGATGGGGGTTTGGACCCCATTGCCACAATGTTCAAAATGTGCTTCAGCTATGGACCCCACACTTACATTTTGGTCACTGTGATGATGGGGGTTTGGACCCCATTGCCACAATGTTCAAAATGTGCTTCAGCTATGGACCCCACACTTACATTTTGGTCACTGTGATGATGGGGGTTTGGACCCCATTGCCACACTGTTCAAAGTGTGCTTCAGCTATGGACCCCACACTTACATTTTGGTCACTGTGATGATGGGGGTTTGGACCCCATTGCCACACTGTTCAAAGTGTGCTTCAGCTATGGACCCCACACTTACCTTTTGGTCACTGTGATGATGGGGGTTTGGACCCCATTGCCACACTGTTCAAAGTGTGCTTCAGCTATGGACCCCACACTTACATTTTGGTCACTGTGATGATGGGGGTTTGGACCCCATTGCCACACTGTTCAAAGTGTGCTTCAGCTATGGACCCCACACTTACATTTTGGTCACTGTGATGATGGGGGTTTGGACCCCATTGCCACAATGTTCAAAATGTGCTTCAGCTATGGACCCCACACTTACATTTTGGTCACTGTGATGATGGGGGTTTGGACCCCATTGCCACACTGTTCAAAATGTGCTTCAGCTATGGACCCCACACTTACATTTTGGTCACTGTGATGATGGGGGTTTGGACCCCATTGCCACAATGTTCAAAATGTGCTTCAGCTATGGACCCCACCCTTACATTTTGGTCACTGTGATGATGGGGGTTTGGACCCCATTGCCACACTGTTCAAAATGTGCTTCAGCTATGGACCCCACACTTACCTTTTGGTCACTGTGATGATGGGGGTTTGGACCCCATTGCCACAATGTTCAAAATGTGCTTCAGCTATGGACCCCACACTTACATTTTGGTCACTGTGATGATGGGGGTTTGGACCCCATTGCCACACTGTTCAAAATGTGCTTCAGCTATGGACCCCACACTTACATTTTGGTCACTGTGATGATGGGGGTTTGGACCCCATTGCCACAATGTTCAAAATGTGCTTCAGCTATGGACCCCACACTTACCTTTTGGTCACTGTGATGATGGGGGTTTGGACCCCATTGCCACAATAGTCAAAATGTGCTTCAGCTATGGACCCCACCCTTACATTTTGGTCACTGTGATGATGGGGGTTTGGACCCCATTGCCACACTGTTCAAAATGTGCTTCAGCTATGGACCCCACACTTACATTTGGTCACAGTGACACAATGGTCATGGCCTGCTTGCATTGTGGGGGCCACACACATATATGTGTGGCACATGTGATAGGGGGTCACATTGTATGTTCAAAGTCATGTTCAGTGTTGTCGGCATTTGACACAGTCTACACACGCTTGTCATGGTGTTGGGGGGATGTCTTTTTCTTGCATTCCCTAGGTTGTGGTGTGCTGGTTGTGTCATGCATTGTCCATCCTATGTGTGGGGGTGGTGTTGGTGGTAGGCATCCAGCCCCCTATGGGTAGAGGTGGTAGTAGTGACAGGCATCTGGCACCCCCTGGGTAAGGGTGGTAGTAGTGGTAGGCATCTGGCACCCCCTGGGTAAGGGTGGTAGTAGTGGTAGGCATCCAGCCCCCCTGGGTAAGGGTGGTAGTGGTGGTAGGCATCTGGCACCCCCTGGCTAAGGGTGGTAGTAGTGGTAGGCATCTGGCACCCCCATGGCTAAGGGTGGTAGTAGTGGTAGGCATCCAGCCCCCTGGGTAAGGGTGGTAGTAGTGGTAGGCATCTGGCACCCCCTGGGTAAGGGTGGTAGTAGTGGTAGGCATCCAGCCCCCCTGGGTAAAGGTGGTAGTGGTGGTAGGCATCTGGCACCCCCTGGCTAAGGGTGGTAGTAGTGGTAGGCATCCAGCCCCCTGGCTTAGGGTGGTAGTAGTGGTAGACATCTGGCACCCCCATGGCTAAGGGTGGTAGTAGTGGTAGGCATCCAGCCCCCCCTGGGTAAGGGTGGTAGTAGTGGTAGGCATCCAGCCCCCCCTGGGTAAGGGTGGTAGTAGTGGTAGGCATCTGGCACCCCCATGGCTAAGGGTGGTAGTAGTGGTAGGCATCCAGCCCCCCCTGGGTAAGGGTGGTAGTGGTGGTGGGCATCTGGCACCCCCAGGGCTAAGGGTGGTAGTAGTGGTAGGCATCCAGCCCCCTGGCTTAGGGTGGTAGTAGTGGTAGGCATCTGGCACCCCCATGGCTAAGGGTGGTAGTAGTGGTAGGCATCCAGCCCCCTGGGTAAGGGTGGTAGTGGTGGTGGGCATCTGGCACCCCCTGGCTAAGGGTGGTAGTAGTGGTAGGCATCCAGCCCCCCTGGGTAAGGGTGGTAGTAGTGGTAGGCATCCAGCCCCCTGGCTTAGGGTGGTAGTAGTGGTAGGCATCTGGCACCCCCATGGCTAAGGGTGGTAGTAGTGGTAGGCATCCAGCCCCCTGGCTTAGGGTGGTAGTAGTGGTAGCATCTGGCACCCCCCTGGCTAAGGGTGGTAGTAGTGGTAGACATCCAGCCCCCCCTGGGTAAGGGTGGTAGTAGTGGTAGGCATCTGGCACCCCCTGGGTAAGGGTGGTAGTAGTGGTAGGCATCCAGCCCCCTGGGTAAGGGTGGTAGTGGTGGTGGGCATCTGGCACCCCCTGGCTAAGGGTGGTGGTGGTGGTTGGCATCCGGCCCCCCTGGGTAGGGGTGGTGGTGCGCATTCAGGCCCCTGTGTGCATATGTGGCATTGGTGATGGGCATCCCGCCCCTATGGTGCTGCTGTTGCTGGTGTAAGTAAATTCTGCATCCCTCTGTGTGTGTGTGATGTGTCGTGTACGTGTTGTATGTGTTTTGTGGTTGGTGTCTGACTTACCTTCTGCGCCGTACGCGTCCGTGCCTGTTCCGGTAGTAAATGTAGAATATTGGTATGATCGGGACGAAGGGATTCATGGTTGGTTCGTGTTGTTCGTCTTTCTCGTTGCTTCGCGTCGTCCTCGTCGCTTCGCGTCCTCCTCGTCGCTGGCGTGTTCGCCTCGTAGCCGTGGATCGTGTTGTGGCGCGAATCGGAGCTTATGTGCGCCTCTCCCGGATGCTTTGACGTGCCGTGCGTAGCGACGGGTTCGGCGCGTACGGAAAGCGCATCGTACTTGTTCGGCCGGACGGGGCTGCATTTTCCCTTCCGTACGACTCGATTCTGCGTTTCCGGATTCGCCTCGGTCGGAGGACAGGACCTGGATTGGGTGAGTACGACTCGGCTGGATTCTGTGCTGTTGTGCGCATCGTACTTACTCGTTCGGTATGCTGTACGGATCGGTCGGGAAACAGGCATTCGCATGGCTTTTTTCCCGACAGAATGGTATTGGGTGCGCCTCCGACCGAGATCGGAATCGGCCCCATAGTCTGGCCAGGTCGCTTGATCTTTAGACCAGCTAACCAGCTGGTAAAATTTGAACCTAGAAATTTCGTCCTTCGTCCTTTCCACTAACTCGTCCCAAGATTTTAAATTACCATATTCCAGCAGCTCTCCCCACTTGATGATTCCAACCCTTTTCAGTGAAAGTGCTAATGAATCTTTCAGACATTCGGGGGTCCCTGGAGAATTCCATATCGGTGCTTGAGGACTATAGTATGGATATTGCCACAATTTCCTTATGTCTGACCATAATTTAAATGCTGATCTTGGCACCTTTAGTCTGATTTTCTTGAAGAACTTTTGGTGTCCGAACTTATAGAGGCAGTGGTCATATTTTGTCACTGCTTTCCAGTAGGGAGGGTATGACTCATAGTCTCGAAAGAGATGCCTTATATTCTTAAAGTGGAAAGCTTTATAGTATGACATAAGATCCGGGCTAGCTATCCCACCCTGGTTCTTCTTCTGGGTCAGTTTCTTCCATGCTATCCTTACACTTTTAGATGCCCAAATGAAAGAGTTTATTTCGCCCTGTATTTTTCTTAAACTCCGTGAATCAAACTCCAAAGGAATCGTATTAAAAATAAAAGTAAATTTCTGTAGGATAGCCATTTTTATTACATTGGCTCTCCCCATGAAGGTAAGAGATAAACAACTCCAAGACTTCAATAATTTCCTCATCTCTTTAGCTTTTAAATCCAAGTTTACCTGCGCGATATCGTCAGTACTATTTAGGACTTGGATCCCAAGATATTTGATTTTTCTCTTGGACTCAATTTGTGGAGTAAATATGTTCCAATGCATTACCTCGGTTTTATGATTATTTATTTGATAACCAGAGATTTCCCCAAAACCTATTAATATGCTGATTATACTCTTAAATGATTCGTTTAAGTTACTCGAGTAAATCATCAAGTCGTCAGCATATAATGCCACCTTTAACTCCCAGTTATTAAAACTAAAAGGGGTAATTTCTTTAGATATCCTAATCGTGTTGGCTAGCGGCTCTATATATAAATTAAAAAGATGGGGGGAAAGTGGGCACCCCTGTCTAGTGCCTCTCTTAATTTGGAAACTATTTGAAATACTTCCATTAATGAGTATTTTCCCCATTGGAGCCGAATAAATATTAGCTATTACCCGTGAGAATTTTGAACCTAAGTTATTATGTAAGATGACTTTTTGTAAATATGACCAATTAACACGGTCAAATGCCTTGGCCGCGTCAAATGTAAATATTGCCAGGGGTTCTTTCTCTTGAGTTGCGATATCAATGGCTCCGATCAGTTGGTGCGTAAGATCATGCAACTGTCTGCCTTTAATAAATCCCTTCTGATCCTCGTGAATAAGTTTATCAGACAGCGAGCCAAGCCTTTTTGCTAAAACCTGGGTAAAAATGTTATAATCTGCATTAAGAAGCGAGATTGGCCTGTATGACTCGCAGTAAAATGGGTCTTTGCCTGGTTTTAGTATCAAGCTAATCGTCGCCTCGTTCCAAGATTTAGGAATTGGAAGGCCCTCCAAAAAGATAGCATTGAAGAGGTCAGTTAATCTAGGTACGAGAGAGTCTTTCAGAGCTACATAAAGCTCATTGGGTATGGCGTCAGGCCCTGCTGCCTTGCTTCTTTTAAGATTGTTAATTACTTCCAGCACCTCCTTTAAGGTGATGTCTGCATTTAAGATTTTACAAGAATCTACATCTAACTTCAAGACACGTGATTTATTTAAATATGTATCTATTGCTAAGGATGAAGGTGCTAGGTCTTCCTTATATAATGACTGGAAGAAATGCTCAAAGGCCTCTTCAATGCCTGCCTTGTCTTCAATTATTTGTCCTCCGTTTCCCTTATGGATAGCTGTTATCTTGTTTCGATTTAACTCTGTCTTAAGCTTCCAAGCTAACAACTTACCGCTATTCTCCCCAAATTCATAGTTTGACAGGGTACTAGCTTGCCATCTCCTCCTTATCTTTTCCTCTAGGTCTAAGGTAAGCTCCTGTTTCAAATTCATTATTTCATCTTTTAAACATTTTATTAGATCCTAAAAGAGATAGACACCCCCCAGGCAGAGTTTTAAACCTACCTAGGATGCGAGAGTGCTTGAATAGGCTTAGAGAAGATCTGGGTTTAATTGATATTTGGAACATCAAAGGGGATCAAACAAATAAATTTACTTTTAGAAACTATAAGTATGGCCATACCTCAAGATTAGATTTTTTTTTAGTTGATAAACTCCTAAGTAATAAAGTTAAGAAAGTCCAGCACCTGCCCGCACATCTGTCTGATCACTTGCTGGTCCAATTAAATATTAAGTTTGAGCTAAGGCAGGGCGAGAAAAGGTGGACTTTGAACCGAACACTCCTATTAGATCAACAAGTTATTGACAAATTAGGAGTTACAACGGAAAATTACTTTAAGGAAAATAGTGAAGGGGAGGTGTCTAAAATGATAGTTTGGGACGCGTATAAAGCCGTGCTTAGAGGCACACTAGCTGGCATAGCGATAGGAAAAAATAAATTGAAGAAGCTTAAAATATCACGAATAGAGGCTGATTTACTAGAGAGACAAGCTAGCTTAGAAATCATGACCCCTGAAGAAGATCGAAATAGTTTAAAAGATGAAATAATGAAATTGAAACAGGAGCTTACCTTAGACCTGCATTAGTATAAATTATTACAATTTTAAAAAGTATAATACATTTGTTATTCACATACAAAATGATGTATCACTTTTTCTGTCTTATACTTACCTGTATTCTTTTACAGTTTTTCCATTGAAGGTGTTGTAATGTGGAGCAGGTGGTTTCTTTTCTGTCGGTTTTAAAAAGTGCATTATTTTCATCTTAAATGTTCGTTTGTTGATAGGTAGTAGGGGTTGAGGTAGTTAGTTTTTTTAACTGTTTTAGGGTGAGGTCCTGTTTAGTAATATTTTTAATTTGAATTGTGGTATGTCTTTTTCCAGGCACTTGAATGGTTTTGTATTTTGGTAGATTAGCAGTTTCTCCATGCTGTAGTAATTTCTTTGTAGTAACTAAATGAAAAACAATAAAAGTAGCAGAGTGTTTTGTTAATTGTTTCTTATTTAACATTTTTTATTTTAATTAATTTTATGTTTTAGTTTGAATATATGTTTTACTTAATTTGTAAGGTAGTTGTATATAAATCTCCACTTCTGTTTTGAGATTCCGGTTTGAAAATGCAGCAGCGTCTCCTCTTCTTGCAGCTTTTGAAGTTTTTCAAGTATTAAGTTGTTAACATTTGTGGGTCTTTTATATTGTTGCTTTAATTGTTTCTGTGAGGTTATTGGTTAAGTTTGTGTATTGATAATTTTTATTCATTAGTTTTCTTTAGGTTTGAATTTGTTTTTCAGTTATGTCCTTTTATGGTGAACGCTTATATATAAATACGTTATAATGTTTGATATGTATTTAATTTTGCTTATGTGTATATATGTATATATATATATATATACATATATGTATATATGCATATATATATATATATATATATAAATATATATATATATATATAAAGTATTGATAGAATGCTTGCAGTTATTACAAATATTTAATTTTATTGATTTTGGGATTTGTATATTTTTTTGGGGGGTGAGTTATAATTATTATAATAATTGATATGTTTATTAACTTGGCAAAATATGTTTATATGTTCAATGTTTATTTTCATATTTTGTTTAATGTAAAGAGTTATTTTTATATTTTGAAATTATAATGTAATTACTTTGCCAATATTAATGTAGCCGATATTGTGTGAGTCAATATTGTTGACTGCTTATATGTTTATTTAAAGGTAACAGTACTTTTGGTTTCAATATTTTGGTTATCGATATTAGTAAAAACCTATATTTATGGCAGTGATATTTTTGTTGTCGATATTTGTGGTTTTCTTACTTAAGTATAGGAAGTCAATATTTTTGTGAACAATATTTATTTTCCAATATTTTTGTGGAAAATATTGTGTGAATTGATATTGGGTCATTGATCCAACCTAACCGCTACTAGCGATTATAACATAAATAGCCAGATCTTAACATACTTCCTGAAAAGACCTTGGCTTCCATGGACTTAGGGCCTGTTGGAAAGTGGGTTATTGGTAGGGGCAAATGTAGGTCTGCCACTAGTAATAAGACCACAAACACTTGATAGGACTCAGCATAGGTCTCAGAACATTATTCCTATGCTCAACCCCTGGTAACGTGGCTGCGAGCAGACAGGCTTAACTTCAAAGACAGGTATGTAAAGCATTCAAAAACACCAATTCAGTAACTAATTAAGACACAACACATAATAAAAATCCAACACCAATTTATAAAAATAGGAATTATTTTTATCTTTAAAATGACACCAAAACGACAAAAATCCAATGTAGGGAACCGGAGATATGAATTTTCAAAGTTTAAATAAAATATAGCACTTAGAAGCATCTAGCACCATATTGGGACATAGCCTCGCGATAGACCGGGCCAAAGTCAAAGTTTAAGGCCGACCGTGATGGAGCCCTGAGCGGATACCCCACGCGGAAGGTCCCGGTCACTGTTTTTACCTTTGCACTTAGAAACTTTTCTGGAGCTTTTCTCCTCGAGGCCCCTCGACGCTCTCCGTCAGTCCGGATCCGGTGCGGCTCCGCCGGATAGCCTTTCGACGATCTCCCGGTGAACTTCCCTGGAGCGGACTTAGAAACTTTTTCAAGATCGCTTCAGCGGGGCAATCCAACAATCCAGGCCGACACGCAATGGAAGGCAGGCGGATTGGCGCTCGCGGTTGTTCCCGGTCGACTTTCTTACGAGCGGACTTAGAAGCTTTTCTGGAGCTTTTTCTCGTGGGGTCCCTCGATGCTCCTCATGTAGCCGGATCTGGTGAGGGTTCGCCGGCTTCAGATTTTCGCTAGTCCCGGTCAATCTCTGGAAGTCGATGCGATGGAGCTTTTAGCGGGACGAACCTGGTGGGCTTGGCCGGCTCGCGGTTGAAGGCAGGCGGTTTGGCTGACCAGGATGAGTCGGTCCCCCTATGGAGCTTTTTTTCAAAGTTCCTCCAAAGTTCCCCAAACTTCCTGAACTTCTTCCTGAAGTTCATCAAAGGGTCCCAAAGTGTCTCAAACTTACTCCAAGGGTCTGGAAGCTCCAAGATGGTCCTTGAAAGTTGAGGACTTCAATTCCCACAATGCACTGGATGTCACCCTTACAAATCCACTGGTAGCTCCCCAGGTTGGTGATTCTTGGCGGTGAGGGTCCAGATGAGCTCTGTTAAACTGTAGCTTGCAGGGAGTCCACTCTTGACTTCTTTTACTCAGCACAGTTAGTCCACAAAGCTGTAGTTTCAGGTGGTGCAGTCTCCAGAGGTCAGGCCTTAGAAGTCTTTGCACAGCAGAAGTTTTCAGCAGGGCCAGTCTTGCTTTCTTCAGTTTCAAGCAGCAGATCTGAGGGGCTGGGCCTCTCTCAGATACTTATTCCACAGTCTCTGGGTCATCCAGGAGGTCAAGCTTCACCAATAGGAGTAGGGTAACCTCCCACTTGAGTGACTCCTTCCTGCAGAGTGTGGCATTATTCTATCCCAGAGTGCAACAAAGCTTCCAAATCCATAATGGCTGATTTTCCAGCAAGGAGGTAAGAGCTGGCTAAACACTCCCACTGAGTTGGCTAATTAACCTAGCCTCTCCTCCCTACATCTGCACATACCTTCCTTAATCCTGCCATCTGGCTGGGGTGGGGGTTCAAAGTTGCAAATGACACTGCTCTGGGCTCTGGCCCTTTGAAGCTCATTGTTTACGACCCCTCCCCCTGGCCTGGCATTCCTGCAGAACAGCTCACTGCCCTCCCAGGCCATCTGGCTGGCCCCAGGGGATCTTTATCACCTCTTCAGGCAGGCTGGCTAATCCCCTTAACTCTGACCAATCAGGGCAGAGCACTGGCAGGCTGGATTTGGAACTACAACTAAGAAAGTGTTATAACTTCTTGTCTGTTCACTTTGGGAGAAATTCAATAACATCATAGTGTAGGATTTATCAATACCATTCTAGTGAGTCTTTGAATGGAATATATATCCCTGTCCTGTCAATAGTTATTGTTTAATAACTTTCCCCCATGTTAACCTATGGGCCATGGGGTTTGCAATAGGAAAAATGACATGGCCATTTTTCCAGCACCAGGACCTACAAAAACATATTTTATACGTACTTGGCTTATTTTCACAGGACCCCCACCCCATAGGTCACCTAGGGGAGACCCTAGGGGTGTTGAATCTGTAAAAATATTGCAGATCCTCCATGCCCAGTGCCCCCAGCATCAAAGTCGAATTTGGGCAGCACTTTAAACAATGGGGAGAGTGAAATGTGAATTTCACTTAACCCAGGGCATATATAAACTCATTTTATAAGGGTCTACCTTATAGATACCTGACCCCCACCCCTGGGATACCTAGGGGAGACCCTGGGGGTCATTATTATGCAAAAACATTTTAGGTTGACCAGTTTTAAGTGCCCCAAACCCCAAAGTCGAGTTTGGCCACAATTTACATGTTTAAGAGCAGTCCTGGCACACAGAGCTGCTTTTAAACTGACCACAGGCTTCAGCAGTGCACACATGCAAGTGCAAAAAGGCTGCTGGCCTCTAAACTGCCATGCCCCAGGATACTGGAGGACTTCTAGGTAGTTTCAATCCCCTGCCCTATTATATACTAGGGGCTTATGGGGTAGGTCATGCCAATTACAGGGGTACCCCAACCCAAAGTGTACCCTAGTGTATGTAGGTGCTTTACTGTTATCTAAGTGTTTCAGCATGGCACTGGCCCTGGGCCTGGTTAAACAGAGCCCAGGGTCAGTCAGAGTCAGTTACCACCAGTTCCAGTCAGCAAAAAGTTGGGGGGTGCCCAGGGCACAGGATGACTTTCCAACACATCCCCCCCCCAAACGAAAGGTGAGGGGTTACTAGCCTACACCCTGGTAGTCCTCCTCAGCTAAGTGGAAAAGCCTGGAAAGTCCATCTGCATTGGCATGGGCAACCCCAGGTCTGTGTTCCACTGTAAAGTCCATTCCCTGTAGGGAAATGGACCACCTTAACAGCTTGGGATTCTCCCCTCTCATCTGCATGAGCCATCTGAGAGGCCTGTGGTCAGTTTGAACACGAAAGTGAGTCCCAAACAAATATGGTCTCAACTTTTTCAGTGACCACACCACAGCAAAAGCCTCTCTCTCAATGGCACTTCACCTCTGCTCTCTGGGAAGAAGCCTCCTGCTAATAAAGGCAACTGGCTGATCAAGGCCCCCTTCATTTAGCTGTGACAACACTGCCCCAATCCCTTGCTCTGAAGCATCTGTCTGAACTACAAATTCTTTTGTGTAGTCAGGGGCCAGTAACACTGGTGCTGAACACATAGCAGCTTTCAGAGTGTCAAAAGCCTTCTGACACTCTGGGGTCCAAATCACCTTCTTGGGCCTCTTTTTAGAAGTCAGTTCTGTGAGGGGCCCCACAATGGTCCCATAATTTTGAACAAACCTTCTATAGTACCCTGTCAGTCCAAGGAATGCCCTGACCTGAGTCTGGGTAACAGGTGCTGTCCAATCCAAAATAGTTTGGATTTTAGCTTGGAGAGGCTGTACATGGCCCCCACCTACCAGGTGGCCCAGGTACACCACAGAACTCTGCCCTATTTGGCACTTGCTTGCCTTAATAGTCAGGCCTGCCTGCTGCATGGCCTGAAGCACTTCCCTTAGGTGGCTTAAGTGATCTCCCCAGGTAGAACTATACACAGCTATGTCATCCAGGTAAGCTGCACTGAACTGTTCCAACCCAGACAAGACCCTGTTCACCAACCTTTGGAAGGTGGCAGGTGCATTCTTTAAACCAAAGGGCATTACCTTGAACTGATAATGTCCCTCTGGTGTGGAGAATGCTGACCTCTCCTTTGCTCCATCAGTGAGGGCAATCTTCCAGTAACCTGAAGTCAAATCAAAAGTACTCAGGTACTTAGCAGCCCCTAACCTATCAATGAGCTCATCAGCTCTAGGTATAGGGTGAGCGTCAGTCTTTGTGACTGCATTCAATCCTCTGTAGTCCACACAGAACCTTAACTCCTTGGGTCCCCCTGAGGATTAGGTTTAGGTACCAGCACCACTGGACTGGCCCATGGACTCTCAGACGGTTCAATTACTCCCAAGTCCAGCATCTTAGCAACCTCAGCTTTAATGCTGGCTCTGACATGGTCAGATGTCCTGTACAGTTTATTCTTGACAGGCAGGCTGTCACCAGTGTCAATGTGATGCACACACCACTCAGTGATGCCTGGGGTCAAGGAGAACAGGCCAGCAAACTGCTCCAGCACTTGCTTACAGTCTCTGTGCTGCTGGTCTGTCAACTTGGGAGAGAGTACAACCCCCTCCACTGACCCATCTTGCACATTAGTGGAGAGGAGGTCGGGCACAGGCTCCGTTTCCTCCTCCACACCCTCATCAGTGACCAGTAACATGGTCATGTCTGCCCTGTCATGGTGGGGTTTCAATCTATTCACATGCAGGACCCTATGAGGGTTCCTGGGGGTGCCACGGTCAACCAAATAGGTAACCTCACCCTTCTTTTCTAAGATTGGATAGGGCCCACTCCACTTGTCATGGAAGGCCCTGGGAGCCACAGGCTCCAACACCCACACCAAGTGTCCTGGAGTATACTCAGGCATAGTAGCCTTCTGATCATACCAGTGCTTCATGAGCTCCTGGCTGGCCTCCAGTTTCCTGTTTGCCTTGTACATGTACTCTGCCATCCTAGATCTCAGGCCTAGCACATAATCAAGCACATTGTCCTTAGCTTCCTTAAGAGGCTTCTCTAAAGACTCTCTTAGCAGGCTCAATGGCCCCCTCACAGGGTGTCCAAACACCAACTCAAAGGGACTGAAACCAACCCCTTTCTGTGGCACCTCCCTGTAGGCAAACAGTAAGCGTGGGAGGAGAACATCCCATCTCCTCCTGAGTTTCTCTGACAACCCATTTATCATGCCCTTCAGGGTTTTGTTGAATCTCTCAACAAGACCATTTGCTTGTGGGTGATAGGGGGTGGTGAACTTGTAGTTGACACCACACTCATCCCACATAGCAGTCAGATAGCTGGACAGGAAGTTCGTGCCCCTATCTGACACCACCTCTTTTGGAAAACCCACTCTGGTGAACACACCAAGTAGTGCTCTAGCCACTGCAGGAGCATCAATGGTTCTAAGAGGTATGGCTTCAGGGTATCTAGTGGCATGGTCAACTACCACTAAGATATACCTCTTCCCTGATGCAGTTGGTGGGTCCAGGGGACCAATAATGTCCATCCCCACCCTTTCAAAAGGAACCCCAACCACTGGCAGTGGTACTAGGGGAGCCTTTGTCTTGCCCCCTGCCTTGCCACTGGCCTGACAGGTGACACATGAGCTGCAAAACTCCTTTACCTTTTCAGACATATGGGGCCAGTAGAAATGGTTCACCAACCGGTTCCATGTCTTTGTCTGTCCCAAATGTCCTGCCAAGGGGATATCATGACCCAAAGTCAGGATGAACTCTCTGTACCTCTGGGGCACCACCAACCTCCTGGTGGCCCCCTCCTTGAGGTTTCTGGCCTCAGTATAAAGCAGTCCATCTTCCCAGTAGATTCTATGAAACCCACTGTCATCCCCTTCCTCTTGCTTAGAAGCAATCCGCCTCAAGCTCTCAAGGGTGGGACAGTCACGCTGTCCCTGACTGAACTCCTCTCTGGAGGGTCCACCTGCTCCTGTCAGTTCTGCCAAATCTGACAGCTCTGGCAGGGATGGAGTCCCTCCCTCCGAGGCCAGATCCTCCCCAGCAGGGTTGGATACTACCTGCACCTCTGGAGTTCCCTGGGCTGGCTCACCAGGCCCAGTACCCTTGTCCATGGATGCTTGGCCCTTTGTTCCAGGGTCCAAGTGTCCAGCCCCTCCCTTCTGGCTAGTCTGTGACCTAGTCACAGCACATACCCACTCAGGGAGCTCCAATATTTTCATATGGAGTCCTCTCTCCACCTCTGACCACGCAGAGGCTTCAAGGTCATTGCCCAGTAAACACTGGACTGGGAGCACCTTTGACACAGCTACCTTCATAGGGCCTGTCACACCTCCCCATTCCAAATCCACCACAGCCATGGGATGGATTTTGGTAGTGCTGTCTGCATAAGTCACCTGGTGAAACTCACCAGGTATCATCCTCTCTGGAGGCACCAGCTCAGCCAGGACCATAGTTACACTAGCCCCAGTGTCTCTGATAGCCTCAACCTCAGTCCCATTCACTTTAGGTCTCTGCCTGTACTTCTCCATGTTTGGAGGTAAGGCATCAAGGGTTGCAATGTTCACCCCACCCAGGGACACTAAGGTTGCTGCCACTACTGGAATACCCCCTTCTGGTGTACCACTCTCCACCCCTACACTCACACTGGCAATCCCTGTGGATGGCCCCTTAGGGGGGAGCTTCTTAGCGCAGACAGCATCTCCCTGCTTGTGCCCTGGCTGGTTACAGTCAAAGCACTTACCCACCTTTGAGGGATCAAAGAACCTACCAGGCTTTCCCTGATACCCCTTCCCTTTGAATTTGGGTTGGCTCGGGGCCCCCCCTCCTTGTGCAGGTTTTGGTGGGTCTTTAGAGGACTCTTTCTGATTTTGACCTTCTTTCCCTTGGGCTTTCCCCTGGGGAGGGACCTGTCCTCCTTTCTTCTGGTCACCCCCCTGGTGCTGTATGGAAACCCGGGTTCTCACCCACTCATCAGCTGACTCCCCCAACTCTCTGGGGTCTGTCAGCTTAGAGTCCACTAGATACTGGCGTAACTTCTCTTCTGCACAATGAGTAAAAATGTGTTCTTTCAAAAACAAATTATACAATCCCTCATAAGTGCTCACTTTGTTACCACAAATCCAGCCTTCAAGTGCCTTCACTGAAACATCCACAAAGTCTATCCAAGACTTGGAACTCAATTTCTGGGTGTTCCTAAACTTCACCCTATACTGCTCTGGAGTCAGACCAAACCTCTTGACTAAGCAGGCTTTCATCTGCTGGTATGATTCTGCATCCTCTCCCTACAGGGTCAGGAGCCTATCCCTCCCAGCTACTGGAATCAACTCCCACAGGAGTGCACCCCAATACCTAGAGTGGACCCTACTCATCTTAAGGGCCCTCTCAAAAGCTGCAAGCCATTTGTCAATGTCATCCCCCTCAGTGTACTTGGGCACAATACCCTTTGGAAGTTTAGGTTCAAATCTGCCACCCCTGGACATCTCAGCATCTTCTTCGCTTTCGCTGCCACCATTTCTCTTCTCCTCCTCCCTCTCCCATCTTCTCTTAGCCAATTCGAATTTCTCCTTTTCTAGGGCAATCAACTCTAATTGCGCCTTAAGCTGTCTCTCTGCAAGGGACAGTGATGGTACCTGAGTCAGGGACCCTTCCCCACTCCCACCATCAGGATTCTGTTGGCTTACACTAGTTATAATGGAAGAGGCATCATCCTCCTCTCCTGGGATGATGTTGGGGGGACACCCTCTACCCCCCTTGATTCTCCTCAGCTGCCTGGTCATGGGCTTGTATAAACTGAAACAACCCTGCCTTCCTATACCTCTTGGAAGCAGGCAGCCCCCTAAGCCTACACTGTTCCCTAAGCTCAGCCAACTTAAACTGGGACAGTTTAGCCAGGTCCAACTCCATGGTTCCCTAGTTTTGGGTCACAACACTAGGCACAATAGACTTAGAACAATTTGGAAAAATCAAAACAATGGATTAAAAACAGTTTAGTCCAAATTCCAAAAATCAAACTCAAAAGTTTTGTTCTAAGGCAATTTAGAGGATTTTTATAATTTTAATTCATTCACTGAAAGGTGTACTTTTTAAACACAAGTCCACATCCACACCGCTGAGCACCAAATGTTGGAAAGTGGGTTATTGGTAGGGGCAAATGTAGGTCTGCCACTAGTAATAAGACCACAAACACTTGATAGGACTCAGCATAGGTCTCAGAAAATTATTCCTATGCTCAACCCCTGGTAACGTGGCTGCGAGCAGACAGGCTTAACTCAAAGACAGGTATGTAAAGCATTCAAAAACACCAATTCAGTAAATAATTAAGACACAACACATAATAAAAATCCAACACCAATTTATAAAAATAGGAATTATTTTTATCTTTAAAATGACACCGAAACAACAAACATCCAATGTAGGGAACCGGAGATATGAATTTTCAAAGTTTAAATAAAATATAGCACTTAGAAGCATCTAGCACCATATTGGGACATAGCCTCGCGATAGACCGGGCCAAAGTCAAAGTTTAAGGCCGACCGTGATGGAGCCCTGAGCGGATACCCCACGCGGAAGGTCCCGGTCAATGTTTTTACCTTCGCACTTAGAAACTTTTCTGGAGCTTTTCTCCTCGAGGCCCCTCGACGCTCTCCGTCAGTCCGGATCCGGTGCGGCTCCGCCGGATAGCCTTTCGACGATCTCCCGGTGAACTTCCCTGGAGCGGACTTAGAAACTTTTTCAAGATCGCTTCAGCGGGGCAATCCAACAATCCAGGCCGACACGCGATGAAAGGCAGGCGGATTGGCGCTCGCGGTTGTTCCCGGTCGACTTTCTTACGAGCGGACTTAGAAGCTTTTCTGGAGCTTTTTCTCCTGGGGTCCCTCGATGCTCCTCATGTAGCCGGATCCGGTGAGGGTTCGCCGGCTTCAGATTTTTGCTAGTCCCGGTCAATCTCTGGAAGTCGATGCGATGGAGCTTTTAGCGGGACGAACCTGGTGGGCTTGGCCGGCTCGTGGTTGAAGGCAGGCGGCTTGGCTGACCAGGATGAGTCGGTCCCCCTATGGAGCTTTTTTTCAAAGTTCCTCCAAAGTTCCCCAAACTTCCTGAACTTCTTCCTGAAGTTCCTCAAAGGGTCCCAAAGTGTCTCAAACTTACTCCAAGGGTCTGGAAGCTCCAAGATGGCCTTGAAAGTTGAGGACTTCAATTCCCACAATGCACTGGACGTCACCCTTACAAATCCACTGGTAGCTCCCCAGGTTGGTGATTCTTGGTGGTGAGGGTCCAGATGAGCTCTGTTAACCTGTAGCTTGCAGGGAGTCCACTCTTGACTTCTTTTACTCAGCACAGTTAGTCCACAAAGCTGTAGTTTCAGGTGGTGCAGTCTCCAGAGGTCAGGCCTTAGAAGTCTTTGCACAGCAGAAGTTTTCAGCAGGGCCAGTCTTGCTTTCTTCAGTTTCAAGCAGCAGATCTGAGGGGCTGGGCCTCTCTCAGATACTTATTCCACAGTCTCTGGGTCATCCAGGAGGTCAAGCTTCACCAATAGGAGTAGGGTAACCTCCCACTTGAGTGACTCCTTCCTGCAGAGTGTGGCATTATTCTATCCCAGAGTGCAACAAAGCTTCCAAATCCATAATGGCTGATTTTCCAGCAAGGAGGTAAGAGCTGGCTAAACACTCCCACTGAGTTGGCTAATTAACCTAGCCTCTCCTCCCTACATCTGCACATACCTTCCTTAATCCTGCCATCTGGCTGGGGCGGGGGTTCAAAGTTGCAAATGACACTGCTCTGGGCTCTGGCCCTTTGAAGCTCATTGTTTACGACCCCTCCCCCTGGCCTGGCATTCCTGCAGAACAGCTCACTGCCCTCCCAGGCCATCTGGCTGGCCCCAGGGGATCTTTATCACCTCTTCAGGCAGGCTGGCTAATCCCCTTAACTCTGACCAATCAGGGCAGAGCACTGGCAGGCTGAATTTGGAACTACAACTAAGAAAGTGTTATAACTTCTTGTCTGTTCACTTTGGGAGAAATTCAATAACATCATAGTGTAGGATTTATCAATACCATTCTAGTGAGTCTTTGAATGGAATCTATATCCCTGTCCTGTCAATAGTTATTGTTTAATAACTTTCCCCCATGTTAACCTATGGGCCATGGGGTTTGCAATGGGAAAAATGACATGGGCCATTTTTCCAGCACCAGGACCTACAAAAACATATTTTATACGTACTTGGCTTATTTTCACAGGACCCCCACCCCATAGGTCACCTAGGGGAGTCCCTAGGGGTGTTGAATCTGTAAAAATATTGCAGATCCTCCATGCCCAGTGCCCCCAGCATCAAAGTCGAATTTGGGCAGCACTTTAAACAATGTGGAGAGTGAAATGTGAATTTCACTTAACCCAGGGCACATATAAACTCATTTTATAAGGGTCTACCTTATAGATACCTGACCCCCCACCCCTGGGAGACCTAGGGGAGACCCTGGGGGTCATTATTATGCAAAAACATTTTAGGTTGACCAGTTTTAAGTGCCCCAAACCCCAAAGTCGAGTTTGGCCACAATTTGCATGTTTAAGAGCAGTCCTGGCACACAGAGCTGCTTTTAAACTGACCACAGGCTTCAGCAGTGCACACATGCAAGTGCAAAAAGGCTGCTGGCCTCTAAACTGCCATGCCCCAGGATACTGGGGGACTTCTAGGTAGTTTCAATCCCCTGCCCTATTATATACTAGGGGCTTATGGGGTAGGTCATGCCAATTACAGGGGTACCCCAACCCAAAGTGTACCCTAGTGTATGTAGGTGCTTTACTGTTATCTAAGTGTTTCAGCATGGCACTGGCCCTGGGCCTGGTTAAACAGAGCCCAGGGTCAGTCAGAGTCAGTTACCACCAGTTCCAGCCAGCAAAAAGTTGGGGGGTGCCCAGGGCACAGGATGACTTTCCAACAGGGCCTAATTAAGAATTTGTCATCCATCGGACCTTCAAACTGGCGGTGGCACTGACGGTCTGACCGCTGCATTATGAGTGCTGCAGTTCCACTGCCACAGGACCGCCACAGCCTCAGGGGATCTGCTATTCCTCAGCAGTGGTGCGGCGATCTGGGGCAGCAATATGCTGGCGATGGTGCTGCAGCACAGCCAAGCATATTACGAGTTTACTGGCCTCCACACTTTTCATGGCGATGAGGCCGTCATTAAGAGTTTGGTAGTCAGGTAACTATTGGGGCCCTACTGGGTCCCCTGTTGCCCCTGTGCATGGGGGTGCATGCAAGGGGGCCACATGTTGTGCCTCCCTGTCTGTATGCACACTTGTTCCAGTACGGCATGGACTGCACCAGTCCATGTCGTGTAGGAACTTGCTTTGGCGGTCCCACAGTGATGCCGTGCTAAGGCTAACATATGCACCTTAGCATGGCACTGCCTTGGGACCGCCAAAACACTGCCCGCCAGACCTAGAGAAAATTCCTAATCTGGAGGGCAGTCAGGTATGGCGGTGTGGGAGTGGGACGTTGGCTTGGCAGCCCGCTCCCACACCGCCTGATCAGGCCCTTAATCTCCAAAGGCAGAGTTCCAGAGCCTAGCCATGAGGTATGAGAAAGTTTGCCCCCTCCACTCATTTGCTCATTTTGATTCTGATTACCACCACATCTCTCCTATTAAGATATCTAAGAGGATGCTCTGGGAAATTCCAACTAAACTTTGTGGCAATAGATCTTGGGCCTGCAGTGTTGAGAGTATCATGTGCCAAGCACAACACTTTAAACAGTGCCCTTATATGGACCTGTAGCCAATGTATCATAATGAGCTCATTGGATATAGATCTGTATTTGGGTATATTTAGAATAAGGAGGGCTTCCACATTCTGCAATACTTGCAATCTTGATTGTAATGCTTGGTTTATACCTATATAAAGAGGGTTACAATAGTCAAGCTTAGAGGCAATTAAAGCTTGGGTAACTCTTGTGTGAAGAGATCGCAATAACAGGGAGATCTTCCTCAGAATACGTAAAATGGCAAAGTGGGTGGCTGTGACTTGGTTAATGTACGTAGTAAATGAGAGAGGGTTGTCAAAGACAACTTCCAAGTTCCTTGCTGATTTGACTGGCCCTGCATAGGCACCCAACTGAGCTGGCCACCATGAGCTGGACCATATTGTCGAATCCTTCCCAAACATCAGGGCCTCTGCCTTCTTACCATTTCATTTGAGACAGTTGGAGTTCATCCAGATACCTACTTCTCGCATACCATTTTAAAAGTTGGATGCTACTGTGCGAGCGTCAACCAGTACTCAACAATGCTCTGGTGAATCAGCACCTCTTGAGGGACAAGCCACTAGCCAGTGAAAACATGGAGGCCACTTGTGCAACACAAGCGCAGCATAGTCAGCCCCAACCAAATGTTGCCAGTAAATACAGAACAAAAACTCAATTTAGCAAATCTGCCAACCCCAGGAGTACGATCTTAGGTTTTTCAGAACAAATCATCTCACAATTAAGCAATATTTAGTAAAGTAGAGAGATGCTAGAGATACTTATGAACAAATTAATATGACCATAAACTGCTCGTGTGCAGTTTCGAAATTCACTGTACAGCTCAGATTTACTACTTTTTCATGCAATGTAGCACACATTGCATTGCGAAATGGGGACACAGCACAGAACTGTGCCTGTTTAGGCTGGCCTACTACTGCTGGTGCTCTAACAAGACTTGTGTGTGCGAGGCACAGCCCCATACCATGTTTCAGAGCAGAGGGCTTGCAAACTAGCAGAGGAATTTGCACTGGAAGTATTTCCTTGCCAATTTTTCCACTCACTCCTGCATGTTTTTGCATCCGACCCCATGGGCGTTTCAACTGGCCTACCCAGTAATACCCACTTCACATAAATCAAATGCAAGTCACCACACCGCATTTTTTGCACTGAGAACAGTGTATCTTTCAAGCGCTAAACACCAATTCTGCTGGATAGTGAACACCGTGTGGATCTTTGTTTTGTGCCAATGGAAAGCCTTAGTAAATGTGGGCCCATATCTCCAAGATGCACCCCATTATCTTCAGTTTGCTCCAATGCCTATTTTTACTGACTATAAAATAGAATTTCCGCTGTCCTTCCGAGATGGCCCTGGCAGGTCCGCAGAGGAGTCAACCAGTACAAAACAAACCATTTTACGGGGAGTGGAAAGCGAGCTAAACGACAATCCCAGATATTCGTGATATCATTTTGCTTCATATTTCTTTCAGATTTATAATTTATGACTCTAACTACTGCTCAACATCTCCAACAATAGATCCTTCCGGACATTTGCTTCAGCGTTGTGCCAAGGGGTTGCAATGGCCTCCGGATTACCTAATGTGAGCTGGGAGAGAGAACCAGCTGCAGCTTTCTCGTAGACAGGCGAAGAACCTGATGAAAAGTGCGCTCTGTCTCTTACCAGCCGCGGGCAGGATTACTTCCTTTGGCGCTTGGCCCGCACAATGGGAGTTGATTTTCAGTCTGTTCTAATAAAACGGCTAATAAACGGCTGCCATTATGCTATGAGCAGCCGGGCATGTCAACTCCGTGAATATCGTCCATAGGAAAAACGATGCTTCGCTCTTTCCATGAATACAATATTTTCTAGATTAATTAATTTAAAGTTATAACGCATTAAAGTTTTCTTATCCACTGCCTCGGTACAATATAACTATAGATTGCGTTGAACTGTAACTAACTCAACATTCTAAAACGTTTGTGATCTTAACGCAGTGCGTTTTTTTCTTGGCACTATGTTTACACGTGTTTGTGTACAAACTAAGCTGCAGTACAATCAATGACCCCAAGAAAAAATATACCATAGCAATGATTTCAATTACATAACTGCTGTTCCTAGGAAATTAGTAAGAATTGTAGCAGCCACGGTAGTGTAGTGCGAATTATACCTGTTGAAATAGCCTTTAATTCTTTCATCGCTGATTTAAAATATTTAATGGCAGTGCTTTCCAATTGCATGCAAGATTAATGTTAATGTCAATTTCAACAAGCAGGGCAACTCCTGCAGTCTATACATTTTCCAACAGAACATGCACATTTTGCATCGGGGTACTTTTTCTATACTGCAGGTCTCACACTCTCCTCATGAAGCAGATAAAGCAGCCATGTGGCTAGATGCTGTTAAGCTGCTGCTCGAAAGGAGGGTAGAGACGACCTGTCCTCCCACCACATCTTGTTCTTCCACTCCCTCACTGTAGCTGGAGTAGTCTTTGGTTTAATTGCTTTGTGCTCCAGTTTATTTTGCACAGGTCTGCGGAGGTGTTAGCAATATGCATCAGGAGGGCCTACTGGATGCATCACAATGATAGTCAGAGGATTATGTCGAGCAGTGTGTGCTTATTTTACCCCTCGCGCAAGGCACTCCCCCTGTAGCGTCACACAGGATTTTGGTAGGTAAGAGCACACGATGCAGTTGGGGATAATTTGCTGTCACCCTCATTTTTGCCCCAACAAGGATGGCAATGCTGTTAAATGTCTACAAGATGACACTAGGCATGCGTTCCATCTCTCGCTGTACGCCGCAGATACACACATTTAGGGAGTGGTGCTATGATTCTTGGTTGCTCAAATCAATGGCAGGCTTCGTGACATAGAGCCCTATTACGAGGTTGGCGTTCTTACCGCCATCTTGCCGTGGTGGCGGTCCCTAGTACATAGCTGAGTCAGTGGTTTCCTGCCCGCCGTATTACGATGTTCCCACCGGCCCAGCAGTGGTGTTTCTGATGGTGGTGTATATTTTTTCCATACGTGTTGATGCTGGTGCATATATTTTGACTGCATAAGTGTAAAATGTACACATATGCATGCCACATGGAAAAATACCATGCACGAGTATGTTACCATTGCTGGAATGCGGTCTATATGTGCCCAAACCAATGGGTGAAAAGTGAGAAACGGACTTACCTGGATTTCGGCACAACCGGGTCGTTTTCTTCAGGGGCTGCTGTGAAGGGGTGCCCTGGAGGAAGAGATTCACATTGGAGACTGAAGGGGAGGATAAGGAAATCGGTGAGTATGCACCCCAATTCTGTCGATTCTGCTGACTCAAAGCAGGCGGTCTCCCCACCACAGTTGGCTCAACGAAAAGGTAACTCGTAATCCGAACGGCAGTAACCTTGTTTGTACCGCCCTCTGACAACTGCTTTCCTCCTACTGCTGTCATGGTGGTCGGCGAATAGCTGGCGGCGGGACTCCAGCAGTATTTCCCTGAGCAACTCACCAACATTGTAATTCGGCGAGCCGACCGACAGCCAGGCAGGTCCGGAATCCACCCCTGCCGTGATGGTGGGACCATCACTGTCAACATTGTAATCAGGCCCATAATTAGTTAAAGAACAGCAGAAGACTAGAAGTACGGAATATGACAAGGCAAGACAAAGCTAGAAGAAAAGTTGAAGATAACATAAGGGCCAGGAGAACTGGTCTCTAAGCAAGTGTAAGGTGCTTGACAAAAAAGGGTGTGTTTCTGAAAAGACCTTTCAACCATGCCATCAGCATTCTATAAACAGGCAATATACCTCCTCTTCTACCTTAACAAATGTCAGTGCTCAGTTACAGAATGCATTCAGCCCATGCTTTTCATCCAGTGGCTAGACGGTACCTCAACATTTTCACTAGCTACTACTAGCCTACCATGGGGCAGAGTTAGGGCAATTCAAAGACTAGTTAAAAGCAACTACAAAACAATCAGGGTGTTCATTCCAGCTTGCAAGGGACAACGGGCACAAGGGATAAAAACATATTAGTTGGGATAATAATATGCAGGGCAGGAGGAGAAATGGGGAGGAACAAATGTAAGGTTCTGGGGTTAGAAGAATTTGTGTCAGTGATAATGTTAACAAGTAGAGAGTGGACACAGCAAGGATAAATGGTTGGCTTTCAAACATGGCCAAAGGGAGGATGCCAGATGTTAGAGGAGGGAGCGCAGGGAGAGGACTTTAGAGTCCAAGCATGCTAAATGTAGATCTGAGAGAGGACGTTATTAAATGGGAGGAGTCTATTGTAGAAGGATCAGAAGGGATGGTTATGGTTAAGTTTCCAGTGGCTGCTCCTCCGCAATGGAGGAGGAGCGTCGCCCCACTGCCTGGCTCAGAGTCAGCAAATGAAAAATACATTGATGTTCTTGCATCGTTTTATTTTGCATTTGCCGGCTCTGAGCCAGCGCTGTAGGGAGGGGTGGGGCCGATGCATGGGAGGGGGGAGGAGGAATGCTACGTGCACTTCACTCCCTAAGTGCTCATGTGTGTTTGGCTGACTGTCTCAGGCCGACCAAAACACACATGCACAGTTAGGTTTTCTCCAACCCAGCTGCATTGAGCAGCCAGGCTGGAGAAACCCCACAGACTCCCTGGCCTGAGTGGAGTGTCTTTCTAGCCCGCTCAGGCCAATCCCCGCACTGCTCTGAAGCACTGGGATTGGATGGAAGTGTGTCCCAGGGGCTGCTGGGACCAGGCAGGATGAGGAGAGGCAGTGCAATGCGATGTGACGCTGGAGGCAGCCGGCGGCTAAAGGTAAGTTTAAAAAAAAAAAAAGTATTTCTAACCCCCCTGCCCCCCCACACGACCCCTCCCGTGTGACCCCCTCCCGCGTTCCTTCCACCCACCTCACCACCCTTTGTTTATGGCAGCCGCCACTGTAAGTTGCTGATAAAGTGATGGACAATACAGGAGAAGATGAAGGAACAAAGAAGGATGTCAATTAAAATGGCAGTGGCAAGCAGGTCTGGGTGATATTTCTGTTATGTTGGCACACCGTACATAAATTTGCCTTATACATTTTATGCGCAATTACTGAATTTATGCTATTACACTGCATTTGTGTAAATATGCACCATTCATGGTAAACATTTTGCACAATCACACAGGAACAACACAAACTACCAGAACACGAGCAGCTGCTGTTTTCCGAGCTTATTTTTTAGCATGAAATGTGTCTGTGTTTAAAATGGATGTGAGTAAGCATTTTGCTCTATAATTATAGCACCACATGCTGGTTTTGCAGTTTGTGTGTTTACTCGTAAGTTTGTGTTTCTTTTCCGAACTTTGTGCAATTACTCAAATGAAAATTTTTCAAATTTTCACTGCCCTAGTGGTAAGTACTGGGAAATAGATTATTTAGTGGAAAAGAGATATAGAATGAGGGTGGTTTAGCAATGCACGGAAATGTTCGACATGTACTGAAATAAAGAAGGTGGGAGTAACGCTAAGTGTAACCCTTCCGTGAGAAATGGATCACACAGGAGATCAGAGTGATGTAGAAAATAAATTATCAAGTCGTTAAATGTCCTTCAAATAAAGATGGTGCACAACCCAAGCTACTCTGCTGTGACCTAAGTTCGCTCAAACCAACCCTTATGATAGGGAATAAAGGTGCAAACAACCTCGTTATAATGCTGGCACAAAACAGATGCAAGCTCACAAGCTGATACAACAAGGTGAGTAATTTGTAATAATACATAGGTTTTAAAGAGCATGTTTTAAAAAAGATATAGCCAATTTATCGACATCAAGACGTTTGCCACTCCTCTACATTATACAGATGACAGCTAATTAGCAACACAGCTGGCACACGTTTTGCTTTACTGTGAGGACTTGTGCTGGGAACCATATCAAAAGTAGCAATTGTAAGCAACTTAGCACAATGATTTTGCCATCTATATTAACAGATTAGGCTCTAATAGGGCTAACATTGTATAGTGATTTAGTTATATCCTTCATGGAATCATATTAATAGACCAAGCCCATTCAAAGAGTCGGAAGGGGGACATTTCCTGTGAAAGAAGAAGATTTGTATGCCATCTCGATAATACCCTTTTTGAAATAAAAATATGTGTACACCAATCCGATTGGTTAGACCAGGTAGCCATGAGTTATCGACAGATCAGTAATATATGAAAGACATGTAACACAACATGGTGAAGAATGGAAGGGTTGAGCCCATGTAGAAAAGCTGCACATTTTCTTACATTGCCCTCTTTCTGCACAATAACATTTTACTGTGACCTTTTGCACATATTTGTTTGCGTGATAATGGTAGATTAGTTTCTCTGAAACTGCTTTGCTTACACATCTGGCTCGAGCGACATTATCATAATGCCTCGAACACTGAGTACAAGGCCTTTACGCACGCTGTACAAATGCCATTCTATCTTCATGCATGCGGCGACAGGGCTATCTACATATCCATACCAATGCTAATCTGCATATACATCGCTAGGATCGTAAGGGTTTTTTTTATTATAAATAAATAAGCATTTTCGGGGGTTAGCAGAGGAGACACTTCTGCTGAAATCGGGAGGTTCCTGCATGCTGAGGCTTCGCTAAGCAGCTACCTAACAACTCTGTGAGCGGTGTCCAGTTCGTGGCCAAGACGGGGTCCTACATTCTGGCCCGCCAGGAAATGGGGTTGGATCATCCTGTGGGGGGATTCTTGGCTATACACCTACATACACTCTAGGCGCATATAGAGTAGGGTTCTCATAGCAGGAGTACATCTGATCATTACCTTGTTGTTTATGCTTGCATATATATATATAGGTACATATATATATATATAAATATACGGGTCACCACATCACACTACAGTTACCAGCATGCAACGAGCCTGAGGTCAGCGCGAGGAACATCGCAGCGCAGCAGAGGAGGAGCTGATAAACATCTTATCATGGGAGTGGCTACAGCACCACCATGTGATTTAAAACAGCTCCAGGTGCAAGAACTGGCTTTGAAACGAGGCACTGATGAAAGCCTATGCGGCTGAAACGCGTCTGCCACGGCGTTTCTAGAACCATGCATACCACGCGCTCAAACGAATTGCTGAAATAAATCCAGTTGTTTAAAATCCTGCGTTTGTGTCGGACTCATTCGGATGTGAGTGAGTATTGGATTCTATGTTTTGACCAGCAAGCAGGCACTGGTCTCCGACACCCCCTCTCGGTCTGGAGTGACACGTGAAGCCAGCAACTTTGGACTTATGTACTAAATTACAACGCGTCACCCCCCCAAGCGGATATATTACCACTGTGTCTCACCTTCTGCACAGGGAGAGAGGTTGTAGATTGCACTACAGGGGAATCAACTGGTTTCAAGTTCAATATCTGTTCTCCTGGGATTTGTGGCTGGTGGTGAGTGAAGTTATGATGCCAACAGTGTTTGGGATGCCACCTGGTGTATGGTGAAACCCCTCACTGAACGGATCACCACATCGCACTACAGTTACCAGCATGCAACGAGCCTAAGGTCAGCGCGAGGAACATCGCAGCGCAGCAGAGGAGGAGCTGATAAACATCTTATCATGGGAGTGGCTACATCACCACCACTGACGCTGATAATTCAGTTATCTCGGAATTAGTGGAGAGTCTCTCAGCGCTTCAGTTTAATCAAAAAGTGTCCGGACCTACGCACATTAAAGGCAACCTCCTGGACCCAATTTTTACCAACATTGAGGAGCTCAGGGTAGGGACCTCAACCCAACTCTCATGGTCGGATCCTTTTTTGATCCCCTTCTCATGGGCCACTATGGGACCACTAACCTTATCTAACAAGACTATTACGCAGGATCGTCTATGGTCCAAACTTCCCCTTGAACAGTGGATCTCAGTTTTAGACGCCACCATACCTCCCAAAAATGATAACCCGAACGTGGCCAATGACATGTTTAATCAATGGCTTAAATGCTCATTAGACCAAACCCTCCCTAAACAATATTGCCTCAAAAAGAATAGATCTAAGATTTCACCTTGGTATTCCCCAAGCCTCCGTGAACTTAAACAAGCATGTAAAAAGTTAGAGAGAGAATGGAGAAGAGACTATGCTTTATCTAGTAAACTAAAATATAGGGCCAGCATTAAGATTTATCAAAATGAAATTAAAAAAGTACAAGCCTCATATTATGGGGAAAGAATCGCTCTTGCTGCGAATGCACCACGGGAAATTTTCCGTATTGCTAAAACCCTCACCAAACTTCCCGAACCACCAGTTAGCACAAACGGCGCACTCATGCGATGCAATGACCTGGCTGAATTTTTCTATAAGAAGATCCACGATATATACCTCACATTCCCGGGCTCATCAGCTCACGTCGACTCTTATCCGACGGATATGCAACTCCCAGATGTACAAGTAAAGCTAGATCATATTCCCCTTCTGGACACGAGTGCTCTCGAATCCATTCTCACCCAGGTTAAATCAGGATCACCCCGGGATCCAGCCCCCCCACATGTTTTGAAACTGGCAAAGGCTTCCACTATTCCTGTGATTCAAGAACTTATCAACAGTTCCATCTCCTCTGGAGTGGTTCCCTCACCATGGAAAAATGCCATGGTAAAAGCATTGCTGAAAAAGCCCAATCTTGATCCTAGAACAATGGGGAACTACCGGCCGATTTCCCTACTCCCAGTAGTTAGCAAAATCTTAGAAAGGCATGTCAATTCGACTCTATCTGGATTTCTAGAATCAAACTTCTTGCTCCACCCCTCACAAACGGGGTTCCGGCCCTGTTATGGTACGGAAACAGCACTCCTAGCTGTGGCGGAAGAGTCCAGGAGGATCCTTGATCAGGGAGGCGTTGCAGCCATCATCCTCCTGGACCTCAGCGCTGCATTTGATACCGTTAACCATGCCATTCTAATGCATAGACTCAGGAGTTTGGGAGTGTCAGGAGATGTAGCCACATGGCTAGAATCCTTCCTAGAAGATAGATCTTTTCAGGTCTTCGAAGGAGAAGTGGTGTCTAAGCGTATGGCCCTTAGCTGTGGGGTGCCTCAGGGATCTTCCCTGAGCCCCACCCTATTCAATATATATATGAGGCCGCTGGCCGACATAGTACAACCATTTGGCATAAAAATTGTCACGTACGCCGACGACACACAACTTGTCGTGGCCTTAAATTGTCCAGAAAACTCATCCTCAAGTTTAGGCCCCTGTCTAGAGAAGGTTGCACAATGGATGGAGCTCTCCTGTTTAAAATTGAACGGAGACAAGACCGAGCTCATGCTCCTAGGCAACTCTCCTATTTCTAGCATAGGGCAACTATGGCCAAAATGTTTTGTCCCCGCCCCATCGGAAAAAAATCAGAATAAAAGTCTGGGTATGTGGCTGGACCGCTCACTGACTTTTGGACACCAAACAGCCAAACTGTCAGCTACATGCTATGGCATCATGAGGATGCTTCGTAGAGTGCTCCCCCTTCTTCCGTTCCTGGCAAGAAGGATAATGATTCAAGCCCTCATTCTTTCATGAATGGATTATGGAAATGCACTTTATCTGGGAGCCCCTAAGGCCATGATAAACAGACTTCAGATCACCCAGAATTGTGCAGCTCGTTTGCTTCTGGGTCTCTCTCATAGGCAATCAGCCAAACCCGCACTGAAGACTTTGCACTGGCTGCCAATATCAGAAAGGATCAAATTTAAAGCACTTTGTATTGCCCATAAGTCCTTTCAGGGAACGGGACCAGTAATCAATGAGCCTCTGATCACCCGATACCAGCCAAAGAGAAGCCTTCGTTCATTGAACATGCTGCTTGCAACAGTTCCAAAAATAAAGAGGGCAAAAAGCGGTGGCCGCTCCTTCGCTTATAATGTGGCTAAATTATGGAACACCCTCCCCCTTGACCTTCGTCAGGAAACCAATCATCTGTCTTTCAGGAAACAACTTAAAACCTGGCTATTTTAACTTACCACTTGGCAGAGCTGGCTTCTAGGTCCGCTTCCGTAGATAGCGCTGGGATGCCTTAGGGTAGCTATGCGCTTTATAAATGTTTATTTCATTCATGTGATTTAAAACAGCTCCAGATGCAAGAACTGGCTTTGAAATGAGGCACTGATGAAAGCCTATGCGGCTGAAACGCGTCTGCCACGGCGTTTCGAGAACCATGCATACCACGCGCTCAAACGAATTGCTGAAATAAATCCAGTTGTTTAAAATCCTGCATTTGTGTCGGACTCATTCGGATGTGAGTGAGTATTGGATTCTATGTTTTGACCAGCAAGCAGGTACTGGTCTCCGACACCCCCTCTCGGTCTGGAGTGACGCGTGAAGCCAGCAACTTTGGACTTTTGTACTAAATTACAGCGCGTCACCCCCCCAAGCGGATATATTACCACTGTGTCTCACCTTCTGCACGGGGAGAGAGGTTGTAGATTGCACTACAGGGGAATCAACTGGTTTCAAGTTTAATATCTGTTCTCCTGGGATTCGTGGCTGGTGGTGAGTGAAGTTATGATGCCAACAGTATTTGGGACGCCACCTGGTGTATGGTGAAACCTCTTCTGAACGGGTCACCACATCGCACTACAATTACCAGCATGCAACGAGCCTAAGGTCAGCGCGAGGAACATCGCAGCGCAGCAGAGGAGGAGCTGATAAACATCTTATCATGGGAGTGGCTACAGCACCACCATGTGATTTAAAACAGCTCCAGGTGCAAGAACTGGCTTTGAAACGAGGCACTGATGAAAGCCTATGCGGCTGAAACGCGTCTGCCACGGCGTTTCTAGAACCATGCATACCACGCGCTCAAACGAATTGCTGAAATAAATCCAGTTGTTTAAAATCCTGCATTTGTGTCAGACTCATTCGGATGTGAGTGAGTATTGGATTCTATGTTTTGACCTGCAAGCAGGCACTGGTCTCCGACACCCCCTCTCGGTCTGCAGTGATGCGTGAAGCCAGCAACTTTGGACTTTTGTACTAAATTACAACGCGTCACCCCCCAAGCGGATATATTACCACTGTGTCTCACCTTCTGCATGGGGAGAGAGGTTGTAGATTGCACTACAGGGGAATCCCTTCTGCATGGGGAGAGAGGTTGTAGATTGCATACAGGGGAATCCCTTCTGCATGGGGAGAGAGGTTGTAGATTGCACTACAGGGGAATCAACTGGTTTCAAGTTTAATATCTGTTCTCCTGGGATTCGTGGCTGGTGGTGAGTGAAGTTATGATGCCAAGAGTATTTGGGACGCCACCTGGTGTATGGTGAAACCCCTCACTGAACGGGTCACCACATCGCACTACAGTTACCAGCATGCAACGAGCCTGAGGTCAGCGCGAGGAACATCGCAGCGCAGCAGAGGAGGAGCTGATAAACATCTTTTCATGGGAGTGGCTACAGCACCACCATGTGATTTAAAACAGCTCTAGGTGCAAGAACTGGCTTTGAAACGAGGCACTGATGAAAGCCTATGTGGCTGAAACGCGTCTGCCACGGCGTTTCTAGAACCATGCATACCACGCGCTCAAACGAATTGCTGAAATAAATCCAGTTGTTTAAAATCCTGCGTTTGTGTCAGACTCATTCGGATGTGAGTGAGTATTGGATTATATATATATATATATATATATATATATATAAGGATTTAACCTTGAAGTAGGGAACTAAACCTATGCCATTATTTACATATGTTTTTATATATGATGTGACTTTAACGTGGTAATCAGGAGATTGATAGGTGGAGTTTGTTGAATTGTCATGCAACTCTTATTTTAGTGTAAAAAACTAGGCAGTGCTCACCACACGTATGTGACGAAGTTTACTAGTCAAGTATGTGGTTCGTACATGTAGTCAGTGTAGTTTCATACAACATACATTTTTCAAGCTTAGACGCTTTTTGGTTCCAATCTCAGATATGATTTTATAATGATTTTATAATGATCTAATTATCATTTATATCAGGCATTATTTGTTACAACCTGTCTGAATTGTTTATTGAATTTTAAAACCCACGGTTAGACTATGAAAGGAATAGCAACCTTTAGAATGAATGAATTAATTAATTCTTTACTGTTTTTAACACACACTTTGCACATTGTATTTTGCACTAATTGGTTTTATGGAATTGTGTTGTACTAGCCCATTCTTATTACCACTCTGCTGTGTATAAAATAATTTTTACAACGTCATTTTTTAAAGAAAATACATTTAAAATTGAGAGTTTACTATTAGGTAATTATTGGGACTGAACAAATTATTTGTACAATTGTTTATAATGATTGCTTATTTATTTAATTGTTTCAGTCTGGCTTTCTCAAGCTGTTGATGTTTTTGCTCTCTATGACCATCAGAGTATTTTGTTTAGATCTATGGTAATGGGTGACAGACTAACAAAAGGGTTTTTTTTCATTGTAATTATATGCACTATAAATAGACATTATTGGTCCTAGCGTGTCATGTGATCAAGGCCGTGGTAACACGGCCGAAACGCGTCATGCTGGTTTGCACGGAATAAAGAACACTGCTTAATTACTTCTTGGCACGTTGTGGTCTGTACCTGCGTCCGAGTATTTGGAGTTGACAGGACTGTGGTGCTGTTCATATATATATATATATAATCTACTGACGGTCGCCAGTAGGTACTTATCGTTAGGACCTCGTTTCTCTTCAAAAAGCGTTTTTTCTTTTGCCAATATCTTTGGCGCTGTTTGACGAATCTTCGTGAAATTTTTAAAACTAATGGTCCACTCAGGTCAGCTTCTGTCTTGAAAGTTTCGGGGTACTTCGTCAAGCGGGGGCCAAGAAAAAAGGAGGGTCCAAAAACGCATTTTCTCCATGTTAATTTCCATAGGAGACTTTAGACAAAGCTACAGCCCGAATTGCTGAACGGAATTACACCAAATTTGGCAAAAATGTAGGTCTTGGTTCAGAAAGCGTGCTTTTTTAAAAATGGTGTAAATCCGTTCAGTAGTTCCTGAGAAATTAAAAAAATTAAAATATTGATATCTGGTGGCGAGGAGGATTCGCGAACCCTCCCGAGCTTCATTTTTATTGGCTGTCAACACTCCAAACCAAGAAGTGTTGGCAGCCATCTTGTGACTCAGTAAAACCGAGTCACAAGAAAACAGTAAAAAAAAGATAAAAAACAAGAAAAGGGGGCAGGGTAGAAAGACCTTGACCCCCTAGGCCTGCTCAGGGGGTCCCACAGGGATCCCCAGGCCTAAAAAAAGCATTTTTTTTTAAAAAATCAGCAGAATTCGTGCGGGGTGCGCGAATCCCGCCGAGAAAATTTTTAAAAAACAAAGTGCGGTCTCCCGTGCTTCATTTTAATGAGCCCTCGGGTGGGCCATGTCGTGGGGGCAATATGCTAAATATATGCAAGGGCCATGTGGACCCCCGCAGCCCCAGGGACTGCCACCTCCCCGGGGCTTAATTAATTATGCACGGGGGCACACGGCCCCCCCGCAGCCCTGGAGTCTGCCACCTCCCCGGGCATTTAATAAATTGGGTGGGGGGACTCCTGCCCCCCCACGCTGCCTTGGGGCCTTTACCTCCTTGGGGCATTCAGATATTGGGGAGGCCTCATGCCCCCCCTATGCCCCAGGGACCACCACCTCCCCGGGGCTTTGCTTAATTATGTTTGGGGAGGCCTCGTGGCCCCCCACGCCCCAGGGACTGCCAACTCCCCGGGCTATAACAAAAAGTAAGTGTGGGGGCTCGAGCCCCCCCACACAGCCCCAGGGACCACCACCTCCACGGGGCACTAATTATTGAAATGCGGACCCTGGGGACCACCACCTCCCCGGCCCTCCATGGCCCTGGGTACTGCCCCCCCCCCGGCTCCGGCAATGTCCCGGGGTGCCTACCCCCAGGAGATTGCAGTATGCAATGGCAGGGCAGGAGCATTGCTCCTGCCCTGCCATTGCAAACTCTGCTTTGCTTCGTGGAAGCGAGAGCAGGAAACCTGCTCTCGCTTCCACGAAGCAGCAGAATTGCTTTGGACAAGGGAGCTGCATATCAGCAGCTCCCCTTCTCCAAAAGCAATGCCGGCTCCCGCATGAGGCAGGGAGCCAGCTGGGACCACGGGGGCATTGGGGCTCCCCCCGTGGTCCCCAACGTAAGGACAGGCCCCGGGGGATGGGGCCCCCTGGGCCAAAAGTGGCCCAGGAGGGGGGGCACTTGGCCCCCCTGTTTTATTAATTTATTTATTTATTTTAAATAATGCCGGGCCCCGGGGGATGGGGTCCCCGGGCCAAAATTGGCCACAGGAGGGGGGCCACGCAGCCCCCCTCAAAAACTATTTTAAAAAAAGCAGGGCATGCCTCGGGGATGGGGTCCCCGAGGCCAAAAGAGGCCCAGGGAAGGGGGCCACGCGGCCCTCCTCCCATCAAAAAATATTTGAAAAATTAAATTAATGAGGCACAGCCCCGGGGGATGGGGTCCCCGGGGCCGAAAAAGGCCTCGGGAGAGGGGCCGCATGGCACCCTTCCCGTTTTTTCAATAAAAAAAAAATGGGTCAGGCCCTGGGGGATGGGGTCCCCAGGGCCCACAAAATATTAAGAGAAGGGGGGCCACACAGCCCCCCTTCTAATAATAAAAAAAAAAGCAGAAGCCAGCATCTCGCCGGAGGCCCGCCCCCTCCCTGCATTACGATGCAAACGCCCCTTCTGGCGCGTTCTGGATTGGGGGATTAAGTCCCCTTGAATCCTAAGGGTCCTTAGAGGCCAACTAGCCCATCTCTTACCTCCAGTAAGCCCCACACAGTGGGATTGCTGAGAGGTGGTCCGAGGCCACGCCCCTTTTTACACCACTCAGCAAACGCGACTCTTGGCACACTGCTGGTGGGGCGATGAGGTCCTCTTGTGTCCTGAGGACCTCAGGACTGAAGTGGATTTCATCCCCCAAGCAGCAGTGCGCCAGGCGGCGCGTTTGCAGAGTGGTGTAAAAAAGGTGCGTGGCCTCGGACCAGTCTCAGCAATCCAGCTGTGTGGGGCTTAATGGAGGTCACAGAAGGGCTAGTTGGCCCCCATGGACCCTCAGGAGGCAAGGGGACTTCATCCCCCAACCAAGAGCGCTCCAGGAGATGCGTTTGCAGAGTGGTGGACAAAGGGGGCGTGGCCTGTGTCCACCTCTCAGCAATCCCACTGAGTGGGGCTTACTGGAGGTAACACGTAGGCTAGTTGGCCCCTAACCACCCCCAGCAGTGAAGGGGACTTTAATCCCCATCGAAGAGTGCGCCAGGCAGCGCGTTTGCAGACTGGTGGGCAAAGGGGGTGTGGCCTGCTATGAGAACATACCAATGCTGCTGTGTGGGACTTACTGGAGGTAATAGGAGGGGTAGTTGGCCCCCAACATTGTCCTTGGGGGCGAACTACCCCTCCTGTTATCTTCAGTAGTCCCACACAGTGGGATTGCTAAGAGGTCTTCGGAGGCCATGCCCCCCTTTCTCCACCACTCTGCAAACGTGCCTCCTGGCACACTACGGGTTGTGGGATGAAGTCCACTTTTCTTCTGAGGGACTTTGGGGGCCAAGAAGCCCTCCTGGTACCTCCTGTAAGTCCTACGCAGCGGAATTCCTGAGTGGTGGTCAGAGGCCCAGCCCCCTTTCTCCACCTCTCTGCAAATGCGACTACTAGTTAAAGAAGCATTTGCAATGTAATAGTAAGTAAGTTAGTTTATTGTACAGTTAATTAAAACCATTACAAATACACATCTCATATTATGTTTTCATGGCGACAGTTTAAATCAAAATGTGGGCCACCATGAAAAGAAAAAAAATGCATTAAAATACAAAAATACATTAAAGTTGGCCCCCTAAAACCTTCGTGGATGAAAAATGCAGACTGACAATTATTATCGACGTAGGATTAGCAGCAGAACAGGCCTAATTAGCCTCTTTAGACAAATACTTAGCAGCGGCGAAGTTGGAGCAGTGAGAAGCAGATGGAAAGGAGTGCCGAGGAAAGTGCAGAGTGCTGGTACAACTTAATAACCGAGTGCAAGGCGGCCAGAGAGGACCCACTAAGGGTCCTTAAACTAACTTCTTCATTTCAGTGCAGAGTTCATTAAAACCTGTGTGCTAGAGTAAAACAAATACGTTCATATAAAACCATTAAAAGGGTAGAAGGACTAATTGTGCAAAATGGAAGTGACTTCTAAAAAACAATAGGGTCCAGACAACTGATTTGAAGGTTCATTGCTAGCGTTCCACAGCTTAACTTCCTTAGGTCGGTTGCTGCAGCGGAGGCACACATAAAGGCTGCCCCCACAACGGTTCAGAGTTGGTTGTTCCATTAAAAGTGCGTGATGTGCAAAGATTTGCCAATACAAGATTTGCAGACTGGCGCTTATTATGGACGTAGGATTAGCAGCGGAGCAGGACTAGATGACCTCTTTGGTCGGATACTTAGCAGCAGAGTGGTTAGAGCAGCAAGCAGCAGGTGCAAAGGGGTGCTGGGGAAAGTGCAGAGTGCGAAAGCGACTTAATGACCGAGTACAAAGCGGCCAGGGTTGACCCACTAAGGGTCCTCAGGCTATCTTCTTCATTTCCGTGCAAAGTTAATTAAAACCTGTGTACTAGAGTAAAACAAATACATTCATATAAAACCATTAAAAGGGTAGAAAAGACTGATTATACAAAATGGAAGTGGTTTCTAAAAAAAAACCACAATAGGGTCCAGACAGCTAATTTGAAAGTTCATTGCTGGTGTTCCACAGCTTAAAGTCCTTGAGCCGGTTGCTGCAGTGGAGGCAAACAGAAGAGCTGGCTCCACGACCGCAATGTAATAGGTTTCGCACGCATTTGCGAGAGTCAGAGCTATTGGCGTTGTAAATGTAACAGTGTTTTATTAATGTTTCTTGGAGTGAAGTGGATGTAGGTTGTGTGTAGTGGAATTATGTGGTATGTTGTGCAGTGAAATTATGTGGATAGAAAGTATGTGGTATTTAGTGTATGGGAATTATGTAAAGTGGGATTATGTGTTATGGAGAGTAATTGTGTGGTATGATAGTCTGTGTTGTGGAATGGTAACCTCAGGTTTAGTCTTCCTCATTTCCATAGAAGCTAAACTATAAACTCAATGAGACAAAAAAAAGAAGGAACCACTGAGGAGCACATCTGGACCTAGTCAGAGGTATGAGCAGGGCCACTGGAATTATGCGACTGTTTGGCTGCACCGACTTTTGAACAATTATACATTTTCCGCATTTGCCACATAATCCATCATCTGCCGCATAATCTGTAGATTTGAACAAAAAAAAACTAGGTTCTAGCTCAAACGGCTCAAACGTTACCATAAATGCAGCGACAAATGTTACAGCGTGGTGGAAGGCCCTTTGCAAACCTAGAATGGTCACCTGTTACTTATTGCTAAATGTGGGTATTAAATTGGTACTAATGGTGTGCAAACCACTCTTGCTTCTTTCTGCGCCTCTCTTGCCTCTTTCTGCATTTCTGTTGATTCTTTCTGCACCTTTCTTTCTTTTTCTGCACTTCTTTTGCCTCTTTCAACTCATCTCTTGCCTCTTTCTGCACCTCTGTTGCCTCTTTCTGCACCTCACTTGCTTCTTTCTGTACCCCTCTTGCCTCTTTCTGCACCCTTCTTCCCTCTTTCTGCACCTCTTTTGCCTCTTTCTGTACCCCTGTTCCCTCTTTCTGCGCCTCTCCTGCCTGTCTCTGCACCTCTCTTGCCTCTTTCCACACTTCTCTTGCCTCTTTCTGCACCTCTGTTGCTTCTTTCTGCACTTCTGTTGCCTCTTTCTGCACCCCTCTTGCCTCTTTCTGCACCTCTGTTGCTTTTTTCTGCACTTCTCTTGCTTCTTTCTGCACCTCTGTTGCTTCTTTCTGCACCTCTCATGCCTGTTTCTGCACACTTCTTCCCTCTTTGTGCAACTCTCTTGCCTCTTTCTACACCTCTCTTGCCTCTTTCTACACCCCTCTTGCCTCTTTGTGCATCTCTGTTCCTTCTTTATGCACCTCTCTTGCACATTTCTGCACCCCCTTGCCTCTTTCTGCACCCCTCTTCCCACTTTCTGCACCTCTTTTGCCTGTTTCTGCAACTTTCTTGCCTCTTTCTGCAGTTATCTTGCCTCTTTCTGCACTTCTGTTGCTTCTTTCTGCACTTCTTTTGCCTCTTTCTGCACCTCTCTTGCTTCTTTCTGCACCCCTGTTGTCTCTTTGTGCACTTGTCTTTCCTCTTTCTGCACCTCTCTTGCCTCTTTCTGCACTTCTCTTGCTTCTTTCTGCACCTCTCTTCCTTCTTTCTGCACCCTTCTTCCCTTTTTTTGCATCCCTCTTGCCTCTTTCTGCAGTTCTCTTGCCTTTTTCTGCACCTCTCTGGCCTCTTTATGCACCTCACTTGCCTCTTTCTGCACTTCTCTTGCTTCTTTCTACACCTCTATTGCTTCTTTCAGTAATTCTCTTGCCTCTTTCTGCACTTCTCTTGCTTGTTTCTGTACCTCTCTTCCGTCTTTCCGCACCTCTGTTGCCTCTTTCTGCACCTCACTTGCTTCTTTCTGCACCCCTCTTGCCTCTTTCTGCATCCCTCTTCTCTTTTCTGCACCTCTTGCCTCTTTCTGCACCAATGTTCCCTTTTTCTGCACCTTTCCTTCCTGTTTCTGCACCTCTTTTGCCTCTTTCTGTACCTCTGTTGCTTCTTTCTGCATCTCTCTTGCCTCTTTCTGCACCCTTCACCTCTTTCAACACCTCTGTTGCTTCTTTCTGTACTTCCCTTCCTTCTTTCTGTACCCCTCCTGCCTCTTTCTGTACCCCTCTTGCCTCTTTGTGCACCTCTCCTACCTCTTTCTGCACCCCTCTTGCTTCTTTTAGCACCTCTGTTGGTTCTTTCTGCACTGCTCTTGCTTCTTTCTGCACCTCATTTACAAATTTCTGCATCCCTCTTGCCTCTTTCTGCACCCCTCTACCCTATTTCTCCATCTCTCTTGCTTCTTTCTGCACTTCTCTTGCTTCTTTCTGCACTGCTCTTGCTTCTTTCTGCACCTCTCTTGCAAATTTCTGTATCCCTCTTACCTCTTTCTGCACCCCTGTTATCTCTTTCTACACCTTTCTTGCATGTTTCTGTACCTCTCTTGCCTCTTTCAGCACCTCTGTTGCTTCTTCCTGCACTACTCTTGCCTCTTTCTGCACCCATCTTGCCTCTTTCAGCACCTCTGTTGCTTCTTTCTGTACTTCTCTTGCTTCTTTCTGCACCCCTCTTGCCTCTTTCTGTACCCCTTTTGCCTCTTTGTGCACCTCTCCTGCCTCTTTCTGCACCTCTCTTGCCTTTATTCGGCAGTTCTCTTGCCTCTTTCTGCATCTCTTTTGCTTCTTTCTGTACTTTTCTTGCCTCTTTCTGGACCCCTCTTGCCTCTTTCTTCACCTCTGTTCGTTCTTTCTGCACTGCTTTTGCTTCTTTCTGCACCTTTCTTGCTTTTTTCTGCACCCTTCTTCCCTTTTTTGCATCCCTCAGGCCTCTTTCTGCAGTTTTCTTGCCATTTTCTGCACCTCACTTGTCTCTTTCTGTACTTCTCTTGCTGCTTTCTACACCTCTGTTGCTTCATTCAGCAATTCTCTTGCCTCTTTCTGCACTTCTCTTGCATCTTTCTGCACCCTTCTTCCCTCTTTCTGCACCTCTTTTGCCTCTTTCTGTACCCCTGTTCCCTCTTTCTGCGCCTCTCCTGCCTGCCTCTGCACGTCTCTTGCCTCTTTCCGCACTTCTCTTGCCTCTTTCTGCACCTCTGTTGCTTCTTTCTGCACTTCTCTTGCCTCTTTCTGTACCCCTTTTGCCTCTTTTTGCACCTCTGTTGCTTTTTTCTGCACTTCTCTTGCTTCTTTCTGCACCTCTGTTGCTTCTTTCTGCACCCCTCATGCCTGTTTCTTCACCCTTCTTCCCTCTTTGTGCAACTCTCTTGCCTCTTTCTACACCTCTCTTCCCTCCTTCTAAACCCCTCTTGCCTCTTTGTGCATCTCTGTTCCTTCTTTATGCACATCTCTTGCAAATTTCTGCACCCCCTTGCCTCTTTCCGCACCCCTCTTCCGTCTCTCTGCACCTCTTTCGCCTGTTTCTGCAACTTTCTTGCCTCTTTCTGCAGTTATCTTGCCTCCTTCTGCACTTCTGTTGCTTCTTTCTGTACTTCTTTTGCCTCTTTCTGCACTTCTCTTGCCTCTTTCTGCACTTCTCTTGCTTCTTTCTGCACCTCTCTTCCTTCTTTCTGCACCCTTCTTCCCTTTTTTTGCATCCCTGTTGCCTCTTTCTGCAGTTCTCTTGCCTTTTTCTTCACCTCTCTGGCCTCTTTATGCACCTCACTTGCCTCTTTCTGCACTTCTCTTGCTTCTTTCTACACCTCTGTTGCTTCTTTCAGTAATTCTCTTGCCTCTTTCTGTACTTCTCTTGCTTGTTTCTGTACCTCTCTTCTGTCTTTCCGCACGTCTGTTGCCTCTTTCTGCATCCCTCTTCTCTTTTCTGCACCTCTTGCCTTTTTCTGCACCCCTGTTCCCTTTTTCTGTACCTTTCCTGCCTGTTTCTGCACCTCTCTTGCCTCTTTCTGTACCTCTGTTGCTTCTTTCTGCACTTCTCTTGCCTCTTTTTGCACCCTTCACCTCTTTCAGCACCTCTGTTGCTTCTTTCTGTACTTCTCTTCCTTCTTTACGCACCCCTCCTGCCTCTTTCTGTACCCCTCTTGCCTCTTTGTGCACCTCTCCTACCTCTTTCTGCACCCCTCTTGCTTCTTTTAGCACCTCTGTTGGTTCTTTCTGCACCTCCTTTACAAATTTCTGCATCCCTCTTGCCTCTTTCTGCACCCCTCTTCCCTATTTCTCCACCTCTCTTGCTTCTTTCTGCACTTCTCTTGCTTCTTGTCAAAGACTATCGCAGCGCTGCCGTTGCTGTAGATGCTGAGTAAAATACTCTTTTACTGTTTTAAACTGTTTCTTTTAGATTTTAGTCTCACCTGCTGTATTTTGCACGCCGCACTTTTGACCTGCTAGTACCTGACCCCAGTCACCCCGGTCCGTCACGGCAAGTGCCGGTTGTACGGAGGGTGCTGAGGGCGATTGAGACCATCCTCACTTCCGGTCTCGGGGCATTTCCGGGTGGTGAGCGGGCTAGTCGCTCACGCTGCACACCCTATTTCAATTAGTGTCAGAGCGGCCGCGGAGTCGGATGTCAAAGACTATCGCAGCGCTGCCGTTGCTGTAGATGCTGAGTAAAATACTCTTTTACTGTTTTAAACTGTTTCTTTTAGATTTTAGTCTCACCTGCTGTATTTTGCACGCCGCACTTTCGACCTGCTAGTACCTGACCCCAGTCACCCCGGTCCGTCACGGCAAGTGCCGGTTGTACGGAGGGTGCTGAGGGCGATTGAGACCATCCTCACTTCCGGTCTCGGGGCATTTCCGGGTGGTGAGCGGGCTAGTCGCTCACGCTGCACACCCTATTTCAATTAATGTCAGAGCGGCCGCGCAGCGGACGCGCGCAGCGGGCGCGCCACCGGCGCGCCGAAGGCGCGCCAAAGGCAAGCCCATCTGCGCCCGTCCGCGCCTGGACCGGGCCTAGGGCTATGATCCCTGCACAAACAGTGGCACAATCTAATAACCTAACCTATTCCAGAACTGAACTGCTTACACTTAGGTCCAAATCCTGCTGCCCCATAATGGATTTGCAGACAGAATCTAAGCAGTGTACGAACTGTCGGTTGATGTTTAAATTTACAAATATCAAGGACCTAACACAACTATGCATCCATTCTACTCGGAACACTACTAATACCATTAAAACTATTAGGGCAGGACTCATTAATGCACGGTCATTAGTAAAACACAATACAGAAATGAAAGAATTAACGGAAACACATAATTTGGACTTAGTTTTTATTACAGAGACATGGGCAGACGACGCTTCAGGTGTGGATCTAGCTCTAGCCATACCAGAAGGTTACTCGATCATCCGAGCAGACAGGAAAGGGAAACGAGGGGGGGTCTGGCCATCATTTCTAGAGACGAATTGCAAGTTAGGGGCTCGGATCAGGGCAGCAGCCCAGACTGTGAAACTTTATCATTTCAGATTACTATCACAAACAATTACACATTTAAAGGTCTTTTAATTTATAGACCACCGAGATCAAAAACTCCCCTGCTACAGTTAATAAGCCCGTTCCTAGAATCAAGTGTAAAAGGTTCAGATTTTACCATTTTGGGCGATTTTAATGTTCACTTAGAAAAGATTTTAGATAATAACACGATGACTTTGATTGATACAATGTCCAACATGTTTATGGAACAGATTGTAAAGCACAACACTCATGTGGCCGGGCACACACTTGACGGGATTTTTACCTCAAATACAAAAATCGAGATCTTGGAAGTACTACCCGTCCCTTGGTCAGATCATAAGGTAATAAAATTCACCTTAAAGGTAGAGCAGGCCACAGTAGCCATTGCCTCCCAGCATAGGTGTGTTACCTACAAGGACTGGTCTAAGATTGACACTCCGAAACTACAGGAGCAGCTTTCTAGGACCATTCCGGATCTTGAGCTAGATAGTAATGTAGCTGCCGAACAGGTTTGCAGCTGGATGAATTCAGCGGTCGAATTAGCAGTTCCACTGAAAAAGATTTCCTCTAGGAGGAAAAATCCCCCACAACCCTGGTTCAACGAAAAACTAAAGGCACAAAAACTAAATTGTAGAAGGGCGGAAAGGAAATGGAGGGCTGACTATGAACAACGGACGAAAGACGAATATAGAAAAGCACTGGGAACATACAAAAAATTAATCGTCGAGGAAAAAAGTAACTATTTTATACGAAAAATAAATGAAGCTAAAAATTCCAGTAAGGAATTATTTGCCACGGTAAAAAAACTAACTAATCTCAATGCTAACAAACAGATAGACGGTAGCATGGAATTTTGTAATATTCTAGGTCAGTTCTTCGTGGATAAAGTTAAGTCCGTGTATGAGTCCTTCATTACGACCAACAAACCTGATACCCCACTTCCATCCTCAGAATATAAACTGGGCCTGCCTATAGAAAGCTCCAATACGGGGTTCCATTTCTGGCCTCCATCAGTAGAACAGATTAAACAGGTGGTAATGACAACGAGGTCTGGTGGCCTAACAGACCCTTGTCCACCCAAGGTGATGCACCTATTTCCAGATTTACTGAGTGACCAACTATCCCTGGTGTTCACTAAGATAATTACATCGAGCTGCTACCCTGATGCCTGGAAAAAGACCGCAGTCCTCCCATTACTTAAGAAGCCAAATCTTGACCCACAGGATCCCGGGAATTACAGACCCATTTCAAAGATCCCTTTTCCAGCAAAAGTACTGGAAAAACTATTGAATAAACAATTGTCAAATTATTTAAACTCCATAAATGCCCTAGACCACTCACAGTATGGGTTTCGGGAACAACACGGAACCGAAACTGCCCTGATCATGGCTGCGGAAGAACTCAGGAGTGTACTGGATGCTGGAGGGAAGGCTGCCTTGATCCTTTTGGATCTTTCAGTGGCCTTCGACACGGTAAACCATGGCACACTCCTGACCCGACTAGCCGAAGTAGGAGTCCAAGAGATGGCACTTAAGCTTCTATCCTCTTATCTAACAGATAGAACTTTCTCAGTTAAATTAGGAGATGCTGCTTCCAAACTTTTTAATTCTCCTTGTGGCGTACCTCAGGGGTCTTCGTTAAGCCCCACCCTTTTTAATGTATATGTTGCCCCGTTAGCGGCTATAATAAGGAATTGTGGTTTCCTACCAGTCTCCTATGCAGACGATACTCAAATTGTGGTAGCAGTCTCAAACAATACTGATGAGACAGCAGGCAGATTTAGTAATTGCATGAGTCAGATCACTCACTGGATGCAATATAATTGCCTGAAATTGAATGGTGACAAAACCGAGGTTATGTTGCTTGGGACTGATATGAATTTCTGGTCCCCAAAATGGTGGCCAGATAGCCTAGGCGACTGCCCATCCCCAGTGGACAAAGTTAGAAACCTGGGAGTATTGCTGGACAATAAACTATCTTTGGGTGCCCAGATAAACAAACTCTCTTCCTCGGTGTGGTACATCCTCAAACTAATAAAGAAACTATCACCATTTATTCCCCCAGATTCTCGTAAAATATTAGTAACTGCACTGGTCTTATCTAGGTTGGATTATGGGAATGCACTGTATGCAGGGTTACAAATTCAACATCTAAGAAAATTACAGCGCTTACAGAACACTGCAGCAAGGCTGGTGATGGACATTCCCAGATATGAACCAGTTGCCCACAGATTGGGAACACTCCATTGGCTACCTATTGAAAAAAGGATCAAGTTTAAGTCAGTTTGCCTGGCCTACAAAGCCCTTCATGGAATAGGATCCCACTTCTTAAAAACTCATTTGAAACCATATGAGCCAGCCAGGAGACTGAGATCAAGCCAGGCAAAATTAATTCAGGTTCCTAAATTTAAGCAAGTTAGGTGGGGAGGAGAAGCTTCCTCCTACAGGCAGCTAAGACTTGGAACCTTCTCCCTGTTACAATTAAAAACAGCACATCGCTACTTTCATTTAGGAAGGAGGTGAAAACATGGTTTTTACTTTGTAGTTGGTATCATTCTTCGGCAGACCTAGTCTTTTACAACGATTAGCGCCAAGACGCCCTTGGGCATTCGTGCGCTCTATAAATATACAAATCAAATCAAATCAAATCAAATCTTTCTGCACTGCTCTTGCTTCTTTCTGCACCTCTCTTGCAAATTTCTGTATCTCTTTTACCTCTTTCTGCACCCCTGTTCTCTCTTTCTACACCTTTCTTGCCTGTTTCTGTACCTCTCTTGCCTCTTTCGGCACCTCTGTTGCTTCTTTCTGCACTACTCTTGCCTCTTTCTGCACTCCTCTTGCCTCTTTCAGCACCTCTGTTGCTTCTTTCTGTACTTCTCTTGCTTCTTTCTGCACCCCTCTTGCCTCTTTCTGTACCCCTTTTGCCTCTTTGTGCACCTCTCCTGACTCTTTCTGCCCCTCTCTTGCCTTTTTCTGCAGTTCTCTTGCCTCTTTCTGCAACTCTTTTGCTTCTTTCTGCACTTGTCTTGCCTTTTTCTGGACCCCTCTTGCCTCTTTCTTCACCTCTGTTGGTTCTTTCTGCACTGCTTTTGCTTCTTTCTGCACATTTCATTCTTCTTTCTGCACCCTTCTTCCCTTTTTTGCATCCCTCAGGCCTCTTTCTGCAGTTTTCTTGCCATTTTCTGCACCTCTCTTGCCTCTTTCTGCACCTCACTTGCCTCTTTCTGCACTTCTCTTGCTTCTTTCTACACCTCTGTTGCTTCATTCAGCAATTTTCTTGCCTATTTCTGCACTTCTCTTGCCTGTTTCTACACCTCTCTTGCCTCATTCTGTACCTTGCATGCCTCATTCTGCACCTCACTTGCTTCTTTCTGCACCCCTCTTGCCTCTTCTGCACCCCTCCTGCCTCTTTCTGCACATCTGTTTTTTCTTTCTGCACTTCTCTTGCTTCTACCTTTTTGTACACAAATTTACAGAGTATGCTGTTTGAAACACAGGTATTCAAGTATTTTGAATGTTTATTTTTATGTAACGTGTCAATACGTAAAAGCAGAGACACATGCATGCATACCTTCACAAACGTGGTCAGACTTACAACAGTGATATGCTTAGGATTGCTGTTTTATATTTGGTAGGCCTAACATTCTGAGCAGTCGATGAATATTGAACCTTCAAGAGAAAAGTGAGGTTTAAGACATCTTGGGAGACGGATTAGTGGTTAGGCTACTTTGTTTGAGTCTGTTGTAAGGTACAGTCAAAGTAGGCCTCTTTCTGCACCTCTGTTGGTTCTTTCTGCACATCTCTTGCTTCTTTCTGCACCTTTCTTCCTGTTTCTGGACTTCTGTTGCCTCTTTCTGCATTTCTCTTGATTCTTTCTGCACCTTTCTTCCTCTTTCTGCACCTTTCTTGCCTCTTTCTGCCCTTCTCTTGCGTCTTTCTACGCCTTTCTTTCTCTTTCTGCACATGTCCTACCTATGCAGTCATAGTTAGAAATTAGCATTTAAAAAACCTTAGAAATTCACAGAAAAAACCAGAGGTTTCAAGGAAGTTATAGTTAGGGATTAGCATTTACAAAACCTTAGAAATTCACTGAAAAAAACATAGGCTTTAGGGACGTTCTATTTAGAAACTAGCATTTAAAAAACCTTTGAAATTCACTGAAAAAACCACAGGTTTCAGGGACATTATAGTTAGTTGGACATTTCACTCGTACAAAACCAGAGAAATTCGGTCGTTATAGTTAGTTGAGCTAACTATAACTCGAGCCCCCGCAATGCACTGCTGATGACGTCACATATTACATCACTCATGACATGGTCAGTGACATCACTCATGACATCATGTGCACTTTGAGTTCCTGTTTTAACTTCACTTTATCCCTTAGATCACAAATTCAAGGCCCGTATCTTTCCCCTTCAAGACCAGTCTATATTTAACAAAAAGACTCTTGGGGTTTCCTCATAATTAGACCCCCAATATTTTACATGAAGGTTTACCCCACCCTCTCTATCGGGGCCAGGGAGTATCACAACATACACACTACCATTATACCACAACTTTTATTCCTTCATATATTTTAAACTCACCTAAATGTTAATGGTGAGATCGAATTCATAATTTTCCAACCAGTTCTTGGCCATGAACAGTCCTAATAGGGAAACTAAGAACATAAATCACTATTATTCCTTGTTACCCAACTGCTATTAGGCTCCTTGAATTAACTCTTTATCAAGAAGTAGGAGGTTAGTTATATTATTTAGCCTACTTCCTATATATTTCCATAAGGAGTCATGTTGGGTGTCTCCCACCTGAAAAGGTGTGGCACAAGATTTTAAAATCGGAGAGCCCTGCTATCTAGTCGGAGTCTTCCTATGACCATTCTGTTTGAAATAAAAATAAGGGATTTCTTTTAGGAAAACAGGGCATTTTGTCTAAGTCCTATCTGTTGTAGGACCATAATAAATTTATGTAACCCACCGTGTTCGTATCCAATTATTCAATGATGGTTTTGCAGGTGTCTTTCAGGCGTATCTCTTGTGTGGACCCGTGCTTTTAATGTCTCAGTTTGGTCCAACAGTAAGAGCTTTCACCCCACGTGTGCCTATTCCTTCGATCATATTATGATCTAAAAATATTAATAAGTTCCAATCAGGATCACAGTAAATATATATAGAGCCAGGTTTATATATAAATGTTCCTCTTCTACTGTTTAGGAGTTCTTCCTTATTTAAATTTTCTTTCTTGGATGGTAACAACTAGACTACCCCACTTTTTGTCCTTTGATTTATATCACTCTATTTTCTCATATTCATACATTATAATCATCTTCCATATCGCATTTAGGGACATTGTTAGAATAAAAATGCCAGTTATCTAACTCAATTAGGCATTTTTACTGTGTGCTCCATATCGGTGCAATCCCCGAGTGCCCTCAAATTTAGGACTCAATAGTATCCCTCGCTATGCGATAAGCCATTCCCTCTGTACCCCCTATGTGGCCGGGTTCAGAGTAAAGCAATCTCTCATGTAGTTAAACCTTACCTTAATTTAAAATTAGGCCCGATCCACACCGTCCGTTCCTTTCAATTACAGATAGCGGATTGGTGTCCGCCATCTTCGAAATATGAGGAAGCCGGAAGCCACGTCGCGTACTGACGTCAAGGACGTCAGGTCATCCCTGCATCACATCCATTGGATATGTACGGGAAAGGCCTCATATCCCCGCCACATTGGAGAGGTGCTGGTATATTACTTGATCCGTAATGACGTAAAAGACATAACGTCCTTAATCTGTCACGTCACTCGGTTATGTGTGTGAAAAAGGCCTCAAATCTCCACCATATTGGAGTGGTATTGGTATAATACTGTCATAGTGGATTGAACCCTCCACATATGTAGATTTTTTAATTCTGATATCCGTATAGGTGATCTAAAATTACTCAATTTAAATGTTAATGCCAACATCACCTCGTTCTAAAAAATAGAAAGGAGGTACAAACAAGAGCGAGAAGGAAATATAATGCCCACGTTTGTATCGATAATAGAACTACCTCAATCCCAATATGCATATCATTTGGGCACAACATTGGCAAGAATCCAACAAAGACCTCCTCCCTAAATGAAGCAGCATTTAGTTTATAACTCATGTACAGCTATGTTTATTCTACATGAAGTTTTAACAAACCATTATCAGTTACCCTATCTTATATTGAAAATTCATTTAATTAGTTTCATCCATTCTTCTATGGTATTTAAACCATGTCTAACAGTGTCAAGTGTTGAGATGTACCACTGCTCCATGTTTTTCTTTTTCTGGTTCAAATCTCCACCTCTCCTACTCCTATTGATTCGTTCAAGGATAAACCATTTAAAATCCGTACCATTATGTCCAGCTTCCCTAAAGTGTTCCACTAAGGGGCATTTTCTTTGTTGTTTTTCACTGCCAATTTATGTTCTAACAGTCTAACCCTGAGTTCCCAAGCTGTCTCACCCACATATCCCAAACCGCAGGGACAGATAATTAAGTAAATGATATTACTGCTTCTACAGTTGTTAAGTTCTTTTGCTGACACTGTGTATCCATTATGTGTAATGTTTTTGTCTATTCTACACATAGGGCAAACAGCACATCGACCGAATTTATTATTGCCCAGTGCTCTTGTGCCGGAAATCGTCATTTGATGTTATGTGGGTTTCTCCCGATATGTATGGGTCAGAGCCTTACGGAGATTGTTATCCGTTGGAAGGCAAATAGGAGTCTTTCTAACTTCTTAATTTCATTGTCATTCAAGATATTCCAATTTGAGTTAACCACAATCTTAATCTTATTGCTAATTTCGGAAAACTGGCTCACAGAGACAATCCTGTCATTTGTAAGTTTCTTTTCTCTTTTCTTCCCAGTATCTATTAGCATACTATCATGGTCATACAATCTCGCCCTCTTACAGGAATGGTTTATTAATTTCTTAGGGTAACCACGTTCCTTCAACTTGATCTTTAAAATTTCAGAATGTTTATAAAAATCATTTATAGATGAACAGTTTCTCTGCAATCGGAGGAACTGTCCAAATGGAATATTGTCCTTTTGGGCTTTTGGATGATAGCTTGTGTAGTGGAGTAGCGTGTTTTTATCTGTAGACTTCCTAAAAAGTTCCACTTCCAACTGACCTTCTACATGTTTTATCGTAAGATCTAAAAAGTTAACCGACTCATGACTACAGTGTGCAGTAAATTTCAAATTGGGGTCCCCTAAGTTTAACCCTTCCAAAAACTTCTGTAATATCTCCCAATGACCACCCCAGATGAAGATGATATCTTCCAAGAAGCGGTACCACTTAGAGATATTCTCTGAGAAGGGGGCTGCCTCATTGAACAAGTCTTTCTTCGAATTCTCCAACATAGAGGCATGCCAAACTTGGGGCCCAGGTGGCTCCCATGCTCGTACCTTTCCGTTGGATATATAAATCTTCTTTAAATAAAAACATGTTGTTCTTTAACTCAAGGGATATACACTCCATAATGAATTCCCTGTTTGCTCCCCTTGTGTCCTCTTCCCCCAGGATTTTCCAAATCACTTTAATAGTGTCATCCTGAAGAATATTTGTATAGAGGGCTTCCATGTCTAATGTAACCAAAATCTGGGTATTTACATTAAATTCCTGACCCTCAATGATGGAAATTATATGGGCAGAGTCTTTGATATAAGATTTGTGTTTAAAAAGCAAAGGTTTCAGAAAGCTGTCAACATACTTACTGAGAGGTTCCAACAGAGATCCAATACAACTTACTATTGGTCTGAGTGGAGGGTCTCTCTCATTTTTATGAATCTTTGGGAGCCCATAGATTGCTGGGATAATGGCTCTCTCGTTCCCTGGACACCCACAGGTACTCCACTGAGGAACTCCGAGCCCTGGACCCCGGACACTGCAAAAACTGCTGCCTCGTATCTCCTCGCTCTATAGCAGGACCGTTCACCTGCCACCACTGTTGCTTCACCTGCAATGAAGGACCTCCTGCATGCACAGCAACCCACACCACTCCCACTTGCCAAATGAGACCACCCTGGAACCACTCCGATTCCTCCTGCTCAATGCCCGATCTCTCTGCAAACACACCACTGAAGTCTGGATACCTTCTCCACGCTCGCCCCCAACATGATCTTCATCACAGAGACCTGGCTCAACCCCTCCTCCATTCCCGACATCACCACCGCAATGCCCAATGGCTATAGGATGACACACCTGGACTGCACCAACAAACACAGAGGAGGCATTGCCATCATCCACAAAGAAACAATCTTCTGCACCATCACAAAGACGACACCACAGACAGAACAATCATCAAAGGCACCCTCCCCTACAGACCCCAGGATCACACACTGCGACACCATCATAGACTTCATCGCCCCACTTGCTATCAAGTCCAAGCATTACATCTTCCTTGGAGACCTCAACTTCCACCTGGATGACCCCACAGACACTAACTCTGCCAACCTCCTGGAATGCATGGACACCGGCCTCACCCAGTTGGTCACATACCTCACACACAAAGCAGTACACACACTGGACCCAATCGTCACGTCCAGTGACAGAGTCAAATACAGCCATGCCACAGAACTCACTTGAACTGACCACTCTTTCCTCCACTTCACCATCGCAGGATCACCGCGCACTGCCACCAGCCCTCCCAACACCTCCGTTCACAGCTGGTACAAAGTGACACAGACCTAATGGATGGATGCCCAGCCCGACCCCACAATCAACCTGGATCAAGCAGTCCGGAACTTTTCCAACTGGATCACCAACGCCGCCGACCTAGTCACCCCCATCAAACCAGCCAAGGCCCACAGATCCACCAAACAAGCCATCTGGTACACACCAAAAGACAGGACAAAGAAATCCAGCTGCAAACAACTGGAGAGAGGAGGGAACACAAGCAGAGATGCTGCAGGCCGAGTCACCTTCAGGTTGTCCCTCGACAAATACCACCTGCGACTCAAAGACGTGAAAAAGGACACCCTAGCAGACCTCATTGAGGCATGCATCACCCACACCAAGGAACTCTTCAACATCATCAGAGAGTTCTCCTGCTAAACGGCCACCAAAAACACAATCCCTCCTTCACAGGAACTCTGCAACCCTTTAGCGAACCATTTCCACAACAAGATATCCACCATCTACAGGGAGTTTGAGACCCAACCCACCGACCTCCAATGCCTCCCCTGACCAGTCACTCACCGCTGGAGAACAGCTCACCCCAAGTATCCCAAGGTTGTGGAGAACCTCATGGTAGTGCGCAGCGCGGTGGGCTGAAGTTGCCCAATTAGGGACGCGTCCTAATGGAATTAAAAAAGGGCAATAGTGAATTAAACTCATAAAATTATGTCTGTAGTATCGACTAAGAGGTAGTTGACTCCTAAGTAACTACACAGGGGTTTCATTCCCCTTGTCCCTCCCGATAGGCTTCCTGCCCATCGGAGCGCTTTGACCACTAATACGCAAGGGTCCTTACATTGCAAGTAGGTGCGATTTCCACCTAACCAGTGATTACGTGTGCTACAGACATAATTTTATGGTATGTGAATAATTCACAATTGTCCTTTCTTAATTCCGTTAGGACGCGTCCCTAATTGGGCAACTTCAGCCCATGGCGCCATCCACTATCACGAGGTTCTCCGCAACATTGGGATTCTTTGAGTAAGTCCTCCCTTCCACTTACTGCACGGGCAATCCCATTATGGCCGACCCATAAGAGTTGTCCTGGCATGACTCACTCACATTTTTTTTATTAGTGATCACTTTTACAGTTGCAGTCTTCATTCCTTAGGCACTTAGCACTCTGCCAGGCCTTTAATTCTATTTTCTCGGTTGCTCATTTTTGCCTGTAATTCATTCACAAAAAACTTGAAACTTTGAAATTTCTTATTCTTTCCTATATAGCTAGCCTCCTACTATTTGACATTGAAGTGTATAAGCTATTGGTTTTCACAGATAGCTGGCAAATTTTCAGGACAATTTTTTAATTTGAATCTTGCTTTGTCTTTACCTTATAGATACCACATGCTCACACATCTGTCCTGATGAAGATCTATAATAATTGAGATCGAAGCGCTGTCGACCCTATTACAACTTAACTCCTGTATTTTTTTTAAAGAATTGTGTATAAGGAGTTTGCTCTTGTTGTCAATGCGATGTATGCTTTTAAAGTTTCTTTCACTCACCACAGCACGTTCTTTTTCACTTATTTGTGAACACTGGATCTATAATCCGTTTGTATTCTTAAAGTGAATATTGTGAAATAAATTAACTGCCTTACAATGTTCACGTGTGTCCCGCTCTACACTTGTTTAGAAAATTGCCTTATGCAATAGGATATTGGATTTATTTTAACTTTTTTGAGATAATCTATCACTATTAGGATCAAATGGCCTCATATGAATCACTGTTTTTTTTAAAAACCTATATATTACCCGAGGTTCAAAAAATTGGGGTCCCCTTGTTATGTAATGCATACACAACCACAATACCAAGACCAACTTGATCGCCGCCACTGATGATATCCACACCCTACTCGACAGGGGAGAATCTGCAGCCCTGATCCTTCTTGACCTCTCCGCCGCGCTTGATACCGAATCCCACCACACACTCATCAAGAGACTTCACCAGATCAGGATCCAGGGAGACGCACTCAGATGGATTGCATTATTCCTCATTTGACGAATGCAAAGAATCTGCCTACCTTCAGTCACTTCAGAACCCAAGAGCACCATCTGTGGTTTCCCTCAAGGTTCTTCCCTTCGCCCAACCCTTTTCAACACCTTCATGACACCTCTAGCCAACATCGTCAGAAACCACGATCTCAGGATCATATCCTACGCCGACGATACTGAGCTCATCCTCTCGCTGTCATCAGACCCCACCACCACTAAGACCAACTTCTACAACTGCATGAAGAATGTTACAGACTGGATGAAGGCCAACTGTCTCAAGTTCAACACTGACAAGACTGAAGTGCTGATCTTTAGCAACCACGCCTCCCCGTGGAACGACACCTGGTGGGCAATCGAACTCGGATCCACTCCCACACTGACAGACCACATCTGCAACCTCACCATCATCCTGGATAGAAAACTCACCATGAAATGACAGATAAATGCAGTCTCCTCCGCCAGCTTTCACACTCTTCCGCAAACTCCGAAGAATCTTCAAATGGCTTCCCATTGGCATGATAAAAACAGTTGCACAATGCCCTAATCACCAGCTGACTGAACTAAGGCAAAGCACTGTACGCAGGAACCACCACCAAACTACTGCAAAGACTCCAGATGATACAGAACTCAGCAGCCAGACATATCCTCAACCTGCCAAAAATGGACCAACATCACCTTACACGTTAGAAGCCTCCACTGGCTCCCCATCCAGAAAAGACGCCAGGTCAAGATATTGACACAGGCCTACAAAGTCCTCCATGACCAAGGACCAGCATTCATGAACCACCACCTGAACTTCCACAAACCATCCAGAGACCTTCGCCCCACCTCCCTCGCACAGATGCCGCGCATCTGCCAAAGCCACAGCGAAGGCTGTTCCTTCTCCCTACCTTACCGCCAAGTCCTGGAACGGCCTTTCCCCCCACCTCCGTACATCACCCTTGCTGGCCTACTTCAGGAAGAAACTAAAGACCTGGCTTTTCAACTGAGCCCAGCAGCCCAGTGCCTGGATACACTCATGGGTGATAAGATGCGTTTTACAAATACTAATTGATTGATTGATTGATCGATTGATTTATTGATAATACTAATAGGAAAATGGAACGTAGTATGTGTTAAACTTTTTTCAGAAAGTTAGGACAGTAGTAAGTCCAGTTATCAAGGAAACACCCTAGGTCAGATATAACATAAGCACATATAAAGGAGTTTAGTTAATGTCCAGCAGTCTCTTCTAAGAGATTCCTATTAAGATAATGTTGTGTTTCATATTCCCGAGTAGATCGATCACCTTATTTGAAATTAGGTCTTCCAAGGAAACAATCTGAGTTGTAGGCTGAAGGTCTTTATCCATGTGTCAACAGGCCCAGTATTTTGGAGATATCTCAATGGTTCATAAGTTTGCAAGGGGACAGGTAGTTATACTAGTATCAGAATGTATGGTGATTGATAAAAGCAATCAAAAAAGAAACTGTGTGCTCACCACCATGTGAGGTGGCATGTGTTAGTTCCCCAAAAAATTGCACTTATTAAAATACCTCTGTGAGGAGAACACTCCCTTATACAGTGTACTAAAGCTGAGTATTTCTTGGCATGGTCCTGTGTAATGTACAGTGGGCCAGGGTCCCATAGAAATGTTCTACATCTGCAGTTCTTAACGTGTGGTCCACAGACCTCTTATGGTCATGACACCTACTCAGGAGGACCAAGACGGCTAGGAAAATGAAATAATTCTAGCAAATTAATAAACTAGAGATATATAAAGAAGCAACATGTGAAAATGAGGGTTTCAAATGCTCTGTAAACGGGAAGAAATTTGAAATTGGAGGTTAAAAATGAAGTGGTATCGTCAGCTTGATTTGTGGGAGCAGAGCAAGTACTGCAAACAGAATCTAATATAGACCATTGGTGGCCTCCCTTAAAGTAATGGTTTGTCCCAACAACAAAAGATCATGCATCAAGATAAAAAAGGCAAGGTGAAACGCTAGAATGTAGCATATTGCTTCACATTTTGAAAATAAAACTCCAAACTTCCCATTAAAATTAAAATTTAGATTTTTGTAAACTCCTTATGAATTAAATATAATAACAATTTAATATATTGTTTCATTATTTTTATGTCTGGTTGATTTACACTTTTTTCTGTTTGAGGTTCAAAACTTCAAAATTGCATAGGCCGGAGTCCCGGCTTTCAGTAGTGATTCATTTGGGGTCCACCAAAGTCAAAAGGTTAAGACAAGTGGTATCAGTGTGGGTACTACCCTAATACTTAATTCCTATGAGTATTCTAGCAAATAATTATGACAATCCTAGCCCTGTTCAGTCATTCAACATTAGAGGACTGTTAGACCTGGCATCCTTGGCGTGGGTCTCCCTTCCATTTTTTCATAATGCCTCCACTGTTGCCGATATGTTTTTGCTGAACTAGATGCTCATGGGCACTTTGCCGCTGCTAATCATTGCCAAAGTGCAAGTGCTCCCTATCGTGAATTGATGTATGTATTAGTGACTCCATGATTGGATGATTGGTTTACTTGTCAGTCCCTAGTACCGTGCACTGAGTGTTCCCAGGGCTTGTAAATCCAATGCTGCTGGTGGGCTTGCAGCACGGGTTGTGCCACCCACAGAAGCAGCTTGTAAAGTGTGTCTCAGGCCTGCCATTGCAGAGCCTGTGTGCAGCCTAGGGCTGCCATGTCGACTTGGTGAGTGCACCCACTTACCAGTGCCTAAACCTTCCCTTTACTGCATGTTGGTCACCCCTCAAGTAGGCCCTAGGGCAGGGTGCATTGTAAGTATAAGGTAGGACATGCCCTGGTGTGGGTGGCATGTCCTAATAGTGAATTACAGCCATTTTTGTTTTTCACTATTGCAAGGCTACCTGCTCCCCATAGGCCAGAATGGGCAGACTGACTATTACACCTTATAGTCAGAACTGACCCCGGGAACATGGTAGAAAAACGAATTTAGTATGCCTGAACTCAGGATGATAAAATACATCTTTTAGTGAAGTTGGTTTTAACATTCTGTGTTTGAAAATACCACTTTTAGAAAGTGGGTATTTTCTTGCCTAACTATCCAAGCCTGCCTCTGCTAGGTTGTGTATTCCTTGTCTGGAGATTGAGTGACATGGGCTGGGGGTGGCTACAGGAGACAGGGTGAGTCAGCACAGCACTGAATAGAAAGATCTGCATCCAGAGTGGAGGGAGGAGTTGCCCCTGGGTCTGAATAGGGATGTGCCTGCCTTCCACAATGCTGGCTCCACCTCCTGCCGGGCGGCTGAGCACTCTGCCCCACATTCTGAAAGGAAAGAAGGAGTCAGAAAAACAAAGTGCTCCAGGACTGACCAGAACTGGTTTTGGGCTAGGCAGAGGCCTCTCTGCCTTCAGAGAACAAAGAGAAACTGTGTATAAAAAGGAGACCCAGACCCCTAGGAAATTAGATCACTTTTGGGAACAAGAAGAAACCTTTGCTGAGGAGCGGAACCAAGAAGAAACTGAGGAGAGACTATCCCTAAGCCTGAAGTGCTGCTTGGGGGATTGGCCTGCAGTGGTTTGCCTGACTGCCAAAGAAAGGAGAAAGGAACTTTTGCTTTGCTGTGACTTTCATCAACTTGTGAAGGATCTCCAAGGGCTTGGAAGAGAGCTTGCCCCCTGACCGAAGTCCCAGGACCATTGGACTTCACCCCCTTTGTGAATTGCTGCTGGAAACTCTGTTTCAGTGGCTACAGAGGTAGGGAGCTGTGACCGACTCTCACGACCGACTCAGTGTCCTGAAGCACCATCTCGCCCTGCAACGCACGGCCCTGGTCTCACCGACTCCGTCAACGAGCCGCTGCCTGCACCGCATCGAGGGACAACGCATCCTGCAACGCTTCGCTACGCCGAATCGAACTGGTCCGACCGACACGGTCACTGCTGCTGAGTTCGAGTCCTGGGACCGCACCGGAGTTGGGCACCGCTCGCACGCTTTGCGACGCACCGCCCGACTCGCACCGCTGTCCGGACTGATCGACGCCAGCTCCTGAATCCGGCTCCGTCGCCGCACCGCAACCTGCCAGCACCGCACCGAAGCACCGTCTCGCCCGGCAACGCACGGCCCTTTTCTCACCGACTCCGTCAACGAGCCGCTGCCTGCACCGCATCGAGGGACAACGCGTCCTGCAACGCTTCCATTTTTGCATCGCGACCGCGACGAACAGCCATCCGGCTCGCACGCCCGTGCCTGCCGCTTCAAGTAAAGGTACTGTGACCGAGTCTTTCTACGCTGTGTTGGCCCGTCTCGACGCGGTCAGCTGGATTTGTTAGACTCTGTTTGTTCTCGACATCGCCGTAGCCGGAGGAGGCTACCGACTCGCACAGAACCTTGAATTAAGCCTTTTTGATCAGAACTAAGCACTCTTGACAGTATTGTGGATCATTTTTGTCGTTTATGGTCTTGTGATAAATCTATATAAAATATACCTATTTTTATAAATATATAACCTGTGTGGTGTCCATTTGTAGTGTTGTCACTTGATTACTGTATGTGTTCACAAATGCTTTACACACTGCCTCTGAACTAAGCCTGTCTGCTCGTGCCAAGCTACCAAGAGGGTGAGCAGGGGTTATTTCGGGAGTGTACCTACTTTCCTGACTAGACTCAAGGGTCCCTATTTGGACAAAGGTACCTACCTCTGCCAACTAGAGACCCCCAAATCTAACAAGGACCACATGAGAATTTACCCCAGTGGATTTTGGGACGCATGGGGTTTCTACAATTATTTGTTATCATGACCAAACATAATGTACATGGTCTCAGGAGCCATAAAGGCAAAATACAAAGAAGCAGTGGGTGATATTTTTCATTAGAAAAGTGATGTGGGGTGTTCTTATTATTGGTGGCAGCGGTGGGATTCTGGACTTGCATTTTTTTATTTTTTTTATTGAACATTTTCAATGAAACGTACATAACAGTAGTCACCATTGTAATAATCCTGTCAGTCACAATGCAGTATAAAGAAAATAAAAAGATTAAGCAAAAACAATCACGGAGATATACATACAGCGCCTCCTCAAATACTACATAATTTCTAGATATATTGTGTAGCAATGTTCACAATTTAACGCACTTATGTTAACGTTAATGCCAATTCTGGAACAAGTCAGGGTTCTCGTTTAAATAATCAGTAAGAGGTATCCAGATATCCAATGGTTTAGAAGCAGTTGGTAATTCTTCGGCGTATGTTACAAAATTATCTCTACAATAGACAGCATCCAATATCCAGCGGGCAATCGTAGGGGTTTGCTTGCTATCCCAGTTCATTGCCACCCTGCGCTTGGCCAACAGCAGCATCACCGCAACCAGTTTCTTCTTAATTGACTTTACAGGGATATGTAGACCCAACAAACAGAGTTGCGGTGTGCAGCACAATGTACATGATATCAGAGCACTCAGATGGTAAATTACGTTCTCCCAGTACAATCGTATCTTATCACAATTCCATGCAAGATGTACAAAGTCTGCCTTAGCATATCCACACCTTTTACAGTCTGCAGTGTCTCGTAAACCATATTTACATAATTTAGCTGGTGTATGATAAGCTTGAGGAAGGAATTTATAATGAATAATGCGTAAGTTTCCGTTAGGTGTAAGTAGCGTGGTGAGCGTACAACATGACAACCAGTCGTCGTCTGTCAAAGGAGTGTCTAATAATTTATTCCATTTTTCACGTGCTTTTAGAGTCTGTGCACCTATATCTGATTGTGTCATAAGGTTTCTGCACATACACAGAGCTATGCACAGGATAATGGGACCCCGGCATATAGAGGTTTGCCTACCATATACCATAGCACCCAAAAACCCCAACCCAACTAGCTTAGCATCACATTAGCACCCAAGTACCAATGATTGGACAACCCAGAACACGGTATCTTTATCTCAGGACTCGCAGAAGCAAGAACACTCTTTCGTCACTCTCTCGTACTTGTCCACAAGGTGCGTAGGAAAAGACACTGGGTAGGTTAAAATGTTTATTCCAACTTACGTGCTCTAATGTACAGTACACGTGTCAGTACTAATAGCATAATGCATATGAATAATATAAGCAGCATGGTTACAATTCCATAGAATACAAACGGGAAAGCATCTCATAGCTCAGTGGATAAATGTATAAATAACATTACCACCCTCCCCTTGCAGTAAGATAGTTTATTATGAAAATAGAAGACCTCTGGGCTTTGACTAGCGAACCCTCATACCTCGGCTTCTAGATGCAGAATTACATCAGCAGACAATCACAGCTCTTCTCCCTGGAAAGGATTCCTCCAAGTGTGTTAAGCGCTAGTAAACTGCAGTATTAAAAGCACACAAAAATCTTCATGGCAAATGCACCTAATGTTATGTCTGGGTGCGCGAGACTGGCCATATCAGGAAGAACCAAAATACATTGTTATGTGACCTTGTACATGTTGTGCAGACTGAGCCCAAATCGAATAGGAGAAAAAGGTGGAAAACAGAAAATGCAGACAGCGCAAAAGAACTTGGCAAGCGCAAAGGGCGAGGGAGCCCTGGCTCAGTGTAACGTGCGCAAAGAAAAGCAGCATGGCAGCCAGGCCTAGGCCAACATAACAAGGCAGGCAACAAACCACAAGACACCCTCCCTGGACAGTCCGGCGGCCAGGACAGAGGCCCATCAGAGGAAAAACACAGCCGTTGGAGCACAGGGAGCGCCCAAACGGCGAAGGGCAGGTCAATCCATGAAAGTGTAAGTGCAGAAAAAGCCATACCCTCCAAGAGTTCATCATTGGAATCGTCAAAAAACATAGATGCCATCCAATCCATGAGATCGAAAGAGCAGGAATGCTCCTCAGCAAAGGGAGCATCCAGAAGCAATGCGGGACAGCTTGCGTGATAATTGAAACAGCTTCGTTGTAGGAGATCCTGGGCAGCCGCCCAGATATCCCATTGCGCCAAAATCCCCAGTGCAGCTGCACGCGCCATACAGCCAGCAACGGAACAGTCCTGCTCATGGGCCTCTAAGGGACCCATCAACTGAACAAAATCCGGAACAGACAATGACGAATTGGAGAGGCAATAATCCAGAGTCCAGGTGAAAGGACAGCGGATACAAGTCATCACAGGTTGCACGCAAGTGAAATACGCAAAGCGAAATGAAAGAGTATATGACACACTCAGTGTCGCCAATGGCAAGACACCAAAACCAGCCAAAAGGCGCTCACGGAGCAGCTGGAGGCGTTCTGGATCGAGCAGGTCCCATCGGGGAGCAGCCATTGCGCAGAAAGCAAATTAAGAGCAAGACACCAGCCGCTAAAGCGAGGATCAACGGGAAACCGCCAAAGACGCTGGAAAAAATAGAATGTATGAATGCCGGGATGACACCAAAAATAGTTTGGAAGGAGGACACCAAGCCCGACCCCACGACCTTAAAAAAGTGTACCAGGCCTTCAGTGTTAGATGCGTTAAAAATACGATGTATTAACTCCCCAAAATGTTGGGGGAGATTAGTGTTTAAAAGGGCCTGTATTTCACTGTGGGTACTCGCCACCTGGAGAATGAATGTCTCCCGGGCGGACGTGAGCATAACTTCCTCGTTCAATAATAGTGCCTTTATTCTGCTCAGTCTATTGAAATCTGCCTGCATGGTAGGGATGGAAGGCCAAATAGAGATATCAACCTTGCCGTGAGGGGGAGGAAAAAGCACATTTTTGCAGCAGACAACCCTGTGCGAAACTGTTACAATGTAAGGAATGCCAGCCTGCAGGCCACAACAGTGTTCGTTATTTAAAAGTAAATAACTACCATTGGAAAGGAGAGTGAAAGTAGGAGAAATAACAGGAGCAGGAATACCTTTCAGCACACAAGCAAGATTAGGAGCGGAAACGCTACATGAGCCATGCAATTTAATGTGTTTACAAATAAGCGAATGACCCATAGTCGAGTCACAGGACTCCCCCGTGAGAAAGACTTCCTTGCCATCTCAAAGACATTTATACATGAAAGGCAAGGACCAAAGTTCATGCAGGAAAGCACTGCCCAAGGGCTGGTAACGGCCCACGGGATAATGTTTCATGCATGAGTCAAATTCAAATAAGGAAAAAGGTAAAGCTATAACCCCATGAACTAGCCACACAGCAGAATCGAGTTCCGCTACAGAGAACGGTAAAGGATCCACCTTTTCGATATGTAATAAAGTGTAAGTTGCATCCTTCATAGACATAAATTGCTGTTTCTCAGTTAAATTAAAAGGTAGAAATAATGCAGAGGTGTTCAAAAATGCCAAGGAACTTTACCTAACTTAAGCGTTTGTAAAGTCCATGCAAACTGCATAACTGAGCGCAATTGATTCTGACCATGATATAAAACAGAAACATCATCTTGTACAATATCGACAACAGAGGACACAATATTCTCTAAAGTGTAAATGCGAGAAGACAGGGTATTAATACTATTGTCAACAACAGCAAGCACCTTTTCCAAATTTGCTTGATCTATTTCCCGAAGACGGGAAGCAGCTTCAATTTGTGATAGCTTCCAGAGTTCATTATACGTTTCATAAATGAATCTCTTAGGTCGGGGACCACGAGGTCCCAGAACAAAATCGGACAGATCAATATTGCCTGAAAGGAGGGACAGATGTTGTTTAACAGAATCAAGGGACGAATGTTGCAGCCATTGTTTGCATAATTTTCCAACAGAATATGTAGTGACAGTACGGGAATCAGTAAACCTCGGATCAGGCCTATCCTGTGTGTAACTAGCTCCTGAGTCGTGAAAACGCATTTGACATGCATTTGATGATGTAGGCCATACCAACCAGGGTGACTGAACTAGCTCAGAAACATTAAACGAATTATTTTGTAACAGAGCCTGCAGGGAAACGAGGGACATATTGAATCGTGAGCTTTCATTGGGAAAACTCGACAGGGATGGTATTGATGGAGTATTCAATTGTTTAGTGGTTGCTAAGCCCCAACATGTAGTCTGATAGATGGAGACATTGAGGAACATAATTTGGGTAGGGATGAGGCAAGCACGGTGTAATGCCTCGGTTCCCTGTACCTGCCATGGCTTGGAGCCCCAAATAGATTTCAAATCCACTGTATTATCCCAGTACTCATAACCACCCACAGCTAGGGCACTTAGAAAGGAACCTGAATAAAGCAATTTGGTGTGTGTTAACATAATTTTCTGAGTTGATGTGTTATTAAGTCTAAAATAATAGGATGCAGGGTTCGACCGATTAAAATCAGTAAAATTATTAAACTTATTTCGAAGAGTTTGTGAGCTACCTGGCAAGGGGTTTGGACAATGTTCCCATTGAGTGTAATTGACAGGACTACGCAGAGCACTTGGCTTATGGAGAAAATGATTACCCCAATGTTGGTAACAATACAAATCGGCATAATTCGCAGAGTTCATATATAAATCTTCAGCATTAAAAGATGCATAATATTTTAAATCGGCAAACAATGCTTCAACGGCATGCACATCCCAATCATCAGAATGAATATTATTTTTTACTACATCACCCATAGAAACACGAAGGACGTTAGGTACATTAATAATTTCTGTCGGACCATGGATTTGGAAGTTCACTGCATCCCATACGATGCCATCAGCAACAGGAAAAGCCGAAATGTTCACAAATATGTGGTCACGCTTCATGATGTGAGAAGAGGAATGAGGAGCCAAAGTTCCAGAAACATAGTCTACAGCAGAGCGTTCAGGTAAATAGTGACCATTAATTAGTAGGAAAAACACTGTGACAAAGCCAATGGACATGAACAAAAAAATCAAGAAAAGTACCAACCAGATGTATGTCCAGGGTGGAATCAAAAAATTGTCTCTAAACCAGGATATAAAAATACTGAACTTGGATGGAACTTTTGAAGATGTGGAATCCGAATCAAAGGAATAACGAGTCGGGCTCAGTGGCGTTATTGGTTGATGTGCCACCGATTCAGATGCAGGATAAGTATACTCGTCCTCGTCGATGTTGGTGGAGAGTTGGGAATCAATTATAGTTTCAGGCAAAGGAGAGGATTCAGGCAAATCAACCATCTCAATTACAGCATCAGCGATCGTTCGTGCAGATGGGCTATGAACATATGTCCGATAAATGGCAGGACAAGAGACCGCTGGTGTGACACTATTCAGGATCGGCCAGGCGCTGTAGCTTGACATTTTCCACTGAGATGTATCTGTTCTCTTTGCGACCAGGAAGCGGTGGTAAAATGACTGTACGTGTTCCCTTCAAGCCCAGAACTGGAACCGGTGCACGAAAAGAGGGGCCGAATTCTTTTTGTTTTCAACCTTCTCTCGAACCAGTTCTCCAACCTTTGGAAGCCAGCCGGCTACCGGAATCTGCAACGCAGGGTCTGTGGCTGAAGGCAAGTGTGTAGTTGCAAGTTTGTCTCGGGCTTCTTGTAAGTCCTGTAACATAGCAGAATGGTTATCTACATCAAACTTGGCGGATTGCGCCGCGATGTCTGGACCCTCAAGGTCAGGCACAAACATTCTTATGCCAAAGAGCATTTCGTATGGGGTCCGCCCACCCAGAGGTCTTCTAGGGAGATTATTAAGTGCACGTTGTACAGTATACAAGTGGGCCAGCCAGTTCCTGCCAGTACCTATAACCCTAGCTGTTAAGGATTGCTTTAAGTCACGGTTCATTCGTTCAACGATAGAGTTGCCCTCAGGCCTATACGGAGACGAAAATTTCACCCGCACCCCAAGCGAAGCCATTGCATCCTTGTAAGCCCGAGAGGCAAACGCTGGACCTTGGTCCGAATGGAAGGTGCCGCATGCGAAAATTCCCACAAAGACACGCAAATCCCTGATTACATTTCGGGCGTCAGCACTACGTTGTGGCCAGACCCAGAGGAACCGTGTGCACAAGTCCACTGCCACTAAGATGTATTTATAGGCAGTGTCTGATGAGAATGGACCGCAGTGATCCAAGTAAACACACCCAAAGGGTCTGTTTGCAATGCAGAGCGGGGTTTGTGGTGGACGTGTTACCGTGGAAGGCTTAATCTGTTGACAAACGTCGCAAGAAAGCACAAAAGCACGGGTGTCTTTATACAACCCACGCCACCAATAACGCTGCTGCAAGATGGAAACCGTAGCTGACACACCTGCATGAGCAGAAGCCATGCCTTCGTGTGCAGCTGATATCAAGGCACTCCTGCGGTCCGCGTTGGGGATCAGCCGATCTCCAACGTCAGGTATAGTTACGTAAGGAACCTGATCGGGACTTAATGTGTAAGAATACTTGGAAGGGAAACCTGTAGGGTAATTATCACCTTCCTTGGTTGCAGCAATAGCTGCTAAAATAACAGGGTCTATTTTAGACATGGACCTGGTAACCGCTGCTACTGAACACGTGACTACTGCTGAACGGGCAGCCTCATCTGCCAGATCGTTACCAATAGCGTGTGCGCCCACCCGCTGATGGCCTAAGGTGTGAACCACCTGTGTGAGGGGCAGACGTTGTTGTAATTCTGCCACTCGAACCCAAAGCATTTTATGCTTAATTGTGCTCCCTTTGCGTCCTTGTAGTCGTTTTTCGACCAGAAAAACAGATTGTCATTGTAAGATTGTACACAGTAAAAGGAATCACACACAATAAGAGTGGTCTCATCCTGAGAAGCGAACTCAAGTGCAAGTAGCAATGCATGAAGCTCGGCCAATTGTGCGGTACTATCTCCGAGTGTGCGAGTGTGCACTACAGAGGATTTAAACGTTCCATTGACAAAGGAACCCGCAACAATAGCACATGCAGCTGAATAAGCGTGCTTGGATCCAGTGGCCGGTTGCGCCGAGCCATCGGTATAGATCACACATTTGTAATCCTCAAGCGGCAATAAAAACAGAGGAGGAGGATGAACGAATTCATACTGTAAGAACTCCTGAGTCTGAAGAGAAGAATCGAAAATAAAGGTGACGTCTGATGACGTCAAAGATGTAGCCCATTGTATCCAACGGGGATGCATTGCTTTTGAGTTCGGTACACTTGCCTTTGTTACTGCCTCTAGGGCAGGACAGGGTGTTACCACCAGAATTCGCTTACCCTGTGCCAGTGCGCGTTCTTTTAGAATCGCCATTTGCACTGCGGTCAGAACTTTTTCAACAGATGTAAAGCGCAATTCAGCGGAAGTGTACAGATGTGACTTGTATGCGATAGGTACTGTATCACCTTCATTAAAGGTTAAGTATGTGAATCCCACCGCCCCCGGAATTATTCTAATCACCAGGTTTGTGTGGTTGTCACGAGTCAAAAGATATTTAGACTCCAATAGGTCTGTCTGCAAAGACTGCAGAATCGAGGTATGCTCAGGCAGCCAGCAAGACCTTGAATAAGTTGGTTGTATCAGAGCATACAAAGGCTTGATACGCTGGGCATATTCGGGAATGTAGGTACGCCCGAAATTCAAGAAACCCAGCAAAGACTGAAGTTTCTTCAGAGTATTTGGGGGCACAAATGTGCACATTTTTCCAAGAAATGGGGGCTAAGCCCTTACCTTCGTTATTGAGCTCATAGCCCAGGAACAAAACGGTAAATTCAGCAATGTGTGACTTAGCAAAGTTAAATTTATAACCCTGCTCCGCAAATTCAAGAATAATGCGGTCCACACGGGACAGATGCAGGAATAATTCGTCGTCCGTCAAATAAATGTCATCTACGTACGAACATGCATCTTGATCAATGTCATTTAACAAAGAAATAACACGAGCGGCGAATATACCCGGACTATTTTTGTAGCCCATGGGTAAACGCCGGAACTGGAATAACTTACCACCGGAAGTGAATGCGGTCCATTGACCACTTTCCGGGGCTAGGTTGTGCGTGTAGAAACCGTTTGAAAGGTCAAGTGTCGTTTTATATTTTTTACGAACAAGACTGTCTACAAGCGCAGAACTATGTGTATTCTGCACCGCAAAGTTCCGGCAATGAGAGTTTAAATGCCGGTAATCCAAAACTAAGCGGTACGATCCATCGGGTTTAGAAACCACGAAAAGGGGATTGTTCATAGGTGATACGCATGTTTCAATTACTCCCTGATATTCCAACTGTGTCAGAATTTCGGAGACAGGGCCTTTTGCCTGTCGTTTGATGGGATATTGGGGTTGTGGCTGCGGTAGTGACCGCAAAGGTATTGCATGGGGAGGTGATTCTTCATCCCATCCCACATGGTTGCGGTATAACGCTGGTGCCAGGTACACAGCCCACTCAGCTGCAAGTGCTTCAGCTTTGTCTTTGGGGACATGCCGTGAAAAGCTTGGAAGGATTACCTCCTCTCCTTTATGTGCAGCTAAAACGAATGGGGGTGGCCAATCCACCTCTGCTAACAATATGTCATATGAAGAGGTTAGATTTTCCCAAAAATCCCTTTTATTTCACGCGGTATATCACCTTCAATTTGGATGACTATGTTGTAAAGTCTGTCAGGGGTGCCACTCTCGTGTCAGCAGTCTCTACAGTAACGATTGTTTCAGTTGCTGTCGCCTCCATATGAGGACGTAGCGCCTCCCGCACTATGGTAACTTCCGCGGCGCTGTCTAGGAGGGTCACTGCCCACGTCCAATTCTGGAGTCTCGTTCTCACGGTCTGAGGCATATTTCGCTGTGACAGCGGCAACCTTTTTCTTCTGAAATTGCGGTCGAGGAAGATGAAAGTCTTCTGCTTTCCCTCTGACTTGTTGTCGAGGTTGGTCTCGCTCCTGGGGAGCCTCTCGGCCCCTTCCTCTATCTTGCCGTCCTCCTCCACCAGCCTGTGACGATGTCTGGGCCTGTGAAGAACGAGGAGAACGCGTATCAGAGCTCTGAAACCTTTCTGGTGATTTAATCCTCGACCTATCACGTAAATCATAAGTACGTTCAGAAGAAACCGAAACTGGGGAAGCACCTCTCGACCCCGGCTTCTTTTGTTGCTTACCCTGCTTTTTCTGTCTCCAGCTCTTTTTAGTGAAGACTGGTTTATCATCTTTCTCAGATGTACTTTTTGTTTGTGTAACTTGTGTTTGCGATTGAGTTTGCATTTTTACAAAAGGCTTGTTGCCTAGGCTATTTCTTCCAATTGTTTTATAAGCCCGGGCAATAATTTTCGGTAACTCGCGCGGCCTGTCCAACTCTGGGACCAAAGCCAAAGCATTCGCTACTTGAAAGTTCATAGCATCGCCCTTGACATTTCCAAGGATCAGTTCAGCTACTACATCAAACACTCCCACTAGTCTCATCCCTAATTCCACAGCCGCTTCAGGGCCATGTTCATCCTGTACTTTTTTAATTACAGAGGGTAGAACCGTCATGGAAGGAGTTCCAAAACATTTTGAATAAACTGCTGCGAATACCTTGCCACAGTTTTCACATGATGTCAAATCGGGGATTATGTCTTTTGGCAAACTTATCGTTAGGATGCGGTGTTTATCTACTGGGGATGTATGTGGAAACACTGCTTCTATCTGATCGAACTTTTCTGCAAGCCAGTAAGGATAGTCGTCCTTATTTTGTGGACGTTTGCCCATCACAGAATTTACCATGACAGGACTTATGGTCACTCCAGCTGCAATAGCTGGTTGGCCTGCGACTACAGGAGCAGCTCCATGGAGGCTACCTGTAACGTATGTCACTAAGGCTCGATGCACTCGCACCAATTCGGTATGCATAGTGCACAGATCCGCAATCGGTAATGCCAGATAATTCGGATGCGGGGTATACCCGGCCAATACAGGCCAAGTGGCCCCCTCTATTGATAAGGGGCCTAAACGAACTATGGTAGTTGGTTGTGGGAGGGCGCCATTAAACCAAACACGGTGCTGCCAAGCCGTGAGAGGTACTTCAAGATTAGTATAGGGTCGATAAACAGCAGGTATAGCGGTGGGTTTATATTCATGAAACAGTTTATCACCTGCATCCACCGCAGCAAAAGTGATCCAAGTGTAAAACACTTCAAAGTGATAAGCCGCATCGGCTTGAACCACAAAGACCAACTCGACCCCAGTATCGGGCACTCCATACACAGCTAAGTGGTCTCGGAGCGCTCCTCGACTATGTGCAGCTATCGCCACACCAGCCATGACTAAACAGTTATATTCGACAACCTAACAGGGAGCACAAAATGGGTCAGTTAACTAACCTTTTTAATAATATCAAGCTTGAAAGAACCTATAAAACGTTCAATATAGGAGGTATCACCGTCACATACGCCTCCGGAAGCGTACGCGAGGGGTTTGTGGACAAGCACAAGTACTACTCAAGCGTCTCGCAGATAAGCAGCCCCACGTTGGGCGCCATGTCATAAGGTTTCTGCACATACACAGAGCTATGCACAGGATAATGGGACCCCGGCATATAGAGGTTTGCCTACCATATACCGTAGCACCCAAAAACCCCAACCCAACTAGCTTAGCATCACATTAGCACCCAAGTACCAATGATTGGACAACCCAGAACACGGTATCTTTATCTCAGGACTCGTAGAAGCAAGAACACTCTTTCGTCACTCTCTCGTACTTGTCCACAAGGTGCGTAGGAAAAGACACTGGGTAGGTTAAAATGTTTATTCCAACTTACGTGCTCTAATGTACAGTACACTTGTCAGTACTAATAGCATAATGCATATGAATAATATAAGCAGCATGGTTACAATTCCATAGAATACAAACGGGGAAAGCATCTCATAGCTCAGTGGATAAATGTATAAATAACATTACCACCCTCCCCTTGCAGTAAGATAGTTTATTATGAAAATAGAAGACCTCTGGGCTTTGACTAGCGAACCCTCATACCTCGGCTTCTAGATGCAGAATTACATCAGCAGACAATCACAGCTCTTCTCCCTGGAAAGGATTCCTCCAAGTGTGTTAAGCGCTAGTAAACTGCAGTATTAAAAGCACACAAAAATCTTCATGGCAAATGCACCTAATGTTATGTCTGGGTGCGCGAGACTGGCCATATCAGGAAGAACCAAAATACATTGTTATGTGACCTTGTACATGTTGTGCAGACCGAGCCCAAATCGAATAGGAGAAAAAGGTGGAAAACAGAAAATGCAGACAGCGCAAAAGAACTTGGCAAGCGCAAAGGGCGAGGGAGCCCTGGCTCAGTGTAACGTGCGCAAAGAAAAACAGCATGGCAGCCAGGCCTAGGCCAACATAACAAGGCAGGCAACAAACCACAAGACAATTGTATCAGCTTATATAATCGGGACACTATGTTAGTGTGAGTGGGTGTGGCTATCAAAAATTGCAATGATTGTAGTGTAGGTGGCTCATTAGGATATGAAGGATAGAGTTCCTTAATTGCAGCCTTCAACCTATGATATATGAATCGAAACAATAGTGATTGGTTACTTATATATGACAAGTCATCAGCTGTTTTGAAGGTGCCATTCCTGTATAGGTCCCCCATTTGTACTATACCTACTGTTTCTAGTATAATCATGCTATTCTGCTCTTGTGTGACCGATAAGTTCGGGTGGCAATTCAACGGCATGTTCGGGGCATACAGGGGCGTTTTGTCCGCTAGGCGAAGGATGCTTCTCCATGCATGTGATGTTGTGCGTATTGTGTTTATTTCTCGTGGAGATAGATGTGGCCTAATATGAGTGAGTATGCTAGGCAATGGCACCGGGTCAGCGTCTCCATCCTCTATAGCAAGGTGTGGTAGATACTTTACTGGGTGATACCAAAAATATGCGTATTGCGCTTGGGCGCAGAGATAATATAAGTAAAGATCAGGCACCGTGAAACCACCTGCAGTGTATGGAAGTGACATAGTGTGAAGACTAATACGCGCCTGCTTGCCTGCCCATATCAGCTTGACCAGGTTCGTGCGTAACCGCTGAAAGATTGGTGTAGGAGGTGTGATTGGTATATTAATAAAGAGATATAGCAGTTTAGGTAACAGTACCATCTTTATAAGGGAAATTCTATCGGCTAGAGATAGAGGTAGAGTGATCCATCTTGATATTTGTGTTTCTATACGGTCTATTGCAGGTCCATAATTATATCTGAGGACTAATGCAGGGTCTCTATGTATCCAGATTCCAAGATATTTAATGGGGTCTTCCTGCCATATAAGGGGGAACTCCATTTGTGGCGCCCTCGTAATTTCCGTCAACGGGATCACTGCTGACTTACTCCAATTGATCTGCAAGCCCGAGTATCTCCCAAATTTTATGTATTCTCTCAGCACAGGCGAGAGATGAACCTCTGGGTCTCTTAAGTACAACACCATATCATCCGCATATAGTGATATGCTGATGGGTCTTAGATTAAATCGGAGCGCTGTATATGCATAGTTTTGGCGTATTTTGCATGCTAGTGGCTCTAATGCTACTGCGAACAGTAATGGGGATAATGGGCATCCCTGTCTGGTCCCACGTTGTATTGGGATTACCCCTGATACGTGTCTATTAACTTTTATTCGGGCTGTAGGTTCATTGTATAATAGGGCTATCCAGTTTATAAACGTAGGTGGCAAGCCCATTTTCTTCAGGATCGAGAACATGTAGGTCCATTCAATAGAGTCAAAGGCCTTAGCTGCATCTAACAATACCGCCACATTAATTTCCGGATTGAGTTGGTGCAAAAGGGCAAATATGGTTCATAAATTGTGTGTCGTTGAGCGATCTGGAATGAACCCAGATTGGTCAGGGAGGACCATGGTGGTCATGAGTGGTCGTAATCTAGTAGCTATAATCTTTGCCAGTATTTTAACGTCTGTATTTATTAATGAGAGGGGCCTATATGATTCTGCTTTATCTGGGTTTTTATCAGGCTTCAATAGTGCTACTATAAGGGCTTCGCGCAGTGTGGGAGGTAACATTTTGTCATGATAGGCCTCGTCATACATCTCAAGCAGGTGCGGAGTTAATAATTCCGCGTATGCTTTATAAAATTCGCTAGTAAATCCATCAGGACCTGGTGATTTACCATTGGGCAGGGATTTTATAGCCAGTTGGACTTCGTCCTTCATTATGGGTTGAGACAGGTGCTCGCGGTGTGTGTCGGACAGCCATACCAGCGCTATGTCATCAAGGTATTGCATGATTTCAGGTTCCAATACCGTATGTTGTGTCTTATAAAAATCTCTGTATGTCGTCGTGAATGCGTTTAATATACCCTGAGTATCCGAATGCAGTATTCCATTATCGTCCTGTATCTTCAGAACAGTGTGTTGTTTGTTTTCTATTCGTATTTTTTGTGCTAATATTCGACCCGGTCTGCCTCCCTCCCCAATCCTGCGTGCGGTATAGCGTTTGTAAGTGTATTTTATCTCATCATCTGCCAGCAGATTGTATTTATTTATCTCGTCCCTCAATTTGCCCAGCGTAAGTGGACTGTGGCTGGCGTCAAATTCGGCTTCAAGCAATTTTATGCAAGTTTCGGTTTTCTCCAGTTGCGTCCGAATATCGCGCAAAATACCTGTGTTTGTGCTTATACAAACACCCCTAACTGTTGCCTTAAATGCCTCCCAAAGCAGTCCTGCACTAGTATCTGGCTGTTTATTGTTTGCAAAGTAATCTTCTATTGCTGTATGAATTGCCTCTCTATAAAGGGGGTCCAAGAGCGCGTTAGCATTGAAGCGCCATATAAATGGCGGTGGAATGTATGTCGGTATGTGTAAGGTTAATATCACTGGTTTATGGTCTGAGAGCGTCTTAGGGAGGTGTGTTATATCTGCGGCCCACGTACATGCTTGGTCTGTGAGAAGCCAGTAGTCAAGTCTGGACCAGCTGTTATGGACTGTCGAGGAATGTGTGCTCTCTAGTGTAGTTGGGTTCTTTAGGCGCCAGACATCATGTATACGAAATTCTATTTGCCCATTTTGAATAATAGAGACCGCATTCGGATGGTGTTCTGCAGTTTGATACGACCTGTCTTGTGCAGAATTTAGTGCAACATTAAGGTCGCCTCCCCACAACAGTTCTATATCAGGTAGGGTTCGTATTTGTGCCCAGAGATTCATAAAAAAGGCCGGATCATCCGTATTCGGACCGTAAACATTTATAATTCCGACTCGGGTTCCTCGCAATAATCCTGTAAGTATGATATAACGACCCTGCGGGTCAATGATTTTCTGGTCCAGTGTAAATTGTGTACCCTTACGGATAAGGGTTGTCACACCTCTCGCATATGATGAGTAAGTCGCCGATATCGCTAATTCAGCCCATCTGTTGCCCAGTTTATTTGCTTTGTGTGGAAGCAGATGTGTCTCTTGGAGTAGAGCTATATCAACGCCATGCCTGTCTAAATAGGCAAATACTTGTCGGATCTTTCTGGGATTATTTAGACCTCTGACATTCCAAGTAACTAGTTTCAATGGTGCATTTCTAACCATATTGTCTAAGTGCTATACTAACAATGTAGGATATTGGATGCTGGACATACCTCCCACCTTCCGCCCATCTCCGGGCACAATTACTTTGCCTAACTTTAAAGTTTAAGAATCCTGGATATTTAAGCTCATCATGTATGTGACTACCTATGTACCGTGCAATTGTCCCAATCCTCCCCCCACCCACTTCACCATCCCAATCATGGTAAAGACACTGCCCCATAATAACAAACAAAACTTCCCACCTAACTAACAAGGAAGGCTGTGGTTTACACAGGGGGGGCGGCAGCCTCCGGCTTACAACCCTAACAGCAAAGAGCTGGGGGATCAAGCCACAATCCCGTATCATTACTAATTTATATTTAAAGTGCGCACATACCTATGAAGGGCAGATACATTGACTACATATTAGAAAGTCAAATATTGCAATAGCTTAACATTACTATCACCAACAAATGGTTATTCAACATTGCCCACAGGGCAAAGGCCCCCATGAAGCGCAACATATTTGTTCATTTAGCGCCGGAGCGAATATATGTAAAGGTACCGGCTGATTGTAAACAGCAGTAGGCCTGCTTGAGAGAGGCGTAGGTTATCATTCGATATCCGATGTATGTCCATTTTCAGCTTGTGTTCCTCTTGGGGATTTGCGCCTGAGGGCATTTGGGTAGTTATGTTGTAGGAACTGAATGGCATCTTTGGGTTCATTACAGAGTATACTTTTTCCACCATCCGTGATCTTCAATCTAGCTGGGTATATCATCGCATAGGAGATGTGATTTTCCCTTAGTTTCTTTTTTACGTCGAGGAACTTTTTTCTCGCCTTCTGCACTTGGGAGGTAAAGTCTGGATATATGGATATATCCATTCCGTCATGGTTTAGAGATCCCATTTCCCGTGCTTTGCGAAGTGCTGCATCCCTGTCTCTATAATTCAATATTTTGGCTATTATGGGGCGTGGGCGTGTACTTGGCGCAGGCCTCGGTGCAAGCGACCTGTGTGCCCTCTCTACAATGAATATTTCAGAGAATGTTTCTCGACCGAGTAGGGCGATGAGAAGAGTTTCGACATATTTCTCCATTGTATCTGTTCTTGTCGTTTCCGCCACCCCCATAAGGCGGAGATTACAGCGTCGGGACCTGGCTTCAAGATCTTCAGTTTTAGCCATGAGATATTGTAGGGCCTTGTCAGCTTTAATATGTTTTTGTTCAAATTGTTGCTGAGCATCCTCCGCGTCCGATACCCGGCGTTCCACCATGTCGATTCGTTCCGTATGTTTGTCCATTCTCTCCGACATACGGTCTACCCGATATGTCAGGGAGTCGATCTTGCCATCTATGTTGGATAGCGTGGATTGTATGGTAGCAAACATGGCGCGAAAATCCACTGCTGTGTCAGAGCCCGGTGGCGTAGTTTGTGCCTGAGTATTCTCGGGGGGCTCAGTGCCGGTCTCCATCGCTTTCCGTGGTTGCTCAAATTGCAGTTTGGGTTGATTTTTATCTGGTTTCCCCATCTTGCCTGCACTCTGTATGTGTAGTGCACTGTAGCAGGAGGTACCCGCGTGCTCTATCCTAAGGAGTTGTGGCCTAGTGATAGTCGAGGCCGCGATCAATAGTGCCTGTTGTGTCCCTGTGTCTGCGCAAGTGTTAGATGCAGGGCCAGTAATCGTGCTATCGAGGTTGCAGGCGCGTCTGGATATGTGATGTGGACACAGTAATGCACATACAGTTGTACCCTTGTGGTAGTCCCCCGGCAGTGTCTCAGTGAGACTACATAACCTCACATTTCTTCCAGACCTGGGGCTGAGTGAATCCGGCGGCTGAAGTCGACAAAATGGCGCCTTTGTTGTTTAAATGTGGGCCTCACTAGTCCATGTTCCCTCTAGAGTTCCAGGCGTTCCGGGGTATACACAGGGATCACAGACACATGTTCCTTACGCCACACAGCACTCGAATGTATCGGTATATGGTGGGCACTAGGGTATAATTCGCGAAGGTGGTGCAAGGTCATGGTGCAGGATCTCAGCAGCGTTCCCTGTTTGGCCGTACCGACTGATTGTAAAGGCGAAAGTCACTGGTTTATGATGTAGGGTCACAATGCGCAGCTGGGGCCACAGACCCCCCGCACCCTCCTACGTGCGAAATCGCCCGCTTTATTGCTGCGCACACCGCTCTGTACCTTATGGCGGCAGATGGATTCCTTTATCCTGTTCCGTCTCGACTGCGGCGGGTCCGTTCGTCACCCAGCTGCGGCGGTATTCAGATGGTGCCTGTTCGTAGCTACTGGCCTCGCTGCGCGTCGTATTTCCGATCACTCTCAGCCGTCAAGATGTTCCCAGCAGTACAGGCCCAGGTCGCTCGCGGCTGACGATGCCATATCTGTCCTCATAGCCCACTGCCTCATCCACCAGAGTCACATCGGGTTTCTTCCCTTCCCGTTTTTACTCCGTCAGGCCTAGTTCTTTAGTGCGCCTCGGTCTTGCGTGGTACACTTAGCGGGACGTGCGCGCCCCTGGGCAGCAGTTTTGTATTGGCTCTCACTTCTGTGTCGTTTCCTCCCAGCTACAAGCCATTCAGCTCTCCGGTGATTAGCTGGTGTTTTACCGGAAGCCTCCCTCAGTGTAGTCGCCCGGGTTTCATGTAAAATTAGCGGCTGTGCTCACAGGATAATTGCAGGATCGTGACTCGATCGGGAGAGCTCGCCTACAGCGCGGCCATTTCCCAGCGCGGCTAGCTCCGCCCCCCCTGGACTTGCATTTGTGACTCATGTACAGTGATTGGTGAACACTACTTAGTGAGTGCAGACCAAAACGCAACCACATACTTTTATAGCATTTTTTCTGGGATTTCCTATTTTTGCAACTGCCAAGTTTAATCACTATGGAGAAACCAGCATCAGTAGCCTCAGTTGAGTGTGATTGGGAAGAAGAGAGGCTAGAATGCTACACCCTCAAGCAGCTCCGGCAATTCTGCAAAAAGTTTAAAGTGTCCATGACCGGGCTCTCCAGGAAGGAGGACCTCCAAAAGGCGCTGAGGGCCTGGGTCGAATCAAGGAGTGCCCCTGTGGAGGGGGCTGAGAATGCAGAAGGGCAGCTGGAGGGGCTATTGGGTCTAGGGGCTAGAAGACCACCTTCCCCAGTAGGTAGCAGTGTTTCTGCCAGAGGACTGTCTCCAGAGGAGTTGGAGGACAGGAAAGAGAGTAGGATGCACGAAATGGAGCTGACCAAGCTCAAGCTGAATGGGCAGTTAGAATTCGAAATGCAAACTAGGAAATTAGCCCTAGAGGAAAAGAAAATGCAGTTTGAACATGAGAAAGTTTTGAGGGAATTGGAATTGAAGGCCAAAAGCTTAGAGATTACTCCCTCTGGTGGCAGTGTACCGCCTGTGCCTGTTGAAGCTAGGGTGTATATTCCCAAAGATGTGGTGAAGGAGTTTTTTAAAAATGATGACATTGGGCAGTGGTTCAAAGCCTATGAGGTAGCCATGTCTTCCCACCGGGTCCCTGAGAAGGATTGGGGAGCGGGGTTGTGGGGACGGTTCCTCAGTGAAGGGCGGGATACCTTGTTGGATTTGCCCTCTGAAGTCTATAATTCGTACAGCCACCGGAAAGATGCCTTAATGACTAGGTATGGTTTGACCCCTGAGCTTTATAGGCAAAGGTTCAGGAACTGTAGTAAGATTGAAAGCAGTACCTGGGTTGAATATGTGACCTTCTTTTGCAGAGCCTTGGATGGTTGGGTAAAGGGTAGCAAAGCGACTGATTTTCAGGCGCTCTTTGATTTGATTTCATGGGAGCACTTGTCCAGTAATTGCTTTCTTGAGCTACGCCAGCACCTGATTGATAGTAAGCTGACTAACCCTAGGCAGCTTGCTGAGGAGGCGGTCCGCTGGGTGAGTACCCGGGTCCACAAGGGTCACGTGGGAGACTCCGCCAAGGGTGGGCAGGGTCCCCAGCAGAAGAGTGGGGGGACAAGGGTAAACAGAGGGAGTTCCATAAAGGGCCCCAAAGTAGACCCCAAGGGAACCAAGGGAAAGGTTCCCAGCCTCCCCCTGAGAAGAAGCCAGTGGCCCTGACAGGCCCCCCTGTTCACCCGGGACCACTGGTATGTTACAAGTGTGGCGCCCCTGGCCACAAGGCAAACGATCCTCGTTGCCCCTTGCATGGAAAACCAGCACCCACTGGTGCAGTCCCCTGGCAGTTGGCTAGTGTAGCCCTGGGGGAGGAGTTGGGTGTCCAAGGTGGGGGGGATCCCACAGTGTTTTCCCTTGTCTCCTTAGGAGACTCTGAGATGGTCCCTAGGACCCCGCTGCCTGAGAACACTAAGAAATACAGGCAGTGGGTGACCATCAATGGCCATAGGGTGGAGTCTCTGAGAGACACAGGAGCCAGTGTGACAGCTGTCAAGTGTCACCTGGTGTCTAAGGAGCAGGTTATCCCTGATGCATTCTATCCGGTTGTTGCCGCTGACAACACAGAGAGTCACTGCAAGGTGGCTCAGGTTCCCTTTGAATGGGGGGGTCTCGGGTACTCTTCAAGTAGCTGTGAGGCCAGCCATGCCTGTTGACTGTTTGTTAGGGAACGATTTGGAGAGCTCACCTTGGGCTAAGGTGGAGCGGAGTGCGCATTTAGAAATGTTGGGCTTGCCTGATTGGGCATGTGTGACCACCCGGACAATGGCAGCTAAAGGTGTTCAAGAGGACCTGGAGCCTGAGAGGGAGGCCCAGGTGCCTGCCGGAGAGAGAGGAGGCAGGGGGCATGGGAAACCGGCCCCCGAAGTTCCCACGGTCCAGGAGGAGGCAGACCCTGAGGGGGATGCCCTGGAGCCTACAGGGGAACAGGTAGCTGAACTGGGGGACCTACCTGAGCTGACCCATTGGCAGCAAGAAGGAGGACCCTCCAGGGAAGAGTTCTGCGAGGAGCAGAACACATGCCCTTCTCTCGTGGGTCTGAGGCAACAGGCCACAGACCAGGCAGCTGGTGATCAGTCTGGATCACATTGGATTTACTGGGAGAATGGTCTCCTGTATTCAGAGCCTAAGGTTGCTGAGCCTGGGTCAGCCCGTGTGCTGGTGGTATCCCAGCGCTTCAGAGCCTTCCTACTGGGGTTGGCTCATGATGTACCGTTAGCAGGACATCTGGGGCAGGACAAGACCTTTGACAGGCTTGTTACCCATTTCTATTGGCCCCAGATGCGCAGGAGTGCCGCCACTCACTGCAGGACATGCCAGACTTGCCAGGCAAGTGGAAAGAGTGGGAGGAAGCACAAGGCTCCTCTCCAGCCATTCCCTGTGGTCAGCACCCCCTTTGAACGGGTGGGTATTGACATTGTGGGGCCACTGGACCCCAAGACAGCCATGGGCAACAGGTTTATCCTGGTCTTGGTGGACCATGCCACCCGGTACCCTGAAGCCATCCCTCTGAGGACAGTGACGGCCCCGTGGTGGGACGGGCACTGATGGGAATTTTCTCACATGTGGGATTCCCTCAAGAGGTGGTGTCTGACAGAGGTACCAACTTCGTGTCCAAGTACATGAAGTCCCTGTGGCAGGAGTGCGGTGTAACTTACAAGTTCACCACTCCTTACCACCCTCAAGGAAATGGGCTGGTTGAGAGATTCAACCGGACCCTCAAGGAGCATGATTATGGGTCTGGAAGAACCCATGAGGCGTAAATGGGACGTCCTCTTACCATGCCTGTTGTTTGCATACCGGGAGGTGCCACAGAAGTCTCTAGGGTTCAGTCCCTTTGAGCTCCTCTATGGACACCCGGTGCGAGGACCTCTGAGTTTGGTCAAGGAAGGCTGGGAGCAATCTCCCAGGAAACCTCCCCAGGATGTATACAGTTACATGCTGGCCTTCAGGAACCAGACTAGGCGTTTCAGAGAACTTGCTGAGGCAAATCTGGAAGCCAGCCAGGAGGAGATGAAGCGGTGGTACGACCAGAATGCCACTCTGGTAGAGCTTCAGCCTGGTCAGAAAGTGTGGGTCATGGCCCCTGTGGAGCCTTGTGCGCTCCAGGACAGGTGGACCGGCCCTTTTACGGTGGTGGAGCGCAAGAGTCCAGTTACCTATTTGGTGGACTTGCAGTCTCCCAGGAACCCTTTGCGGGTCCTGCATGTGAACCGCCTGAAGCCCCACTTGGAGAGGTCCCAAGTGGGCATGCTCTTAGCTACAGATGATGGAATGGAGGAGGAGACCGAGCCTCTTCCTGACCTCCTGTCAGCCCGAGAGCAAGATGAATCAGTGGAGGGAGTAAACCTCTCTACCTCCCTGACACCTGAGCAGCAGGGTGACTGTCGCCAACTGTTGGGACAGTTCCCTGACCTGTTCTCCCTGGTTCCCAGTGTCACTCATTGGTGCGTCCATGATGTGGACACTGGGGACAGTCTTCCTGTGAAGCACAAGGCTTACAGGGTGACTGACAGGGTCAGAGCCTGCATCAAGGAGGAGGTCTCCAAGATGTTTGCGCTAGGGGTGATTGAGTCCTCTAACAGCCCTTGGGCCAGCCCAGTGGTCTTGGTTCCAAAGGCTGCCGCGCCTGGTGCCACACCAGAACTCCGGTTCTGTGTGGACTACAGGGGACTCAATTCCGTCACCAGGACTGACGCCCACCCCATCCCCAGAGCTGATGAGCTCATAGATCGGTTAGGGGCTGCACGGTACCTCAGCACGTTTGACTTAACGTCTGGGTACTGGCAGATCGCCTTGACTGATGGGGCAAAGAGAGGTCAGCATTCTCCACACCAGATGGGCACTACCAGTTCCGGGTGATGCCCTTTGGGATGAAGAATGCCCCTGCCACCTTTCAGAGGTTGGTCAACCAGGTGTTGGTTGGACTGGAGGATTTCAGTGCCGCCTACCTGGATGACATCGCAGTGTTCAGTGCCAGTTGGGAAGAACATCTGCGTCACCTCTGGGAAGTGTTGATGGCGCTGCGGAGGGCAGGCCTCACAATCAAGGCGAGTAAGTGCCAGATTGGGCAGGGTTCTGTGGTGTACTTGGGACACCAGGTTGGGAGCGGCCAGGTGGCGCCCTCCAACCGAAAATTGATACCATTCTGGCTTGGGAGCCCCCAAGACCCAGACAGAGGTGAGAGCCTTCCTAGGACTTACCGGGTATTACCGGAGATTCGTCAAGGGGTATGGCAGCATTGTTGCCCCCTTGACAGAGCTGACTTCCAAGAAGCAGCCCAGGAAAGTGATTTGGACTGACGCCTGTCAAAAAGCTTTTGACACCTTGAAGACTGCCATGTGCACGGCGCCTGTGCTCCAGGCACCCAACTTCTCCAATGAGTTCATTGTTCAGACCGACGCTTCAGAGCATGGTGTAGGGGCTGTTCTATCACAGATCAATGAGGAGGGCCTAGACCAACCTGTAGCCTTCATCAGTAGGAGGTTACTTCCCCGGGAACAGAGATGGAGTGCTATTGAGCGTGAGGCATTTGCTGTGGTCTGGGCACTGAAGAAGCTGAGACCATACCTGTTTGGGACTCACTTCCGGGTTCAGACAGACCACAGGCCCCTCAGATGGTTGATGCAGATGAGGGGTGAGAATCCAAAGCTGTTGAGGTGGTCCATTTCCCTACATGGGATGGACTTTACGGTGGAACACCGCCCTGGTACAGAACACGCCAATGCTGATGGACTGTCCAGATTTTTCCGCCTTAGCGATGAGAACTCCCTAGGGGTAGGATAGTTCTCCCCACATTTCAGCTGGAGGGGACACGTGTTAGACCTGGCATCCTTGGCGTGGGTCTCCCTTCCATTTTTTCGTAATGCCTCCACTGTTGCCGATATGTTTTTGCTGGACTAGATGCTCATGGGCACTTTGCCGCTGCTAATCAGTGCCAAAGTGCAAGTGCTCCCTATCGTGAATTGATGTATGTATTAGTGACTCCATGATTGGATGATTGGTTTACTTGTCAGTCCCTAGTACCGTGCACTGAGTGTGCCCAGGGCTTGTAAATCCAATGCTGCTGGTGGGCTTGCAGCACGGGTTGTGCCACCCACAGAAGCAGCTTGTAAAGTGTGTCTCAGGCCTGCCATTGCAGAGCCTGTGTGCAGCCTAGGGCTGCCATGTCGACTTGGTGAGTGCACCCACTTACCAGTCCCTAAACCTTCCCTTTACTGCATGTTGGTCACCTCTCAAGTAGGCCCTAGGGCAGGGTGCATTGTAAGTATAAGGTAGGACATGCCCTGGTGTGGGTGGCATGTCCTAATAGTGAATTACAGCCATTTTCGTTTTTCACTATTGCAAGGCTACCTGCTCCCCATAGGCCAGAATGGGCAGACTGACTATTACACCTTATAGTCAGAACTGACCCCGGGAACATGGTAGAAAAACGAATTTAGTATGCCTGAACTCAGGATGATAAAATACATCTTTTAGTGAAGTTGGTTTTAACATTCTGTGTTTGAAAATACCACTTTTAGAAAGTGGGTATTTTCTTGCCTAACTATCCAAGCCTGCCTCTGCTAGGTTGTGTATTCCTTGTCTGGAGATTGAGTGACAGGGGCTGGGGGTGGCTACAGGAGACAGGGTGAGTCAGCACAGCGCTGAAAAGAAAGATCTGCATCCAGAGTGGAGGGAGGAGTTGCCCCTGGGTCTGAATATGGCTGTGCCTGCCTTCCACAATGCTGGCTCCACCTCCTGCCGGGCGGCTAAGCACTCTGCCCCACATTCTGAAAGGAAAGAAGAAGTCAGAAAAACAAAGTGCTCCAGGACTGACCAGAACTGGTTTTGGGCTAGGCAGAGGCCTCTCTGCCTTCAGAGAACAAAGAGAAACTGTGTATAAAAAGGGGACCCAGACCCCTAGGAAATTAGATCACTTTTGGGAACAAGAAGAAACCTTTGCTGAGGAGCGGAACCAAGAAGAAACTGAGGAGAGACTATCCCTAAGCCTGAAGTGCTGCTTGGGGATTGGCCTGCAGTGGTTTGCCTGACTGCCAAAGAAAGGAGAAAGGAACTTTTGCTTTGCTGTGACTTTCATCAACTTGTGAAGGATCTCCAAGGGCTTGGAAGAGAGCTTGCCCCCTGACCGAAGTCCCAGGACCATTGGACTTCACCCCCTTTGTGAATTGCTGCTGGAAACTCTGTTTCAGTGGCTACAGAGGTAGGGAGCTGTGACCGACTCTCACGACCGACTCGGTGTCCTGTAAGCACCGCATCGAAGCACCGTCTCGCCCTGCAACGCACGGCCCTGGTCTCACCGACTCCGTCAACAAGCCGCTGCCTGCACCGCATCGAGGGACAACGCGTCCTGCAACGCTTCGCTACGCCGAATCGAACTGGTCCGACCGACACGGTCACTGCTGCTGAGTTCGAGTCCTGGGACCGCACCGGAGTTGGGCACCGCTCGCACGCTTTGCGACGCACCGCCCGACTCGCACCGCTGTCCGGACTGATCGACGCCAGCTCCTGAATCCGGCTCCGTCGCCGCACCGCAACCTGCCAGCACCGCACCAAAGCACCGTCTCGCCCGGCAACGCACGGCCCTGGTCTCACCAACTCCGTCAACGAGCCGCTGCCTGCACCGCATCGAGGGACAACGCGTCCTGCAACGCTTCCATTTTTGCATCGCGACCGCGATGAACAGCTATCCGGCTCGCACGCCCGTGCCTGCCGCTTCAAGTAAAAGGTACTGTGACCGAGTCTGTCTACGCTGTGTTGGCCCGTCTCGACGTGGTCAGCTGGATTTGTTAGACTCTGTTTGTTCTCGACATCGCCGTAGCCGGAGGAGGCTACCGACTCGCACAGAACCTTGAATTAAGCCTTTTTGATCAGAACTAAGCACTCTTGACAGTATTGTGGATTATTTTTGTCGTTTATGGTCTTGTGATAAATCTATATAAAATATACCTATTTTTATAAATATATAACCTGTGTGGTGTCCATTTGTAGTGTTGTCACTTGATTACTGTATGTGTTCACAAATGCTTTACACACTGCCTCTGAACTAAGCCTGCCTGCTCGTGCCAAGCTACCAAGAGGGTGAGCAGGGGTTATTTCGGGAGTGTACCTACTTTCCCTGACTAGACTCAAGGGTCCCTATTTGGACAAAGGTACCTACCTCTGCCAACTAGAGACCCCCAAATCTAACAAGGACCACATGAGAATTTACCCCAGTGGATTTTGGGACGCATGGGGTTTCTACAATTATTTGTTATCATGACCAAACATAATGTACATGGTCTCAGGAGCCATAAAGGCAAAATACAAAGAAGCAGTGGGTGATATTTTTCATTAGAAAAGTGATGTGGGGTGTTCTTATTAAACCTCACAGCTTTATTTTTCTCATATCACAGATTGTTTTCCAAATGTTAAACTGAACTTCGGTTAGGTCAAGGAAGTCATATTGTGATTGTGTCCAGTTTATTATAGATAATCATTTTAGCAAGATCCTTTTGTGTAATGTGCAGTCAAACTAGCAGAAGCGATACCTGAGAGTTAGACAGAGAGACTATTGTTGATGGGGGTTGGTGACCAGCCAGGTGGAAAAAAGAGAAGTAGGTAGACTTGCAAGGCTAGCCAGATTGTTGGTGATTCTAGCTTGTATTATATGATTCAGTGAATTTCTTTATCGGACATCACAAACCTCTGAGACAAGTCTGTCCTGGCTGGAGAGGTTGCAACTTTCACTTAGCCATTTTCCTGAATCCCCTTGGCCCTCCAAATACTGGAAAAATAGTTATTGTCCATAAAATTAAAAAAACGTCCCACATAGAATCCAAATACCAGCAAAATAATAAAAAGTATTTCTCCACGCTGGTCCTTTTTTGGCTGCTTCAGGACTGTATCCAGTGTCTCTGTATTTCATCAAAGTTAAAGAGTGCACACCTGATAAGTTCCACAACATCCTCCCGCAATTCCACTAGATAAATAGTTTTGCTCTGAACGAGATTTCTGTTCCAGGATCAGTCACTCCATGCACCTCTTTTTCACAAAAAAATATGACATAATTTCAGCTCTGTAGGATTGATTTTATGGCTGAGGAAACCACAGAGAAGATTATTCTTAAATCCTAAACGGCATCTTTTGATGAATTAAAAGTCTACTGGCTCCATTAAAATCTCCTCTTTACCACTTATGCTTCCATGTTTACTAACAATATTTCTTACTCCTGAGCTGAAGAAGTAGCTTGAGCATCCTACAAGGACGGGGGGTGCAGTGCTTAATTTCTAAAAAACTAAGGGGCTTATTTACAAGCCCCTGGCGCCGCCGATGCGTCACTTTTTTTGATGCACTGGCGGTGCAGTGTGCTGGCCCCTATTTACACTGCCACGCAAAGCCACCCTCCGTGACTTTTCATGGCCTTGTAAATATGGCCCCTTTTCACGCATTACTTTGCATGAAAGGGGTGTGCCTATGGTGTTACTGTGGCTGTTCCCGCCCAACACCCATGGATTCTGCAGCATTCCCAGATTTACGTTTCGTAAACTTGGGAGTGTGTCAGAATCTTACGCCTCCTCAGGGAGGTGTAAGAGTGGCGAAACGAGGAGGAATACGTTTACTTCTCCTTGTTTTTCCTCTTTCTATGTGTGCTGCGGCATGCAGCACACATAGAAAGAGGAAAATACCATCAATAATTGTTTGACAAAAATCATCCATGCAATGCAGGCACCTTTACACCATGGTGCAAAGGTGCCTGCATTGGCACACAGCTGCTGTTTTAGCGCCAGCGCTGGGGAGGGAACAGGGACGCGCCGTATTGCTATAAACACAGCACGTCCCTGTGCTTTTAAAATGACTCAGCTCGGTGCAGCAAAATGGCTTGCGGCGCTGCACTGCATCAATTTCTCATAAATGAGGCCTTAAGTGCAATGGCTCAAGGTATCACTTAGCATGCAACTGCAGTTTGCACCACCCACTTCCCTGCCAGTGTTGCAAAATGCCAGTTCCAATGGCCTCGACAATCTATTATTTTTTAGTATAAAGTGACTTGCTAAACTGATGTTTTGTGCTAAAATAGGGAGACAACACCACAATGTGGTGGACTGTCATAAAAAATGCAGGTGTTGAGAATTAAGTGTTGATGCAGAGCACCGGCAAATGCGGGCACAAATTAAGCACTGGGGAAGAGAGTCCGCCAAAGAATTGCCAGGGCTGAAAATACAGAGTGAGAAGGCATGCTTCTATCTCATTCAGAGATTAAGGCAATGTGCAATCTCCTCTTACTCCTTTTCTTCTTTTATCTAGGAAACGTTTGTAGCTTGACAGAGAGCAGAAGGCCTGGCATGCACATCTTTTTATATAAATTGTTTTCTCTCATGAACCCAGATATATAATTAGCGGTTAGTTCTAATATACAGTACAGATCCCTGAAAAGAAAAACTAACCTACAAAAAGATTCTATCAACCTCAATTATCAATGTGCTTTATATTACAATGCATACATACTTGTAATTATGAATTAACAGTATTTTGCATTCAAAGAAGAAGCGTTTTGCAGACAAGATATATACTTTTCATTTAGCGAGAGAAAAGGGGAACTTATTTCAGCATAAATTGTTAATGGTTCTATTTTTCATCTGCCAATGCCTTATAAGGTGCCATATTTTTATCAAAGTTTTCAGAGCACTACTTTATGAATGAGGATTGACCAGCACGATTATTGGCTAACCATTAAGCGTCGTCTTGCCAAAGACGGTATCCAATTCCCTACTTGCTAAGGACCTATACCAGATGAACCATCACCACTGTATATTTTGGCCAGGCACTTGAGTACCACTGCCAAGCATACTATTGGTGGAGATTTTCCTTTTCTCCAAAATGTTAGTCTTAAGACCTCTAATAGTTGATGCATGAAGAATAAGCCTTGCACTGCACATGCCCCAGCTACGCTGTGTGTCGAACTGGGATTAATGGACCCTTGATGTCGCGATTATCCAAAGCATAGGCCATGCACATATTATTCCAATCGATATCACTCTCCAATTAGGATTGATTACTTTATTACTCTTCTGACATCGTCCTGTGCTCTAAAATAGCTGGTAGAATGTTTCTGAAATCATTCAACTGCATTTTTTGAATTACGATTCCAAGCCAATCCAGACTAGATAATGAGGGTAGCATAGACATTTGGCAAACAAATGCTAAAAAAATCATGAATGTTAAGATATCATATGAATGCCCGCACCAGTATTTCTTCAGGAAAAATAATAGGATTTCTGACCAGAACATGCCTGGGAAGCATTTAAGAATAAAATCCAATAAATCCAATAAAATGAATGGTACCAAGCACCTACAATTGCAAAGTTGCAGGCTGATTGGGCACAGGCTGAGAAGACTGTTCTTTCAACATGTTCCCACGAGTCGATCAAAGCCTCAGCGATGACCCGCTCACCCTTTGCATGATTTATACTGTGAGCAGGAGTTGCTTATATCCAATGGTATAGGCCAACGGAACTACTAAAGAATGGGAGACAGTGACATTGCTTGCACAGCTGTCACAGGAAAAACATTCACGTAATTTAATAGAGAGCTTTATAGATCCAGAGACCAGAGTAGATGCTTCTAATACTTGTAAGATATCTTTTAATTATCATCGTGGACCCCACAGGGCAGTCTTCATGCTAATTTGGAGGGAATTGATAGCTTCTTGGGCAGAATCCAATCCTCAGCCTTGAAGAAAAGGCTTGAATTGAACTTTCTCTTCCCATTTCTGAAGCGGAGTCTACCAAAGCTGTATTAGTTTATTGTCTAATGGCAAACCCACCGGTGAAGACGGCTTACTCACTGAATGTTATAAGATGTTTCCCAAGTTGCTATCAAGATCAGTGGCCCGGGCTTACATTTGTATGCCAGGAAAGTACTGAGATGCACTCCTCAGATTATCAATGGTGCTTGAGTCTTCTGCAGAGGCGTTCAATGGTCTACCCAAGCGTAGATGCTGCTAGACTCAAGACTTTGCAGCTGCGATTCCTGCAGTACTCAAAACATGCAAGTAGAATCAAGACAAACTACATTTTCCAGAGTGCCCTGGGACTCTCTTGAGACTTGCAATGGTGGTAGCTATGTCAGATCCATTGTGTATAAATTCCTCGTAGTTCAGAGCGCTACCTGATAGGCAATCATGATACTTAGTTAATACAGCCATAATCTCATTGCAAGGAGAATGGAATTCATCAACTTTTAAAGAGAGTTGCAAAGGACCTTGGGGCATATTAGCAAGACCCACGTTAAAATTATCGTCGTTTTAGCGGCAGGAAACTGCCGCTAAACAGCGATAATAGGCTTGCTAATATGCGTTATGGAATTCAATAGAAGCCCAGGTTAGATGTGCAGGACATCTAACCTGGGCTTCTATTGGAATTCCATAACGCATATTAGCAAGCCCATTATCGCCGTTTTAGCGGCAGTTTCCTGCCGCTAAAACGGCGATAATTTTAACGTGGGTCTTGCTAATATGCCCCTTGATTTTAGAGAAGTATTCTGCATAAGCATTAGAGACAACAGATTTAGACTTTGATTTGCACTTCAGTACTGGAGTTGCACTTTAGTACTGGAGTCACCCTTTCAAGGATTACATGCTCTATACACCACGATCATTCCTTTTACAATTACGAACTCTATTGCTGCAATACACAGGAGGAGCCAGTGAATCCTCCATATTGTAGATCCTCTGTTTATGTTACTTGAATCACATATGGTGTTAAGGTATTGCCAGTAGTGGGGAAGTGAATGTTTATTGCAGGGAGTGAAATCACAATACTAATTATGTTACATCTGATAAACAGTGTGTACCGAGAATCATTCAGATCACAGCTTGGCTGCTAACTCACTCAATGTAGTTATGGATATTGGAACATTTAATACAGTTCAGGTTATTACATAAATTATTTACAAAAGTTATTTATATCTTTCAGCTATAGGAAGTCATAGAGTTATCAGCAATCACAGAGTGTGTAATATATGGTGATTGCCACAAGATATGTCAGATGTCATATTAGAAATAGTGAACTATAATATACTTGACCAAATACTAAAATAATTATTTCTTGTTGCACAGTTCTAGGCTGCTGCAGTGCAGACTGAGTCCAGCAGTAAGAACAGGTGAAGCTATTCAGTGTGTATATTTCCCTCTCTCTCTAATCATTTTCCTTCCGACAACATAGTGTCAAAAGGCATAGATATTTTTTGTATGAACTGCAGCGAATTCAGTAAAATGTGAATACCAGCATTTCGCCTGTTGCATCTGGATTGCTAGATTAGCACAACTGTGACAGTTACCAATTCCGCCCTTGGATTCAATATTTAATACTATCCTGCATTAGAGTGGTATGCCCCCATAGTTTTGAGTAGTGGCCCTGGTTTGTTTTTTGAAACCTTATAATTCACCACGTTTATCTTCTTCATAGAGACCCATAACTCTTTAGAAATGCAAATATAAAATATTAGCAAAAATCGAAGCAAACTGACTATTAACTCACTGTAGGCATCTGATTTATCAGTATCAGAAAGGTTTTATTCCTGGACTATACCTTACTTCTAATACCAATTTTCTTGTTGACGTATCAGATGTGTTATATTCTTTAAAGATACCAGCTGTGATTACTTTACTTATTGCTAAGATGACCTTCGACCACCTGAGCTGGTGTCCTGAATGGAGTAATAGAGCCCATCTTAGACCGCTTCTTTTTAGCATGTACTTGCTTGCAGATTTGTTTAACTCTTATTAGAAAAAATATGAAGTTTTAGACACATGCAGACGTGTTAGCATCATGTCGTCCTCCCATCTATGCTGACATTTATTTTGATGTTTTTAATGTGGTCGCATTCCATAAGAATATGGACAAAGGAAAGCTGTCTTGTTTCGAGTGTTTTAGTTATAGGAACAAATTATCTATAGGTAAATCACGATGACACATTTATTGCCATATTTGTTTGGTCTTTTTTGAGACTTTAGTGTCTCTGAGTGCTGTTTTGTTTTATAAATATGGGATAAAATCAGTGATCAGATACTATAAAAATTCACGTATCTGCCCATTAATTGGAGGGTATTTGCTAAAGAACTTTCAAGCCAGAGGTCATGCCGGATTTCAGCGAAAACCAGCTTCAGTCGTGGGGCTGCTCCAAGAGTAGTGCAGAGAGTGGCTTTCAATCCAGCACTAATTATCAATCTCTGGCAAGAATTGTGATAGAAAATAGTTAAACAGCTATTTTGTCTAGGAGAAGGTGTGTTGTGTGGTCCATCTCAAGAAGCTCGATTTATAGGCTATTTTCTGCCACTTCTAACATTTAGCATAACACTTAAAAGTAGCAACAGAGTGTTACGATGCTAGGAACATTCTAACCATGTTTCTTCCCATGGTACTTAGTGCTATTGTGTGTGTGTTATTCATTTACGAAAGGAGTTTGGAGCTCCACTGTGTTCCTGAACTCATCTAGTGGGGCTAATCTTTTTTGGGGTATCTCAAAAATTCGCCTGTCATGCTGAATCTTTACTCGAAGCCAGTTTTAACCTCTTTAGCTTTTTGAATATGCCCTCATCTAGGAGATGGAATTCTCTTTCCAATACTAAAATCGGAGATTTGGTTATCATTGTTCCTCAAGTAACTTTTCAGCAGTTCCTTGCTAAACAGAATAGACTTTAATTGGTTCAGGTTTTGTAGTCCATAAGAACTCTTTTCGGATTCGATATTGAGCAGTTTAATGATTTAGTACATTGTCTCTATAAACTCAACAGAAAAAGACTTCAGGGGCCTTATTACAGAAAGTGCCCCAGGGGTGCAACAGGCTTGTGCTCCCCCGGGCACTTTGGTATTACAGAAGGGGCCCCAGATGATTGGACGCCTCCTTCTGAAATACTGATAGCACTGGTGCAAATGTAGTGCCAGTGCTATCACAAGAGGGCATTCCCTCATGTGCATGGGGGTTGGCCCCATGCAAATGAGTGATTCTCTTTGTCTCTGGGCCTGCACAGTATTGTGGAAGCACGTATAAGGATAAGGGGCAACCCAGTAACCGTGGGACCTGGGTAATCAAGTAGTGAAGAGAAACAGTGGTCTCTCAAGAGGAAAGTGTGAACCTCTACTTCCGTGGAGACATTTCTTTTGACCATCAAAAGATTGGTTCAATTTCTAAACAAGACATGCTTATTCTGTTTGTTCAATGATAGAAAAAATCATTGCATTTTTATATACTGAAACCAAATTGAAAGTAAAGAAGGTGATCCCAAACGGCGCATCAGTGCAATGCAAGTAAAATAAGTGAGTGTAAAGTGTGCGGATGCTATACAGTCTATGTACATTAATAGTGACTGATTCAGGATGCAAATGTGGTTGGTACACAGTCTGACACAGACTGAAAGTGCTCCAGAATCAGATAAAAACAGTACACTATTATTGTGTCAAAGTTTCGACCCTATGCATACAATTTAGACAGGCTCATCATCAGGAAGCAGGTTTGGGAAGCACCAGCCCAATTGATAGGATGAATGTGGAGATACATCCAAAGGGTTCTGGCACATTGTCTGGCACAGGAGTTGTAGTGATTAAGTCCAAATCTATAGTGTATGGTTCCCAGCCAAAACATTTGTGTAACAGCATAGCTTAGAGCTGTTCCGTATGCAGTTGAAAGCCCTCTGGGATTGGATTTCTTGACAGAGGTAAAATGAGATAAGAGGAAGCAGTGGCACAAGGGTGTCTCAACGTGCGTTACTGGATCGTCCTTGAATGTAGTAACCTCAACTGAGGGAAATGATTAATCAAACCGTCATGTAAAAATGTGGCCACTTAAAGCGATCAAGGAATGAATCCTCCAACCCCACCAATCGTGTGTATGCAGAGTTGATTGTTTCGTGAGACTAGTCCGATGTGCTCAGGCCCACATGTCTGGCAGACTGGGAACCATACACTATAGATTGGGACTTAATCCCTACCACTCCTGTGTTTTGTAACTTAATCTCTTCTATTTACACAAATGCAAGCACAGTTTTACGGTGCGGGTACTTCAACTTTTCTCAGATTCGATATTAATTTTCTAAACGTATGCAAAGTGCACATTTGTTTTTGTTTGTCATAATTGTTTTCATGTCGTGTAAAGTTTAAACAGCTTTTACACTGCTGCAGGCCTTTAACAACTGGTATATCCCAAGGTGGAAGGGCTGTGAGGTTATTACAACTTTTCACCCACTGAGGTAAAATGTTCTAAATTAAACAGAGAGAAACAGAAAGACAAACATTGAAATATACCATTGAAATATTAGAGAGATAGGCCTATACCAGCCATTGCTGGCCATGAGTCACTCCATTGTTAAATGGAGCTCTCAACATTCCAGTGTTCTAATTTTGTTTGGAGAATTCCCAAGAGGAGAAGCACGCCATTAATGTATCTTTGCTACAAGTCTATGTGGTGTTTTCAAGGATTATGAGGGAAACATTCAAATGAATATATAAAGTTACTTTTGAAGCAAAGTTTGTGTTGGTCTTTTCTTCCCAGAAAGAACTCAAGGACTTCCAATGTATATCAGTGTATTGTGTTGTTATGTCCAATGAAGACGCAATCTGAGCCATATAATCGAATGCTTACCCCTCCATTATATTGATGACACCCACAGTTTCCATTAGGCAAGCTCTAGTCAAAAAGACAAAGCTTTTAAGAAAACTATGTATTAAGTCAAGGGTTTGGTATAGAGTTACAATCATGAACTCTGACTGAGCTGCTTTTATGATTTCTTTGCAGTATAGTTGAATGTATGTGGGTACCATTTTACAAAGGATGTTCGCTTTGTTTAGTGCTCAGTCATCAACTTTATCATGGTTAATCTTTGTAATGAACTGATCATTGGGGTAGTTTTTTAATTAGTGATAATGGTGCAGTATGGGCCACTGGTAAAAGGTTTCAGGTTGTAACTGTTTGTTATATTTTGTTTGGTTGTGAACTCACCTTTGCCCCTTTGTTTCATTAAAATTGGCATATCATCTCTATGGCTCAGTAGAGCATGAAATCGTTATTAGATGAGGTTGGGGTTCACATGTTCAAATGTAGATTGGGGCCCATCGACCCATGAAAGTGCTGCCTTTTGTGATATAATGATTTCTGGTGACAAATCTTCATCTGAAGGTAACAAATCTAGATTTGGGGTGATGGAGCAGAGAAAATAAAACATTTTTAACCCCTAACAAATTTTATAAATAAATAATAAAATGTTCGTTTAAATGTATTAATCAACACTGTACGTGAGGGAAGGGTAACACGCAAGTATATGGGCTGAATAATCTATTAACGAATGTCTGTGTGTCTAAATTATAACATAAGAATAATTGCGTACTAAATAAATAATAAATGCATGATTTGTGCTTCATAGAATATAAACGTGTCGTTGCAAAAACAATAGTGATGGTAAGTAAGGAACAGCTTAAATGTTGCTTTCTGCTAGGTAATAACTAATTGGGGTACGTAGATGACGGGAGGGAAACGAAAAGGCTATGTTTCTCTATTTTAATTATGTTTTGTTTATTTCAAAATAGTGCTTCTAAGTATAAACGAGTGGCGATATAAAATGGCTGCCGGTTACTGAAGTGCGCATGTGCGGGGAAACGCGTGACAAGGGAGAAAAAGTTGGAGAAAAGCAAACCACGTGATGATGCTGAGAGGCTAGGATGCAAGAATGGTCAAGGCTGATGTGACCTAATTGAACTGATAGTGTGCCGTGGTGATCAGCAAGGAACCGTGGGAAACCGTTTTAAGAGAAAGGACAATGCCTGCAGAGTTCTCGAATGTATCGAAAGAAGTTACAAATGTACTGATCGAAGAGGATGGAAACATGTCTTGAACTGTGAGAAAGGAAATGAACATATACATTCCAAAGAACAAGTTGGATCCGGGAGAACTTGATTAAGAATGAATAGATGAAATGAATGGACCAATGAAAGAAAAGTGCGTTATTAATGTTGCAACAATTTAGTTAGCAAAGTTAGAATTAGGGTATAAGAGGGCCTACTCTTAGTGGGAGGGGGTCAGAGTTGGAGAGTCGCAGTCAGAGTCGGTGTTGGAGTTGGTGGCTTCCAGTGCTTGGTGATCCAGATCGATCCATTTTACTGAGAGAGAGATGCTGAAAGACTGTTAGATGAGACGGGTTGCAGGTAGTTGATGCTGACGAGCTGAAGTTTCTGTTGCTGTCTTATTTTTCCAGTTGAGTATGAGAATCAGGTTATTTTTAATTCTTAAACTTAGGTTAGAAATCATTAGGCAAAATTAGGAAGGATAGGCAGGTAATTAGGGTTTTGCTTCATGACAAAATTTCCTTTCTGCAATAAAATTGATTTTGCTTAATAAATATTTGAATTAATAATGAATGAATAATTGAATAAAAAGTCTAAATTCTTTCTCATGCTTTTAAAAATTATATAAAATTTAAGATTCTTAAATCAAACGACTCAGTGGTTATTTTACTAAATGATTGTGACACTAGTAATTGGTTATTGTGATTTAGCTGGTCTTAATCACTACAAACTAATTTCTTACTAGATGATCCATCGACAAAACAATGAGCAGGAATATCTTAAGAAATAACTAAGAAAGCGATAGGTTAAGGTAATAAGGTATCCCGGCTCTTTCCAGCGGTACATAAATGATGTTTTTCATTTAGTTCTCATGTTTCTCCTAGAAGTATAGAATTTCGTAAAGGTGTAGAGGAAATCCAGGTGTGTGTGTGTGTGTGGTAGGCGATGTTATGGGCCCCATCGTCATGTGGATGTGAGAAAATGTAAGTCGCCCCTGGATGACCGATAAGTGACCTAGGAGGAAAATAGTTTTATTTGTACGCGCTGCATCAGATTTCTTGGTAGCAGAGTTATGGTTTCTATAGATTAGTTTAGTGATTATTGATTATTGATTATTTTTGATGACTAACACTATATGTTGAGTCGCGTTATGTTATATGTGAGTTTTCACGCTTCTGGGATGTAGGAAGTGGAACACGTGTGGCAAGAGAAGTCACATGGAATTTGGTACATGGTCTGAATTCATTTTGGTAATAACACAGGTTGTGTTATGTTAGGGATTTTCTGTACGAAAGGTGTGTAACTGAGATAGCAAATCACGTTTTCTTGTGAAACTTTGGCCTTAATTCTCAGGAGCCTAGTCTCCACATGTGTCTTATCCCCAGAGAAACAAGTCAATTGTTTGCTTGAAAGAAGGGTAAGGTAGAGGGAAGTGCTACTTTATCGGCGAGAGTAAATAATTCTGTGGTAGGGTAGAGGTAAGCGCTGCCTACTGGAAATACAGGATTCTTGTGTAAAAAGACAAAGCTGTCACTTTTGTTTAGCGAATCAGACTATGGAATTGTTTTAATTGTTGTAACTAATGAAGAAACAGTGAAAAGAAAAATTGCCGATAAGTTTTGTAAAAGAGGGGTAAAAGAGCAGGAGTGACATCGACAGTGCCGCGCTAGGATTGGATAGTGCGCTAGTCACGTGAACACAGAGTCAAGAGTGACGTAGAAAAGTGCCGCGCTAGGATTGGTTGTTCCGCGGTCGAAGGAAATCGTTCTGATTGGTGTGTTAGTGTGAGTCACGCTGTGATTGGTTGAAGTTCCGTACACGGAACATTGCTGGTTTGAAGAGAAAAACCAATTGAAAACATGCCGTATTACGAGTATGAAAGGGAGAGAACGTCATGGACGACAAAAATAAAGAATTTCTTTAAGAAAGACAAAAAGGTTGTGACTAGAGAGGGACAAGTAATTCCTCCGCCGAAATCAGCAGCTTCACATATGATGCTGAAATATGGATATCATACATGCATATGGTTGGAAAATTAGGCAAAGTATACGAAGAATGATGGTGCATTAGCTTTCCCTGAGAATGGTTCATTTAGTGTAGCGGTTTTGCGAAATTTGCGAGAAAAGATGACAAATCTAGAACCTAGACCTAGACCGACACAGTTTGAAGCATTGACGGAATGGGAGGATGAGATGTATGAGCGAGAGAGGTTTAAGAGATCATGAGTTTATGCCTGGAAGAATGTGGGGAATAAATCATGAGGATAGAATAAAACGATGGAGATGTGCTAACATGACAGGAGGTTTGTTTCCGGCTTTTACAGTTGAGGAAGAGACTAAGAGAAAACGTACTGAGAAAAAGAAACATATGGAGAGGGAGAAATATATGCATGAGAGTGAAACGGATGATGAATTGCTGGAAGATATTTTAAATAGAAATCCACCTCCGTATCAGCAGAGTTCTACAGTGGTGACACCAAATGCGCCGCTAATAGAGACTGTGCGAAATAAAAGTCCGGTAAAAGAATTGAAATAAATAGGTCACAAGATCAAATAAGAACTTCACAAAATGAAGGAGTAGAAAGTGACAATGCAAGTGAATTAGCAAGGACAACAAAAGAACTGACTGAGAAAATTAGGGAATTAACGAAAAACATGGAAGCTGTGACTGTACCTGTAACAATAGGTCCAGTAATACCAGTTTTGAGAATCAGAAAATTGATGAACGGTCCTTAGTGATTCCTATGAGTTCACAATTTCAGAGAGAAAAAGAAAGGATGGAACCAAGTGCAAGTACAAGTAATTTGGCTAGTACTTACAGACCAAGTCCACCTACAAATTTGACTGTGAATGAGTGTAATGGTAGGAAAATGCATATGGTAACAGAATCTGCAACAGAGACTCCTGAAAAGAGTGGTAATTGGATAGAACTAAATAATACACCCATAGGTCCGACACCTGATGAGTTAAATGAGTGGATGAAGGCATTTAAAATGAAAGAACCAGAAGAAAAACCATTAGATGTAATTAGGTTAAAAATTGACATGGAAGAATTAATTCTAGGAACGATTGGTACAGAAAAGATAAAAAATTACCAGGATGATGAAATAATGTTTCTGTGCAAAAGTATTACATGGAGAGCAAAGAATTTACATGACAAACTAGAAGAGAAAGCCAGTGAAATTGGAATAGATTTTGCGAAAGTGAAAACATTGCAGAAACCCTACAGAGTAGACTTTTGTGAGAAAGATATTGAAAACTTGAACACAGCAGGAAGGCTGACACAGATAAAAGAGTTAATTGTGTTACTGAGAAAATGGGGTGATGTGGACAGATGGAAAGTTAGATGGACGAAAAAGAATGAGAAAACTACAGACAAAGCTTCTTTGGCTTTTATGATAACTGAAAAGGAACCTGTTGCCAGAGAATACCCTATGAGAGAAACTCCAGGTGGTAGTTATGTGCATGTTCCCTGGACTAGGCAGGATATACTGTCATTTACAAATGAATTTCCGAAGCTGAGAGAGAAACCAGTTGAATGGTACCGACAAGTAGAGAGGTTTGTGAAGGTTCCGAAAGTATTATGGATAGATTTAGATGGATTGTTTGACATAGTGGTGCCAACTGATTTGTGGTCTGAGTGTAAAATTACAGTTGACTGGCCAACTACAGAATATCCAAGAGATCCTAAGACAGGAGCTCCAGGTCCTGAGGTGATGAGGAAGTACGATAAGGTGATTACCTTTTTGAAAAATAAGATTCCTCCTAAAGAAACAGATTGGGTAAAAATCGATAGAACTACACAGGAAAGTAAGGAGTCTGTACATGCCTATTATGAAAGGTTGTTGTTGGTTTTCAAGCAGTATAGTGGATATGAGGAGTTGAGTGAAAAGGATATGAGTCATTTTGTATACAGATTTGTGTTTGGGCTGAAACCAGAGATTAGTGAAATGATTAAACAGCATATGATTAATTGGCAAAATGGCACGGTAGATGAGGTACTGAGGTATGCTAAGTATTGTAGTGATGATATTGAGAGTAGACAGCGTAAATTGAAAGAGAAAGCAATGTGGGCACAGGTGAAAGTGGCAGAAAAGCAAGAAGCTCAATTGGACAATAATAGTGGAAATGAAACAGGACAGAATAAATCGCGACCAAACATAGGTAAAGGGAAAGGTCAAGTGAGTCTAGAGGAGGCAAAGAAGAAATGGCCCTGTCATAATTGCGGAAAATTAGGGCATTGGAGAAACGAGTGTAAGTTCCCACCTAAACCTAATCCGGAAAATCAATCATTAACTCCACAGGTGCAGAATGAGGTAGTTGTTCAACAAGGTCAGGTGCCACAACCACCACTTCCCAACACTGTTAACCAGCAAAGATACAGTACAGAAACAGGATTCTACGGAGGAGAGCAGGTAACACAGTTGCCGCGAGCAGCTAACATTTCTCAGTATTGGTTGCGACAGAGTGAGGATGAGGCGGATGAAAGTTCATGACGGTGCCTAGGAGAGGGAAAAGAGTGCGTACTTGGCGCAACTCTAGAGGTAGATCAGTCTGGTCCCTTTGTGGATGGAGAAGTGAATGGTGCAAATGTAACATTCCTTGTCGATACTGGAGCTACCCGTTCTACTGTTAGATCAGTGGAAATTCCAAACCTTCCTCTCTCAGGTGAATACATCCAAGTAGTAGGAGTAGCAAATCAGCAGATTAAAACACCACTTACTGAATTAGTGGAAGTAAAAATTGGTTCTTTTAGCAAAATGCATAGATTTGTAGTGTGCGATTGTAGTCCTGTAAATCTTTTAGGTCGTGACCTTTTGTGCAAAATGAATTGCACAATTTATTGTACGCCAGATGGAATTGGATTTCAAACCCCAGATGAAGATGTATTGTATAAAGTAACACTGATGAATCAGGAACCTGAAATGAGTGGTTTGTTTCCTGCATTTGATGTAGAAAAACTTCCAAAAGAACTGAAAAATACAGTGAAAGAAAATGTGTGGGATTTTACAGGAGAAGATATTGGATTAATGAAAGAAGTTGATCCCGTAAAAGTAACAGTAAAAGAAGGAACAACTTACCCAAATACGCCACAGTATAAATTGACTCCAGAAATAATTGAAGGAATAACTCCTGTAATAAATAAAATGATCGAACAGGGAATTCTAAAAGAAATAATGAGCAGTCCATGTAATTCACCTATTATGGGACTGAAAAAGCCAAACGGAACATATAGAATAGTACAGGATTTGAGAAAGATCAACAAAATAGTTGTGCCTTGTTGTCCAATAGTGCCAAACCCTGCAGTAATTCTATACCAAATTCCACACGAAGCTGAGTGGTATACAGTGATAGATTTGTGTCACGCATTTTTCTCTATTCCTTTGCATCCAGATAGCCAGCCATTATTTGCATTCCGGTTCGGAGAGCGTATTTTGGCATGGTGCCGAATTCCTCAGGGGTATACAGAAAGCCCCTCAATCTTTAATCAGATTTTAAAGAAGTCCCTGGAAGATTTGAAAATGCCAGAAAAGTCAGTGATGGTGCAGTATATCGATGACCTGTTGGTGGCATCGAAAACAAAAGAAGCATGTGTAAGTGATACAATTGCTTTACTGAACCATCTAGAGAAAAGAGGACATAAAGTGTCCCCTTCGAAATTGCAATTTTGCCAAAAAGAAGTCCAATATTTAGGGCATAAAATTGAGAAAGGAGTGCGAAAGATAGCGACAGAAAGAGTAAAAATTATTCAAGGAATGAGAGCACCAATGACGCAAAGAGAGGTAAGAATGTTTCTGGGAATGGTTGGATATTGCCAACAATGGATAAGTGGTTTTTCCTTGATTGCTAAACCATTACAAAAACTGACCAAGAAGGATGTAAAAGATCCTTTTGAGTTGAATGACGAAGAAATGAAATCTTTCAAAGAGTTGAAAAAGAAATTGTGTGAGGCCCCTGCTTTAGGAATGCCTGATTATGAAAAGGATTTTGAATTGTACTGCAGTGAAAGAGATGGATGTGCATTTTCAGTACTGGTACAAAAACATGGAACAATGAAGAGACCAATTGCTTATTTCTCAGCTGTTTTAGATCCTATAGCAAAAGCGTTGCCTGGATGTCTGAAAGCTGTTGCTGCTACTTGTGTAAGTCTGGAACAAAGTGAAGGTATAGTGATGGGGTATCCACTGAGAGTATATGTTCCCCATTCAGTAGAAATTCTTTTGACAAGAACAAAAACACAGTACATGACACATAGTCGGCTGACTAAGTACGAAAAAGTAATCTTGAGTGCAGAAAATGTGACCATAGATAGATGTATGAATGTGAATCCTTCGACATCATTGCCAGATGAAGAGAGTATAATTGAACAAGATGAAGTAGATCATGATTGTCTGAATGTGCTGGAATATTGCACAAAACCAAGAGCTGACATAAAAGATGAGCCTTTAAAGGAATCAGATTATGTCATGTTTGTGGATGGCTCATGCTTAAGAACGAAAGAAGGAGTTTTAAGCGCAGCTTACGCAGTGTGCACAGTGGCAACTGTGATGGAAGCGTCTTGTCTGAAAGGAAAAAGGTCTGCCCAAGTTGCAGAACTGATTGCTTTGATTCAAGCATGTAAGTTGGGAAGAAATGTACGAGTTACGATTGTGACCGATAGCCAGTATGGTTTCGGTATCGTGCATGACTTCGGTCAGATTTGGTCACAAAGAGGTTTCTTGACGTCTGCAGGAACACCTATCAGAAATGGAGATTTTGTAAAGAAACTGCTTGAGGCGATACAGCTGCCTAAGCAGATAGCTGTAGTGAAATGCAAGGCACATAAGAAAAATGAAGATTACATAGCTGTTGGTAATAACTATGCGGATGAGATAGCCAGATATTGTGCAGAGAACATGGTATCCCTAAACAAGAATAGAGAAAGGGAGCATATCTCTTCTCCTTTGCTTTGTACTAACACTGTCGAGACATGGGATGAGGTGAGACAGTTACAGGAAGCTGCAAATGATGAGGAAAAAGATTACTGGATAAAAGCAGGATGTAGAAGACAAGAAAACAATGGTGTGTGGGTTTACAGAGATGAAAGACCAGTTATGCCTGATAGCATGATTGCAGACATGGCACGGATGTACCATGGACAAGCTCATATTGGGAGAGACGCAATGATCAGACTTTTTAGACAAACATGGTATAACCCAAAATTCAGAGCCATAGCTGAAAGTCTTTGTCAAAGATGTCTTATTTGTCAACAGTTTAATCCAGGAAAGACAATAGTGAGTCTAGGAACAATAGGACGAGAAGGAGGTCCGTTCACTAGAATGCAATTAGACTTCATCGAAATGCCCCCTTGTAACAGACTAAAATATGTTCTAGTGGTCGTCTGTTTGTTTTCTCGTTGGGTGGAGGCATACCCCACTAGAAGGAATGATGGAATAACGGTAGCGAAACTTATGCTGCGAGAGTTTATTCCAAGGTATGGTTTTCCAGTCACGGTTGAGACAGATAGAGGAACACATTTTCAAAATGAGTTGATCCAATTGATTTGTGAAGCATTAAGTATTAAACAAAAACTGCATTGTGCATACAGACCAGAGGCTTCTGGGGTAGTAGAGCAAATTAATGGAACAATTAAGAACAGGTTAGGAAAAATGTATCAAGCTTCAGGACTCAAATGGCCAGATGCACTGCCCCTTGTTCTGATGACCATCAGAAGCATTCCTGAAAAGAAAACTGGACTTAGTCCTCATGAGGTGATCATGGGACGAGCAATGAGACAAGCACAAGTACCTGTCAACAAGTTATTGACTATAACTGATGATCTAGTACTGGATTATTGCAAAGGACTGGCTGATGTGGTGCGTTCTGTGTTTCATCAGGTTGGACCGGATGCGACCACTCTTGAAAGAAAACCAGCCCACAACTTGAATCCAGGAGACTGGGTCCGTATAAAAATCCACAGGAGAAGAAACTGTCTAGTTCCTCGCTGGGACGAGCCACGACAGGTAATCCTAGTGACAACAACTGCAGTCAAGTGTGCAGGAGTGAAGAACTGGGTCCATGCCAGCCACACAATTAGAGTTCAAGAACCTACAGATCGACATGTGAGTCGACGACTGGAAGTGTGGGATAAGAGTTCAGCGACGGTGACAAAAAGAATAAGAGAAAGGGTGCCAGAACTTGAAGATCGACCTGAAAGTCGACATCTGGAAACCCCAACTGCAAGCACTTCTAGAGAGGAAGAGGAAGAAGAACAAGAAGGAAGAATTTCAGAAATTCCAGAACCTGAAGATCGACCTGTAAGTCGACATCTGGAAATATCTGACACGAGTTCAGGATCTGATGATTCAGTTGCAAACTGTGAAGAATTTCGAAGGAGAACTTGGGGATATAAACCAATTAGAGAAGAGAATGAACAAGAAAATGATCTAGATGAGCAACCAAGTTCAAGTTATGGTGGAAATCCTTCAAAGGTAATATTAATAGACAAAGGGCCCGATTCTGATGCGGGTTGGAAAAGCTTCCCGACCGAGGGCCTGATTCTGATGCGGTTAGGAAGGCCTCCTAACGGCATTTGCTCCTTCCAAATCGGATCAGGAACGTGTCTTCCCGACCGAGGGCCCAATTCTGATGCGGTTAGGAACAAATGTTCCCATTGAAGTCAATGGGAGTTTAACCAAATCGTATCTGGAAGCATCCGGATGCATCCTACTCCGCCGGTCGGACTTTCCCGATCCGAGTGGGTCGGACACCATTTCCCAACCGATTTGGTCGGGAAGCTTTTCCAACCCGCATCAGAATCGGCCCCAAAGTAGGGAAAGAGACAAATAAAAAGTTAGAAAATCGAGAAGAACCCCGAGGAGCAATAGGGACAGATAGTGAAACAAAAGAACAGGGAAAATTAGAAGCAGAGAGTGAGGAAAATACCAATTCGGAAGAACACCAAGGAGGGACAGTAATAAGGGAACACAAGAAGGAGAAGACAGATCCACCAGTAAGAGAAGATGAGATCATAAGCTTCAAAATAAGAGACAATTGTGAAAAAGTTGAAACAGAATCTGAAGAAAGTGGAGAAGAAGAGAAGAAGAGAGAACAAAAACTGAATCAAGAAAAAGAAACTGGAAATCAGAAAGAGGAGAAAAAGAAGGTGAAGTCAAAAGGCCAAGAAAAGGAGACAATTGGCCCAGCAACTATATAAGAAAATTGAGATACAGAATAATCAGAACAGGAGAAAAAGTGCTGAACAGGTGAATGAAATAACAAGTCAAAAGGAACAAGAAAAGCCAAGTGGAAAACGACTGCAAAAGTCTAAAAGAACAAAGAAAGTGAATTCGAAGTACAAGTCACCTGAGTGGCTGTACATCGCACTAACGGATTACAAAGAAGAAGGAAACACTCACGAGAACCCGAGACTAAGAAACCGAATGGGTAAAGGTGAGATGCAACAAACCTGAAGTGAAGACTTAAAGTACTTCTGCCGGATGTGACAATTTTACTGGATATGACAAATCACCGGATGTGACAACGAAAGAATTCTGAAAAGAATTAAAAGAAAGTACCAAGCAAAGACTTTTGAAAGCAGAGTGGCATCTAAGTCATTTCTGAGGTGTAGTGACACAATTTTCTGAAACTTAACAAAAAGATAAAAGCAAAATGGAAAATACTAGAGATAGAAGAGATAAATGTGAGTTTGTAAAAAGATGGTGTAAAATGTGCTGCTTTTGTACAGGTTTATTAATGACAGTATGGATAGTTTTAGCAATCACAATTCCTATTAGTTTAGCTGTAATAGAAGCAAAGAATGATACTAAACCAGAAAAAGAAACTAATATTAAAGAACCAGTTATTTTAAGAAGTAGTGCAGAATTACATAAGGATAAGTCAGTAACAGACTTTTCTAAAAATGTTTTTACAAAATTGTTGTACGAATATGTAGAGACAATGGATGTGAGAGATTGTTATGTTTGTATGCAGTTGCCTGCATCAGTGTCAGAAGGTGTGACTTATCATCACCTACCTCTAACTTATGGAATAACCTGTAGTGTCATAGCAAGTTTATTTTATAAAACAGGTAGATTAGAGTTTTATTACACTGATATAGATAAGATTTTTGCAAATGTTCCTGTAGTTCCAGAACTTAACAAAGTAAAACAAGCAAAAGTTTTAGGAGAATTCTTTTAGAGCATAGAAAATTAACATTAGAAGAAATAGCAAAAAACAACCTTACCTGTGAGTTAAAGAAAGAAGAAAAGGTATTTTTAGAAATGGTTGAAGAAAGAAGAATGAAATTTCAAAGAGAAGCAATAAAAGAGGAAGGAGCACATCTGTGGACATTTGAGGAAGGAAATCATGAAGGGAAAAAGATAAATGCAGCAATGACATTAGATTGGCCGCAAACAGGAAAGTTGTGTATTAGAAGAAATAAGACAGTCTATGACAATTACTTTGTAGGTTCCAGTATCTGCCATGACAATTATCAAATTTTGGGAGGTTGGGGATTCAAAGGTGGAAAAGATCCAATATTTCCAGGTATCTATTATATTTGTGGGAATAGAGCTTATTACAGGTTACCGGAACATTGGTATGGAACTTGCTATGTAGGCGTGGTCTTTCCAAAAATCTTTCATATGGACAGAGAAGAAAAAGGAACATACAAGATGATTAATAGCTTTACACGTAGAAAGAGGGAAAGTTTTTCAGAAATTGTAGGTGATATTTTTGGAGCATTAATACCAGCAGTGGGAATATCTTTGAATGCATTTAAAATTCGGAAGTTATCCACAGTAGTAGATCGTTTGTCTACAGATACTGCGGGAGGGTTCTTGATGGTAAATACCGAAATGGTTGCCATGAGAGCTATGGTGATGCAAAATCGGCTTGCCCTTGATATTCTTTTGGCAAAAGAGGGTGGAGTCTGTGGAATGCTGAAAGTCCAACATTGTTGCACTTACATTCCTGATAAAAGTGAAAATATACAAAAGTATATTACAAATATTACAAATTTGCACAAAGAACTAGTTCCACTGGAGGTTGAAAGTGTCTTGGGAAAACTTGGTAGAGGGTTTTCTTCCGTAGCAAATTGGTTAACAAGAATGAGTAGACTAATGATAGGGAAAGTTATAATAATAGCAACTGTAGCAATATTGTTAGCCATGGTGTTGAAAATTGTAATAACGTGTATAAAAAGAAAAGTAAGACAAAATAAGATAAAAAGAAATAACAGAATAATGAAAGAGAGAGAGAGAGAAATGGGTGAAATTGAGTTAGAGAAAATGAAAGAAAGCATGTATAAAGAGACAAGAAGACAAGATGAAATGGAAACAGATGTATAACTAACAAAAAGCAAAAGGATGAAAGACATATGCTGCCTGAAAAAGAAGTATAACTTGGGTTTTATGTGGTGATTTAAAAATCACCAAAGGGGGAGTTGATGGAGCAGAGAAAATAAAAAAAATTTAACCCCTAACAAATTTTATAAATAAATAATAAAATGTTCGTTTAAATGTATTAATCAACACAGTACGTGAGGGAAGGGTAACACGCAAGTATATGGGCTGAATAATCTATTAACGAATGTCTGTGTGTCTAAATTATAACATAAGAATAATTGCGTACTAAATAAATAATAAATGCATGATTTGTGCTTCATAGAATATAAACGTGTCGTTGCAAAAACAATAGTGATGGTAAGTAAGGAACAGCTTAAATGTTGCTTTCTGCTAGGTAATAACTAATTGGGGTACGTAGATGACGGGAGGGAAACGAAAAGGCTATGTTTCTCTATTTTAATTATGTTTTGTTTATTTCAAAATAGTGCTTCTAAGTATAAACGAGTGGCGATATAAAATGGCTGCCGGTTACTGAAGTGCGCATGTGCGGGGAAACGCGTGACAAGGGAGAAAAAGTTGGAGAAAAGCTAACCACGTGATGATGCTGAGAGGCTAGGATGCAAGAATGGTCAAGGCTGATGTGACCTAATTGAACTGATAGTGTGCCGTGGTGATCAGCAAGGAACCGTGGGAAACCGTTTTAAGAGAAAGGACAATGCCTGCAGAGTTCTCGAATGTATCGAAAGAAGTTACAAATGTTACTGATCGAAGCGGATGGAAACATGTCTTGAACTGTGAGAAAGGAAATGAACATATACATTCCAAAGAACAAGTTGGATCCGGGAGAACTTGATTAAGAATGAATAGATGAAATGAATGGACCAATGAAAGAAAAGCGCGTTATTAATGTTGCAACAATTTAGTTAGCAAAGTTAGAATTAGGGTATAAGAGGGCCTACTCTTAGTGGGAGGGGGTCAGAGTTGGAGAGTCGCAGTCAGAGTCGGTGTTGGAGTTGGTGGCTTCCAGTGCTTGGTGATCCAGATCGATCCATTTTACTGAGAGAGAGATGCTGAGAGACTGTTAGATGAGACGGGTTGCAGGTAGCTGATGCTGACGAGCTGAAGTTTCTGTTGCTGTCTTATTTTTCCAGTTGAGTATGAGAATCAGGTTATTTTTAATTCTTAAACTTAGGTTAGAAATCATTAGGCAAAATTAGGAAGGATAGGCAGGTAATTAGGGTTTTGCTTCATGACAAAATTTCCTTTCTGCAATAAAATTGATTTTGCTTAATAAATATTTGAATTAATAATGAATGAATAATTGAATAAAAAGTCTAAATTCTTTCTCATGCTTTTAAAAATTATATAAAATGTAAGATTCTTAAATCAAACGACTCAGTGGTTATTTTACTAAATGATTGTGACACTAGTAATTGGTTATTGTGATTTAGCTGGTCTTAATCACTACAAACTAATTTCTTACTAGATGATCCATCGACAAAACAATGAGCAGGAATATCTTAAGAAATAACTAAGAAAGCGATAGGTTAAGGTAATAAGGTATCCCGGCTCTTTCCAGCGGTACATAAATGATGTTTTTCATTTAGTTCTCATGTTTCTCCTAGGAGTATAGAATTTCGTAAAGGTGTAGAGGAAATCCAGGTGTGTGTGTGTGTGTGGTAGGCGATGTTATGGGCCCCATCGTCATGTGGATGTGAGAAAATATAAGTCGCCCCTGGATGACCGATAAGTGACCTAGGAGGAAAATAGTTTTATTTGTACGCACTGCATCAGGGGCATAGTTTTTTGACATGCCACTTGGTGCTATGTTTGATATTTTATCTGAAAACAATACATTGAGTCTTACTGCTCTGAAAAATCCAATTAACTCAGTTCAGAGTTCATTAAATTCTGTTCAAAAGATGTAGACGAATGACAAACATTTTTTAAAAAGAACATGCTAGATTCAGTTAGTATATGGCTAGATAAGTAAGAGGTTGGTATTTCTCTTCCAGTTGTGTACTTTCTTGCCTTTCCCATTAATTATTCCTTGAGCTTAATAGACGTCAGTTTCTGCCTTAGCATCTTCTAGAGTCACATCACTTCCTCAAAAAGGTTGGGTAGACTCCTGATGAGGAGGGAAATTGTTGGTTCTAGATGTGCTTTGTTGGGGATCTCGTTTCGTGATTGGTTTAAACCACAAAGAAGCAGTTTCTCAGACGTATATTACAAGGGCACCCTTGCTATGTTTGTAAAATGGTTAAATTTTTAGAGTTTATGAAAAGGAATTTTTATTTCACTAGTGAGCATGATATGGACCTTCACCATGTCTTTATGAAGTTTCTGTATTTTTGGCATATGCATTCGTTGTAAATGTTGATAATTGTTTATCAATTTGTTCAAGAAGCTGTTTGCTATTATTAATCAGGTCATCGTGTTTTATTGCCTCCTCTACCACTTTAATTTGTTCTAATTCATTTTGATTAATGAGGTAGACATTGTGAATGGCAAGAACCATCCAATCCCTAGTGCACTATGCCCCCAAATGACTGTGAGTAGGGTTTAAAAGTTCGGTTTCCCAAAATACCACAAGTATACTATTAAATCGTAACCCCAAGTGTATGATATTGTTTTTCATATGTTAAAACAAATTTGGTATCAATATTTATTAAAAATCTATCCTTAAGATTATTAAAGTATTAAAATGATATGACTTAACAGGGGAAGGGTAAGATATACTATGGATTATAGATAGATCCATGAAAGCTAACACTTTATACAAAAAGATTGTGTTATCCATTAGCTCCGATGTCCTTTTATTAGCCTTTAATTAATTCTTGGCTGGACAAAGCATACAGTATTAAACCTCCCATAATTCCAAAACAAAGATATTTGAAAAATGACTTTTGGTTTAAAAGTTTTGATCAAAGTTATATACATCTTATATGTTTGTCTCAGTAGCTGTCTCATATCTAGAAATATTGAGACCCCAAATTTGTTTATGCGATATGAAACAGAATTTTTGTCCTGGTGTGGCACAAAATGGCCAAATGAGATATATTTGGCAGTAAGGACAAAAAGCTTCTCTGCAATCACATTATTCGTGGCATATGTTGCAGAGGTTGACCATAGAGAGGCACTAAATTACACTTAGCTGTTTTTCAATACTTGGATCTTCCTCTTAGCATCTTGATGCAAGTCCACTAAAGTGTCTGAGCAGGACTATGTCACAGAGACTGTACTGGGAGCGTGGGATAAAAAGGCTCCAGAGCACTGAAGATGTCAAATATTCAGAAGTTCATAAAGCAAAGTACTGGTGAATATCATAGTCAGGTGCGATGTCTTAAGACTATTTGCCTGTAAATAGGTAAAAATGTAATCAATGCAACCTTTTTTGGTGAAAGCCATATTTTAGGTCCAAGAGTGCACTGCTACTTGTCACCAAGTCCTGCAATCTGGCTAATACAATCCTATACACTATTCTAACAGAGATTCTTATTAGCGAGGCTAGTCTGCAACTGGAAATGTTAGCCCTGTTCCCTTCTTAAAGGCAATGGCAATATCAAACATCCTCCAAGTGTCTAGAAGAATACCAGAAGTGCTCAGTCCATTTAACACTCTAGTCAGGAGTGAGGCCTAAAGCAAAAGATTGTGTTTATTCAAATCAACCAAGACACCATCTGTACCCAGACACTTATTTTAGATTCCATCTTCAATAGTTGATAATGGGGGAAAAGCAGCCTTGATCTTGCTTGATCTCTCGGCCACATTCGACACGGTTGACCATTCACTTTTGGTCAGCTGTCTCAAACAGCTCAGCATCAGGGATCGAGCACTAAATTTACTCCGCTCATTTATATCCAATCGTGAGCAAGTAGTGACTCTGGGAAATATTTACCTCGGATCCTTTTACACTTCCCTGCAGGGTCCCTCAGGGGTTCTCACTAAGTCCTACTCTTTTTAATGTATACATCACCCCCCTCCTTGAGCTCATTAGATCATTTGGCTTCTCAGTCCTCTCATACGCAGACGACACTCGGATAGTGGTGTTGATCTCCTCAAACTCAGATATAGTTGCCAGGAGTTTTAATATCTGCATGAGAAACAGTGTGGAATGGATGCCTGAAAATTAATTCACAGAAAACAGAGATAATGCTTTTTAGAAATTACACCTCCTTTTTGAGTACAGCATGGTGGTCCTCCAGCTTAGGTTCTCTTCCATTGCCAGCCCACAAAGTGAGGAATCTGGGGGTCACTTTTGACACCAAGCTGGTGATTGCTGGCCATGTAAACAGGGAAACTCCGCCTGCTTCTTTACCCTGAAGGTTTTAAAGAAAATCCTTCCCTTTCTTCCCCTGAGCTAAAAAAAACAGTAATCTCGACTCTGGTAATTTCGAGGCTTGATTATTGCAATGCCTTGTATGTTGGCACTCACCAGTGCATACTCGGTAAGTGGCAATTGCTCCAAAATGCTGCAGCCTGAGTACTGCTGAATCTCCCTAAATTAAGTTCTATATCTCAGAGCATCAACAATTTGCACTGGCTACCCATGAGGAAGCAGATTAAATTCAAGGCCCTGTGATGGGCCCATAAAGCCCTTCACAGAGTTGGCCCTCTCTCCCTCTAAAAGGATTTTAAGTGCCATACACACACCCACAATCTTCAATCTTATACTGCCAACAAGGTAAGGAAGTAATTATAGTTTTTATAAAGTACGTGAATGCCAAGACGTCTTAGCGCTAGGGAGTGGTATTACCAATCAGAAGGGACAGAGAGGCAAGTCTTAGACCCCCAAAGCAAATAGCCATGTCTTTAAGGATTTTATGAACACTTGCCTACTAGTTTGAGACCTCAATGTGAATGGCATGGTGTTCCACAACTTACCGGCCAAGTGGAAGAAATTTCTGCCCCCCTACTTTGTCATCTTGGCCCTGATGAAGGGGAAAATCTTTTTTAGGATTCTCATGGTGTAAAAACAGGAAGATGTGATGTGATTTATCTGATCTGAAAAGGACAGCTGATCATCTAGCGTAACTCCCAGATTCTTTATTTTTTGAACGGGGGTGGGCACGGTCCAGCGACAGCCGGCCACCAGTAGTTGTTCCAAAACTAGGGATCATTTCCGAATAGTAAAACCTCGGTTTTCTCAGTGTTATCTTGAGACAGTTTTCCTGCATCCATCTGATGATGTGTGCCATGCAGTTGTTAAACTTCTTTGCCACATCTTCTGACTCAAATGATAATGATACCAATATTTGTGTGTAAATAAAGCATTTCTCCTCGTTGTGCGAGGGTAAGACCAGGTTTTCCCTGCTCTTAATTTTGCTGCTGCCTCCTATTTATGCCACCCTTGTACATCGGGGGCGGAGTCAGAATCAATGGGTGTTGCGTTGGAACGCCCACCGCAACACCCATTGCCCTCCCCTTTCACTCTCAGTACAGCGTGAAAGGGTGCCTTATTTACAAGGCAGCGTTAAGCCACATTAAGTGGCTTCACGCTGAAAGTGACGTGTGGTGGCGATAGGGGCTTGTAAATATGCCCCTCAATTTTCCACTGGTCGTACTTGAGATGCAGTCACATCCGGTTCATAAAAGATTCATATCACTGTAAATGGTGCAGGTCCTTTGAACATATTGTCTGAATAATTATAGCTTAAAGAACATAACAAACGAAAAACAATTCTTGTTGTTAAATTTAGTAAATAAATGGCTTGCTTTCAACCTTGTTTAGGGCCTGATTCACTTCCTAGCTCTAGCTAGTTCTCTGAAGAAGTCGCTCAGTTGAGCCTTGGTCAAGTTGTATTCTTAATCCCCCTTATTGATTTATGACAAATGCTCTAGATTATTCTGTCCTCTGTCCAGAGAATCCAAAGTAAGTGAGGGACACAATTCCTCCCTGGACTTCCCCAACTGCCTTGCTTAACAGGTATGGAGGACCTGAAATTCCCCAGCTCATCTTCTGGTGGTTATCCAGTCTTAAATAAGGTTTGGGAAAGGGGGTGTAAAATGAGTGTAAAATCTTACCTGATCTCCTATTGTTTTTCTTCTTGTGAGTTTGCAAGCCCTGTAGGTGGTTTGCAGAAATCTCCAGGCGGATTTACTCCTAATGCTGGATTTACTTCCTATCAGCTTTGTGGTTGATCAGCCCTCTGTGTAAAGAAGGGAAACTGAAAGACCAGCAGAAACGTTTGTGATAATATATTTAGGAGAATCTCTCACCCGAGTTACCTAAACTGCTATTCGAATATCGTGCACATACAACTGTTTGGCAACCATTTTATATCTTATCCAATACATAAATGTATATAAAACTGATACAGTGTCCTCAAACTTGCCAGTCCCTCAAGGGGAGATATTTGTTAGAACAATCAAATCTGGCTTTTCTTCAGGAAGAAGAACACTGGATGCAAAGAGCATATGGGAACCTTGCATGTCGCTCCACTGTTCTCATTCCATTGGATGCAATTCTAAATTAACCCAATAAGAAAAACATGTCCTATTCTTCGTCCTGTTCCCATTAGGCCTGGGCGCATTTCTGAAAGCACAGGGGAAAATATGTTCTTGGAAAATCAGTGACCCCCTTCTTTGGTATAGGAAACAAACACACCGTGCCCTCGATGCCACCTAGCCTTTGGTTTAAACAGGATTCTAAAGCATGGAGTGAGCTGAGAACTGTAATTGTAATTAAGTGATGTAATGCAATCTCAACTTAGTTCCCTGTCTGTCAGTGAAGGGATTTCACATCAACACAGTCACTGGCTTTAAATTGAAAGTTTAATGTAGACCCCACTGACAGTGTAGTACTGTGGTCTTCACACTCTAGGGCAGGGTCCCCTGGGAGAGCAATCATCGATCTCTGGGCGGTGCCACTTGCTGGCCAAGAGTATTGTTTACTATTCTCCTGGGGGACAGGGACAAACATCATGCTTAAAAACAGAGTTGTGATTTTAAGTGGTAGACATCTTTTTTCGAACATTTTGGAAGGCAGTAGGTGTTAAAGAGGGGTTTCCAAGTAATCTCCAATATATAACCACTTTTTATTCTGATAAAGGTTCACATTAGGGTCACTTCTAGGGCAACAGGTCTGTCAATTGCACGATGGCAATCATATATTTTAGTGTGTGTTCAAAAGGCATAACTGAACATAACTGAAATCTTCAAATGGTTGAATATGTTCAGAGATGCCAAGTAGCTGGTGTCTTGAGCAACGCCTTCAGCCAATGTTGGGGGAATATTTACAAGAGGCACTTTGTCTGATGCTCTGGTGGCGCAGGCCTTTCAATCATATCTATAAGGTGACACAAAGCCACCCTGTGCAGCTTTGCATGGTCTCATAGATATGAAGTAAGGCAAGGCAACGTAAAGCACTGCGTTGCCTTACTCTGTGTCAAGGAGGCGTTCCATGGGTGTTGCAGTGGGTGTTCCCACGCAACACCCATGGATTTTGATGCTGCCCCAGATTTACAAAATCATATAAACCTGTGGCAGCGCCAAAACCTTAAGCATTCCCAGAGCAGGCATAACAAGGAGGCATTTTTCTATTTTTCCTTGTTTTTAACTCTTTTAATGTGTGCTACATTCTGCAGCACACAGAGAACGAGGAAAATGCCTCCATGGATTGTTTGCCCCTTCCTGCATAAAAACAATCCTGCCAACAGCACAGACACCCTTGCATCAGGGTGCAAGCGTGCCTGCGTTGGCGCTAGGCACCAAACTGTGCGCCTGCGCAAGCAGGAAGGACAGGAATCTCATAAATATGGTGCATTCCTTCCCTTTCAAATTGGCATGGGCAGTGCAGCAAAAAGACTTGGGGCACTGCTCTACACCAATTTTTTGTAAATGAGGTCCTTCTTATTTTAGCCAACAGAGCAATGCGTTTTGGGACCAAAAGTTTTACTTTTAACATTATACTGGTGGGCTTAAAAACACCAATATGCACACTGTTTTGGTCTGTAACTCCATGACAGGCTAGAAGTTTCACAGATGGTCTGGAACCAATTGTCAAGTAGGAATGATAATGTATGTGGCACAATATTTTTTTTTGATGACTCTTAAAATCCATATCACAGTTTGTCTCCTTCACTTACAATATCTTTTCAATTTCAGACACAGGATTTATTTAAAAAAAAGAGTAATGGCCTTATTACGAGTTTGGGGGTATGGCAGTGGGCCACAATGCCAGTGCCCTGCTACCACTTTTACACCGTGACACGTTAAAGTGTGCCCTAAATACTCAACTTCACTCACGCCAAACTTACATTTTTCAGGGTGCAGGTTGGTTGTACCTGAGTTACTGAGAGAAAGACTGTTGAATATCATGCACGAAGGTCATGGTGGAATGTCTGCCATGAAAAGAAAGATTAGAGAGGATTTTTGGTGGCCTGGTATGGACATACAAATCGAGCGGTATGTTCGTGACTGCATAGCATGTGCGTGTAGTGACAAAACCCATTCGTCCCAGGAAACCACCATTGTTTCGTCACCTTTGCCCAAAGGACCTTGGGATAAACTGGCCATTGATATTTGTGGACCATTTGAGACCCCTGGGCACAAACCGCTCTGCAGAATCACTCCTCTCCAACTGCCCCCCTTACATTCCATTGTAGCCAACTCCAGCAGGTTGCTAAGGAGCAGCATGGGTTCCACAGTATCATAGGAAAACAACATGGATCAGGGTAATCAAAGGTACTCAAAGGAAGAATATAACAACCACACCGCCAAATTTGTCCACACACTACCTGCTACATTGAAAGTTAATTCGTGGTCTGGTGGGCAGTGCTTTGGTGGTCTCACGGTGGTGCCTTTTAAAGGCTCATATCTGAACCTTAGAAAGGCACTGCACGGGAGAGCCAAAGCACATTCCTGCATGGCATGGACTGGTCAGTCCATACCATGCAGAATCAGGGGGTGCATACTGACAGGGTGGCACAACATGTGCCCCTGTGCATGCACCCCCAGGCACGGTAGGGTACCCCTAGTTTCCTCACCACCACACGTTTCATGGAGGGCCCACTGCCATGAAAACTGTGGCAGTGAGGAATCTCGTAATATGCTTGGCGGTGCTGCTGCGGCACTGCTGCGGCACCACCAACATATTGCGGCCTCAGACCGCTGCGCAACTGCCGCGAGATCACAGATCCCCGGCAGTTGCTGCGATCCTGTGGCGGTCCAACCGCCCAAGTCGTCATAGGGATGGTGGACCGCTAGTCTGCGGTCCACGGACCACCAGCACGACTACAGCAGTCCTATAAACCGCCTTATTTGTAATAAGGCCCTCAGCTAGATCCCTACTTCTGGACTATTCTATTAAAATGCTACTCTACTCCGTGACTGGTTTGATATGTGTTATACTTCATACATTAAAATGCATTTCTGCAAATCAATTTTGGCTATGTTTATTAAGCCGTGCCTTCAAGCTACACTTAAATCCTTTAGCCTGCTTGCAATGCTTAACGTTTTTTAGATACAGTGTGAGAATGTTTTTGTCATTTTAGGCGCCCTGATAAGCATACTTTACACAAGGAGAGCCGTGACATTAAAAATTTGGAATGCCATTGGCATAGTGGGTGTCTATATATCTACATTGGGTGCCCCCACCAAACAAATTATTCTGCATTGTAAAACATTTGTGCCCACACAATGTTTACCAATGTGCGCTCATACGTACGCATAGCTTGGAAGTCTGAGAGCATGGGCAGAGATGACCGAAGTTACTCCATCATTTAGGCATGTATCAGTCAAAGACTAACATTTCTCAGATAGAAAATATAACTGCTTGTAACATGCTGTTCTTTAAATTGACTTCAGACAATACACCTAATCCGAACTATTTAGTTTTGTACCGTTTGTACCACTTGGTCCAGTTTTACTCTAGTGCCAACAATAGGACGTGATCTTAATTACTTGATTATTATTCTTTTCAAACACCCCTGAAGAATGAAATTTGACTCCACCAACTGCCATTAAAATAAGCAATCAGGAGCCCACGCACAAATATTTGCAGAAGGTGCTTTAACAGGCTGTGTTACATTGCATATAATCAGGGCCTCTGAAATTATGCAGCAGGGCAGCACCAAATTGTGTGGCAGGGTTCACTAAATTATGCAGCAAAAGAAGGCAAATTGTGCGTCATAATGCGAAACACATTTTGGTAGTATTATTGCATTACTTTGTCATTTTTACGTATGGTAATACTGACTGGGCAAATATTTCCCTTCATTAGTACTAATTTAACAACCAAACATAAAAATAAGCAACTGAAAGATGACCAGTAAACCTTTGCGAAGGGCCTTCAAAAGCTACCTTGATAGATGATGTGGCAAGTGCGGAAAAAACAAAATTATGCGAAAAAAACCCAGCTGCAGAATTGCATGGTTCCAGTTACCCTGCTTATACATAATGTATTAAATACTAAGGGGCAGATTTACAAGCCCCTTGCGCTGCCAGTACGTCACTTTTTGTGACGCACTGACAGCGCATTTCCCTGCCCCATATTTACAAGGACAGGAAAAGCCACCCTGCGTTTGTGCGCCAGCGCAGGGGAGAGCACAGGAATGCGACATATCATTGTAAATATGTCGCATTCCTGTGCTCTGAAAGTGCCACAGCGTGGCGCAGCCAAAGGGCTTGCGGTGCCGCGCTGCGGCACTTTCTTGAAGATCTGCCCCTAACTGTTCATGCTGTTGTTATTCTGAATGTACCTTTTCAAACATTGTTATTCTGAATGTGCCTTTTCAAACATTAGTAACACAAATGTCATTAATAGAGGTGTATCAGCTCCTTAAGGCAAAAAAGTGTTTTTGGCCTGCAATTATAACAAGAGCAGATGCAGTTATTGAGACTAATTCATGTCTCTGGGGCTCTGACTGCAAAATCTGTTCCATTGCTCTTTTTTGCTTGTTCTTTCTTAGGAATTTTAATATATTCCCCGCTGAGGTATTGCGGTGTAAATTGAATTCCGATCATCAGTGTTAGCTCATTTGGATGACTGCCATGGATTGCCTGGAAGTCTAGTGCTACTATATGTTAGGGTAAGTGTCATCGAATGATATTACTTGATCAAAAAGCCTTGTTTTTTTATAGTGCTGCCCATAGAAACCAGACTGGATGGTCATTTAAACATTAGAGCAACATGCATTAGAGCCTAGGTTTTGTAAGATGGCATTTGCATTTTCCTTTGGGCCAGCATGACGTGGCCAGTATTCTGATATGCCCATGTGATGAAGTTTCATCCCAAAGTTTATTACACTTTATTTTTTTCTGCAAATTTTATCAAGATCTCAGCAAAATGTTTTTACTCCCTATTGTTAGAACGCTGGGTATTCATTGCTGCCGGGTAGCTTTGGAGTTCCTCCAAACACGGGAGACCTATGATTTGTGTAAAAGTATACAGTTGCCATTAAAAGAAGGAATTCATTGTTATTTTAATCCATTCTTATTCAGTTCTTACCTGTTTTTATCTCCTTCTAGAAAAGTTTTTAAACACTGACAGTCGTGCCATGATATTACTTATTTAACTTGCAACAAATTAGCATTTGGACTTTACTTGTCCACTCAGGAAAGTGTCTATTGGGCAGGGTGATTCCCCCTTTTTTTCTCTTTTGTATATTGGTTTGCTGCTAATATCTTAAGAATTGCATTATTCTGATAGGAAGTTTTACATTGCACACATTTTAAAATCAGTGTGATCATTGATATGTGATGAACTCCTTTTATTTAATATGATGCATCCTGGCTGTACTTTTATGGCCACAGTTGTGGTTGAAATAAAGGTTTAATCTAAATCTTAGAGCAACACAGTTTTTACAGCATATATGGTCTGAGAACTGACTCACAGTATACACGTTGCAGAGCCGAGGGGGCAGAATTCCTGCATCTGGCCTGGTCATGCCGTGCTGTCCATTCTTATTGGAGGGAGGCCGCACCAGCTATATTGACCATGACAGATGACATTCTGCAGCTGGATCTTAGAACTGCCTTACTAGGTTGGGTAGGGGAGGTCCCTGAAACCCACAGATGGTTTAATGCCATAGATATCATTGTTGATGGCCAAGAGACAGTTGGCATGTTGCTAGGGCAGGGAAAGAACCCAGAAAAAGAAAGAGTGGATGACAGCCCTTGTATACTGTACAAACAACCTGAACTATATGCAGAGCTTCTTCCACCTTCCTCTAGACCCAGAGATATATGGGGCCCACTTAGATAATTTCTTTAGTTCGAGCACCCGTAGGTGTCTGTGTCCATGTCACACCTAGACACGATATAATATACATATATTGATCATTCTATATATCGCGCTTCATGAGCGGGGCATGATGAGACAGTCCAGGCACTTTTGGGGAGGCTTACCTAATCCAAAACTGCAGGTTGCTATACGCTTGAGGCATCTAGTGTGTGACATTGTTTTAGATGGTGACATGACTCAATGAGTTATTGATGTATACATTACCACACGAACAACTGCTGTATGGGCTTGACTAAAGGCAATTTCTTTAATTCATCTTCTGTATTCTTCTGTGAACTCTAATATATCTGTATATATGTGTGTATATATATATATATGTATATATATATATATATATATATATATATATATATATATATATATCACACAGGTTACTTCTTCAAAATAACCGAAGGACACAGCGGGGATTCAGAGGAAGTCTGTATTTAATGGAAAAAATCGGCATGATGCATTTCAGCACTGTTAGCCTTCTTCTGATGCCTTTACAATGGAATAGACGTCCCACCCTCCTTTGTACCTCCGTCGGCCCTCCCATTGTTGAGAGCGCAGCTGGTCCCACTACAGTGATTAGAGTCATTTGTCGCAGTCCTCGTATAAGACTGCAACTCCCAGAAGACCATTCTCTGGTAAGTACTTCGGTGGGGCCCAAGTTATTCCCTGGTGGGGCTGCTAATGCCTGGCAAAGGGGGGTGATGTATAGCAGACACACTCCGCTGTGATAGTTCCCCAGTCTTCCTCGGGTCCCCAACGCTCTGCCTCCGTTACCAGAATCAGCCGGGCGATGAAACGTCAGCACAATGTCCGCGTCTTCCCGTGAAGTCATGGGCTTCTCCTGGCAGAAGACCACTTGCTGGGCTGGTTCTAGAGGCGGTCCGAGGGTAACCAATACCTTGGAAAATCACAACAACTTGCCGAAAATCCCTTGGACACTTAAAGAGCGGGTCCTTCTAGCATGCTTCTGGCAGGTGTGCGAAACATATCACACAGGTTACTTCTTCAAAATAACCGAAGGACACAGCGGGGATTCAGAGGAAGTCTGTATTTTAAGGAAAAAATTGGCATGATGCATTTCGGCACTGTTAGCCTTCTTCTGATGCCTTTACAACGGAATAGAAGTCCCACCCTCCTTTGTACCTCCGTCGGCCCTCCCATTGGTGAGAGCGCAGCTGGTCCCACTACAGTGATTAGAGTCTTTGGTCGCAGTCCTCGTATAAGACTGAAACTCCTAGAAGACCATTCTCTGGTAAGTACTCCGGTGGGGCCCAAGTTATTCCCTGGTGGGGCTGCTAATGCCTGGCAAAGGGGGGTGATGTATAGCAGACACACTCCGCTGTGATAGTTCCCTAGTCTTCCTCGGGTCCCCAACGCTCTGCCTCCGTTACCAGAATCAGCCGGGCGATGAAACGTCAGCACAATGTCCGCGTCTCCCCGTGAAGCCACGGGCTGCTCCTGGCAGAAGACCACTTGCTGGGCTGGTTCTAGAGGCGGTCCGAGGGTAACCAATACCTTGGAAAATCACAACAACTTGCCAAAAATCCCTTGGACACTTAAAGAGCGGGTCCTTCTAGCACGCTTCCGGCAGGCGTGCGAAACATATCACACAGGTTACTTCTTCAAAATAACCGAAGGACACAGCGGGGATTCAGAGGAAGTCTGTATTTAATGGAAAAAATCAGCATGATGCATTTCGGCACTGTTAGCCTTCTTCTGATGCCTTTACAATGGAATAGAAGTCCCACCCTCCTTTGTACCTCCGTCGGCCCTCCCATTGGTGAGAGCGCAGCTGGTCCCACTACAGTGATTAGAGTCTTTGGTCGCAGTCCTCGTATAAGACTGCAACTCCCAGAAGACCATTCTCTGCTAAGTACTCTGGTGGGGCCCAAGTTATTCCCTGGTGGGGCTGCTAATGCCTGGCAAAGGGGGGTGATATATAGCAGACACACTCCGCTGTGAGAGTTCCCCAGTCTTCCTTGGGTCCCCAACGCTCTGCCGCCGTTACCAGAATCAGCCGGGCGATGAAACGTCAGCACAATGTCCGCGTCTCCCCGTGAAGTCTTGTGCTGCTCCTGGCAGAAGACCACTTGCTGGGCTGGTTCTAGAGGCGGTCCGAGGGTAACCAATACCTTGGAAAATCACAACAACTTGCCGAAAATCCCTTGGACACTTAAAGAGCGGGTCCTTCTAGCATGCTTCCGGCAGGTGTGCGAAACATATCACACAGGTTACTTCTTCAAAATAACCGAAGGACACAGCGGGGATTCAGAGGAAGTCTGTATTTAATGGAAAAAATCGGCATGATGCATTTCGGCACTGTTAGCCTTCTTCTGATGCCTTTACAACGGAATAGAAGTCCCACCCTCCTTTGTACCTCCGTCCGCCCTCCCATTGGTGAGAGCGCAGCTGGTCCCACTACAGTGATTAGAGTCTTTGGTCGCAGTCCTCGTATAAGACTGCAACTCCCAGAAGACCATTCTCTGGTAAGTACTCCGGTGGGGCCCAAGTTATTCCCTGGTGGGGCTGCTAATGCATGGCAAAGGGGGGTGATGTAAAGCAGACACACTCCGCTGTGATAGTTCACCCAGTCTTCCTCAGGTCCTCAACTCTCTGCCTCCGTTACCACAATCAACCGGGCGATGAAACATCAGCACAATGTCCGCGTCTCCCCGTGAAGTCACGGGCTGCTCCTGGCAGAAGACTACTTGCTGGCCTGGTTCTAGAGGCGGTCCGAGGGTGACCAATACCTTGGAAAATCACAACAACTTGCCGAAAATCCCTTGGACACTTAAAGAGAGGGTCCTTCTAGCACGCTTCCGGCAGGCATGCGAAACATATCACACAGGTTACTTCTTCAAAATAACCGAAGGACACAGCTTGAGGCATCTAGTGTGTGACATTGTTTTAGATGGTGACATGACTCAATGAGTTATTTATGTATACATTACCACACGAACAATTGCTGTATGGGCTTGACTAAGGGCGATTTCTTTAATTCATCTTCTGTATTCTTCTGTGAACTCTAATATATATCTGTATATATGTGTGTGTTTATATATATATATATATTACCTACTGGCGGTCGCCAGTAGGTAGTTATAGTTTGGACCTTGTTTCTATTCAAAAGGTGTTTTTTCTTTTGCCAATATCTTTGGCGCCGTTTGACGAATCTTCGCGAAATTTTCAAAACTAATGGTTCGCTCAGGTCAGCTCCTGTCTGGAAAGTTTCGGGGTGGTTCGTCAAGCGGGGGCCGAGAAAAAAGGGGGATCCTAAAACGTGTTTTCTCCATGTTAATTTCCATAGGAAACTTTAGACAAAGCTACAGCCCGAACTGCTGAACGGAATTGCACCAGATTTGGCAAAAAGGTAGCTCTTGGTTCAGAAAGCGACCTTTTTTTTAAATGGTGTAAATCCGTTCAGTAGTTACTGAGAAATTCAAAAAATATCGATATCTGGTGACCGAGGAGGATTCGCGAACTCTCCTGATCACGAGCTTCATTCTGAACTCCAAACCAGGAAGTGTTGGCAGCCATCTTGTGAACCGAGTCACAAGAAAAATATAAAAAAAAGGATAAAAATCAAGAAAAGGTGGCAGGGTAGAAATACCCTGAACCCCTAGGCCTGCTCAGGGGGTGCCACAGACACCCCCAGGGCCCAAAAAACCTTTTTTTTTTTTTTTTCAGCGGAATTCGCGTTGGGTGCGCGATACTGACAGAATTTTAAAAAAAAAATGAAGTGGGGTCCCATGATGGGAGGGGGCCACGCGGCGGAACGCCAGCCCCCAGGGCTAGCTCTAGCAATGTCCCGGGGTGCCCACCCCAGGACATTGCAGTTTGCAATGACAGGGCGGGAGCATGGCTCCCGCCTGTCATTGCAAACATCTGCTTTGCTTCGTGGAAGCGAGAGCAGGAAACATGCTCTCGCTTCCACAAAGCAAAGCAGAATTGCTTTTGGACAAGGGGAGCTGCATGTCAGCAGCTCCCCTTGTCCAAAAGCAATGCCGGCTCCTGCAGGAGGCGGGGAGTCGGCTGGGACTGCGGGGGCATTGGGGCTCCGCCCGCGGTCCCCAACGTGTGGCCAGGTCCCAGGGGATGGGGTTCCTGGGGCCAATAGTGGCCAAGGGAAGGGGGGCCACGTGCCCCCCTTCCCAAAAAAAATAAAAATAAACGAGGCAATGCCCCAGGGGATGGGGTACCCGGGGCCGAAAAAAGGAAACAGGAGGGGGGCCACGATAAGAAAGGAGAAACCGGCATCTCACCGGAGGCCCTGCCCCCTTCCTGCACCCCTCTGCAAATGCACCTCCTGGCGCGTTCTGGATTGGGGGATTAAGCCACGTTGAATCCTAAGGGTCCTTAGGGGCCAACTAGCCCACCAGGTAACTCCAGTAAGGCACACACAGTGGGATTGCTGAGAGATGGTCCGAGGCCACACCCCTTTTCACACCACTCTGCAAACAGGCCTCTGGTAAACTGCTGGTGGGGAGATGAGGTCCTCTGTGTCCTGAGGACCTCAGGACTAAAGTGGACTTCATCTCCCGAGCAGCAGTGCACCAGGAGGCGCGTTTGCAGAGTGGTGTAAAAATGGTGCTTTGCCTCAGACCACTCTCAGCAATCCAGCTGTGTGGGGCTTACTAGAGATAACAGGAGGGCTAATTGGCCCCCAGGGACCGTCAGGGGGCAAGGGGACTACATCCCCCAACCAAGAGCGTGCCAGGAGGCGCGTTTGCAGAGTGGTGCAGAAAGGGGGCATGGACTGTGTCCACCTCTCAGCAATCCCACTGTGTGGAGCTTACTGGAGGTGTCAGGTAGGCTAGTTGGCCCCTAAGGATGCCCAGCATCGAATGGGACTTTAATCCCCATCCAAGAGCGTGCAAGGGAGCACGTTTGCAGAGTGGTGGGCAAAGGGGGCGTAGCCTGCATTGAAAACTTACCAATGCTGTTGTGTGGGACTTAGTGGGGGTAATAGGAGGGGTAGTTGGCCCCCAAGGACGTCCTTGGGGGCCAACTACCCCTCTTGTTACCTCCAGTAAGTCCCACACAGTGGTATTGCTAAGAGGTCTCTGGAGGTCACGCCCCCCTTTCTCCACCACTCTGCAAACACTCCTCCTGGCACACTACGGGTTGGGGGATGAAGTCCACTTTACTCCTGAGGGACTTTGGGGGCCAAGAAGCCCTCCTGGTACCTCCTGTAAGACCTACGCAGAGGAATTCCTGAGCGCTGGTCGGAGGCCCAGCCCCCTTTCTCCACCACTCTGCAAACGCGACTACTAGTTAATGAAGCATTTGGAATGTAATAGGTCTCACATTTGCAAAAGTTACGGCTATTGGTGTTGTAAATGTACATGTTTTTTACAAATATTTTTTGGAGTGAAGTGGATGTATGTTGTGTGTAGTGGAATTATGCGGTATGTTGTGCAGTGAAATTATGTGGATAGAAATTATGTGGTATTTAGTGTATAGGAATTATGTAGAGTGAGATTATGTGTTATGGAGAGTAACTATGTGGTATGGTAGTCTGTGTTGTGGAGTGGTAACCTCAGGTTTAGTCTTCCTCGTTTCCATAGAAGCTAAACTATAAACTCAATGAGACAAAAAAAGAAGGAACCACTGAGGAGCACTTCTGGACCTCGTTGGAGGTATGAGCAGGGCCACTGGAATTATGCGACTGTTCGGCTACACCGATTTCCACATAATTAGACATTTTCCGAATTTGCCACATAATCCATCTGCTGCTGCATAATCTGCAGATTTGAACAAAAAAAACCTTGTTTCTAGCTCAAACGGCTCAAACGTTACCAAAAATGCAGCGACAAGTGTTACTGCATGGTGGAAGGCCCTTTGCAAACCTGGAATGGTCACCTGTTACTTATTGCTAAATGTGGGTGTTAAATTGGTACTAATGGTGTTCAAACCACTCTTGCTTCTTACTGCGCCTCTCTTGCCTCTTTCTGCATTTCTCTTGCTTCTTTGTGCACCTTTCTTCCTTTTTCTTCACTTCTTTTGCCTCTTTCTGCACAGCTCTTCTGCTTTCTGTACCTCCCTTCTTTCTCCACCTCTCTTGCTTCTTTCTTCACCTCTCTTCCTTCTTTCTTCAGCACCTCTCTTGCCTCTTTCTGAACCTCTGTTGCTTCTTTCTGCACCCCTGTTCCCTCTTTCTGCACCTCTCCTGCCTGTTTCTGCACCTCTGTTGTTTTTATCTGCACTCCTCTTGCCTCTTTGTGCAACAGTGGAGCTTCTTTCTGCACCCATGTTCCCTCTTTCTGTACCTCTCCTGCCTGTTTCTGCACCTCTCTTGCCTCTTTCTGTACTTCTCTTGCCTCTTTCTGCACATCAGTTGCTTCCTTCTGTACCCCTCTTGCCTCTTTCTGCACATCAGTTGCTTCCTTCTGTACCCCTCTTGCCTCTTTCTGTACCCATGTTCCCTCTTTCTGCACGTCTCTTCCTTCTTTCTGCACTTCTCTTCCCTCTTTCTGCACCCCTCTTGCCTCTTTCTGCACATCACTTGCCTCTTTCTGCACCTCTCTTTCCTCTTTCTGCAACTCTGTTGCCTCTTTCTGCACCTCACTTGCTTCTTTCTGCACCTCTCTTGCCTCTTTCTGCACCTGTCTTGCCTCTGTCTGCATCACACTTGCCTCTTTATGCACTTCTCTTCCTTTTTCTGCACCTTTCTTGTTTCTTTCTGCAACTCTCTTGTCTGTTTCAATACTTCTCTTCCTTCTTTCTGCACTTTTCTTACCTCTTTCTGCACCTCTGTTGCTTCTTTCTGCACTTCTCTTGCCTCTTTCTGCACCGCTCTTGCCTCTTTCTGTAACCCTGTTCCCTCTTTCTGCATGTCTCTTCCCTCTTTCTGCACTTCTCTTGCCTCTTTCGGCACCTCTGTTGCTTCTTTCAGCACTTCTCTTGCCTCTTTCTGCACTTCTTTTGCCTGTTTCTGCAACTCTCTTGTCTCTTTCATCACTTCTCTTGCTTCTTTCTGCACCTCTGTTGCTTCTTTCTGCACCCCTCTTGCCACTTTCTGCACCCCTCTTCCGTCATTCTGTACTGCTCTTGCCTCTTTCTGCACCCCTGTTGCTTCTTTCTGCACTTCTCTTCCTTCTTTCAGCACCTGTCTTGCTTCTTTCTGCACCCCTCTTGCCTCTTTCTGTAACCCTGTTCCCTCTTTCTGCATGTCTCTTCCCTCTTTCTGCACTTCTCTTCCCTCTTTCTGCACCTCTGTTGCTTATTTCAGTACTTCTCTTGCCTCTTTCTGCACTTCTTTTGCCTCTTTCTGCAACTCTCTTCTCTTTCATCACTTCTCTTGCTTCTTTCTGCACCTCTGTTGCTTCTTTCTGCACCCCTCTTGCCTCTTTCTGCACCCCTCTTCTGACTTTCTGCACTTCTCTTGCCTCTTTTTGCACCTGTGTTGCTTCTTTCTGTACCCCTTTTCCCTCTTTCTGCACCTCTCCTTCCTGTTTCTGCACCTCTCTTGCCTCTTTCCGTACTTCTCTTGCCTCTTTCTGCACCTCTGTTGCTTCTTTCTGCACCCCTCTTGCCTCTTTCTGTACCCCTGTTCCCTCTTTCTGCACTTCTCTTCCCTCTTTCTGTACTTCTTTTGCCTGTTTCTGCAACTTTCTTGCCTCTTTCATCACTTCTCTTGCTTCTTTATACACCTCTGTTGCTTCTTTCTGCAGCCCTCTTGCCTCTTTCTGCACCCCTCTTCCGTCTTTCTGTACCGCTCTTCCCTCTTTCTGCACCCCTGTTCCCTCTTTCTGCACCTCTCATGCCTGTTTTTGCACCTCTCTTGCCTCTTTCTGCACCCCTCTTGCCTCTTTCTGCACCCCTCTTCCATCTTTCTGTACCTCTCTTGCCTCTTTCTGCACCCCTGTTCCCTCTTTCTGCACCTCTCCTGCCTGTTTCTGCACCTCTGTTGTTTTTATCTGCACTCCTCTTGCCTCTTTGTGCAACAGTGGAGCTTCTTTCTGCACCCCTGTTCCCTCTTTCTGTACCTCTCCTGCCTGTTTCTGCACCTCTCTTGCCTCTTTCTGTACTTCTCTTGCCTCTTTCTGCACATCAGTTGCTTCCTTCTGTACCCCTCTTGCTTCCTTCTGTACCCCTCCTGCCTCTTTCTGTACCCATGTTCCCTCTTTCTGCACGTCTCTTCCTTCTTTCTGCACTTCTCTTCCCTCTTTCTGCACCCCTCTTGCCTCTTTCTGCACATCACTTGCCTCTTTCTGCACCTCTCTTTCCTCTTTCTGCAACTCTGTTGCCTCTTTCTGCACCTCACTTGCTTCTTTCTGCACCTCTCTTGCCTCTTTCTGCACCTGTCTTGCCTCTGTCTGCATCACACTTGCCTCTTTATGCACTTCTCTTCCTTTTTTCTGCACCTTTCTTGTTTCTTTCTGCAACTCTCTTGTCTGTTTCAATACTTCTCTTCCTTCTTTCTGCACCTCTGTTGCTTCTTTCAGCACTTCTCTTGCCTCTTTCTGCACTTTTCTTACCTCTTTCTGCACCTCTGTTGCTTCTTTCTGCACTTCTCTTGCCTCTTACTGCACCGCTCTTGCCTCTTTCTGTAACCCTGTTCCCTCTTTCTGCATGTCTCTTCCCTCTTTCTGCACTTCTCTTGCCTCTTTCGGCACCTCTGTTGCTTCTTTCAGCACTTCTCTTGCCTCTTTCTGCACTTCTTTTGCCTGTTTCTGCAACTCTCTTGTCTCTTTCATCACTTCACTTGCTTCTTTCTGCATCTCTGTTGCTTCTTTCTGCACCCCTCTTGCCACTTTCTGCACCCCTCTTCCATCATTCTGTTCTGCTCTTGCCTCTTTCTGCACCCCTGTTGCTTCTTTCTGCACTTCTCTTCCTTCTTTCAGCACCTGTCTTGCTTCTTGCTGCACCCCTCTTGCCTCTTTCTGTAACCCTGTTCCTCTTTCTGCATGTCTCTTCCCTCTTTCTGCACTTCTCTTCCCTCTTTCTGCACCTCTGTTGCTTATTTCAGGACTTCTCCTGCCTCTTTCTGCACTTCTTTTGCCTGTTTCTGCAACTCTCTTCTCTTTCATCACTTCTCTTGCTTCTTTCTGCACCTCTGTTGCTTCTTTCTGCACCCCTCTTGACTCTTTCTGCACCCCTCTTCCGTCTTTCTGCACTTCTCTTGCCTCTTTTTGCACCTGTGTTGCTTCTTTCTGTACCCCTGTTCCCTCTTTCTGCACCTCTCCTTCCTGTTTCTGCACCTCTCTTGCCTCTTTCCGTACTTATCTTGCCTCTTTCTGCACCTCTGTTGCTTCTTTCTGCACCCCTCTTGCCTCTTTCTGTACCCCTGTTCCCTCTTTCTGCACTTCTCTTCCCTCTTTCTGTACTTCTTTTGCCTGTTTCTGCAACTTTCTTGCCTCTTTCATCACTTCTCTTGCTTCTTTATACACCTCTGTTGCTTCTTTCTGCAACCCTCTTGCCTCTTTCTGCACCCCTCTTCTGTCTTTCTGAACCGCTCTTGCCTCTTTCTGCACCCCTGTTCCCTCTTTCTGCACCTCTCATGCCTGTTTTTGCACCTCTCTTGCCTCTTCTGCACTTCTCTTGCCTCTTTCTGCACCTGTGTTGCTTCTTTCTGCACCCCTGTTCGCTATTTCTGCACATCTCCTCCCTGTTTCTGTACCCCTGTTGCCTCTTTCTGTGCCTCACTTGCATCTTTCTGCACCTCTCTTGCCTCTTTCTGCACCTGTCTTGCCTCTTTCTGCATCTTACTTGCCTCTTTTCTGCACTTTTTTCTGTACCTTTCTTGTTTCTTTCTGCAACTCTCTTGTCTGTTTCATCACTTCTCGTACTTCTTTCTGCACCTCTGTTGCTTCTTTCAGCACTTCTTTTGCCTCTTTCTGCACCCCTCTTCCCTCTTTCTGCACCTGTCTTGCCTCTTTCTGCACCCCTGTCCCCTCCTTCTGCACCTCTTTTGCCTGTTTCTGTACCTCTCTTGCCTCTTTCTGCACCTCTCTTGCCTCTTTCTGCACCTCTGTTGGTTCTTTCTGCACTTCTCTTGCCTCTTTCTGTACCCCTATTGCCTCTTTCTGCACCTCTGGTGGTTCTTTCTGCACTTCTCTTGCTTCTTTCTACACCTCTCTTGCTTTTTTCTGCATCTCTCTTGCCTCTTTCTGCACCCCTCTTCTCTCTTTCTGCACCTCTCTTGCCTGTTTCTTCACCCCCTGTTCCCTCTTTCAGTATCTCTCTTGCCTCTTTATGCACCCCTGTTCCCTCTTTCTGCACTTCTCTTGCCTCTTTCTCCACCCCTTTTCCCTCTTTCTGCACTTCTGTTGGTTCTTTCTGCACTCCTCTTGCTTCTTTTGGCACCTCTCTTGCAAATTTCTGCACCCCTCTATCCTATTTCTGCACCCTTCTTCCCTATTTCTGTATCTCTCATGCCTCTGTCTGCACCCCTGTTCCATCTTTCTGCACCATGTTTGCTTGTTTGTACAGCTTTCTTGCCTCTTTCTGCAGTTTTCTTGCCTCCTTCTGCACCTCTGTTGCTTCTTTGTGCACTTCGCTTTCCTCTTTCTGCACCCCCTTGCCTTTTTCTGCACCCATTTTGGTTCTTTCTGCACTTCTCTTGCTTCTTTCTGTACCTCTCTTGCTTCTTTCTCCATCCCCCTTCCCTCTTTCTGCACCCCTCTTCCCTCTTTCTGCACCTCTATTGTCTCTTTCTGCACCTCTGTTGCTTCCTTCTGTACTTCTCTTCCCTCTTTGGTACCCCTCTTGCATCTTTCTGCACCTCTGTTGGTTCTTTCTGCACTTCTCTTGCCTCTTTCTGCTCCCCTCTTACCTCTGTTGGTTCTTTCTGCACTTCTCTTGCTTTTTTCTGCACCTCTCTTGCGTCTTTCCGCACCACTCTTGCCTCTTTCTGCACCCCTGTTTCCTCTTTCTGTACCTCTCTTGCCTGTTTCTTCAACTCTCTTGCCTATTTCTGCAGTTCTCTTGCCTCCTTCTGCACCTCTGTTGATTCTTTCTGCACTTATCCTGCCTCTTTCTGCATCCCTTTTGATGTTTCTGCACCTCACTTGCCTCTTTCTGCTCCTCTCTTGCCTCTTTCTGCAGCTCGCTTGTCTCTTTCTGCAGTTCTCTTGCGTTTTTCTGCACCTTTCTTGTTTCTTTCTGCAACTCTCTAATCTCTTTTATCACTTCTCTTGCTGCACCTCTGTTGCTTCTTTCAGCACCTCTCTTGCCTCTTTCTGTACTTCCCTTGCCTGTTTCTACAACTCTTGTGTCTCTTTCATCACTTCTCTTGCTTCTTTCTGTACCTCTGTTGCTTCTTTCTGCACTCCCCTTGCCTCTTTCTGTACCCCTTCCCTCTTTCTGCACGTCTCTTCCCTCTTTCTCTACCTCTCTTCCCTCTTTCTGCACCTCTCTTCCCTCTTTCTGCACCCCGCTTGCCTCTGTCTGTACCTTACATGCCTCTTTCTGCACCTCTCCTGCCTCTTTCTGCACCTGTCTTGCCTCTTTCTGCACTTCCCATCCTTTTTTCTGCACCTTTCTTGTATCTTTATGCAACTCTCTTGTCTTTTTCATCACTTCTCTTGCTTCTTTCTGTACCTCTGTTGCTTTTTTCAGCACTTCTCTTGCATCTTTGTGCACTTCTTTTACCTGTTTCTGCAACTCTCATGTCTCTTTCATCAATTCTCTTGCTTCATTCTGCACTTCTGTTGCTTCTTTCTGCACCCCTCTTTCCTCTTTTTGCACCTCTCTTCCCTCTTTCTGCAACTCTCTTGCCTCTTTCTGCACCCCTGTTCCCTCTGTCTGCACCTCTCTTGCCTGTTTCTGTACCTTTCTTGCCTCTTTCTGCACCTCTCTTGCCTACACCTCTCTTGGTTCTTTCTGCCCTTCTCTTGCCTCTTTCTGAACCCCTCTTGCCTCTTTCTGCACCTCTGGTGGTTGTTTCTGCACTTCTCTTGCTTCTTTCTACACCTCTCTTGCTTTTTTCTGTACCCTCTTCCCTCTTTCTGCACCTCTCTTCCTTCTTTCTGCAACCCTCATGCCTCTTTTTGCACTCCTTTTCCCTATTTCTGCACCTCTCTTGCCTCTGTCTGCACCCCTGTTCCATCTTTCTTCACCTTGTTTGCTTGTTTGTACAACGTTCTCGCCTCTTTCTGCAGATCTCTTGCCTCCTTCTGCACCTCTGTTGCTTCTCTGTGCACTTCTCTTGCCTCCTTCTGCACCCCCGTGCCTCTTTCTGCACCCATTTTGCTCCTTTCTGCACTTCTCTTGCTTCTTTCTGTACCTCTCTTGCTTCTGTCTGCATCCCCCTTGCCTCTTTCTGCACCCCTCTTCCCTCTTTATGCACCTCTCTTCCCTCTTTGGCACCCCTATTGCATCTTTCTGCACCCCTCTTGCCTCTTTCTGTACTTCTCTTGCCTCTTACTGCACCTCTGTTGCTTCTTTCTGCACCCCTCTTGCCTCTTTCTGTACCCCTGTTCCCTCTTTCTGCAATTCTCTTCCCCCTTTCTGTACTTCTTTTGCCTGTTTCTGCAACTTTCTTGTCTCTTTCATCACTTCTCTTGCTTCTTTATACACCTCTGTTGCTTCTTTCTGCAACCCTCTTGCCTCTTTCTGCACCCCTCTTCCGTCTTTCTGTACCGCTCTTGCCTCTTTCTGCACCCCTGTTCCCTCTTTCTGCACCTCTCATTCCTGTTTTTGCACCTCTCTTGCCTCTTTCTGTACTTTTCTTGCCTCTTTCTGCACCTGGGTTGCGTCTTTCTGCACCCCTGTTCCCTCTTTCTGCACCTCTCCTGCCTGTTTCTGCACCCCTGTGTCCTCTTTCTGTACCTCACTTGCATCTTTCTGCAACTCTCTTGCCTCTTTCTGTACCTTTCTTGCCTCTTTCTGCACCTTTCTTGCCTCTTTCTGCATCTTACTTGCCTCTTTTTTGCACTTCTCTTCCTTTTTTCTGTACCTTTCTTGTTTCTTTCTGCAACTCCCTTGTCTGTTTCATCACTTCTCTTGCTTCTTTCTGCACCTCTGTTGCTTATTTCAGCACTTCTCTTGCCTCTTTCTGCACTTCTTTTACCTGTTTCTGCAACTCTCTTGTCTCTTTCATCACTTCTCTTGATTCTTTTTGCACCTCTGTTGCTTCGTTCTATACCCCTCCTGCCTCTTTATGCACCCTTCTTCCCTCTTTCTGCACCTATCTTGCCTCTTTTGGCACCCCTGTCCCCTCTTTCTGCATCTCTTTTGCCTGTTTCTGTACCTCTCTTGCCTCTTTCTGCACCTCTCTTGCCTCTTTCTGCACCTCTGTTGGTTCTTTCTGCACTTCTCTTGCCTCTTTCTGTACCCCTCTTGCCTCTTTCTGCACCTCTGGTGGTTCTGTCTGCACTTCTCTTGCTTCTTTCTACACCTCTCTTGCCTCTTTCTGCACTTCTTTTACCTGTTTCTACAACTCTCTTGTCTCTTTCATCACTTCTCTTGATTCTTTTTGCACCTCTGTTGCTTCTTTCTGCACCCCTCTTGCCTCTTTATGCACCCCTCTTCCCTCTTTCTGCACCTATGTTGCCTCTTTCGGCACCCCTGTCTCCTCTTTCTGAACCTCTCTAGCCTGTTTTTGTACCTCTCTTGCCTCTTTCTGCACCTCTCTTGCCTCCTTCTGCACCTCTGTTGCTTCTTTGTGCACTTCTCTTGCCTCCTTCTGCACCCCCTTGCCTCTTTCTGCACCCATTTTGCTCCTTTCTGCACTTCTCTTGCTTCTTTCTGTACCTCTCTTGCTTCTGTCTGCATCCCCCTTCCCTCTTTCTGCACCCCTCTTCCCTCTTTCTGCACCTCTCTTGCCTCTTCGGCACACCTATTGCATCTTTCTGCACCTCTCTTGCCTCTTTCTGTACTTCTCTTGCCTCTTTCTGCACCTCTGTTGCTTCTTTCTGCACCCCTCTTGCCTCTTTCTGTACCCCTGTTCCCTCTTTCTGCACTTCTCTTCCCTCTTTCTGTACTTCTTTTGCCTGTTTCTGCAACTTTCTTGTCTCTTTCATCACTTCTCTTGCTTCTTTTTACACCTCTGTTGCTACTGTCTGCAACCCTCTTGCCTCTTTCTGCACCCCTCTTCCATCTTTCTGTACCGCTCTTGCCTCTTTATGCACCCCTGTTCCCTCTTTCTGCACTTCTCTTGCCTCTTTCTCTACCCCTTTTCCCTCTTTCTGCACTTCTGTTGGTTCTTTCTGCACTCCTCTTGCTTCTTTTGGCACCTCTCTTGCAAATTTCTGCACCCCTCTATCCTATTTCTGCACCCTTCTTCCCTATTTCTGTATCTCTCGTGCCTCTGTCTGCACCCCTGTTCCATCTTTCTGCACCATGTTTGCTTGTTTGTACAGCTTTCTTGCCTCTTTCTGCAGTTTTCTTGCCTCCTTCTGCACCTCTGTTGCTTCTTTGTGCACTTCGCTTTCCTCTTTCTGCACCCCCTTGCCTTTTTCTGCACCCATTTTGCTTCTTTCTGCACTTCTCTTGCTTCTTTCTGTACCTCTCTTGCTTCTTTCTCCATCCCCCTTCCCTCTTTCTGCACCCCTCTTCCCTCTTTCTGCACCTCTATTGTCTCTTTCTGCACCTCTGTTGCTTCCTTCTGTACTTCTCTTCCCTCTTCGGTACCCCTCTTGCATTTTTCTGCACCTCTGTTGGTTCTTTCTGCACTTCTCTTGCCTCTTTCTGCTCCCCTCTTGCCTCTGTCTGCACCTCTTTTGGTACTTTCTGCACTTTTCTTGCTTTTTTCCGCACCTCTCTTGCTTCTTTCCGCACCCCTCTTGCCTTTTTCTGCACCCCTGTTTCCTCTTTCTGTACCTCTCTTGCCTGTTTCTTCAACTCTCTTGCCTATTTCTGCAGTTCTCTTGCCTCCTTCTGCACCTCTGTTGCTTCTTTCTGCACTTATCCTGCCTCTTTCTGCACCCCTTTTGCCTGTTTCTGCACCTCACTTGCCTCTTTCTGCTCCTCTCTTGCCTCTTTCTGCAGCTCACTTGCCTCTTTCTGTAGTTCTCTTGCTTTTTTCTGCACCTTTCTTGTTTCTTTCTGCAACTCTCTAATCTCTTTTATCACTTCTCTTGCTGCACCTCTGTTGCTTCTTTCAGTACCTCTCTTGCCTCTTTCTTCACTTCCCTTGCCTGTTTCTACAACTCTCTTGTCTCTTTCATCACTTCTTTTGCTTCTTTCTGCACCTCTGTTGCTCCTTTCTGCACCCCCCTTGCCTCTTTCTGTAACCCCTTCCCTCTTTCTGCATGTCTCTTCCCTCTTTCTGCACCTCTCTTCCCTCTTTCTGCACCCCTCTTGCCTCTGTCTGTACCTTACATGCCTCTTTCTGCACCTCTCCTGCCTCTTTCTGCACCTGACTTGCCTCGTTCTGCACTTCTCTTCCTTTTTTCTGCACCTTTCTTGTATCTTTCTGCAACTCTCTTGTCCGTTTCATCACTTCTCTTGCTTCTTTCTGCACCTCTGTTGCTTCCTTCAGCACTTCTCTTGCCTCTTTGTGCACTTCTTTTGCCTGTTACTGCAACTCTCTTGTCTCTTTCATCAATTCTCTTGTTTCATTCTGTACCTCTGTTGCTTCATTCTGTACCTCTGTTGCTTCTTTCTGCACCCCTCTTGCCTCTTTTTGCACCTCTCTTCCCTCTTTCTGCAACTCTCTTGCCTCTTTCTGCACCCCTGTTCCCTCTGTCTGCTCCTCTCTTGCCTGTTTCTGTACTTCTCTTGCCTCTTTCTGCACCTCTCTTGCCTCTTTCTGTACCTCTGTTGGTTCTTTCTGCCCTTCTCTTGCCTCTTTCTGCACCCCTCTTGCTTCTTTCTGCACCTCTGGTGGTTGTTTCTGCACTTCTCATGCTTCTTTCTACACCTCCTTGCTTTTTTCTGTACCCCTCTTGCCTCTTTCTTCACCCCTCTTCCTTCTTTCTGCACCCCTCTTGCCTCTTTCTGCACCCCTCTTCCCTATTTCTGTACCTCTCTTGCCTCTGTCTGCACCCCTGTTCCATCTTTATTCACCTTGTTTGCTTGTTTGTACAACTTTCTCACCTCTTTCTGCAGTTCTCTTGCCTTCTTCTGCACCTCTGTTGCTTCTTTGTGCAGTTCTCTTGCCTCGTTCTGCACCCCCCTTGCCTCTTTCTGCACCCATTTTGCTTCTTTCTTCACTTCTCCTGCTTCTTTCTGTACCTCTCTTGCTTCTTTCTGCATCCCCCTTGCATCTTTCTGCACCCCTCTTCCCTCTTTCTGCAATTCTTTTGCCTCTTCGGCACCCCTCTTGCATCTTTCTGCACCTCTGTGGGTTTTTTCTGCACTTCTCTTGCCTCTTTCTGCTCCCCTCTTGCCTCTGTCTGCACTTCTGTTGGTTCTTTCGGCACTTCTCTTGCTTTTTTCTGCACCTCTCTTGCTTTTTTTTGCATCCCTCTTGCCTCTTTCTGCACCCTTGTTTCCTCTTTCTGTACCTCTCTTGCATGTTTCTGCAACTCTCTTGCCTATTTCTGCAGTTCTTTTGCCTCCTTCTGCACCTCTGTTGCTTCTTTCTGCACTTCTCCTGCCTTTTTCTGCACCCCTCTTGCCTGTTTCTGCACCTCACTTGTCTCTTTCTGCACCTCTCTTGCCACTTTCTGCAGCTCGCTTGCCTCTTTCTGCAGTTCTCTTGCTTTTTTCTGCACCTTTCTTGTTTCTTTCTGCAACTCTCTTATCTCTATTATCACTTCTCTTGCTGCACCTCTGTTGCTTCTTTCAGCACCTCTCTTGCCTCTTTCTGCACTTCTCTTGCCTGTTTCTGCAACTCTCTTGTCTCTTTCATCACTTCTCTTGCTTCTTTCTGCACCTCTGTTGCTTCTTTCTGCACCCCTCTTGACTCTTTCTGTACCCCTTCCCTCTTTCTGCACGTCTCTTCCCTCTTTCTGCACTTCTCTTCCCTCTTTCTGCATCCCTCTTGCCTTTGTCTGTACCTTACATGCCTCTTTCTGCACCTCTCCTGCCTCTTTCTGCACCTGCCTTGCCTCTTTCTGCACTTCTCTTCCTTTTTTCTGCACCTTTCTTGTTTCTTTCTGCAACTCTCTTGTCTGTTTCATCACTTCTATTGCTTCTTTCTGCACCTCTGTTGCTTCTTTCAGCACTTCTCTAGCCTCTTTGTGCACTTCTTTTGCCTGTTTCTGCAACTCTCTTGTCTCTTTCATCACTTCTTTTGCTTCTTTCTGTACCTCTGTTGCTTCTTTCTGCACCCCTCTTGCCTCTTTCTGCACCTCTCTTCCCTCTTTCTGCACCTCTCTTGCCTCTTTCTACACCCCTGTTCCCTCTGTCTGCACCTCTCTTGCCTGTTTCTGGACCTCTCTTGCCTCTTTCTCTGCACCTCTCTTTCCTCTTTCTGCACCTTTGTTTGTTCTTTCTGCACTTCTCTTGCCTCTTTCTGCACCACTCTTGCCTCTTTCTGCACCTCTGGTGGTTGTTTCTGCACTTCTCTTGCTTCTTTCTACACCTCCCATGCTTTTTTATCTATCCCTCTCGCCTCTTTCTGCATCCCTCTTCCTTCTTTCTGCACCTCTCTTGCCTCTTTCTGCACTCCTGTTCCCTCTTTCTGCAGTTCTCTTGCCTCTTTCTGCACCTCTGTTGCTTCTTTCTGCACTTCTCTTGCATCTTCCTGCACTCCTCTTGCCTCTTTTTGCACCTCTGTTGGTTCTTTCTGCACTCCTCTTGCTTCTTTCGGCATCTCTCTTGCAAATTTCTGCACCCCTCTTGCCTCTTTCTGCACCCCTCTTCCCTATTATTGCACCTCTCTTGCCTCTGTCTGCACCCCTGTTCCATCTTTCTGCACCTTGTTTGCCTGTTTGTGCAACTTTCTTGCCTCTTTCTGCAGTTCTCTAGCCTCCTTCTGCACCTCTGTTGCTTCTTTGTGCACTTCTCTTGCCTCTTTCTGCACCCCTCTTGCCTCTTTCTGCACCCACTTTGCTTCTTTCTGCACTTCTCTTGCTTCTTTCTATACCTGTCTTGCTTCTTTCTGCACCCCCTTTCCCTCTTTCTGCACCCATCTTCCCTCTTTCTGCACCCCTCTTCCCTCTTTCTGCAGTTCTCTTGCCTCCTTCTGCACCTTTGTTGCTTCTTTGTGCACTTCTCTTACCTCTTTCTGTACCCCCCTTGCCTCTTTCTGCACCCATTTTGCTTCTTTCTGTACCTGTCTTGCTTCTTTCTGCACCTCCTTTACCTCTTTCTGCACCCATCTTCCCTCTTTCTGTACCCTTCTTCCCTCTTTCTGCACCTTTCTTTCCTCTTTTTGCACTTCTCTTGCCTCTTTCTGCACCACTGTTGTTTTTTCTGCACTTCTCTTGCTTCTTTCTGCACCTCTGTTGCTTCTTTCTGCACCCCTCTTGCTTCTTTCTGTACCCCCTTCCCTCTTTCTGCAGCTCTCTTGCCTCTTTCTGAACCTCTATTGCTTCTTTCTGTACTTCTCTTTCTTCTTTCTGTACCTCTGTTGCTTCTTTCTGTACCTCTGTTGCTTCTTTTTGTACTTATTTTGCTTCTTTTGGCACCTCTCTTGCTTCTTTCTACACTCCTTGCCTCTTCTGCACCCTTCCCTGTTTTTCCACCTCTCTTGCCTCTTTCTGCACCTCTGTTGCTTCTTTCTAAACTTCTCTTGCCTCTCTCTACACCCTCTTCCCTCTTTCTGCACTTCTCTTGCCTGTTTCTGCAACTCTATTGTCTCTTTCATCACTTCTTTTGCTTCTTTCTGTACCTCTGTTGCTTCTTTCTGCACCCCTCTTGCCTCTTTCTGCACCTCTCTTCCCTCTTTCTGCACCTCTCTTGCCTCTTTCTACACCCCTGTTCCCTCTGTCTGCACCTCTCTTGCCTGTTTCTGGACCTCTCTTGCCTCTTTCTCTGCACCTCTCTTTCCTCTTTCTGCACCTCTGTTGGTTCTTTCTGCACTTCTCTTGCCTCTTTCTGCACCACTCTTGCCTCTTTCTGCAACTCTGGTGGTTGTTTCTGCACTTCTCTTGCTTCTTTCTACACCTCCCATGCTTTTTTATCTATCCCTCTCGCCTCTTTCTGCATCCCTCTTTCTTCTTTCTGCACCTCTCTTGCCTCTTTCTGCACTCCTGTTCCCCCTTTCTGCAGTTCTCTTGCCTCTTTCTGCACCTCTGTTGCTTCTTTCTGCACTTCTCTTGCATCTTTCTGCACTCCTCTTGCCTCTTTTTGCACCTCTGTTGGTTCTTTCTGCACTCCTCTTGCTTCTTTCGGCATCTCTCTTGCAAATTTCTGCACCCCTCTTGCCTCTTTCTGCACCCCTCTTCCCTATTTGTGCACCTCTCTTGCCTCTGTCTGCACCCCTGTTCCATCTTTCTGCACCTTGTTTGCCTGTTTGTGCAACTTTCTTGCCTCTTTCTGCAGTTCTCTAGCCTCCTTCTGCACCTCTGTTGCTTCTTTGTGCACTTCTCTTGCCTCTTTCTGCACCCCTCTTGCCTCTTTCTGCACCCACTTTGCTTCTTTCTGCACTTCTCTTGCTTCTTTCTATACCTGTCTTGCTTCTTTCTGCACCCCCTTTCCCTCTTTCTGCACCCATCTTCCCTCTTTCTGCACCCCGCTTCCCTCTTTCTGCAGTTCTCTTGCCTCCTTCTGCACCTTTGTTGCTTCTTTGTGCACTTCTCTTACCTCTTTCTGTACCCCCCTTGCCTCTTTCTGCACCCATTTTGCTTCTTTCTGTACCTGTCTTGCTTCTTTCTGCACCTCCTTTACCTCTTTCTGCACCCATCTTCCCTCTTTCTGTACCCTTCTTCCCTCTTTCTGCACCTTTCTTTCCTCTTTTTGCACTTCTCTTGCCTCTTTCTGCACCACTGTTGTTTTTTTCTGCACTTCTCTTGCCTCTTTCTGCACCTCTGTTGCTTCTTTCTGCACCCCTCTTGCTTCTTTCTGTACCCCCTTCCCTCTTTCTGCAGCTCTCTTGCCTCTTTCTGAACCTCTATTGCTTCTTTCTGTACTTCTCTTTCTTCTTTCTGTACCTCTGTTGCTTCTTTCTGTACCTCTGTTGCTTCTTTTTGTACTTATTTTGCTTCTTTTGGCACCTCTCTTGCTTCTTTCTACACTCCTTGCCTCTTCTGCACCTTTCCCTGTTTTTCCACCTCTCTTGCCTCTTTCTGCACCTCTGTTGCTTCTTTCTAAACTTCTCTTGCCTCTCTCTACACCCTCTTCCCTCTTTCTGCACTTCTCTTGCTTCTTTCTGCACCTCTCTTGCTTCTTTCTGCACCCCTCTTGCCTCTTTCTGCACCCTTCTTCCCTCTTTCTGAACCTCTCTTACCTCTTTCTGCACCCCTGTTCCCTCTTTCTGCACCACTCCTGCCTGTTTCTGCACCTCTCTTGCCTCTTTCTGCACTTCTCCTGCCTCTTTCTGCACCTCTATTCCTTCTTTCTGCACTTTTTTCTGCACCTCTCTTGCTTCTTTCTGCACCCCTCTTGCCTCTTTCTCCACCCCTCTTCCCCCTTTCTGCATGTCTGTTGCTTCGTTCTGCACTTCTCTTGCCTCTTTCTCCACCCCTCTTCCCTCTTTCTTCACCTCTGTTGCTTCTTTCTGCACTTCTCTTGCTTCTTTCTGCACCTCTCATGCTTCTTTCTGCACCCCTCTCGCCTCTTTCTGCACCCCTCTTGTCTCCATCCCCCAACCAAGAGCGCGCCAGGAGGCGTGTTTTCAGAGTGGTGCAGAAAGGGGGCATGACCTGTGTCTACCTCTCAGCAATCCCACTATCTGGGGCTTACTGGAGATGTCAGGTAGGCTAGTCGGCCCCTAACGACCCCCCAGCAGCGAAGTGGATTTTAATCCCCATCCAAGAGTGCGCCAGGGAGCGCGTTTGCAGACTTGTAGGCAAAGGGGGCGTGGCCTGCTTTGAGAACTTAGCAATCCTGCTGTGTGGGACTTACTGGAGGTAATAGGAGGGGTATTTGGCCCCCAAAGTTGTCCTTGGGGGCCAGCTACCCCTCCTGTTACCTCCAGTAAGTCCCACACAGTGGGATTGCTAAGAGGTCTTCAGAGGCCATGCTCACCTTTCTCCACCACTCTGCAAATGTGCCTCCTGGCACAGTACTGTTTGGGGAATGAAGTTCACTTTACTCCTGAGGGAATTTGGGGGCCAAGTAGCCCTCCTGGTACCTCCTGTAAGTCCAAAGCAGTGGAATTCCTGAGAGCTGGTCGGAGGCTCATTCTCCTTTCTGCACTACCCTGCAAACGCGACTACTACGTTATAGTTCGAAATTAGCATTTAAAAAACCTTAGAAATTCACTGAAAAAAACCATAGGTTTCAGGGACGTTACAGTTCGAAATTAGCATTTAAAAAAACCTTAGAAATTCACTGAAAAAACCATAGGTTTCAGGGACGTTATAGTTAGAAATTAGCATTTAAAAAACCTTAGAAATGACATCAGTGATGACATCCCCGATGACATCATCCACTTAATATTTGATGCACCTCTTCACACCATAACATAACCTTTGATGCATTCACAATAAAATATAGAGTAGCATTCTTGAAACCATAGACACACCAATATCAGTTAGTACATATCAATTCACTGATTCATAGGTGTACACACATCCACTCATTCACCCATACAGGCACTCATTCACGCAGTCACTCATCTATACAGCCACTGATATATGCAATCATATATCCATACAGACACTCACACACTGCCACTCACCCATAGAGTTACTCACACACCTAGTCAGTCACGCAAAGAATTAATCCCATTGTCATTTACTCACCTATAGAGTTATACACACACCACCTCACTTATTCATACAGATACTAACACATACTTACTCTCCTATACAATCACTGACACAAGTATACACATCCATACAGCCACTCTCACAATCCTTACTCTCTCATACAGTCACTTATATATTCCAATACTAACATATACTGCCTTTCACATATGTAGTTACTCACACATATACCACTGAGAGATATCCACTCACTCACAAACACAGCCATATGCACACTCAGTCACCCATACAGCCCTTCACACACGCACTCATGAACCTATACACCCAGTGAAACACTCACTCACACATCCATGCAGGGAGTCTCACATCCCCCACCCACTCACACAGATACTCAGGCAATCACACAGGTACTCAGACAACCATTATTTAACCCATATAGACACTCATGTAGCTACTCACCAACTCATGCAGCCACTTACACACCAACTGACAGACTGTTACAAATATTCACACAGATTAGTCATTCACCCATGCATTCACTAAGACACGTTTAATCACTCACTTATACAGTCAGTCACGCACCCACAAAATCATCCATACAGACACTCATACACCCACTCCTTTTTCAATACACCTTGGCGTATATATAGATAACATTCTTAAACTTTTCAGAAACACTCAGTCACTGGATGATGTCATCAGTGATGTCATGAGTGATGTCATTTGAGATGTCATCAGTGATGTCACTGACCATGTCATGAGTGATGTAATATGTGACGTCATCAGCAGTGCATTGCGGGGGCGTGAGCTATAGTTAGCTCAACTAACTATAACTGCCGAATTTCTCTGGTTTTCTATGAGTGAAATGTCCAACTAACTATAATGTCCCTGAAACCTGTGGTTTTTTCAGTGAATTTCTAAGGTTTTTTAAATGCTAATTTCTAACTATAACATCCATGAAACCTATTGTTTTCTCAGTGAATATATATATATATATATATATATATATATATATATATATATATATAGTATCTACTGACGGTCGCCAGTAGATAGTTATAGTTAGGACCTATTTTCCATAGGAAATCCGCGACATTCTATTTGAAATAACTCTTGCGCCGGTTGACGAATCTTCGCGAAAGCTTCCAACTTGTTGGGGCGCTCCGGTCCGCTCCTACCCTGAAAGGCTCGGGTTGATTCGTCAAGCGGGGGCCGAGAAAAAAGGGGGGTCCCAAAACGCGTTTTCCCCATTCATTTTTCCATAGGATCCTTTCATCGCGGCTACAGCCCGAACTGCTGAACGGAATTACACCAAATTTGGCAAAGAGGTAGCCCTTGGTTCAGTGTCGTGCCTTTTGCTTAAATGGTGTAAATCCGTTCAGTAGTTTCTGAGAAAATCACAAATAAAATCACATATATATCTATGGCCGAGTAGGGTCCGCGTACCCTCCCGATCACGAGCTGCATGCTAATTGGCTGTCAACACTCCAAATCAGGAAGTGTTGGCAGCCATTTTGTCCCTCGGTAGAACCGAGGGACAGAAACAAGTGCGCAAAGCGCAAAAAGGGGGCAGGGTAGAAACACCCTGACCCCCTAGGTCTGCTCAGGGGGTCCCACAAGGACCCGGGCAAGTAGTGGCCTGGGAGGGGGGCCACGCGGCCCCCCTCCCCCCAAAAAATAATTAAAATAAATAAAATAAAGGCCTTCCCCGGGGGATGGGGTCCCCGGGGCAAAAGGAGGCCTGAGGAGGGGGCCACGCAGCCCCTCCTTAAAAATGTATTTAAAAGTGTGGCCATGCCCCAGGGATGGGGTCCCCGGGGCCGGATTCGGCCATGGGAGGGAGCCACGTGGCCCCCTTCCCGTTTAGTTAAAAAAAAAAGGGATAAGGCCCTGGGGGATGGGGTCCCCAGGGCCCAAAAATAGGAAAAAGTAAGGGGGGCCACACAGCCCCCCTTGGGGAAAAAAAAAAAAAACGATCGGGCTGCAGGCCCCGCCCCCTTCCTTTACCCCTGGCGCGTTTGCAGATGGGGAACGAATTCCCCTTCAATACTGGGGGTCCCTGGTGGCCAACTAGCCCACCAGGAACCTCCAGTATGCGCCAGGGGGCTGCGTTGCAGAGAGGTGTACAGAGGCCACGCCCCTTTTACACCTCTCTGCAACGCAGCTCTGTGGCGCTTTTGGAGGTACATGGTGAGCTAGTTGGCCTCCAGGGACCCTCAGGATTCAAGGGGACTTAATCCCCCAACTTAAAACGCGCCACGGGGCGCGTTTGCACAGTGGTGAAGGGAGGGCGGGGCTTCAGGTGACATGTGTGCAAACAGGCCCGTGGCGCGTTTTAAGATGGGGATTTAAATCCCTTCAATACTGAGGGTCCCTGGGGCCAACTAGCCCACCAGGTACCTCCAGTAAGCGCCACGGAGCTGCGTTGCAGAGTGTTGTAAAAGGGGCGTGGCCTCTGAACACCTCTCTGCAACGCAGCTGTCTGGGGCATACTAGAGGTATCTGGTGGGCTAGTTGGCCCCTAGGGACCCTCGGGATTGAGAAGGATTAATTCTCCAACTTAAAACGCGCCACTGGGTGTGTTTGCAGACATGTCACCTCAGGCCCCACCCCCTTCCTTCACCATTGTGCAAATATTCCACTAAAATCAGCCGAACTACGAATTCCGATTTACTCACCTATTATCAGGCGAGACCTCAGTGCTGCATCTTTCAGCCCAGTACTGATCCTGAAAAGTAATTTTAACCGTACTTACCAGTAACTTGAATTTCCTTCCATAGGATATCATTGCCTGCTTTTTGCTGAAAAAGTTTCTAAGTGTCGATTTTTGAAACATACAAATATTCCTCTAAAATCAGCCGAAATACGAATTCCGATTTACTCACCTGTTATCAGGAGAGACCTCAGTGCTGCATCTTTCAGCCCAGTACTGATCCTGAAAAGTAATTTTAACCGTACTTACCAGTAACTTGAATTTCCTTCCATAGGATATCATTGCCTGCTTTTTGCTGAAAAAGTTTCTAAGTGTCGATTTTTGAAACATACAAATATTCCTCTAAAATCAGCCAAAATACGAATTCTGATTTACTCACCTGTTATCAGGAGAGACCTCAGTGCTGCATCTTTCAGCCCAGTACTGATCCTGAAAAGTAATTTTAACCGTACTTACCAGTAACTTGAATTTCCTTCCATAGGCTAACATTGACTGGTTTCACTTGGAAATTCTTCTAAGTGTGCAGTTTTGGAACTTTATAATATTCCTCTAAAATCAGCCGAAATACGAATTCCGATTTACTCACCTGTTATCAGGAGAGACCTCAGTGCTGCATCTTTCAGCCCAGTACTGATCCTGAAAAGTAATTTTAACCGTACTTACCAGCAACTTGAATTTCCTTCCATAGGCTAACATTGACTGGTTTCACTTGGAAATTCTTCTAAGTGTGGAGTTTTGGAACTTTATAATATTCCTCTAAAATCAACCGAACTACGAATTCCGATTTACTCACCTGTTATCAGGAGAGAACCCAGTGCTGCATCTTTTAGCCCAGCACTGACCCTGAAAAGTAATTCTAACCGTACTTACCAGTAACTTATATTTCCTTCCATAGGAATCCATTGTCTGGTTTTCAGCAGAAAAGTTTCAAAGTGTCGATTTTCACAAACTACAAATATTCCTTAAAAAGCGCCTGTATGACTTAAACGCATTCTTTCAACTGTTTACAGGAGATGCACCAGTGCTGGATCCAGGATCCAACACTGAGTAAGAAAACGTAATGATAACACTACTTACCTGCTAAGTGAATTTCCTCCCATAGGATAACATTGGTGATTCTACGTGAAAAAGTTTCTAAGTGTCAACTTTTAAAATACAATAATATTCCTTAAAAATCACTACTGTAACCAAAACGCTTTTACTCAACTGTTTACAGGAGATGTCCCAGGACTGAATCTAGGATCCAGTCCTGTGGTTAGAAAAGTAATCCATAAAGTAACTAATTGCATTTAACTAGAAATTCACATTGAGCTCAATGTTGCATTGTGTTTGAAATTGTGTTGCCCATTGCAACAACTGTAACTACTGTACTTAAAAGTCTATTGCCTATTTGCAAAGTATTTAAACTAAAGTAATTCATTCAGAGAAAGTATATTTTGTAATGTAATGTATAATGTAATTACAATGTAATTTAAAAAATAAAATATGTAAAAATAAATAGTTTAAAAAAATGTAGTAAATCAGTATCCCAAAAATAAATATAACAATTAATACATTTAAAAATTGTCATTTACAAAACCTTTGAAATTCACTGAAAAAAACATAGGTTTCAGACATGTTATAGTTAGGAATTAGCATTTAAAAAACCTTTGAAATTCACTGAAAAAACCATATGTTTTAGGGACAGTTATAGTTAGAAATTAGCATTTAAAAAACCTTTGAAATTCACTGAAAAAACCATAGGTTTTAGGGACAGTTATAGTTAGTTGGACATTGCACTCGTACAAAACCCGTGAAATTCCCCGTTATAGTTAGTTCAGGTAACTATAACTCGCGCCCCATAATGCACTGCTGATGACGTCACATATTACATCACTCATGACATGGTCAGTGACATCACTGATGACATCACTGATGACATCTCAAATGACATCACTGATGACATCACTGATGACATCATCCAGGTGATAATCTGATGCACCTCCTCACACCCTAATATAACCTTTGATACACCCACTCTAAATAACAGACTGCCATTCGCAAAACCATAGACACTCCGACACCAATAACTACATACCCACTCACTGATTCTTAGGTCTACACACACATCCACTAACTCACCCGTAAAGTCACTCATACTTACGGTCACTCAGTACAGGACTATCATATGCACTCATACTCCTATATAGACACTCACACACCGCCACTCATCCATAGAGGTACTCACACACCTAGTCAGTCATGCAAATAATTATTCACACTGCCATTTACTCACCTATACAGTCATACACACACCAGCTCACTTACTCATACAAATACTAGCACATTTTTACGCTCTTATACAATCACTGATACAAGCACACACTCATCCATACAGCCACTCTCACAATCACACACTCTCACTTATAGCCATTTATATACTCCAACACACATATATACTGCCTTTCACATATGTAGTTACTCACACATGTACCACTGACACATACATTCACTCACTAACACACTCTTACACACACTTACCCACCCATACAGTCTATCACAGATGCACTCTTGAAACCATCCACCCAGTGAATCACCCACTCACACATCTATGCACAGAGTCGCACACACCCCACCCACACAAACACTCAGGCACCCATACAGATACTCAGACAACCAATCAATAACTCATATAGACACTCATGTAGCTATTCACAAACCCATGCAGCCACTTACATAGCAACAGACAGACGGATTCAGACATTCACCCAGTTTAGTCACTAACCCATGCATTCAGTAAGATACGTTTAATCACTCACTTATACAGTCAGTCACGTACCTACCAAATCCTCCATACAGACACTTATACACCCACTCATTCCTCAATACAGCTTGGCATATATATAAAACAAAATTAAACTTTACAGAAACACACAGTCACTGGATGATGTCATTTGAGATGTCATCAGTGATGTCATTTGAGATGTCATCAGTGATGTCATCAGTGATGTCACTGACCATGTCATGAGTGATGTAATATGTGACGTCATCAGCAGTGCATTGCGGGGCGCGAGTTATAGTTACCTGAACTAACTATAACGGGGAATTTTACGGGTTTTGTACGAGTGCAATGTCCAACTAACTATAACTGTCCCTAAAACCTATGGTTTTTTCAGTGAATATATATATATATATATATATATATATATATATATATATTCTAAACAAGAGGTTGCCGCTCCGGTGGAACGCACTCGCCGGAGGTCATGTATTGTATTGTCAGTGCAGCACTTTGAACATTGTTTGTCCCACGAGGATATTTTATTTCACAATCTGGAAGCCAGCGCCCACTTGGATATGTAAAACAGGACTCCAAGTCCCATCATGCCACAGTTTCACTCACCTGATTTATATCGGGGTTTACCATGCAAAATAAAGATGGGACTTCCTTACAACTTGCTGGTGCCTTTCATTTTGTGCGAATGCTGCCCAGAGGAAAGGTGGTATCCCGAAACGCGTAGGCGGCGCACATGTGGGGAGATGTCCTGAGTGAGCAGCCCTGTTTTTGGCCAGACCTCCGGCGAATGCGTTCCACCGGACCGGCAACCTCTTGTTTAGAATATGTGTGGCCAAGCCCAGGCCACGGCTTCGCACCACCCCGAGACCCGAGTGGGTCCGCAGCAATGGACTTACCAAGCACAGCGGAGCTGGAGGGGCCATTTGTATTGTCAGGGCAGCACTTTGAACATTGTTTGTCCCACGAGGATATTTTATTTCACAATCTGGAAGCCAGCGCCCACTTGGATATGTAAAACAGGACTCCAAGTCCCATCATGCCACAGTTTCACTCACCTGATTTATATCGGGGTTTACCATGCAAAATAAAGATGGGACTTCCTTACAACTTGCTGGTGCCTTTCATTTTGTGCGAATGCTGCCCAGAGGAAGGGACATATCCCGAAACGCGTAGGCGGCGCACATGTGGGGAGATGTCCTGAGTGAGTAGCCCTGTTTTTGGCCAGACCTCCGGCGAGTGCGTTCCACCGGAGCGGCAACCTCTTGTTTAGAATATATATATATATATATATATATATCCTTTCCGCAAAGTCCACCTTTACTGACTGCTGGGCGCTCTGTGGTGGTGCGTGTCGAGTACGGCAGGACCAAGCCGTTACAAATATCGCCACGATATCCTTTGAACAGGATTTCCTCACCGCACTCACAGCTCTTTTAAAGTAGGTAATAAGTATGAATCATCACATCATACCATCGCTGGTTCCAGGGTGTTTTATTTTCAAAAACGCTGCCAACACACAACCCCAACGCGTTTCGGTCTCAGCCGAGACCTTGCTCACGGGGAACAATCGATCAACATGTTCCCCGTGAGCAAGGTCTCGGCTGAGACCGAAACGCGTTGGGGTTGTGTGTTGGCAGCGTTTTGAAAATAAAACACCCTGGAACCAGCGATGGTATGATGTGATGATTCATACTTATTACCTACTTTAAAAGAGCTGTGAGTGCGGTGAGGAAATCCCTGTTCAAAGGGATATCGTGGTGATATATATATATATATATATATATATATATATATATATATATATATATATATCCACGCTCCCTTGCACCACAACCAGCGCACTCACGGACGGGTGCTTCCAACGCGGAGGTGCAACCGCGTACAATATTCACGCTCCCTTTCCTCTCAATGTCCTCGATCGGAAAAAAGCACTCACAGGGGATCTCCGTTAATCCAAAACCTTTATTCCACAGAAGCCAACATGACGCGTTTCGGCTTATGCCTTACTCTTATGTTTTTATGATTTCGCGCCGTTCAAGCAGCAAGCTTTATTTAATCAATCACATGATTGTGCAGTCACATGGCAAATAGCGATATGGCCATCAAAAACGGACTAGTGTTAACCATCTTAACACATGCGCCATCTTGGAACATTGTTTTCTCATTTTCCTAAACACTATTGTTTCACATACGCATTGTGGTAACTAAATAGAACCCCACAATGAGACAATCCTTTAAACGGTATACATTTACATCTTGCCGTGTATCGGCTTTGCCGCTACCATGTTACAAGTATACATAACGCCGTTATGCAGACCACCCGAGGAAAAAGGAAAACAAGGAGAGGCGGCTGGCGTAAAAGGATCAAATGCGTCACCAAGAGTGACACGCAGCCAAAGAGGAAAGAAGTGGAGATAGATAGTCTCACTATAATTAATTTAACACCGAAAGTTCTCACTCCAGCAGAAGAGGAGGTGTTAAGACTGGGCCTCACATTTTGTCCCTCTAACAAAATGGAATATGCACAGACACGTATTGATCCCTTTAATTGATCAAGGCCTCTCGAAGGCCGAAACGCGTCATGGCGGTGGTGCGGTGTATTTGGTTTTAATAAAGAACCCTGCACTTAACTCTTGGGTCCGTGTTCGTCTTTCCTGGAGGAATTTGGAAGTTTGAGACGGATATATATATGTATATATATATATATATATATATATATATATATATATATATATATATATATATATATATATATATATTTACTAAAAAGATTGCCCCCAGGCGAAGTGCACTCATCAAGACAGGCAAATTTCTTTGGAGAGAGCAGCTTTGGTAAGTAATGGAATAGCATGATGCCTGACGCGTTTCGGAATCTCCTTCCTTTATCAAAGACAGCATGCTTCACGCACAATAGACAATGTCCACCAATACTTTCCCTCTTTATTAAAGCCTCATTCCTCTCAGGTGAGCCAAGGCCAGTGCTATGAATCTTACCCATGTGGGTTGCCATGGATGTACGTGCTGAAAAACATCTTTCAAATGCCAGTGCAGTTTACACAAAAGCTGCCTCCAATCAGTAGCGCCTTGTCAATCTCCATAACATTGCCGAAGTCACTGATTGGAGGTACCTTTTGTGCAAACTGCACTGGCATTTGAAAGATGTTTTTGATAAAGGAAGGAGATTCCGAAACACATCAGGCATCACGCTATTCCAGTACTTACCAAAGCTGCTCTCTCCAAAGACATTTGCCGGTCTTGATGAGTGCACTTTGCCTGGGGGCAACCTTTATTAGTACATGAATATGGCCTGCCAGGCCGTTTAGTGCACCCAGTGATATCCTAGCGGTCCTCAGTTGACCGGCTTCAGCAACGTTATGGGGATTGACAAGGCGCTACTGATTGAAGGCAACTTTTGTGTAAACTGCATTGGCATTTGAAAGATGCTTTTCAGCACCTACATCCATGGCAATCCACATGGGTAAAACCGGACTACCAATCCCAAGATTCATATCACTGCATCCTTGATGACGCTCGCATTTCATCATAGACATAAACAATAGACTATTTCAGCATAGTCACAAACAATAAATCTTAAATGTGCTTTAAATTATAAACTATTACATGTTTCTGAATTGCAAAATTGCCAGAGACAATTACATAATGAGACAAGGGTCATATGGAAGAAATAGAAAAAAACATAATATACTATTTGCAAGTCCCTGCATTGATTCTAACAATTTTTTCAATTCTAATAAACTCTTGTGGTTATCCGAGCGTTGCCCACATAATCGAAAGTCTACTAAGGAACACTTAAGCAACCCACTACACTCGGGTAAAGTACCCATGTATATGTTACTCAAACCAGGTAAAGTACCCTTGTTTTTGTTTATTCCTCTTAGAGTCCTCATTGACTCAACTTGTTCTTTTTCTTCAGTAATATAACTTTATCAAGTGCAACTGCCTTGGTACCTTTGAAAAAACTTTATCAGGACACTTTTCCACATCGAGCAACTATGTGTTCTTAACATTGTTGGCAGCTCATTTTGCTGTCGATACTGGGTATAGTACCCTATGCATCATTGCTCATAACCCTAGTTCCACATTTAATGCCTGGTGTAGTACCCTAGGAAACCAATCGCAACCCTGAGCTGATCATAGCTTATCTGAACTGGGACTTATTTGGTGTAGGCAAACTGGTTTTGAAATTTTGGGAAGATTAGTCAAACCGAGTCAAAGTTATTAGCAAGACAAAAATTGCTTTTCCAATGGAAACAAGGTCCTAACTATAACTAGTTCCTAACTATAACTACCTACTGGCAATATATATATAATGGCAGTCACCAGTAGGTAGTTATAGTTAGGATCTAGTTTCCTTAGGAAAAGCATTTTTTGTCTTGCTAATAACTTTGGAGCCCTTTGATGAATCTTCACAAATTTTTCACAAATAGTTTGCCAGTCACTTCAGCTATTGTCTTGAAAGTTTCTGGGTGATTCGTCAAGCAGGGGCTTTGAAAAGGGGGGGGTCCCAAAACATATTTTCCCCATGCATTTTCACATGGGCATTTTAGGTACAACTACAACCGACCCGCTTAACGGAATTACACCAAATTTAGCCGAAAAGCTATATCTTGGTCCAGAAAGAGGGCTATTGGAATTTGGTGTAATTCTGTTTAGGAGTTTTAGAGTAATTAAAGAAAAAAAATGTATGCATATCTAGAGACGCGGAGGGTCAGGGGATCCGACAGATCTCAAACTGAGTTCTGATTGGCTGACACCACATCAATCAGGAAGTGGTGGCAACCATCTTAGGGCTTGGGACTCTGCCCGAGTCCTAAGAAAAAATGTAAAAAAAGACACAAGGGGGTAGGGTAGGAATAGCCTGATCCCCTAGGCCTGGCGGTGGGGTCCCTGAAGGACCCCGCCTGGGGCCAAAAATGTTTTTACTTTTGTAATTTTGCAGTGAATTCATGGACATTCTGCAAATCCATTGCAAAATAATTTTTAAAAGCACAAGCGCGGTCTCCCACGCTTGTTTAAAAAAAAAAAAACGTAGGTGGGCGATGTCCCAGCGGCACAAATATTTATATTTTAGATGACGTGGCACGTGTGCCCTCCCTGGGCCGTTTTCGGCCAGGGAACCCCATCCGCCATCGCCAGGCTGTGTTGTTAAGGGGAAGGGGGCAATGGGCTAGCACGGGGCTGACTGCATGCGAGGGATTGGCCACAGGGCCTGCCGCAGGTCAGGTCCTGTGGCCAACCCCTGCCGCACACGGTGTAGCAGCAGTTGGATTATCTTATGGTAATTAAATATTTCTTTATGTTAAAAAAAACTCTAGAAATTCACTGCAAAAATCAATGGTTACCATGATGTTATAGTTAGGAAATAGCATCAAAAAATGTAGAAAATCACTGAGAAAACCAAAGGAGACAGGAATGTTAAAGGTAGAAAATAGAATTAAGAACATCTTAGAAGTTCACTAAAAAACCAGCATTACAGGGACACTATAGTCAGGTTCAGGTTTTCCACACTCAAACCATAGAAATTCAGCAGTTATAGTTATCTCAAGTAAATATAGCTCATGCCCTAAGGTAACTATAACTGGGCCCTCGCCATGCACTGCTAATTACCCCACATATTGCATCAGTCATGACATCTTCTATAACATAATTGATAATGTCACTGCAACAGTTGCAGTGAAATTGTTGATGAGAAAACAGTGCAACGCGGGGTCACAAGTTATAGTTACTGTAGGGCAATAGTTATACTTACTTAAGATAACTATAACTGCTGATTTTCTATGGTTTTGTGTGTGTAAAATTTGAACCTAACTATAACATCCCTTTAACCTTTGGTTTTTCAGTTACTATATATATATATATATATATATATTCACTGAAAAACCATAGGTTTCAGGGACGTTATAGTTACAAATTAGCATTTAAAAAACCTTTGAAATTCACTGAAAAAACCATAGGTTTTAGGGACAGTTATAGTTAGTTGGACATTGCACTCGTACAAAACCCGTGAAATTCCCCCGTTATAGTTAGTCCAGCTAACTATAACTCGCGCCCCGCAATGCACTGCTGATGACGTCACATATTACATCACTCATGACATGGTCAGTGACATCACTGATGACATCACTGATGACATCTCAAATGACATCACTGATGACATCATCCAGTGACTGTGTGTTTCTGTAAAGTTTAAATATTTTTAATATATATAGGAAAAGACGTATTGAAGAATGAGTGGGTGTGTAAGTGTCTGTATGGATGATTTAGTAGGTGCGTGACTGACTCTATAAGTGAGTGATTTAATGTATCTTACTGAATGCATGGGTTAGTGACTAAACTGGGTGAATGTCTGTATCCGTCTGTCTGTTGCTGTGTAAGTGGCTGCATGTGTTGGTGAATAGCTACATGAGTGTCTATATGAGTTATTGAATGCTTGTCTGAGTATCTGTATGGGTGCCTGAGTGTTTGTGTGGGAGGGGTGTGTGCAACTCTGTGCATAGATGTGTGAGTGGGTGATTCACTGGGTGGATGGTTTCAAGAGTGCATCTGTGATAGACTGTATGGGTGGGTAAGTGTGTGTAAGAGTGTGTTAGTGAGTGAATGTATGTCCCAGTGGTACATGTGTGAGTAACTACATATGTGAAAGGCAGTATATATGTGTGTTGGAGTATATAAATAGCTATAAGCGAGAGTGAGTGATTGTGATAGTGGCTGTATGGATGAGTGTGTGCTTGTATCAGTGATTGTATAAGAGCGTAAGAATGTGCTACTATTTGTATGAGTAAGTGAGCTGGTGTGTGTATAACTGTATAGGTGAGTAAATGGTAGTGTGTTTAATTATTTGCATGACTGACTAGGTGTGTGAGTACCTCTATGGATGAGTGGCGGTGTTTGAGTGTCTATATAGGAGTATGAGTGCATATGATAGTCCTGTACTGAGTGACCGTAAGTATGAGTGACTGTACGGGTGAGTGAGTGGATGTGTGCGTAGACCTAAGAATCAGTGAGTGGGTATGTAGTTATTGGTGTTGGAGTGTCTATGGTTTTGCGAATGGCAGTCTGTAATTTAGAGTGGGTGTATCAAAGGTTATATTGGGGTGTGAGGCGGTGCATCAGATTATCACGTGGATGATGTCATCAGTGATGTCATTTGAGATGTCATCAGTGATGTCATCAGTGATGTCACTGACCATGTCATGAGTGATGTAATATGTGACGTCATCAGCAGTGCATTGCGGGGCGCGAGTTATAGTTAGCTGGACTAACTATAACGGGGAATTTCACGGGTTTTGTACGAGTGCAATGTCCAACTAACTATAACTGTCCCTAAAACCTATGGTTTTTTCAGTGAATTTCAAAGGTTTTTTAAATGCTAATTTGTAACTATAACGTCCCTGAAACCTATGGTTTTTTCAGTGAATTTCAAAGGTTTTTTAAATGCTAATTTGTAACTATAACATGTCTGAAACCTACGGTTTTTTCAGTGCATTTCAAAGGTTTTGTAAATGACAATTTTTAAATGTATTAATTGTTATATACATTTTTTCATACTGATTTCCAAATTTTTTAGAAACAATTTTTTTTAAAATATTTTATTTTTTAAATTACATTGTAATTACATTATACATTACATTACAAAAAATACTTTCTCAGAATGAATTACTTTAGTTTAAATACTTTGCACATAGGCAATAGACTTTTATGTACAGTAGTTACAGTTGTTGCAATGGGCAACACATTTTCAAACACAATGCAACATTCAGCTCAATGTGAATTTCTAGTTAAATGCAATTAGTTACTTTATGGATTACTTTTCTAACCACAGGACTGGATCCTAGATTCAGTCCTGGGACATCTCCTGTAAACAGTTGAGTAAAAGCGTTTTGGTTACAGTCGTGATTTTTAAGGAATATTATTGTACTTTAAAAGTTCACACTTAGAAACTTTTTCTCATAGAATCACCAATGTTATCCTATGGAAGGAAATTCACTTAGAAGTTAAAAACTGTTATCGTTACTTTTTCTTACTCAGTGTTGGATCCTGGATCCAGCACTGGTGCATCTCCTGTAAACAGTTGAAAGAATGCGTTTAAGTCATACAGGCGATTTTTAGGAATATTTGTAGTTTGTGAAAATCAACACTTTGAAACTTTTCTGCTGAAAACCAGACAATGGATTCCTATGGAAGAAAATATAAGTTACTGGTAAGTACGGTTAAAATTACTTTTCAGGGTCAGTGCTGGGCTAAAAGATGCAGCACTGGGTTCTCTCCTGATAACAGGTGAGTAAATTGGAATTCGTACTTTGGTTGATTTTAGAGGAATATTATAAAGTTCCAAAACTCCACACTTAGAAGAATTTCCAAGTGAAACCAGTCAATGTTAGCCTATGGAAGGAAATTCAAGTTACTGGTAAGTACGGTTAAAATTACTTTTCAGGATTAGTACTGGGCTGAAAGATACAGCACTGAGGTCTCTCCTGATAACAGGTGAGTAAATTGGAATTCGTATTTCGGCTGATTTTAGAGGAATATTTTAAAGTTCCAAAACTCCACACTTAGAAACTTTTTCAACAAAAAGCAGGCAATGATATCCTATGGAAGGAAATTCAAGTTACTGGTAAGTACGGTTAAAATTACTTTTCAGGACCAGTACTGGGCTGAAAGATGCAGCACTGAGGTCTCTCCTTATAACAGGTGAGTAAATAGGAATTCGTATTTCGGATGATTTTAGAAGAATATTTGCACAATGGTGAAGGGAGGGGCGGGGCCTGAGGTGACATCTGTGCAAACGCGCCCCGTGGCGCGTTTTAAGTTGGGGGATTAAGTCCCCTTGAATCCTGAGGGTCCCTAGGGGCCAACTAGCCCACCAGGAACCTCCAATATGCGCCAGGGGCTGCGTTGCAGAGACGTGTAGAGAGGCCACACCCCTTTTACACCTCTCTGCAACGCAGCTCTGTGGCGCTTTCTGGATGTACCTGTTGGGCTAGTTGGCCCTCAGGGACCCTCAGGATTGAAGGGGATTTAATTCCCCATCTTAAAACGCGCCACGGGGCCTGTTTGCACACATGTCACCTGAAGCCCCGCCCTCCCTTCACCACTGTGCAAACGCGCCCCGTGGCGCGTTTTAAGTTGGGGAATTAAGTCCCCTTGAATCCTGAGGGTCCCCGGAGTCCAACTAGCCCACCATATACCTCCAAAAAGCGCCACAGAGCTGCGTTGCAGAGAGGTGTAAAAGGGGCGTGGCCTCTGTACACCTCTCTGCAAGGCAGCTCCCTGGCGCATACTGGAGGTTCCTGGTGGGCTAGTTGGCCCCCAGGGACCCCCAGTATTCAAGGGGACTGTCCCTCTCTGCAAACGCGCCAGGGGCGCGTTTGCAGAGTGGTGAAGGAAGGGGCGGGGCCTGCGGGCCCGATCGTTTAAAAAAAAAAAAAAAAATTTGTCCTCTGAAGGGGGCTCTGTGGCCCCCTTCCTTTTTCCAGTTTTTATGCCCTGGGGACCCCATCCCCCAGGGCCTTACCCCTTTTTTAAATTACAAATTTAAAAAAAACGGGAAGGGGGCCGCGTGGCCCCCTTCCCTGGGCCTGTATTGGCCCCGGGACCCCATCCCCCAGGGCATGGCCTCGATTTTTTTTTTTTTCGTAGGGAGGGGGCTGCGTGGCCCCCTCCTCAGGCCATTTAAGGCCCCGGGGACCCCATCCCCCGGGGCCGGCCTTTCCGTTTTTTTAATTTTTTTATTTTTTATTTTTTGGGGAGGGGGCTGCGTGGCTCCCCTCCCGGGCCACTACTTGTCCCGGGGACCCCATCCCCCGGGCTGGCCCTCTCGTTGGGGACTGTGGGGGGTCCCCAATCCCCCACAGTCCCGCCGGCTCCCCGTGTCCTACGGGAGCCGGCATTGCTTTACACATGGGGAGCAGCTAACATGCTGCTCCCCATGTGGAAAGCAATCAGCTTTGGATATTGGAAGAGAGAGCAGGTTTCCCTGCTCTCTCTTCCAATATCCAAAGCATTTGCAATGACAGGACGGGAGCCGCGAGGCTCCCGTCCTGTCATTGCAAACAGCAGTGTCCCGGGGTAGGCACCCCGGGACACTGCAGGAGCCGGCCCTGGGGTGTGATGGTCCCCAGGGCCATCAAGGCTCCAGGAGGGGGCCGCGCGGCCCCCTCCCATTCAGTTCACAGCCCCGGGAGGTGGTGGTCCCCGGGCTCTGGGGTCCGTAACGGACCCCCATATTTAAATGTTTAGTGCCCCGGGGAGGTGGCGGTCCCGGGCGTGTGGGGGCTGGAGCCCCCCACACAGGTTTTTAATTAATAAAAAAAGCCCCGGGGAGGTGGTGGTCCTCGGGGCTGCGGGAGGGCTCAGAGCCCTCCCGCACCATTTTTAAAAAGCCCGGGGGGTGGCGGTCCCCGGGCTTGAGGGGCCCTTTGAGGCCCCCACACATTAAATTATCCCCCCCACCATGCCCCCGGGACTTGGGCCACCCGGGGCAAATACAATCGAAGCGCGGAGACCGCACTTCGATTTTTTTTTTTTGGCAGGATTCGCGCACCCTGAGCGCATCCTGCCGATTTTTAAAAAAGGTGTTTGTTTTTTGCCCAGGGGTCCTTGTGGGACCCCTGAGCAAACCTAGGGCGTCAGGGTGTTTCTACCCTGCCCCTTTGTGCGCTTTGCGCACTTGTTTCTGTCCCTCGGTTCTACCGAGGGACAAAATGGCTGCCAACATTTCCTGAATCGGAATGTTGACAGCCAGCTGACAGCCAATTAACATGCAGCTCGTGATCGGGAGGGTACGCGGACCCTACTCGGCCATAGATATCACTATCTTTTTACTTTTGATTTTCTCAGCAACTACTGAACGGATTTACACCATTTAACAAAAGGGTTCTTTCTGAACCAAGAACTACCTCTTTGCCAAATTTGGTGTAATTCCGTTCAGCAGTTCGGGCTGTAGCTGTGTCTAAAGTTTCCTATGGAAAATTGCATGGGGAAAACGCGTTTTGGGACCCCCTTTTTCTCGGCCCCCGCTTGACGAATCCCCCGAGACTTTCAGGGTAGGAGCGGACCGGAGCGGGCCACAAGTTTGAAAATTTTGCGAAGATACGTCAACCGGCAAGAGAGTTATTTCAAATAGAATGTCGCGGATTTCCTATGGATAATAGGTTGTAACTATAACTATCTACTGGCGACCGCCAGTAGATAATATATATATATATATATATATATATATATATATCCATTTGTAAGCACATATATATGTATATAAATATATATATATATGTGTGAATATTTATGCTCGGAACACCGGCGGGAAAACCGAATAAACAGCAGGCATTCCAGGATGCGTTAAGAAAAGTTTATTCCATATGGATGCACCGACGTGTTTTGGCCAGAGCCTTTTTCAAAATGCAAACCACTTCATCATTGTTTTTTTCATTTAAGTATGTGCACGTCATCATTAACATAGAAAAAATACCTTTATCCATTGAACCCTGCAGTCATAGTTGCGTGCAAACACCAAATTTCACCAATATTTACAAAAATACAAAAACAGCAAAAATAATTTACTGTTTAAAAAAATCATTAAATTGTGCAACAAATAAAAAGTACCCGCTAGTTTCAAATTCTTTTTCCTAATTTCCATTATTCCCTAAAATATAAAAGAGGGCAAGAGAATTCAACCACAAATAGATTAAATTCATACATTTCTTATAATTCATATTCACATATATTTACATTAGTATATTGATTGCCTAACAAAAGACGAATGTTCTAAGTAGGAACGATGTGTCAATGTCAAGAAAGAGAAAAAGGGAAACATGGATCCCAAAAATAGAGTGTGTGACCCCTAAGGGAAAGCAGCAGAAATAAATAAATGCATGTATTGCACAAGCACCTGTAATGTGCAAATGCGATTGAGGTCATAATGGGCCAGTGCCCTAGCTCCACGCATGTCAAATCAGGTGTGATTTAAACTACAATACCACATATATTCCACATATCCTTACTTGGACTTTATTATCAACTCGTGACCCCATGTAGGTTCAAATAAAGTAAAACCCCAAGGAATTAACTTCACTCAAGACATGTGTTCATCCTCATAACCGCCCAATGCAATTTAAATGCAATATTGAGTTTTTAAAGTTTGACGTCATATAACCAATGGAAACATAGGGTCTCAATCATATCAGACATGTGGATGTGGGCAAATGGATTGTATGTGTACAATTAAGACAGGCCATACTAGAGAGTTTCAGACTGGCTTACATATTATCCCACATGCACTTCCATCTCCTCATCTTTATTGAGCCCAGCTGGAGCTTTGGTATGGAGATCTAAAATATACTGTGATTCGAAGCGTCTGAGCTCTGCCACCCAGTTCCCTCCCCTCATATTGGCGGGGATTCTATCAATAGCATGGAACCTGAGTTTGAACACGTCACTATCATGTTGTTCCGAAAAGTGACGTGCCACAGTGTACATGAAGTCTGCCTTTCTGATGGCTCTCTGATGTTCCAGGATTCGTTTACGTACTGGGAAGATGGTACTTCCCACATACATAAGGGAGCATGGGCATTGTAGCACGTATACACAGTGGTCAGTATTGCAGTTAAAGACGTTTTTTATTCTCCTTTTCTTCCCATCAGAGGACGAGTATTCAGAAGTGTTGGAGATAAACTTACAGGCCTTACAGTGGCTACATTTGAAAAATCCCCTAGTTTTATTCAGCCATGAATCTGTAATCGGGGCATTTGTGTAATAGCTCCTAGTAAGGATATCCCCCAAAGTTTTACAGTTTCTATAGGTGATCACAGGTTTCTCAGGTAAATCTCGATCAATGATGAGATCTTTTCTTAATATATTCCTGTGCTTGCAAATCAGTTTTTTGACCCGGTAAGATGTAGAGTTGTAAGTCATGATCAATCTCGTAATATTCTGTTGTTTTTTAATTTTTTCATTCGGGTATAGAAGTTGTTCTCTCAGTAGGTGTTCTGTTTTTTTGGCAGCTATATTCAATATTCTTGACCCATAGCCTCCTGCCTGAAATCTCTTTCTCATAAGCCTTGTTTGTGTGTGTAACACATCCGCATTACTACAAATCCTTTTTAACCTCAGTGTTTCTCTGTACGGGATACTTTCTATTAAATTTCTAGGATGTTGACTAGCATGATTTAGAGTGCTGTTTCCTGCTTTGTTTTTATGATATACTGAAGTGTGTATTTTGTCATTCTGAACCTGCAGAGGTATATCCAAGAATGTGATAAAACGTGTTCCTGATATCCACATATCTCTCTCTCTCTCCTCTCTCTCTCTCTCTCTCTCTCAAAATATATATATATATATAGATAGATAGATAGATAGATAAATAGATAGATAGATAGATAGATAGATAGATAGATAGATAGATAAATAGATAGATAGATGGATAGATGAGCAACACAAGTGAAGCCACAATAAATACAATCGTTTTTGGTAAATCTATATTGAAAATGTCATATTTTTTCACATCTGCTTTGACTTGCTTACTGAGTTTCTGTTTGTTGACTGTGTAGTGATCTCTCCACTCCAGCTGAGATGGATGTGTCATTTTGGCACATGTTAACTGTGACACCATTTTCCTTCCACCTCTCAAACTGGATGAATATTGCTCATCTTTTTTTCAAGCAACATCTTAAAACGGGTGCTTAAGTAACAATTTCACATTGATGATAATAATAATCTTAATTGTGTGGTTAATTATAAAGCATTACAATTTTGATTAAAAAAACCACAGTGAGTTCAAAACAGCATAGCAAGTGAGAGGGCAGATGTTTGGCAACATGGCAGGGAGTCTAATGTCCAAAAGAAGTAAGTGTGACAACCTAAATGCAAGAACATGAACATGAATTTGCAATCATCGAGTCAAACACCAGAGTAAAAAGCAGCAGGGGCGATTTCTAAGTGAAAACCTTGCAAACTACGCTCATCTCTTTAATTTGCCATTTTACTACAATATCTTAATCTATAATAAGTAGAAAAGAATTTTTGTGTGTAATAAACCAAATGTGCAATTTTACCTATGGCAATATTACTGCCCAAGTCTGAGTTTTTGAAGTCAGAATCAGGTATAACAGGCAGGATTGAATTTTCAGGTCCCAGTTTATGGTACTTTTCTGGACATTTTCCTCTCTCTGACACCGGTCATTCAAATTTAAGAGGGCAATCATGGGTGTGGGTATTTATGCAGAACTAGTATTTCATTTTAAAAACATAAGGCCTGATTCACAAAGGTAAACTTAACTTTTGTGGCAGTTTACAATTTTTTGTAATTCACAAGGCACTTTTTTCAAGTAGTATCTTTACGACTGCCTATCTTTTTGTGTGCAGAATCTCCACCCCAAGTGCGGAGACTCCACAGTCGTAAAGATTCTATTTGTAAAATTGCTTTGTGAATTGCAAAAAAACATAAACTTACACAAAAGTTTAAGTTTATCTTTGTGAATCAGGCTCCACATTTGAAAGCTCAGTTCTGGTAGTGAAATAATACATAAGAACCCATGAATTCTCATAGCCCTCGCATCAGCTATGCAAACCATAGCTCGTACACCAAATGTAATGCCACACCCTTGATGTTAACAGATGATTTCACAAATGACATAAGTGACCTCAATACTGACACGGTATGGTACCTCCCCATTAATAGTAGGAGTGACAGGATTATGGCTATGGTTAGGATCTGTTTATTTCTGTATATTCTTCAATTTACCAAAGTGATGTGAGGCCCTCCTATTTATTATTGTAAATACTGTGGTTTATAATATTACTAGAAACCTTTGATGGCAATACAAGCCATAACTTGCACACCAAATGCAGTACTTATGACCTCACAAAATGTATACCAGTGAGTGGGAACACCAGGCAGCTCAGTACATAGCAACACATGGCCAAATAAAGAAATCATACTATATAAATAGATATCTTGCTGATAATGGTAAACTGTATGCAACCTCATCAGATGATTTATCACATTTGTGATATGATCTGATACATTGTGAGGGATTTCATAAGCATTGCCTTTGGTGTGGGTGTTATGGTTTGCATAGCTAGAGTGTGAGTTATTAATCGCAGCCTAAACCATAACTGGCAAATTCCAGATGTTGTTCCCTTTTAAGTCCTACGCGTCAAAGTGCTTTAGCTTTTAAGTGTAAATCTTTTAATATGTAAACATATATGCCACATAAGTAGAAACATATCTTTATATACATTGCAGAGAACACAATAGCTACTTTAGTTATGGTTTTATATGAGATTTGCCTTGGCGACAGATGTATTGGCATTCTAATAACATGAGCACTAAATCTAGGTGAAAGTTTTACAAATGCCTGGTGTGTACCACTCAGAGTCTTCAAGAGGAGAGATATATGCAGTGCTCAACAGGGGGTATTTCCATTTCCAATGGGTTTTGCAGTGGAATGTCCACTGCAACACCCATTGCCCACCACTTTCATGCTAAGTATAGCGTGAAAGAGTGCCTTTTTCAGAAGGTGGCGGTAAGCCAAGTTAAATGGTTTAATGCCGCCTTGTGAATAAGGTAAAGCCCCTATGGCCACAGGAACGTCGATAAAAGTGACTTTCCTGTGGCGATAAGGGCTTGTAAATATGCCCCTTGGTTTGTGAATACTTCAAGGCTATCAAATTGAGAAGATTTGTATTGTGCATGCAGTTCCTAAAATGGAACAAAGACGCTTGAAAAGGTTCAGAGTCTTGCAATTCTTGCAACAGAGCATCATACTGTTGTACTGTTCCATTAAAAAGTGTCTTGCCACACTGAAGTCATTGGAACTGTTGGTGGAAGCCATCCTATTGCAGTCTTTACAATATTGCAGGCCGTTGTTTTAGGAATGGAAAGTGAGTCTGTCAATAAAGTTCCTCAGCAAAAAATAAATATATTTTCTAGTATCCGTAAGGTCTGGTTTTGTCCATTGTGAGACTGGTTGTTTCTGTATAGAGTTTGAATTGAACTAGTTATGTCTCTGAAGTGAGATATGCAGAAAGGCCTGCAAGAGCAGATTATGGAGCAGGTTACTTACCTTCCTGTAGAACAAAAATGTGTTGCACCATCAAGGCAAAATATGGGGGGGAGGGGTGCAAAGTTTAAACTAGGCCTGGAAGCAGGATTCCCTGAATCATGATGTCCCACTCATGATGGGCGGAGCATCCAGCTGCAGTGAATTATTCGGTGCCAGTTACATCTGTGGACTGAGGAGTTGTTCAGACTACCGACAGGAGAGGGCTACCTGCCAAAGTCACGCCCCTCAAAGGACGGTCCAGGCATTTAGAAAATAGCTGCACAGGGTTTGCGAATGGGGAAAAAAATATTGTACTCAGAAGTGCACAAGGCTGCTAAAATTGTCACTTTTCTCTCTCTCTCTTTTGCTTTTTAACCTTCCCAATTATTCATGCTTTGCACTTTAAGAATCATTCCGATTCGAAACATTCGAAACATTCCTCTGTTATTAATGTTTTTGCACGGAAGAGGATAGGGCTAATTAAGCAGCTTAGCAGGAGCCAATTCTCAGGTAGTTTTGTCTTCTTGCAGAGCAAGTCTGTTCTTAAAGGTATGATATGAACTGCAAAAGAAATTACACTTTTTAAAAGATTCTTTACTACGTTCAAATGGGCAAATAGGGTTTGATTTTTGAATTATTTTATAATGCTAATGATAGCGAAAGCCAAAGAATCTTTCTTCCAGCCAATAAGTTAAACGCTCTCTTAACCTTTTCTTAGTGTTTCCTTGCAGGGAAAAACTTGTACACATGTGAAACGACATTTTACTTAATGAAAGAAAATGTTGTTTAAAATAGAATTTTAGATCCCTTAAGGCATTTCAAGTTAAATGAAATATGTGAAACAATACGAGTTATGAGTTTGTGTTTTGTATTTTAAGAGAGAACAGCCGAGCTCTGAATTGGCATCATGTATATTTAGAAAATATGTGTATTGCAAACAGCATGGCATTTCTGAAACTCACGAAGCGATGATTATATTAGTTGTTAAGTAGAAACTTTTAAATACAATGGTGTGATGGGAGCAGGGCTGACTTAAGCCCTAGATGGCCAAGCTCTTGAAGGATCTTTTATTGAGTCTACATTATTCTGCCCAATAACCTGCTTTGTAACGTCTGAGTGACACCCGGGTTGGAATCAACTGAGTGAAAGGGGTGGCGCAACATAGGCAGCCGCGGACGGTCTGTATGGGCAGAGGTGCCACGCCACCCACATTTTCCCTCAACATGTAGAGTGCCTGTCAGGTTGAGGAAAGGTGAGTCTCAGAGACACTCTTCTTGTTCAGGTCAGGCAGCCAGGAGCTAGACATGAGCTAAAAGCGCAGACTCCTGGCTGCCTGAGCTGAACTTCGCCAGGCTGAGGATTCTACAGACCTGTGGGAGTGACATCCTCAACCTGGCTAAAGCTCCTCAAGGCACTACCCCTCAGGACAAGGGGAGGGTCACTGATAGCCTCTGACCTTGTTTTCAGTTTTAAGCCCTGAAGTGCCATGGGCAGAGTGCCAATCAGTGATTTGATTTGACTGATTTGAATTAAATTTATAGAGTGCTACAAATGCCTGTAGGCATCAAGGCTCTGTAATCATGGCGGCCCAGTCAGCTGGAGACAACTTCACATAGATAGAAGGAGCACTAAAAAGATCACCCTATAAGGTGAAGAACATGGGCTTTAGAGATTTTCTGAAGAGAGAATGCATTTTAATACTAGTCAGGTGATAAGGGAGCAAGGTCCACAGTCTAGCTGTGGCGACCGAGAAGGCTCTGCCTCCCCAGCTTTTCTTCTTCCAGACTCCTCTGGGCACAGTAACCAGATTGAGATGGGCTGAACAAGCTTTCTTCTAGGGGAATACCAATGGAACATTGCCTTAATTCCTTCTGGACTGGTCTGGTAGAGAGTCTTGTGTACAATACAGAGGGCCTTGAATATAAAACTCTTTTTTATAGGCAGCCAGTGTAGATCCATAGTCCTTTGGACACCGACTGACGTTTAGGAATGGCCAAGATAATCCTAGCCAACTTATTCTGCATTACCTGAAGTTTGGCTTGCGTGCTATTGTTAGTGCCCAGGTAAAGCGCATTACAGTAGTCAATTCTTGACATGACCAGCGTAAGGCCAACCTGTTTCCGTGCTGACAAGAAAACAAAAGGAATTTTTTTCTTACCATTCTTATAAGCAAGAGACATGTTGATGTAGTGCACTTGACCATCCATAGGCAATTCAATGTTGTTAGACTTGGCATCTTTGGCATGGTTTCCCCTGACTTGTTGCCTCTATCTCGTGTATTTTTGATGCTGTGCTAGATTTCGTTTTGCTGGCTTGGATGCTTTGGGCATTTTGCCACTGCTGATCAGTGTCAAAGTGCAAGTGCTCCCTATTTAAAATGTTATTACAATTGGTTCTCCCTGATAGGCATATTTGATTTACTGGTAAGTCCCTAGTAAAGTGCACTGAGTGTGCCAGGGCCTGTAAATCAAATGCTACTAGTAAGCCTGCAGCACTGATTGTGCCACCCACATAAGTAGCCCTGAAAAGGTATCTCAGACCTGCCACTGCCGTTTTTGTGCGCAGTTTTAAAAGTGCCATGTCGACCTGGCAAGTGCACCCACTTGCCAGGCCCTAACCTTCCCTTTTCTTACATGTAATACACCCCTCAGTAGGCCCAAGGTACTCCCATGGGCAGGGTGCAGTGTATGTGAAAGGTAGGACGTACTGGTGTGTGTGACATGTCCTGATAGTGAAATACTGCCAATTTCGTTTTTCACTATTGAAAGGCTATCTGACCCATAGGATAGGGAGATACTTTGTAACAACTTACAAGTATAACTTCCCATTGGGCCAAGATTGAGAAATAAAGTTTAGGCTCTCTGAACTCATAATTTAATAGCACATATTTTAGTAAAGATGGTTTTTAGATTGTGCGATTGAAAATGCCACTTTTAGAAAGTAGGAATTTTCTTGTTTAACCATTCTGTGTGCCTCTGCCTGTTTGTGGATTGACTGTCTGGTTTTGGAGTGACAGGGGCTGGGAATGTGCATTCACTGTAGACAGCCATTGGGGCGGGGTTGAGGTGTGCCTAACCCTTCCTGGATGACTCAAAGCTGAGCTGAATAGACCTTGGCTGCACTTAGAGTAGTCGGAGGAGTTTTCCTTGCACCTGAATAGGGCCTGTCTCCCTTGCACAATACACAAGATCCTATGCACACGCTGTAAGTGTGAAAAATAAATCAAAGTGGACGCCTATTCTCCCAGTTGGCAACTCCATTGACACTTTTTACAAAATGGTACTTGACGACATTGACAAATTTGAGAGAGGGCAAGAGACATAGACACCGAGACAATCTGATTAGAGGGGAACGTCTGGCACTCAAAACACTAACTGCAGACGGGGACATTATGATCAGAGAGGCAGACAAAGGAGGTAATGTCGTGATTATGAACAAGGATGACTATAATCTAGAGATCCTGACTCAGTTGAGTGAAGAAGCATGCTATGAAAGACTTACATCCAACCCAATAGGACCTTTGACGATTAAGATCAACAACCATTTTAAGGAATGGCACACAATGGGTTTAATTTATAATGATGAGCACATGTATATGAAAGTGTAAAGACCGACATTTCCATGTTTGTACACTCTACCTAAAGTTCACAAACACCTTCCATTTCCACCGGGCAGATTGATAGTCTCGGGTATAGGGGGACCGAATGAGAGACTCACGGAATATGTGGATCTGGTTCTCGGACCCCTTGTACAGAATCTCCCCTCATATATCCGAGACACCAAGCATATTCTTAGCATTTTGACAGACCTTCAGTGGCAACAGGATATGATCTTAGCCACTTTGGATGTAGTGTCCTAGTACACAAGTATTAAGCCAGATTTGGTGTTACGGGCGGTACAACAACATTTACATAATAGACCAGCTACACAGTGGCAACATACCAACATGCTTATAACCATGATGGATTTGATAATTACAGAACAATGTTTTCATATTTGAGTAACAATGGTATAAACAAAAACGGGGTGTAGCGATGGGCTCAAAATGTTCACCCTCATTTGCCAATCTATTCATGGGCAGCCTAAAAGAAGAGTGGATTTGGGGCCGTAAAGGGGCACCATGGAATGATTCCAATATTTTTTGGGGTCGCTACATCGATGACTGCCTCTTACTCTGGTCAGGCACCCAAGACAAACTAGAGCAGTTTTGTGCCTATCTCAATACTAAAACTTTTGAGATTAGGTTCACACAAGAATACAGCAAGGTCAGCATCACATTTCTAGACATAGAGCTGTACATTAAAGAGAACAAGCTACACAGTCGGTTGTTCCGCAAAGAGACTGCATGCAACTCGATCCTGCACGCGGGTAGTGCACATCCTGCACATCAGATACAGGCCATCCCTTATGGGGAATTCATGAGGGCCAGGAGAAACTGCAGTGAAGAGGGTGAGTTTAAAACATGTTTATCAGAAATGAAGTCCAGATTTATGACAAGAGGTTATACACCACATACAATTGGAAGAGCAGAGAATAGGATTAAAAGAATACAAAGGGAAGAAACACTGAGAGCCAAAGCACGTACACAACAACAGAAACAAGCGGTGAGACTGGTAACTGATTTTAACGATTTGAGTAACGTCTTAATGAGAAGCATGTCCAAACATTGGGAGATCTTGAAATCAGATAGGTCACTAGATGATCATATAGCCTCAAAATCACAGACTACATACAGAAGTGGTAGGACCCTCAGGTCTAGACTTAGCCCTACAGTTCCACGCGCTCAGGGAGACTCCACATGGCTTACCCACCGGACCATAGGATTTTATAAATGTGGCTCCTGCGGGACTTGCAGATGAGCCAAACACAACACTAAGAAATTCACAGGGCATAATGACAAGAAATATTCAATCAGATTTAACATCAACTGCAACACTAGATACGTTGTGTATATCATCGAATGTGAGTGCAAACGACAATACGTGGGCAGTACTATCAGACCCCTCAGAGAAAGGATTGGGGAACATGCTAGGGCTCTACAACAACAGGACCCAAGTTATCCTATGGCGCTACACGCTGTAGATTGCCCTTCTCAGGGACCACATAAGCGCTTCACGTTCTATGGTATCGAAGTTGTGGAACCGAATCTCAGAGGAGCGAATAGAGAACTGAGACTCAAACGCACCGAGGTGACATGGATTATGCGTGTCAGAACGGTGGAACTGGGCCTAAACAGTGACCATGAGATGTAATACTTCTTGGGAGATTAAGATTGAGAAGACTGAGCCTATGATTATGGTAACACGTTTGTCATCACAGTTGCAATTTGTTTCTCTGTACATGCACTGACAAGTTTATCAACAATTTACAATGGTATGATCTGTTTACAAACAATCATGAATGAGACTGCGTGCAAACTATGGTGTCTTATTCTCTGTTTTATATGTTACTAATACGTTCTGTCATTAGACACATATGTCTCTACAGGAGTGTTGAGCAGTATATGTCCTTTTATCAGATGCATATAATGGATAGGGGTTTATATGTTTCAACTATAGGTGCTTTATTACATTTTGTTTTTATACATATTGATTCAGTGGTATAGAATACACCAATGGAATAACAATTACTGTGTATACATGAATATGACCTTATTTGTTCTAACCAATAATGTTCTGACACCAGGAACTATACTCTATGTGTGGACCAATATGATCCACAATGGACTGTTGCATGCGGTCACACGTTTCCCTACGCATGTCACTTTTTACGATAGCGGACAGTGCATACACGCTTTTCTCGTTTCATTTTGACCTTCACGAACAGGGTGAATACAGACAATCTTACACAATACCGTGGTAGTGACACAATACGACTGATATTTTCGTAAGCTTACATTCAGTGAATTATACCACGTAGACGATTACATATTCTTAACGTGACAGTAATATATTCATTTGAGCAGCGGTATACGTTCTTTAGTAGGAGATTTGACCACATCAAAGATTATGCTGAATAATGGGTCTCTTTCTTTCTATTATACCACTATAGACGCTTGCCAATATAGCATTGACGTTTGAATACATAGTGTTGGAGCATTACGCTCTAGCCTTTTAGATCCCTCGTTCTAAATTTATTCACTTCCGGGTGGCGTTCCTGTCTGCATCCGGCACAGAACGCACACCCGGCGCCGATCACGACTCCTAGCGTACTCGCTTCAGGTAAGGAGAATCACGTACAATTGATTTGTACATTATGTTTATCGGATCTCTATATTAGTTAGTTTTAATTGTAATGGGGATTCTATCTGTATTGACAGATCACGCTAATAATTTTGCTGGCTTTACACGTCCTATCCATATATCGGCACAGAGAATACCACCGCCCATTTAATACCAAGGTAAGGGGCAAGAGGCCCTTGCGATAATCATGGAGAGTAATGTTAAAGCTTGTGGGGCATATATTGACTGTGACTTATAATGATTTCACTCCTTCAGGTTTTATTGATGACCATTGGAGTTGTTTTTTGAATGGAATATCAAGGATTCTGACATAATTGACCAGCCGGGTCGGAATTACAACCGGCGGAGTGGCGAGGGAAATCTTAATTTTATACAGTTCTTATGACCTCTGGTCCTCCTTGTTTATAGATATGATTTTTTGGCATGGGCATTGACCTTATTGCCCATAATGTTTTGATTTTAGATTACTCGACATAAATACGAAGACCTAAACAGGTAGAACCTCCTTTTACATAGGCACTACGGACTATTATTATGTTCACCATCTTCAATAGGTGTTTTAGTACTTTCTTACCTCTGTTTATAATGGAGTCTTTTTCATGTGGGTTGTTCGGTGTATAATAAGAACACATGACACACCTCACGCATCACTTTTGCTAACAATTTTAAATTTTATTTATGTGATCATTCCACGAATCTTAGGATTCCATAGTCACTTTGTATGGATTTCAGACATATGTAGGGTTTCCACGATTAAGGTGATTTGTGCTCACCTTTTCAACAATGAGGTGATATTGTTCACCATACTGTTTCCCGTATTATTTGTATTGTTATTTATAAAATTAATATTGTATCATTTCCAGCCCTGAAGAAGTCGGGGGTAATCCCCAAGTGACAAAACACGTGTTGGATGGACTTTTTGTTTGTTTGAATAAAAGACAAAGAAAAGACTTTATGAGACTTTACTAGCGTCTGTGCTCCAATTACATGATGGGTTTTTTGAGAAGACAAGGGTACCCCAATATGTGAACCTGGGGTGGCGAGATATCTAAGAAACAGTGGTTCAGGTGTGGCCTAAATGGTCCAAAGCGAGAAAGTGACCCAGCAGAGAACACTTGGTTCTAAGATTTTGAAATTAATTCATGAGGGAGCAAAGGAAAGATCAGAGGAAGGTCATGTAGGTCAGATAAATGATAGACATTTATTTTACAATTTTTTGTATAGTATTCAGGTGCTCACATACATTTAGGTGAAAGGAAGCGTGACATGCAGGGTGATAGTGAGGTTTAAAAGGCATCGCATTGACAACAATATAATGAGCTCCACAGTTATTTTACAAGGAGTAATAGGAGTTCATGTTGTATGGTGGTCGACGGCGTTTCGAACCCAATAAGTGGGGTTCATCTTCAGGACAAGGGTGAGCAAGCTGAATTAGAAGAAAGGAAAATCATCCTAGGCCCATTCGTCTGTTAATGATGTGGGCAGCTGGTACTGATTTTTAAAATGGGCTGAAGGCGTGAATTAATGGCGCCAAAGAACTGAGTGGGAATGTCTGTCCAGGACTCGTGTTTGCTTATTTGGAGGGAACCCGGGATGGAAAGGCAGCTGGCCGGTATGATTGGTTTTGTATATTTTAGAAAACGAACTGCAGGGCCTTTAAATGGGAGCCTGGAGCTGTGCAGACGGGAGCGTCCTGCTTCTGCCTTTGCTGGCATCGAATGCTGCATCCCGGGTTCCCTCCAAATAAGCAAACACGAGTCCTGGACAGACATTCCCACTCAGTTCTTTGGCCTTATTGGGTTCGAAACGCCGTCGACCACCATATAACATGAACTCCTATTACTCCTTGTAAAATAACTGTGGAGCTCATTATATTGTTGTCAATGCGATGCCTTTTAAACCTCACTATCACCCTGCATGTCACGCTTCCTTTCACCTAAATGTATGTGAGCACCTGAATACTATACAAAAATTGTAAAATAAATGTCTATCATTTATCTGACCTACATGACCTTCCTCTGATCTTTCCTTTGCTCCCTCATGAATTAATTTCAAAATCTTAGAACCAAGTGTTCCCTGCTGGGTCACTTTCTCGCTTTGGACCATTTAGGCCACACCTGAACCACTGTTTCCTAGATATATATACCAATTACATGATGAACTGTCACAGAATACTTACATCGTGTGCATAGGATCTTGTGTTACAGTTACGTGTAGGATTCTTGGATCCTTCACAATTTAGGGGTTGCAGGGTGTTTTCCCCTACCTCTTGCACCGCATAATCTATGAAACCAACATATTACACGCAGATATTGACAGGCGCCATCACTTCCTATACAATTAACACCCCACATCACCCTTGCACAATGCTGTCTCCGCCCCCTGTGGTCATACTGCACCAGTGAAGACAGAACTGGTTTGGAATGGGCTCAGAGACTCTTGCACAAAGGGGACAAAGACAAAATGGGGTGTAAGTAGTGGACCTCAAACTGCAGAACTTTAGATCACTTCTGAACTCAAGAGGAACCTTTGCCAAGGAGTAGAGACGGAGAGCTGTAAGGAGGAGTACTGCCCCTTTTGCTGTGTGGGGTTGGCCTGCAGTTGCTGTTTCTGCCAAGGAAAGGACAAAGACTGGAATGTTGCTGTGAACCTGCTTGAAGAAGAATCTCCAAGGGCCTGTGCGTGCTGGCCTCCTGTTCTGAAGTCTCAGGGACACAAAGACTTCACTGCCAGCTCCCCTGAACTCTATTGCTGAGAGTTCTGACCTGCCAGTTGGGTCCTATTCCAATTTTGGGCCTAGGGAGGTTGCTCCTGCGGTTAGGAGCTGGAAGCAATTTGAAATAAGCAAGGAAACCTGTCTCCGATGCCGTGAGCGATGCTTCTGTGATGCTGCGACCTACACCAAGGCCAGGGGCACCGCTCGTGAAGTGCACGACACACCACCCAGCCTGCACCACAGCTCCGACATCCTACAACACCTGCCGACACATACAGTTATCGGCATTTCCCAACACCAGCACTCACACCGAATCAATAATCGCCAGCGCCTGCATCCTGTTATCGTGGCGCCAATAACCGCAGGGGGTGAATCCACGAACTCTCCGACTTCGCCTCATCACCGGAACCGATGCCTCACCGTCGACACAACCGACTTCCCCTGTCCTGGACTCAACACGTCACCACCGACTTCCCCTGTCCTGGACTCAACACGTCACCTCCTCGCAGACGACGCCTCGCCTCCCCTGTGGCAGCCAGGGAGCCGGCCTTGGCCTCAGCACCAATGCCTTACCTCCACGACACTGTGCATTGTCATAGACTTCGTTTCCAAGGTACTGTTCATTTGGGGGTCCGTGTGACTCCATGCCTGACACCGCGCTCCTCGCGGTCGACGCCGTACTTTGGATTTATTGCTGTCACGATGTCGCAATAGCCCCAGGTGCAGCTATTTGTTTTCTAAAAGCTTTATTTTTGCAATAACTGTTCTAAAATCATATCTTATTACCTGTATGTTGGATTTTTGTTCTTTTGGTCTTGTTGAGTTTAGATAAAGATACTTTATTTTTCTAAACTGGTGTGGTTTCCATTTTTGGTGTTATCACTGTATTACTGTATGTTTTGAGTACAAATACTTTACAAATTGACTTTGGGATAAGCCTATATGCTTGTGCCAAGATACCAAGAGGGTGAGCAGGGGTTATCTAAAGTGTGTTTCACCCTACTCCTGACTAGAATCAAGGGTCCCTATTTGGACAAAAGTACCTACTTCTGCCAACTAGAGACCCCCATTTCTAACAACTGTCCAAAAGTGCCCCAAGATTCTTGGCCTTTTTAGTTGGAACAGATAAGCTACCCAATGTGTCCGGCCAGAAGTTGTTATTCCAAAAGGAAACTTGAGATCCAAAATACAGCACCTTAGTCTTTTCCCTGTTGAACCTGAGGAAGTATCTGTCCATCCACCCTGCTACTGCTGTTATACAAAGATTGAAGTTGTGTGCAGTAGCTGCCATATCCTTGCGAATCGACACAATGATCTGGGTGTGGTTGGCATATACAACCGCTTGTAGCCCGTAGAAGTGGCTGATCATGGCAAGTGGAGAGATATAGAGGTTGAAAAGTGGAGGGCCCAAAAATGAGCCCTGCGGTACTACCCCACAATGGAGGGAGAATGAATCATATTGGAATTGGTTCACTGACACCCTTTGAGATCTATCCCTAAGGAAGGAAGACAGTAGTTTTAAAGCCTGATCTGTAAAGCCCATTTCCTGAAGGAGTTCGATCAATAGGGATGGGGAGATGGTATCAAAGGCCGTGGTCAGATCCAACAGGATCAGAGCCACACCTTGCCCTTCATCCACTAGCTGCCCAATAGAGTCTGTGCCTGCCACCAAAGCAGTCACAGTTCCATGAGGTTTCCGGAACCCAAACTGCGACATGTCCAGCTAACTCTGTTCTTCGACAAACTGCATCATGTGGCAGTTAATATGTCTTTCCAAGATCTTAGCTGCTAATGGAAGTAAGCAGATGGGATGGAAATGTTTCAGATCCTTAGGGCCCAGATTGGGCTTCTTCAGCAGTGGATTCACCACTGATTCCTTCCACAACCACAGGAAGCACCCAGAAGAGATGACTTTATTCATCATGTATGAAAGTGGGGGTGCCACCACGCTGGCCACCATGTGCAGGATATTAGGTGCATATGGTTCAAGGGGAGACCCTGACCTGGTGTTCAGGATGTGATCCTCCACAAGCTCAGGGGTGAGTGATGGAAAAACCCTCAACATATTTGCCATAGTATCCTCTGACTCCAGAGGTTTAAGAAGTTCACCCCGACGCTCTGTACTTGAAGCCCACAGCTTTTCATCTTTAGATTTGAGATCTTTATATATGTTGGTTATTTTAAGTTGGAAAAAGTCATTCAACTGGCTGCAGAGCTCCTGAGAGCCCTCAAGTTCTGTAGCGGCTGGTGGGGAAGGGGGGGTAGATAGCTGCTGAACAATTTCAAAGAGATCTTAAGAGGATTTAGTTGCTTCAATTTTGTTGGTCTAGTAGATGGAGTTTTCTTTTATCAGATCTAATTTGCATTTTCTGATCCTAAACGAATGAGCAGCTTTTTCATGCGCGTCATAGTTTTTCCTCCAGGCATGCTCTTGGCGGCGACAAGCCTTCCTGAGCAGCCTCAGTCTATCAGTAAACATGGAGTCAAAGGGGATTTCCTCCTCATCTTGATGTCCTGTGAAGGGGCCAACACATCTGCGGTTGCACGCAGCTAAGTGGAGAAAGCTTCTGCCTCCTTGTCCACATCCTCCTGCACCTCGAAGGGCTTACTCCTTAGCGTAGTAGCAAGGGCTTTTGGTGACACCCTCTCCAATTCCTCTTTAAAATTTTACTTTTGGAGGTGTGACCATCCGTAGGTATTGGCGTTTAATCAACCACTTGGGATGAATATAAATGTCTTTGTATTTTATTTCAAAGAAAAGTACAGTTTGTGTCAAGAAAGAAAATAAAGTCCCAGTCTAGTGCTTAATAGCGTCTTCTTCTTTTTCAGGTCCTTCAGAGTTCCTCTCAGCCAGCACCCTTGACAGAAGCACAAAAGCTGGTAAGTGTCTACCCTTGTATTTCACTTAAAATGAGTTAGATAAGTGAGATTGACTTCTTTTCTATCTCCTGGAGAAGAGTGTTTGTTAGCAAAGCAAGAGATCGAGGGATAAAAAAAAAAAAGAAATTGGATAGCCCAAAACAATTAACTTAATAATTATTGGGTTCCACTATCTCTTTTCTTAGCAGCCTTAAGGATTCTTTCTCTTTTATATATACATTTTTTTTTTGGTCGCCTTCCTTTTTGTTTTGTTTCTTCCTCTCTTTCGCCCCCTCTCCTTTCCTCCCTCTTGTTGGCCCCTCCCCTTCTTTCTCTTTTTTCTTTAACTATTTTAAGGCTTTTTGGTTCCTAACTAGGAACCGGGCACGCACCTGGTGGAGCCACGTCCCTCCTGGGACGCGGCAGGGCTCTAAAGACAACTGGTGGGCAGGAGACTCCGTTCAGCAGTTGCTTCCTGCTCCTCATTTGGGATGTCGGGTCCCGATAAGCTGCCTCGCCGCTCGCTCTTTTCTCCGTGGCTCCTTCGTTTCCTCCGTCTTCTTCGTATCCACTCTCCTCATGATGCTGTTTCTCTCGTTGTTCCTTGCTCCCGCGGAGACGCCGCTCTTCGTCTTTTCTCTCTTCCGAGTCGTGTGAAGAGACGTGACTCCTCCCCTCTGCCTGACTTCCGGGAGAGGCAAGGAGGAATGAACCGGCCGATGCGTTGGATCCATCAGGTCGGTGACACAAGGGCATAATCTTCCCGTGGAGAGGAGGCAGCATGAATGAAAAAGAGACTGCTCCATGATCTGACCAACTCAGGTGAAGAAATGCCTAAAAAGACACCCACGGGTAATTAGAAAAAATGCCATCTATGCTCTGACATGCCAAATGGGTGGCAGCCAAAAATAGCTGAGTCAACCAAAGGAAGGCCACGGTCACTTTCAAACCCACTGAGTCCTTATTAGTATTGTCTTCAAGACGGAAATTAAAGTCCCCCAAAATGGTGAATGTGTCATTCACCATGAAGGGTTCAATGAGACTCAAAATGTCATTCAGAAATAGAGTCCTTGGTCCAGAGGGTCTATAAATTAGAATTCCGGGGAAGGAGTGCACCGCAGATATTTTAAGCTTAAAGTGAAAAGCTTCACACACACTATTACCCAAACTGGACTCTATGTGGCATTGGTACTGAACCTTAAAAACGACCACCAGTCCTCCTCCTGACCTACCTACTCTATCTAATCTGTGGATAGAGAAGTCAGGTGGAATTGCATCTACCAAGTCAGAGCCAGAAGTATCATTGGCCCAGGATTCGGTAATAAATACCCAGTCTGGGTCATATGCAGCAAGAAATCTATGACACCTCGTCACAGAGTAGAATGGGGTCAGTAGTCTCAGTAACCCCATTCCACTCTGTGGCAAGTGAGGGACTGCTGCCTTCTTTCATTGGCTGACCTAAGGTAAACCAATGAGAGAAGGCAGCAGTCCCAGCCCTCCCGGCACCTCCAATGCTTCCATCCCGAGCTGCAGTGAAGGAAAGTTTTATGTTTTTTTGATGGTTGTGCATGTATGTAAGAATGTATGAATGTGTATTTATGAGTGAGTGTTGTTATTATATGTATGTGCTTGCATATGTGAATGCATGCGTGTAAGTGAGTGTGTATCTGTGCACGTGACTCCCACGCACCCTCCCTGCAAAAATTACCTGCTGCCACTGAACATAGGTGTAAGAAATTGCATTTTTGGTTGACTGGGTTGTAAACTCTGGTCAAGCAGCAACCACAATCCTTGCCAGGGTAAGGCACAATCAAACCCCAAATTAACCTGTGCTCACTCCCTTGGTAGCTTGGCACTGAGCAGTCAGGCTTAACTTAGAGGCAATTGTAAAGTATTTATGCAACACTTCAAACAGTAAAACAGTGAAAACACACCACAAATGGAGCCCACAACGATTTAGAAACATAGAGTAAGACCAAAATTATAAAAATCTAATTAGTAGAACAGGAGATATTGAATTTTAGTTTGTAGTGAAGATAGCACAAAGCGCCAACTGGTGATATCCAGTCGTGCCAGACCGGGACAAAGTCACAAGTTCAGGCAGACAGTGATGGTGCGTGGGCTGACTATAGGGACCCATATAGGCCTGCAGAACAGAGTACTTTAAATGCAGGTTGCAGAGCACTGAGTGGATCCATGTTGAAGATTTGATGCACAGCCAAAGCAATGTGTCAGGTCTGATGCATCATCATTGGGGATCCCATCGACGGGGCTTGCGATGCAAAGTCCAGCATCAGGGATGCGGCGCGCCACTGGCGATGCGTCGGTTCGGAGGAGCTGAGAGGCTGCAATGAGGAGTCCGGCGTCATTGATGAGAGATGCGAGGACCTGGGCTGTGGATGCCCTGTGCCTTTGGGGCGATACATTGTTTCTGAGGCCTGCAGGGGTGGTGCAGGTCTTTGCGACGGGCCCAATCCAAGCAGCAGTAGTGATGCTTTGTTTCTGCTTGGGGATGCACCACTCAGCAGAGAAGATGCATCGGTTACACTCCCAAGGGTCCAGGACTGGGCTGTGACCACTTGGCAGGGTAGACTGACAGATGGCAGAGCCCAGGTGCAGCTGCAAGGTGGTTGGAAGCCTGTTATGTCCCTGAGGCTTCAGATCAGGAGGCCAGCCAACTAGCCCTAGGAGTCAATGGGGTTAAGAGATGCAGGTCCAGTCCTTCTCACCCAGGTAAGAGGGCAGCAGACAGCAGGTCAGCACAGCAGAGTGCAGTCCAGCAGAGTGGCGGTCCTTCAGCAGCACAACAGTCCTTCTTCCTGGAAGACTAGCCACAGGTCCAGAAGTGTACTGAAGTGGTGGTGTCTAAGGTCATTTTTTTATACACAGTTGTGCCTTTGAAGTGGGGTGATGCTTCTAAAGGCTTGCCTTTGAATTACACAGATGTTGTGCCTTCCCTGCACTGGCTCCAGACTAACTACAGGGGGTTTGCAGCCCTTTGTGTGGGGAAAGTCTACAGCCTATTGAGGTGTAAGTGAGGCTGGGCACAGCTCCTCCCTTTTTCATCCTGCCAGTGATGGCCCACTCATTCACACCTAAGCCCCCATTGGGTCATTGTGTGTGGCTGTCTAGGAGGAATATGCAAAGCCCACTGCCAACTACAACAAGTCATGTGACCAGATACAGGCTGCAGGATCAAAATGGCTAAGGCAAGAAAATATCAATTTTCAAAAAGTTGTATTTTCAGAATTCTAATTAAAAATCCAACTTCTCCATAAGTTAGGGTATTAAATTAGGATTCCAGAAATACCAAACTTGAACCAGTTATATCTTTCCATTTGGAAATTATACTTATAAAAGTTAATAAGATAAGCCCAATGTTATCCTATGGGAGAGCTAGGCCTTGTAGTAGTGAAAAACGTATTTAAGAGTCTTTCACTACTAGGACATGTAAAACTTAAAAGTACATGTCCAACTTTTTAAACACATTGCACCCTGCCCTCTGAACTGCCATGGGCCTATCCTGGGGTGACCTATATGTATTAAAAAGGAAGGGTTCAGCCTGGCAAAAGGGTTTATTTTGTCAGGTTGAAATAGCATTTTAAACTGCACACACAGGCTCTGCAATAGCATGTCTGAGACATGTTTAAGGGGCTACTTAAGTGGGTGGCACAATCAGTGCTGCAGGCCCACTTGTAGCATTTGATTTACAGGACCTGGGAACTTATAGTACCACTTTACTAGGAACTTATAAGTAAATTAAATATCGCAATTGGGTATGAGCCAATATTACCATGTTTAGAGGACAGAGCACATGCACTTTAGCACTGGTTAGCAGTGGTAAAGTGCTAAGAGTCCTAAGGCCAGAAACAACAAGGCCAGAAACAACAAGGTCAGAAAAAAATGGAGGAGAAAGGCAAAGAGTTTGGGGGAAGACCACCCTAAGGCTGCAAGGTATAGCATGTGTTCCCCCCAGCTGAAAGTGGGGAGAACTACCCAACCCCTTGGGAGTTCTCATCACTAAGGTCATTAGCATTGGCATTGTCTGGCACACTACGGTGTTCTACCGTAAAAGTACATTCCCTGTAAGGAGATGGATCACCTCAACAGTTTGGGACTTCCTCTCCCTCATTTACATGAGCCACCTGAGGGGCCTGTTGTCTGTCTGGACCCAAAAGTGAGTCCCAAAGAGGTATGGTCTCAGTTTCTTCAGTGCCAAGACCACAGCATGGGCCGCCTCCTCAATTGCACTCCACCTCTGTTCCTGTGGAAGTAGCCTCCTGCTAATAAGGGCTAGTGGTTGGTCTAGGCCCCTCTCATTTAACTGTGCTAAGACCACCCCATGCCATGCTCTGAAGCATCTGTCTGCACTATGTACTTCTTAGAGAAGTCAAGAGCTTGAATAAGGGTGCTGCACACATGACCTCCTTGCTGGTATCCAAGGCTTTCTGGTAGGCCTCTGTCCAGATCACCTGTCTGGGCCTATACTTTGAAGTCAGCTCTGTTAAGTGGGCATCAATGGTGCCATATCCCTTAACAAACCGCCTATATAGTATCCTCTGAGGCTCAGGAAGGCCCTAACTTCAGTATGTGTTTAAGAGGGTTGCCAGGCCAGGATAGTCTCAATCTTGGTTTGGAGGGGCTTCACCTTGTCCCCACCTACAATCTGGCCCAGATAAACCATCGACCCCTGCCCTATGTGGCACTAACTGGCCTTGATAATCAGGTCTATCAGCTGTAAGCCTAAAGCACCTCCTGGAGGTGGTACAGGTGTTCTTCCCAGTTGGAGCTGTAGAGACCCATGCCGCCCAGGTAGGTGGCACAGAATACATTCTTCTCATCTAGGACCCTGTTGACCAACCTCTGAAAGGTGGCAGGTGCATTTTTCAAACCAAATCGCATTACCCGAAACTGAAAGCGGGCCTCTGCGGTTGAGAATGTAGACCTCTCTTATGCCCCCTCAGTCAGAGTGAGCTGCCAGTACTCTGCTGTTAAATCAAAAGTACTGAGGAACTTGGCAGTGCCCAGCCTGTCTAACAGCTCATCAGCTTGGGGGATGGGGTGTGCATCAGTTTTCATGACAGAGTCGAGACCCCAGTAGTTTCCACAGAACTGATGGACCAGGGACTGTTGGAGGGCTCAATTGCCTCTAACACCAGCATCTTGGAGACCTCTTCTTTGATACCAGCCTGCATCTTGTCTGACAACCTGTAAATCTTATTTGTAACAAGTGGCCTGTCTCCAGTATCTATGTCATGGATGCACAGGTATATGAGTTCAGGCATGAGGGAGAACAGAGAAGGGAACTGCCCCAGGAACTGATGACAGTCACTCTGTTGTTCTGGAGTCAGTGTAGGGGAGAGGGTGACACCCTCCACTGAACCACTGTGTTCCTGGGAAGACAGGAGTTCAGGGAGAGGCTCGCTCTCCTCTTTGACTCCCTCATCTGTTACCAGGAGCATGTTAATTTTGGGCCTCTCAAAGTGTGGTTTGTGGTGCTCATGTGGAGCACCCTTAAGGGGTTTCTAGGGGTCTAGGGATCCACCAAGAAGGTGGACTTCCACTTCCACTTCTTCACCTCATATGGACGTGGCCTGTGATCCTGGAGAGCTCTGGGTTCCACAGGCTCCATGACCCACATCTTCTGACCTGGCTGAAACTCTACCAGAGTGGCCTTCTGGTCATATCAGAGTTTCATAACTTCTTGGCTGGCTTCAAGATTGCTTTTCATTTTTTTCCAGAAGCAGCACATCTAGTTGTGGAGGACCAGCATGTAGCTGACCACATCCTTAGTGGGTTTCCTGGGAGCTTGCTGTGTATAAAAGACATTTGCAAGGCTAAGAGGTCCCCTAATAGGGTGGCAGTAGAGGAGTTCCAAGGGGATAAACCCCACTCCCTTCTGTGGCACCTCCCAGTAGGCAAAGAGAAGGCATGGAATTGGGATGTCCCACTTTCGCCTCATGGGATCAGGTAGGCCCATTATCATGCCGTTCAAGGTCTTGTTGAATCTCCCCACTAGACAATTGGTTTGGGGGTAATAGGATGTACATAACTTATAAGTTACCCTACACTCATCATACATGGACTTCATGTATGCTGACATGAAGTTAGTGCCTCTGTCAGACACTACCTCTTTGGGGAACCCTAAACTGGTAAAAATCCCCATCAGGACCCTGGCCACCAGAGGTGCAGTCACCGTCCTCAGAGGATGGCCTCTGGATTGCATGTGGCATAGTCCACCAAGACCAGGACAAACCTGTTGCCTAAAGCTGTCTTGGGGTCCAAGGGTCCAATAATGCTGATGCCTACCCTCTCAAAGGAAGTGCCAACAACAGGTAATGGGGTCAGGGGAGCCTTGACTTTTTTCCATGACTTACCAGTGGCCTGGCAGGGGGGACAGGGCCTACGGAATGCATCTGAGGATGTCTTCATCCGTGGCCCATAGAATTGGCCAACAAGCCTTGCTAAGGTCTTGTCTTGCCCAGATGTGCTGCCAGTGGTATGTGATGAGCCAAACCCAGTAGGAAGGTCCTGTAACACTGGGGAACCACAAGCACATGGGCTGCCCCAGATCCAGGAGCCTTAGGCTCTCTATATAGGAGGTCATTTTTCCAATAGATCAGGTGATTTCAAGAGGTGTCACCTGCTGTCTGAGCCTCAGCTTGTTGCCTCAAGCCCTCTACAGTGGGTTGCTCTTTCTGCAACTTGCAGAATTCTTTCTTGATGGGCCCACCCTCAACTAGCCAACCAGCAAGCTCAGACAGGTCACCCAGGGCAGCAATGTCCTCCCTGGTTGGCTCGGTGGTGTCCCGTCAACCTCAACCATGGGAACTTCAGTTTCTGGTTTCCCATGCCCCTTTCCCCTCTCCTTCTTGGTAGCTTTCTGGGCCATTGTTCCAGGCTCCAGACACCCAAGACTCCCTTCCTGGGCAGCCATGGACCGTGTGGTCAAACAGACCAATTCATGCAATCTCTACATCTCCAAGTGTGGCCTGAGCACTACCTCCCTCCAGCTAGTGTGCTCCAGGTTGTTGCCCATCAGACAATCTACAAACATGGCAGGGCTCACAGCTAATTTTAGAGAACATGAGACCACCCCTCACTTAAAGGGAACCAGAGGCACCAGTAGATGGCTCTCATGATTGTCAGTGACTATGACCTGGTGGAATGTGTTAGGGAGGACCTACACTGAGGACACCAGCTGACACTTTACAGTACAGTAGTAGCTCCTGTGTCTCTCAGAGCCTCCACCCATTGCTCATTGATGATGACCCATTTCCTGTACTTAGAAGTATTGGCAGACTTATGGGCTTTTGCCACCATCTCTTTTCCTCCCCAGGGAAACTAGGGTCACCGCTGCCAGCCCCCCGAAGCTAACTGGGACTACCTCCTCCCTGAGTGCTACACTTGAAAACCCAAATGTCTGCCCTTCGGTGGGGAGCTGTGCCCTCTTAGGACATTTGGAGTTGCCCTTGGAGTGTCCGTACTTGTAGCACTATGTGCTTTGGGGTACAAACCTCTCTGTCTGTTTGTCAAAGAGCCCCTTTTTCTTATGCGCAGACTGGGACTGGTTGCCACTACTCCCTTGGGAATTATTTTGGGGGCCTATAAAGAACACCTCATTTTTAAGTTTTCCTCCCCCTTTTCTTCTGGTGGGATACCTGCCCACTCTTGTGGGAGCCCCCCCAGATACCTTATTAGACACTCTGCTGCTAGTCCAGAGGTCCGCCTCCTCAGCAAGCTTCCTGGGATCTTTCAACTTGCTGCCAACTAGGTGCTGGTGCAGCTCTGGAAAACAAATACTGAGCATGTGTTCTCTCATAATCAGATTGTATTGCCCATTGTAATCATTAACTTTACTGCATAGCACCCAACCATTCAGTGCCTTGGTGGAGTAATCCACAAAATCTACCCAGGACTGGTTGGGGAGTTTTTGACTGTCCCTGATCCTTTGGTGGTACTTTTCAGAGGTCAGTCCAAACTTGGGAATCAAGATAGATTTCACTGGAGTGTACCTGGTTTGGTCCTCAACCTTTAAAGTGAGAAGTGTGTCTCGCACCATAGTAGGCATGTGTTTCCACAAACACCCCCCCCATGCTTTTCTGGGATCCTGTGCACCCACAGTGCTACCTCGTAGGCAGAGAAACCATTTGTTTATATCATCCCCAGAACATAACTGTGCACCAGATACTTGGGGATGCGGACCTTTCTGTCTCCTTCAGATACTGTAGAATTGTTGCCACCATCACTGATGGACTTTGCCTGCCTGGCCTTGAGATCACGCTTCTTCAAACATAGCTCATGAGCCAATAATAACTTTTTCTCCGTGTTTTTCAACTTGGCCATTTGCAGCTGAAACTCTCTTTCTGCCTTCCTGTCCACCAGCTCATCTGGGGACAGGCCATGTAACGAGAAACTGATTCCTGCTCTGGCAGGGGGAATCCAATTCATGGGATGAGTTCTCCCTCTCCCCCACCCTGAAGACTTTATTCCAGGGTGGTTGTCCTGGTCTTGATCCTGATCCTGAGATCCTCCTCTTCTTCTCGCTCCTCTGTGGCATCCATGCCCTCAGAGCTTTCTGAAGCTCCAAATTTTTGGTGCAATTCTTCCTTTTTAGTCCCTTTTCCTGGCAGAACTGTTTAAGCTCAACCACTGTGTAGCTTTCCAGGTTGGCCAGCTCAAACTCCATTGCTGCCCGGTATGGTCTTAGATAGTCCAGTAGTAAAAATTAGGGTAGATTTGGATACCAAAAGTAGCCAATTAAGAAGAATTGAAAAAACAAATTGGTCTTAAATTATTTATGTGGGGTGGTAATTACTGTATGGAACTGCACAAACTTAAATCCAATCCTCACCGCTGAACACCAGTGTAAGAAATTAGGCTGTTGGTTGACTGGGGTTTAAGCCCTGGTCAAGCAGTAACCACAATCCTTGACAGGATAGGGAACAAACAGACCCCAAATTAACATGTGCTCACCCCCTTGGTAGCTTGGCGTCGAGCAGTCAGGGTTAACTTAGAGGCATTGTGTAAAGTATTTGTGCAACACTTCAAACAGTAAAACAGTGAAAACACACCACAAAAAAAAACCACAATAGATTTAGACAGAAAAAGTAATTTTTAATAAATAACACAAGACCAAAACTACAAAAATCCAATTAGTAGAACCGGAGATATCGAATTTATTGGACCGGGACAAAGTCACAAGAGCAGGGTAAACCGCGATGGAGCGCGGGCTGGGTACAGGGACTCAGTTAGGCCTGCTGAACAGCGTACCATAAATCTGGGTTGCGGAGTGTTGAGTGGATCCACCTCGAGGATGAGTCGCGCAGCCAAATTGATGCATCGGTTTTGAGATGTGGTGAGGCTGTGGTGCAAGGTTCTGTTGCTTCGTCATCGAGAATCTCGTCAACCGGTCTTGCAAGGCATTGGGGATGCGGCGCACAGCTGGTGATGTGTCGGTTCCAAGGCGCTGCGAGGGTGCGATGCAGAGTCCGTCGTCTTCATCTAGGCTACTGTCAACGAGAGATGCGAAGACCTGGGCTGTGGATGCACTACGCTGTTGGTGCGATGCATCCGTTTTGAGGACTTTGGGGGTGGTGCGGGTCTGCTCCGGGATGCACCGCTCAGCCGAGGAGATGCATCTGTTCTGCTCGAGGATGGTTCGCTCAGCAGAGAAAATGTGTTGGTTCCGCTGGCAAGCACATTAGGCCTACTTCAAAGTGTCCAGGATTGGGGTGGTACCACTTGACAGAGTAGACTCACAGATGGCAAAGTCCAGGTGCAAGGTGGTTGGAAGCCTGTTATGTCCCTTAGGGCTCAGATCAGGAGGCCTGCCAACTAGCCTTTGGAGTCACTCTGGGTACTGGGGTCAAGAGAAACAGGCCCAGTCCTTTTTACTCAGGCAAGAAGTCAGCAGGCAGCAGGTCAGCGCAGAAGAGCAGGAGTCCAGCAAAGTACTGTCCAGCAGAGTTGCAGTCCTTCAGCAGCACAGCAGTCTTTCTTCCTGGCAGAGTATCTACAGGTCCAGAAATCTACTGAAGGGGTGGTATCTGAGATCCTTCTTTTATACACAGTTGTGCATTTGAAGTGGGGAGAAGCTTCTCGAGGCATGCCTTTGGCTCCAGACTAACTCCAAGGGGTATGCAGCCCTTTTGTATGGGAACAAGATACAGCTTATTGAGGTGTAAGTGAGGCTGGGCCAGCTCCTCCCTCTCATCCTGTCATTGATAGCCCACTCAGTCACACCTAAGCTCCCATTATGTGTGGGTGTCTAGAAGGTATACAAAAATTTCACCTGCCAACTACAAACAGCCATGTGACCAGAGACAGGCTGCAGGCATGAAATGGCTAAGGCAAGAAAATGGCAACTTTCTAAAAGTTATAGAAAAGCAGAATGCACTCCTTTCCTTAATGATTTCGTGCTGTAATTCAGTAATTGCGTGCGAACTGTTGCCGTGATCCGTCCCGAAATCACGGAATGCAGATAAAGCAATCTAAAAAGGCACACGTTTATTGCGCCAAACAGTCGCACTGCGATAAGTAGGATTTGATCCTCATAGTAAACATGTATATATGACGTACTCCAAGTTTAATCCAGTAGTGAACCAATGTTTCATCAAAAGTTTGTGCCAAAATTCATCCTTTATACATAGTCACCACGAAGACAGCGAGGTTCCACAGTAATGCTTTATTTTCGTTTTCAACTGCCTTCTGTGTGCCCATCCGGGCTTCAACATTGACATGTAGGGGTGAACAATTCATGTTGATTAACCTCTCGCAATTCCACCCAATGCATTTTGGACTGTTCTAGTCCTTCGTCAGGGGTAACTGAAATGATAACAAAAAAACATCTAAACCAACTTCTCAAAAGCAAGTTGAATTTTACAATTTAGCTTTTACAATTACAAGCGCGTGCTGCTGCCTCGCCCTGCGATTCACCTTTGCCCACTCCCACCCTGTATCTATTAATAATAACGTGCTCAACTATGCAAGGTAAAAAACATAATCCCCCTTTGCGTGCTACAAACCCAACATGTAGTGAATGCTCAATTGCACAGAACGTGATGCCAATATCCCATATTAATTTAAAAACCTTTTCCAAATAGTGCGTGAAAATACAAAACAGAAAAACGAACTCACTTAAACCCAAACGACATCCCCTTTCCCGACCTGGTTCCTGCTGTCTAACAACCCGTACCTTAAACCAAAATGTAAGCCCATCCAAACTACCTTAAAAACCACGATCAACCGCCTTGTCACCTCCTCTACACTTTCTCCAACTACCGTGAATGCATGTACCCTCGTCCACGTACACCTGCTCAACTCACCCACCTGTCTGCCATCTGCTTTTAACCAATCAAAACGATGTGATCTTGACCCCGTGACCCAATCCCAGTTCAAACAAAAAACCTTAAAGAAATACTACGTGACCTCTCCGCGTGAATATACCCGCCCTAAGCAACTTAAAACTATATCCCACCCTGTATCTATTAATAATAACGTGCTCGACTATACAAGGTCAAAAACATAATCCCCCTTTATGTGCTACAAACCCACCATGTAGTGAATGCTCAATTGCACAGAACGTAATGCCAATATCCCATATTAATTAGAAAACCTTTTCCAAATAGTGCATGAAAATACAAAACAAAAAAACGAACTCACTTAAACCCAAACGACATCCCCTTTCCCAACCTGGTTCCTGCTGTCTAACAACCCGTGCCTTAAACCAAAATATAAGCCCATCCAAACTACCTTCAAAGCCACGATCGGCCGCCTTGTCACCTCCTCTACACTTTCTCCAACTGCCGTGAATGCATGTACCCTCGTCCACGTACACCTTCTCAACTCACCCACCTGTCTGCCATCTACTTTTAACCAATCAAAACGATATAATCTAGACCCCGTGACTCAATCCCAATTCAAACAAAAATCTTAAAGAAATACTATGTGACCACTCCGCGTGAATATACCCGCCCTAAGCAACTTAAAACTCTAATCCCTCCACTTATGAATATACGTGCCCAGCCTTCTTCCTTTTCACCTTCCCAAACATCATGTTCAGTCCAGAACCATAAAACACATCAATAAACAACTCAATTATCCCAAATAAATAAATACAAGTGCTGAAATGGATGTGCTCAAATAAATACAAATTGCAAGCGTAAACAGGATTTAAATGTCCCTCATGCCAAATGTTACAATCCATTTCCATGATTTTTAGACAAAAACTGCGTGAAGTCACTTCTGAATGTTCCCTGTGCTCTCGCTGTCTTTGAGGTGATAATTCCTTCATTGTGATTACAATCTTCATCTTTGCCTTTAGTCATAACTGTCAGCAGGGTGCAAACTTTCGTCGGGACAGAAAATTGCTGTGCAAAAGATATAGAAAAGCAGAATGCACTCCTTTCCTTAATGATTTCGTGCTGTAATTCAGTAATTGCGTGCGAACTGTTGCCGTGATCCGTCCCGAAATCACGGAATGCAGATAAAGCAATCTAAAAGGCACACGTTTATTGCGCCAAACAGTCGCACTGCGATAAGTAGGATTTGATCCTCATAGTAAACATGTATATATGACGTACTCCAAGTTTAATCCAGTAGTGAACCAATGTTTCATCAAAAGTTTGTGCCAAAATTCATCCTTTATACATAGTCACCACGAAGACAGCGAGGTTCCACAGTAATGCTTTATTTTCGTTTTCAACTGCCTTCTGTGTGCCCATCCGGGCTTCAACATTGACATGTAGGGGTGAACAATTCATGTTGATTAACCTCTCGCAATTCCACCCAATGCATTTCGGACTGTTCTAGTCCTTCGTCAGGGGTAACTGAAATGGGGATTATGTTTTTTACCCGCAAAGGGGGATTATGTTTTTTACCTTGCATAGTTGAGCACGTTATTATTAATAGATACAGGGTGGGAGTGGGCAAAGGTGAATCGCAGGGCGAGGCAGCAGCACGCGCTTGTAATTGTAAAAGCTAAATTGTAAAATTCAACTTGCTTTTGAGAAGTTGGTTTAGATGTTTTTTGTTATCATTTCAGTTACCCCTGACGAAGGACTAGAACAGTCCGAAATGCATTGGGTGGAATTGCGAGAGGTTAATCAACATGAATTGTTCACCCCTACATGTCAATGTTGAAGCCCGGATGGGCACACAGAAGGCAGTTGAAAACGAAAATAAAGCATTACTGTGGAACCTCGCTGTCTTCGTGGTGACTATGTATAAAGGATGAATTTTGGCACAAACTTTTGATGAAACATTGGTTCACTACTGGATTAAACTTGGAGTACGTCATATATACATGTTTACTATGAGGATCAAATCCTACTTATCGCAGTGCGACTGTTTGGCGCAATAAACGTGTGCCTTTTTAGATTGCTTTATCTGCATTCCGTGATTTCGGGACGGATCACGGCAACAGTTCACACGCAATTACTGAATTACAGCACGAAATCATTAAGGAAAGGAGTGCATTCTGCTTTTCTATATCTTTTGCACAGCAATTTTCTGTCCCGACGAAAGTTTGCACCCTGCTGACAGTTATGACTAAAGGCAAAGATGAAGATTGTAATCACAATGAAGGAATTATCACCTGAAAGACAGCAGAGCACAGGGAACATTCAGAAGTGACTTCACGCAGTTTTTGTCTAAAAATCATGGAAATGGATTGTAACATTTGGCATGAGGGACATTTAAATCCTGTTTACGCTTGCAAGTTGTATTTATTTGAGCACATCCATTTCAGCACTTGTATTTATTTATTTGGGATAATTGAGTTGTTTATTGATGTGTTTTATGGTTCTGGACTGAACATGATGTTTGGGAAGGTGAAAAGGAAGAAGGCTGGGCACGTATATTCATAAGTGGAGGGATTAGAGTTTTAAGTTGCTTAGGGCGGGTATATTCACGCGGAGTGGTCACGTAGTATTTCTTTAAGATTTTTGTTTGAATTGGGATTGAGTCACGGGGTCTAGATTATATCGTTTTGATTGGTTAAAAGTAGATGGCAGACAGGTGGGTGAGTTGAGAAGGTGTACGTGGACGAGGGTACATGCATTCACGGCAGTTGGAGAAAGTGTAGAGGAGGTGACAAGGTGGCCGATCGTGGCTTTGAAGGTAGTTTGGATGGGCTTATATTTTGGTTTAAGGCACGGGTTGTTAGACAGCAGGAACCAGGTTGGGAAAGTGGATGTCGTTTGGGTTTAAGTGAGTTCGTTTTTTTGTTTTGTATTTTCATGCACTATTTGGAAAAGGTTTTCTAATTAATATGGGATATTGGCATTACGTTCTGTGCAATTGAGCATTCACTACATGGTGGGTTTGTAGCACGTAAAGGGGGATTATGTTTTTGACCTTGTATAGTCGAGCACGTTATTATTAATAGATACAGGGTGGGATATAGTTTTAAGTTGCTTAGGGCGGGTATATTCACGCGGAGAGGTCACGTAGTATTTCTTTAAGGTTTTTGTTTGAACTGGGATTGAGTCACGGGGTCAAGATCACATCGTTTTGATTGGTTAAAAGCAGATGGCAGACAGGTGGGTGAGTTGAGCAGGTGTACGTGGACGAGGGTACATGCATTCACGGTAGTTGGAGAAAGTGTAGAGGAGGTGACAAGGCGGTTGATCGTGGTTTTTAAGGTAGTTTGGATGGGCTTACATTTTGGTTTAAGGTACGGGTTGTTAGACAGCAGGAACCAGGTCGGGAAAGGGGATGTCGTTTGGGTTTAAGTGAGTTCGTTTTTCTGTTTTGTATTTTCACGCACTATTTGGAAAAGGTTTTTAAATTAATATGGGATATTGGCATCACGTTCTGTGCAATTGAGCATTCACTACATGTTGGGTTTGTAGCACGCAAAGGGGGATTATGTTTTTTACCTTGCATAGTTGAGCACGTTATTATTAATAGATACAGGGTGGGAGTGGGCAAAGGTGAATCGCAGGGCGAGGCAGCAGCACGCGCTTGTAATTGTAAAAGCTAAATTGTAAAATTCAACTTGCTTTTGAGAAGTTGGTTTAGATGTTTTTTTGTTATCATTTCAGTTACCCCTGACGAAGGACTAGAACAGTCCGAAATGCATTGGGTGGAATTGCGAGAGGTTAATCAACATGAATTGTTCACCCCTACATGTCAATGTTGAAGCCCGGATGGGCACACAGAAGGCAGTTGAAAACGAAAATAAAGCATTACTGTGGAACCTCGCTGTCTTCGTGGTGACTATGTATAAAGGATGAATTTTGGCACAAACTTTTGATGAAACATTGGTTCACTACTGGATTAAACTTGGAGTACGTCATATATACATGTTTACTATGAGGATCAAATCCTACTTATCGCAGTGCGACTGTTTGGCGCAATAAACGTGTGCCTTTTAGATTGCTTTATCTGCATTCCGTGATTTCGGGACGGATCACGGCAACAGTTCGCACGCAATTACTGAATTACAGCACGAAATCATTAAGGAAAGGAGTGCATTCTGCTTTTCTATATCTTTTGCACAGCAATTTTCTGTCCCGACGAAAGTTTGCACCCTGCTGACAGTTATGACTAAAGGCAAAGATGAAGATTGTAATCACAATGAAGGAATTATCACCTCAAAGACAGCGAGAGCACAGGGAACATTCAGAAGTGACTTCACGCAGTTTTTGTCTAAAAATCATGGAAATGGATTGTAACATTTGGCATGAGGGACATTTAAATCCTGTTTACGCTTGCAAGTTGTATTTATTTGAGCACATCCATTTCAGCACTTGTATTTATTTATTTGGGATAATTGAGTTGTTTATTTATGTGTTTTATGGTTCTGGACTGAACATGATGTTTGGGAAGGTGAAAAGGAAGAAGGCTGGGCACGTATATTCATAAGTGGAGGGATTAGAGTTTTAAGTTGCTTAGGGCGGGTATATTCACGCGGAGTGGTCACGTAGTATTTCTTTAAGATTTTTGTTTGAATTGGGATTGAGTCACGGGGTCTAGATTATATCGTTTTGATTGGTTAAAAGTAGATGGCAGACAGGTGGGTGAGTTGAGAAGGTGTACGTGGACGAGGGTACATGCATTCACGGCAGTTGGAGAAAGTGTAGAGGAGGTGACAAGGCGGCCGATCGTGGCTTTGAAGGTAGTTTGGATGGGCTTATATTTTGGTTTAAGGCACGGGTTGTTAGACAGCAGGAACCAGGTTGGGAAAGGGGATGTCGTTTGGGTTTAAGTGAGTTCGTTTTTTGTTTTGTATTTTCATGCACTATTTGGAAAAGGTTTTCTAATTAATATGGGATATTGGCATTACGTTCTGTGCAATTGAGCATTCAATACATGGTGGGTTTGTAGCACGTAAAGGGGATTATGTTTTTGACCTTGTATAGTCGAGCACGTTATTATTAATAGATACAGGGTGGGATATAGTTTTAAGTTGCTTAGGGCGGGTATATTCACGCGGAGAGGTCACGTAGTATTTCTTTAAGGTTTTTGTTTGAACTGGGATTGAGTCACGGGGTCAAGATCACATCGTTTTGATTGGATAAAAGCAGATGGCAGACAGGTGGGTGAGTTGAGCAGGTGTACGTGGACGAGGGTACATGCATTCACGGTAGTTGGAGAAAGTGTAGAGGAGGTGACAAGGCGGTTGATCGTGGTTTTTAAGGTAGTTTGGATGGGCTTACATTTTGGTTTAAGGTACGGGTTGTTAGACAGCAGGAACCAGGTCGGGAAAGGGGATGTCGTTTGGGTTTAAGTGAGTTCGTTTTTCTGTTTTGTATTTTCACGCACTATTTGGAAAAGGTTTTAAATTAATATGGGATATTGGCATCACGTTCTGTGCAATTGAGCATTCACTACATGTTGGGTTTGTAGCACGCAAAGGGGGATTATGTTTTTACCTTGCATAGTTGAGCACGTTATTATTAATAGATACAGGGTGGGAGTGGGCAAAGGTGAATCGCAGGGCGAGGCAGCAGCACGCGCTTGTAATTGTAAAAGCTAAATTGTAAAATTCAACTTGCTTTTGAGAAGTTGGTTTAGATGTTTTTTGTTATCATTTCAGTTACCCCTGACGAAGGACTAGAACAGTCCGAAATGCATTGGGTGGAATTGCGAGAGGTTAATCAACATGAATTGTTCACCCCTACATGTCAATGTTGAAGCCCGGATGGGCACACAGAAGGCAGTTGAAAACTAAAATAAAGCATTACTGTGGAACCTCGCTGTCTTCGTGGTGACTATGTATAAAGGATGCATTTTGGCACAAACTTTTGATGAAACATTGGTTCACTACTGGATTAAACTTGGAGTACGTCATATATACATGTTTACTATGAGGATCAAATCCTACTTATCGCAGTGCGACTGTTTGGCGCAATAAACGTGTGCCTTTTTAGATAACTTTCTAAAAGTGGCATTTTCAGATTTGCAATTTAAAATCCGATTTCACCATAACTTTTAAATTAGGATTTCTTGAGACACCAAACTTAAAACAGTTATATCTTCCCATTTGAAAAATACTCTTAGAAATGCATCGATTTTGAGATGCGGTGAGGCTGTGTTGCAAGGTCCTGTTGCTTCGGCATCGAGAATCTTGTCAACGGGTCTTGCAAGGCAATGTCCGGCATTGGGGGTGCGGTGCACAGCTGGCGATGTGTCGGTTTCAGGGTGCCTTGAGGGTGTGATGCATAGTCCGGCGTCATCATCTAGGCTGCTGTCAATGAGAGATGCAAGGACCTGGGCTGTGGATGCACTACGTTGTTGGTGCGATGCATCAGTTTTGATGACTTTGGGGCTGGTGCGGGTCTCCTCCGGGATGCACTGCTCAGCCGAGGAGAAGCGTCTGTTCTGCTCAGGGGTGGTACGCTCAGAAGAGAAAATGTGTTGGTTCTGCTAAAAATTACTCCTATAATTGGTAATAAGGTAATTCCATTGTTAACCTTTAGGAAAGAAAGGCCTTGTAATAGAGAAAAACAAAAAAAATAATTTCAGATTATTTCACTACTAGGACATGTAAAACTTAAAAGTACATGCCCAATATTTTAAATACATTGCACCCTGCCCTCTGAGCTGTCCGGAGGCTACCCTAGGGGTGCCTTATATGTAATAAATAGGATGGTTTGGGCCTAGGAAAAAGGTTTATTTTGCCATGTTGAAATTCCAGTTTTAACTGCACACACAGGCTCTGAGACATGTTTAAAAGGCTAATTAAGTGGATGGCACAATCAGTGCTGTAGGCCCACTAGTGGTATCAAACAGCTATGTCTATGTCTCACAGGGTAACAATAAAACAAGTAGTGCAAAGTAGATCACTTAATTATAATGAAAAAGAACATATGGCACCAGAAATTATTTATAAGAGAACATTTTCGAAATATTTAACAAGAACTTGAAAGCAGCATCAGAACTACTTAAAGATTATGTATTACGTGCATGGTGAACACATAGTGCTCTTGAAGGAACAGTGAACAGCGCAAGTGACACACACGGATACAAATGGAAAGGCAGCGAACAGAAATTAGTCACTAGATATTATGTATGAATATCAATTGATCCAATATTATATTTTACACAATCATGTCTAAATCAAAATCCGTATATCCGCTGATGTTTGTCGACGGAATTTCGAAACTTCATTACTTTGAGATCATCATTAGGACAATTAGTACAAATGAAACAATGATTGCTGCCTGAAAGATGTCCAGGAATGGTCCGTGTAAAACAGATCAGCATGCCTGGGAGACTGGCTCAACTCGACACATCAGTATCTCGTTCACGAGCAGTTCCGCACACACTTCGAACTGGACCCGCCTTCTATTCCATGGAGATTCATTTTACCGATCATTGGTCCTCCACCATTTGCTGCCTTTTCATTTATATCCGCATGCTTCACTTCATGGCCATAGCCACGGGGGCATCTGACACAGCGTGTAGGTGTAGGAGTTCTGAAGGCGAATGAGCAATAAAACTGCCTTTAAATTATGTTTTTTTCTTGTTACACTTTATGCATGTTCCAAGGCAGGTTAAATGTCGGGCTATGTCTTGATATATTGCTGCTTATGGAGAAGTTGTTTACTTTTCTTCTTTTGACTGCAAGTGAGAGGATTTTGAAAAGTGAACTATAAGACAATCTCTCTGTGGTACAAAAAAGACCACTGGAATTAGACAGCAGGGGAGGCCTAAATTATGCGTCAATGTTGACTCAAAAGCACAAATTATGCAGCTTAATGTGGCACATTTTCTAATACTTCACTTCTTTTTTTTGTAATTACACGTGTTAGTAGCATATCTGGGCAAATGTTTCACTTCATTAGTACCAGTTCCACATTCAAATACAGCTGTAAGTAACAGAAAGGTGATCATCCAACCTTCACTAAGGACCTTCCACTGCACAGCAGCATATGTTGCAGTATTTTTAGTAACTTTTACTCTGTTTGAGCTAGAAACAAAATGTATTTTTGTTCAAATCTACAAATTATGCAGCAGATGATGGATTTCACAGCAACTATGGTAAATTCATAATTATGTGGAAAACACAATGGCGGAAGAATCACATTATTCCAGTGGCATTGTGTACAGTGAAAAGGAAAAAGAAATACTGTAGGATTTTTAATGTTTTTCTAATTCACAAAATACCTGTAAATGAACTGTACAAACATTTCTATACATATACCAGCTTTTCTGAAAGCCCACATGAAGCACATTTTGTTTTATAAATATAAAGTGTGCTGGAAACAAAGATTATAATAGGATCAAAACAAATCTTGGTGATGCACAAGTGATAACTATTGTATTGTACATATGTTTTGTGCTTACTACCTCTATGTGTGGCAGTGAAGCACTTACCTACATGGGTAGCAAGCTATGCCATAATGTGGTGTGTAGTTAGAAGGGTGTTGTTTAAGGGTGTTCTCTTTGTTTTGTGATCCCATGTGTGAGGTGTTTCCATGTCATGCGTGATGACCACTGAGGTGCAGTTATTGTGTTATGGGACACAGTGCTCAACAGTCTGGTGAATGATGAGGTGTGAGAGACACAGGCACGCAATTTATGATTTTTCTGTAAGCTAGCAGCTTTGAACAGCTCTGCTGGACCCATTATGGTATTTCTTATGAGTACACTCTGTATAGCTGGTTACTGCATTGGGTCGCCCAATCAGAAGTTTGGGGGCAGATTTACTTACATTTCACGCTGCACAGCAAAGAAACTTGCTGCACTGTGTTGCGTGAAATGCAGACAGCAAAAATGCACCATATCTACATATTTTCCTAGCACTGGCACACTGTGTTCTGACTAGTGCCAATGCAGGCACACTTGCAGCATGGTGCAAGGGTGCCTGTGGTACAGCCAGAATTGTTTTTGTGCAGGAAGGCACAACTTCCTGCACAAAACAATCCTTAGAGACATATTCTTCTTTCTATGTGTGCTGTGCAATGCAGCACTCATAGAATGAGGAAGTAAAAAGGAGAAATAAAGATATTTCTCCTTGTTATGCCCCACTGGAGAAGGCGTAGCATGTTGGCACATTCCCAGGGTCACTAGCTTTAGTAAATCAGGGAATACACCAAAATCCGTGGGTGGATGCATGAGAATGTCTTTACTCCCCCCATTGAACATCTTCTCAAGGCAAGGTAACGTAACGCAGCAATATTCTCTTTGTATTTACTAAAATGCGCAAAGCCACGCAAGGTGGCTTTGCTTGGCTTAGTAAATACCAAAAATGACTTGCGCTGGGGATGCGCCATAAAAGTGACGCAACCCTGATGCAAAATCTTAGTAAATCTGCCACTACTCTATAGTTATGAGCCAGAACAGGCATATTTGGAGGGAGAGAGAAGTGGAGATTTCTGCTTGGGTGCATATTGCTACTATCATCTCATATCTGAAAGCCATTGTGAGATGTAAAGAAGCAGTCACACTGTATAGGTATTTGGGACCTGCAGCCATGGACTAGATTAAAGACCTACAATTAACCCGCAGTGTGTGATAGATCTCTTTCGTTATTCCATGCCTGTTCATGTAGTGGTGGCTGATTTATTGGTTGTGCAGTACTAGTGATGGACAACCCTCGTAGCACATATGGCTTAATTGAATGTAAGAGGTGTAAGTTACAGTTGGTTGCCAACCGCTGAGTGTTATGGTATTAGTGTGCGCCAGAATGATTATGTATGAAGTTACATAACTATATAATACCCGGCGAAGCACAGATGAGCACTCTTAACTTACCTGCTTGTCAAAACTAGTTTGCTGGTTGGGTTGGGTTGTTTCCAATCTGTGTATTGTAAGATAAAGATTGAGCTTCAAGGTGCAACTGTCTTTCCAGGTTCTTTTGCTGGGATTTGTGGTGGTGTAGTTGCCTTGGAAATAGCCATGTTTTCAACTGTCTTTGGAAGTGTATATGCTCCTGGATGCTTTGAATGCGCCTGGTAGTGAGTTCCAGAGCTTGACAGCTTGCACTGAGAAAGCAGTGCCTCATATGAATTTCTTACGGTAAGGTGGTATGATAAGTGTTGCAAACCTGGAGCGTAGTGTCCTGATTTGTTTGTATTGCTTGAATTTAACTTATAGGTGTAGCAGTCCTTTTCCTTGGAGGCTCTGCGAACAGTGCAACGTGCCTTGAACATTGACCTTTTTGCTATAGTTAGCCAGTGGAGTGATTGTAAGACTGGAGTCATATGTTCTCTTGGGTGAAGGCAGAGAGGAAATCTTGTAGCAGTATTTTTGATAAGTTGTATTTTATGTTTTATGAATGCTGCACCAAGGTATAGGCTATTGGTATAGTCAAGATTGGAGATTACAACTATGAGGATGGCTTGTAGATTCTGTTGGTATTCAAGGTATGAGAGAGTGTAACATAGGGTTGTCATTGAGCAGATGGCCCTCTGTTTTACATTGTTAAGATGATGTATCAACTATAGGTCTTAATTAATGGTTATCCCTAGGTTTCTGACCTTTCTTTTTTTTAAATGTATATTTATTTTTATTTGATGCAGAACATAAAGAAAAATACAACCATGTGCAACAGGTGCCAATTTCAGCGAAAGGTTTCTGACTTTTCTTGATATTGTTAGAGGAGCCTCAAATTCCTAAGCCATATGGTGGTAGGCTGTTTTTCTGTCACTGTTGTCACGTGGCCCAAGGAGACATTGTCGTCTTCACTAAGTTAGCATGAGCTCTGAAGACAGTACGCGGCTTTGCACACGTTACTACATGGCTTTATTTTTGCAAAGACTTTGTTCGTCCTTTTCACATGAGAACTGTCTGCTGTGTGCATTCTCTGCCAGTTCCTGGAATTTAGTCTGAACATTGTAAGCAAGGTTGATAAACAATGCCCCTTGTTATTCTGTTCTGGTCAGGCTCTAGCACCTAGACAAAACATACCGATGCAGCTGTTGTTTGGAAACCGTACTTTGGTCTTATGGAGATACATGGATAGGGGGGCACACACTTGGAGAAGGACTTTTCCAGAGAGAAGAGCGAGACAGCACCTAGGATGTAGAACTACCATCAATAGCCTAAGGTATGGGGTCTTTAGACAAAACCCAGAGATCTTCTAATGTATAATAATACTGCTTCTTAGTAAGGGGAGGAAGGTTAGGCTCTATTGTCTTTTCATGATGACATCTCCCTTCATGATTTATGGATTAGTTGCTATGCTGACTGTATTTGTATTATGCATTTTCCTGCTTGTGGTGACACGTATACTGCACGTTAGAGCACGTTAGTTCAAATAAATATTTTAAACTGGTTCATGTCTCTGTCAGATCTTATTGTGGACAGGTAAAAGAGTGCCAGCGAAAGGGTGTGTCTTGCAGCCACGAGTCCTTAGAGATCCGGGAGTGTTGTGCTCTGGGGTGTCTAATCACTTGTTTCTCTGTGAGTGAGTAGGAGGGCAAGTGAGACACTATAGCTAGTCTGTCCTGGGCTCATGGGTACTAAGTGGTAGGATGACTCAGTCCCTATGCACTAAGGTCCCATAATCCTACGCATAGTTCTGTTCTTGGGCAGAATCCCTGCAACATGGCGCCACCAACATTTGGTCTGGTACTTATTCATGAGACCCCTGAGTAGCACTTGTGCTTGTCCACGATACCCTCTCATCGGTTTATGGAGACGTCCGTGGTGAGGGGGCTTGGACTCCTATATTTGTAGGGTACACCTATTTGTATAGGTTTTTATCAAGCTTGAAGTTTAAAAGGTTTTTAGACCCAATTTTGCGCTACCATTTTTCTTGTTCTTTTTTCATTTTAACTATGGCACAACCGGTCGCTATTGCGGCTAATAACCGCGCAGCTGTTACAGCTTACTTGACTCAACATGGAGTCCCCAATGCGGGGTCTACCTTTATGTTAGTTGTTGAGGGGGATCCTGCATACCGCTTCGAGGTTTTATTATTCGTGGGTTACCTTTCCCACGGTAGATGCTAATGATAATCTGTTTCATGCATACACGGCCGCTGCTCCATCAGCAGCGTATCGGCCATATGCGTTAATTGAAGTTCCGTTGACGTCCTGGGAGCATAACATTTGGTTTAATGGCGCCCTTCCTCACCCTGTTTCTTTTGTTCGAATGAGCCCCTTGTCTATCGATGGGGCCACTTGACCTGTTTTGGCAGGTTATACACCACATCCAAATTATCTTAATGTTACTGTTGCAGAGCTACGTATACTTTAAACACAATTAGTCCATTTGCACAGACGCGTCATAAAGTTTATGTCTCATGCACTTCAGGCAGCTCCGGCAGGTGCTACAGCTCCAGCACCAGGTCATGCCGGTGGCCTTGTAATTTGTCCCGTCATGATTAATTCCGTGATGGGGATACGTCCTCAGAATTGGGATGAATTACCATTTTGGATAGCGCAGAAAATTGAATAGCTTGAAGCTGTATTTCCACATATGGCTCCTGTAGAGAAACACAGGATCCTTACACTGAGTTTGACGAGTGGTCCGATTCCTCCTTTAGCGGACTGCACCACCTGGGGGACGGTGTTTGCTTCAGTGTATACACTGTGCTTTGGCACCCCCTCCATGAGTGTTCTGCCGAGCATTCTGAAGAAGGTACAGGATGAACACGGGGCTGGTCAAGCCCTGGATTTAGGGATGAAATTAGTGGGCATGTTCCCTATTGTCTCTGAAATGATTCTGGTCAACATTAAAGGTGAAGCAGTTTAGTTACAGGTATGCCAACGCCTAGCAGCGGTGGCGGACGTGGATTGGGAGCGACAGTTACCGATTATTATTGCGGATGTGTATACATCATTGGGACGCAATAGCTTGGGAATTGGACCGCATACTCTGGCTCATAATAAACCCCCTCCTGAAAAGGAGGGTCGTCCAGTCTTTCCTAAAATGGCTTGGAATAAAAATGCGCAGGAACAACAACAGAAGCCTGGTGCTCGTGCTGGTTTGCCTCCACCTGATGCTTCTGAATGTAGATATGATTTGCGTGACCGCTCAAAAATTAAGACACCCAAGAGGTTGCAGTTTCCTGATCCTCATTCTCCTCATTCCTTTCAGGAATCGTCAGATCAACAATTCGGCGGAAGAGGGCGACAGACTCGCAGACAAGGCGAGTCTACGCAGACGAGACGTGACCCGCAGCACCAGTTTGACCTAAAAGTCAAAAAGGAGGAACCACCTAAATATTGAGCCCCATTTCAGAAGAAAAACATTGCCGCTTTGACAGCAAAGTATGAATCAGACAGTGAGAACCAAGCTCCTCGACAGGAGTTGGGCGGTATTCCTCCTCAACAGCGCAGATGAGGTTACCATAGTGCGCAGACACTCCACCAGCATCTGGAGACGAAAGCAACTGACACTTTTATTACCGTGGAAATGGCTGACACTCGCGTTGCTCCTTCTGATAGGCTTTATGAAATAGGCCTCCAAATTGAAGGTGATATTGAAAGCACTATTAAGGCAGTCTTTTGGGATAATCTTACATCTTCTTATGATATTTTGTTGGCGGAGGTTGATTGGCCTCCTCCTTTTGTTCCTGCGTCCGCTAAAGGGGAGGATGTTATTCTCCCGAGCTTTTCGCAATATGTCCCAGAAGAGGCTAGACTTGCTTATGTAGCAGAGTGGACACTAGCCCTGGCTCCTGCATTGTATCAAAATTAGGAGGATTGGGACAGGGATTCACCAGAGCATGTAATTCCTTTGCATTCTACACTGCAGCCCCAACCCCAATACCCAATTAAACATGATGCTAAAGCGTCCGTTGGTGAGATTCTTACCCAGTTGGAATATCAGGGTGTCATTGAACCCTGTATTTCATCAATGAATAATCCTCTTTTACCGATATTGAAACCGGACTGTTCATATCGTATTGTTTTAGATTACAGACATTTAAACAGTCATGTTCGTACCTTTGCGGTACAGAACACCCATAGTTCTGCATTGGTTAACAATAAAAAATATGAAACTACTTTGGATATTTCGAATGGTTTTTACAGTCATGCTTTGGCTCTTGAAAGCCATGACTTGACAGCATTCAGCACGTTAGGCAATCAGAAAAGATATGCGAGATTGCCTATGGGATATAAGAATAGACCAGGTGTGTTTGCGGCACGCATTGTGTCGATTTTACATGAGATTGACCCTGATGCCTTCTCGTACGTTGATGACTTTTACTTGACGGATGATGAATTAAACCAGCATCTTCTGCGTGTGGATCGCATTATCTCACACTTTGCTGACTTAGGTTACAAATTCAATTTTGCTAAATCGCATATCGCCTTCTTGGCTGTACTTTTCCTTGGTTATGAACTGAATAACGAAGGTAGGGGGTTGGCCCCCCACTTTCTGGAGAAATGTGCTCAATTGCAACCTCCATCTACCCTTAAACAATTGCAATCTTTGCTGGATTTTTTAAATTTCGGGAGGACTTATATTCCTGATTATGCCCAGCATATCAAACCACTTTACACGTTGATACAACCCTCTTTTTCTTCTTCCAGTTGGCTTCCGGAACATACCGCAGTACTTAGGTCTTTGCAGTCTGATCTGCTTGCGGCCCACAAATTTGGTCATACGGATTGTCCCAGGAGCGTTAGGTTTTACTTACGTGACTTTCAATGAAGGGGACACGGTCCCCATTGCTTATAAATCGCATTTGTATACTCCAGCTGAGATGCGTTTTTCTTCTACAGAAAAGATTTTGACAGCTGTACAGATGGCGATTCTTAAAGAATGTTCTCTGGCTCAGGGAAAACACATTTTTATGGTCTTGCCAGTGCCTGCTTTAGAAGCTGTCACATAGGTGAGTGTTCCCAATTCTAAGGCTTTGCATCTACGTTGGATACAATGGGCTAGTTCATTGACGTCGGCTGACGTCAATTTTATCTTTGACCCTTCTTTGCAGACACAGGAGTTTTTACAATATGAACATGTTCATCCTCCTCCATTGTCACGTCTTCCTCTTGATCTGTACAAATGCATTATTTACACTGATGGTCCTGCACAGCCAGCCATTGGTTCTAAGCATGCCTATTCCGCTGCCTGCGCAATTGTGGCAGGCACAATAGTTGATGGGGATTTTAAATCTTCCTTGGTGCACACACAATCCCTTGGGGATTGTACGGCCCAGTTAGCTGAGTTACGTGCTTTGGTTTTAGCTCTAGAATTTTCTGATCCTGAAGTCCCTACTCTAGTGGTGTGCGATTCCTTTTACTGTGTACAATTCTTCAATGACAACTTGTTCTTCTGGTCACAAAATGATTTTCGGGATTCTAAAGGTAACACAATCAAGCATAAAAAGATTTGGGTCCGAGTGGCCGGTCTTAAAGAACGTTTGCTGCTCACACATGTTATTCATACATTAGGACATCAGCGTGTGGGAGCACACGCTGTTGGTAATTCCTTGGTTGATGAGGCAGCCAAATCTGCAGAAGCCACTTGTTCAGTAGCAGCAGTTACTAGATCCATGACTAAAATTGATGATGATATCCTGGTGGCTATAGCTGTGAAGAAGGAGGAAACGGAGTTTTCCCAAGGTTTCTCTTCACGTTATACATGCCACTTGATGTCCGATCAAATTCCATTTGCAACTATACCATCCGTTGGGGATCAGCTGATTCCCAACGAGGACCGTAGACTTTCTTTGATTGTTGCCGCACATGAAGGCAATGACAATTTTGCTTTTACAGCAATGTTTTTGGTGGCGTGGGTTATATCAGCAAGAGCGTAAATATTAACCCTGGGCATAATACTTTGCTACGCTCACGGAACATGCAAAGTTTGTGCTACTACGCACTACGCAAATTGCACGTAGCAGAATGAATAACTGTGCTAATTGACGTAGTGTAGCAGCAGTAAAATAAACACCTTCAAATGCTTTGATAAAGCAATTTTCTATGCTAAAAAGCATATAACCAATTCACAAAAATGAATTTTGACAATAAAATATCAAGCAATGAGAGAGGTGATGATTTTGGAGTCCCCTAACCTAGGGGAGGACCAAGCAGATGCCTTGAACACAAAAAGCATATCATGTGAACGATTCAATGGTGGTCCCTTCCTCCTAGGACCACCCCAAGCACTGTTATGGGCAAAAATACAATCCCAACCAAAGGCCCTGCAAAGCATTATGGGACGAGATTAGCAGTGGGCAGTGAATATTATAGTTTCCAATATCAAAATAATTCTACAAAGAGCTGCAGTTCAACTAGTCGTTACTAGGTGTCCCTCACAAGTCAAATGCAAAAGCATTGAAATTATTAATACATCAAGCTGCAGTTCCACTAGTCGTTACAAGATGTCCCTCACGAGTCAAATGCAAAAGTATTGAAAACCTTTCATGAGGCTTTTGCATTTTGACTCGTGAGGGACATCTAGTAACGACTAGTGGAACTGCAGCTCTTTGTAGAATTATTTTGATATTGGATACTATAATATTCACTGTCCACTGCTAATCTCGTCCCATAATGCTTTGCAGGGCCTTTGGTTGGGATTGTATTTTTGCCAATAACTGTGCTTGGGGTGGTCCTAAGAGGATGGGACCACCACTGAATGGTTCCAAAGATGTGTTTTTGTTTTCAAGGCATCTGCTTGGTTTTCCCCTAGGTTAGGGAGGATCCTAAAATCATCACCTCTCTCACTGCTTGTTAATTTATCGTTTTCACTTTTGTGTAGTAGCTATATGCATTTTTAGCATATAAAGACAGAGATATTTATTTTATCTTATCTTGCACTGTACAAGGTGCTTTTGGCAATTATTGTACAGTGCAGTCAAGCACACAGCTACGCAATGTGCATAGCTACGTGTAGTTAAAAATGTACTTCACGTAGCTACGTGAAGTGCTACTACGCAAACTACGCCCAGGCTTAGTAAATATGTCCTTTCTTGTGACATTTGTCACAAATTAAACCTTCTACTGTTTCACGCCCACCATATACTCAACTTTCATTTAGAATATTTACCTTGATCACTGCGGTCCTTTAACATCTGACAATGTTTTTAAATATAACTTGGTTGCAGTGGATTCTTGCACTAGATTCCTTTGGGTTTGGCCACAACGCAGTGCTGACGCTCGAACTGTTATAAAAGATTTGCGTGTCTTTGTAGGGACATTTGCCTGTGGCACCTTCCATTCTGACTAGGGGTGGGCAATGAACTCCGCTCCGAGTTTGCGGAGAATTGTTAACTACGCATTCCATTAAAAACACGGAATTCAAGCAAAAACCCTCCGCATAGTGGAATCAGCTACTAAACTGCACCCTCAAATGCTTTGATAAAGCAACTTTACATGCTACAATGCATATAACCAATTCACTAAACTGAACTTTGAGAGAGGTGATGATTTTGGGATCCCCCCTAACCTAGGGGGAGGACCAAGCATTGAAATTATTACATCAAGCTGCAGTTCCACTAGTCGTTACTAGATGTCCCTCATGAGTCAAATGCAAAAGCATTGAAACCTGGGACCACCACCGAATCGTTCAGCAAGATGTGCTCTTTGTTTTCAAGGCATATGCTTGGTTTTCTCCCTAGGTTAGGGAGGATCTCAAAATCATCACCTCTCTCACTGCTTGCTAAATTTTTATTTTCACTTTTGTGAAATGACTATATGCGTTTTAGCATGTAAAGACAGAGATTCTTGTTATTTACCAAAAGTATATGAGGTCTCTGTTTTATTAAGTGGGAAGCGGAGCGTAGTAGTACCCCGCCAACTACGCCCACCCTTAATTCTGACCAAGGTCCGGCTTTTGCCTCTAAGGCTTACCGTGATGCGATGAAGTCTTTGGGGGTGCAGGCGCAGTTCTCGTCTCCATATCGGCCTGAGGGCGATTCTGTTGTGGAGCGGATGAACAATGACTTAAAGCAATCTTTAACAGCTAGAGTATTAGGTACTGGCAAGGGCTGGCTGACTCATCTTTTTGGAGTCCAACCTGCACTTAATAATCTCCCTAGAAGATCTCTGGCTGGGTGGACCCCATACAAATTGCTCTTTGGCATTAAAATGTTTGTGCCAGACCTTGATGGTCTAGACAGTGTGGCGGCTGCCTCAACGTTTGATGTAGATAACCAATGTGCTATGTTTCAGGATCTACAAAAGACTCGTGACACACTGGCGAAAGACCATTTGCCCTCATCCACAGATGCTGCGATGCTGATTCCCGTAACAGGCTGGCTTCCTAAAGTTGGAGACCTGGTCCAAAAAAAGGTGGAGAACAAAAAAGAATTTGGTCCTTCATATCGTGCACCTGTCCAAGTCCCTGGATTGAAGGGTACCCGTACTGTGATTTTACCTCCATTGCCTGGTTGCAAAGAGAATCGATTTATTTCCATTGAACATGTCAAGTTACACCATATGGCCGATACTCAATAGTATGCCTACAAGCATTCCCCAACAGGATGTTTCATTTCGTCCAATGACTTCTGTCTCCTCGACAACTGCACAACAACAGGAAGGGGAGATGGAAACTTCAATTGATTTGTTGCCTGTTTTACCATCAACTTCAACCACGGTGGCAAATGAATATGCCTCTCCAACTGTTGAAATTGTAGTTGACATTCCTGAAAATGCAATCCATTCATCTACCAATGAAGAGCAACCCCCATTATTTCATCTGGGTTCCAGTGGTTGCTATATAGACAGATATAACTTTTCTTCTGATTCATCTTCTACTTACCTGAACGCTCTGCTGTAGACTTGGTGGATGGAGTTCTGGCCCCACACACTTCATTTCATAAAATGAAAAGGGATTAAGCCCTAGTTAATATTTCAGCCTTTCCAATTGTCAATGGTATCATTTGGGATAAAGTACCATTCGAAGTCTATGGTCCAACGGAAACTTTGCAGATTCCATACGTATTCTGAGTTTCTTAAGGTGATGTCATTATGCCCGAAATACATTCCGATGACTGGGATATTAACGCTGTTTACTCACTGTTTTTGGATTTAAAATATCACACTGCTTTTGATACTGAAGAACTGTATTTAAATTCTGCAAATTATGCTGATTTATTCTGTTACCAACATTATGGTCATCATTTTTTACACAAATCCTACACTTGGAGCAATGGCAGGCTTGAGTACCTGTGCTCGTGCACAGCACCTCTTGGATCGGAGTTTCATCTAATTTAATGCAGGTTGCCCTGAAATGCTCCTGGTTGCTTCTGGATATGAGGAGCATGTCTACTCATTCGACCTACTTAATTGGATGGCGTACCTCCTTACAATGGATGGTTCTGACAGCCTGTTGGAGCTAATGGCATTCCACTTTTCCCGTGATATTTTGGATTCCGGGGAATCACTGTAAATGACTGCTAGTAAACATCGCAAAGGACTTTTATTCTCTATACTTGTGCAGAATTTTTTTCTCTTTTCCTTGTTCACTATTCATTCGGCTTGAAACATTTGCAACTATTTGGCCTTTAACCATCCTGCTTTGGCTCTGCTTACCTGTTTACCTCGTAGCTACTGACCTGACCAAGGGGAGGGTGTCACGTGGCCCAAGGAAACATTGTCATCTTCACTAAGTTAGCATGAGCTCTGAAGACAGTACATGGCTTTGCGCACATTACTACATGGCTTTATTTTTGCAAAGACTTTATTCATCCTTTTCACATGAGAACTGTCTGCTGTGTGCATTCTCTGCCAGTTCCTGGGATTTAGTCTGAACATTGTAAGCAAGGTCGATAAACAATGCTTCTTGTTATTCTGTTCTGGTCAGGCCCTAGCACATAGACAAAGCATACAAAGGCAGCTGTTGTTTAGAAACCATACTTTGGTCTTATGAGGATACATGGATAGGGGACACACACTTGGAGAGGGACTTTTCCAGAGAGAAGAGCGAGACAGCACCTATGATGGGAAACTACCATCTATAGTCTAAGGTATGGGCTCTGCAGACAAAACCCAGAGATCTTCTAATATGTAATAATACTGCTTCTTAGCAAGGGGAGGGAGGTTAGGCTCTATTGTCTTTTCATGATGACATCTCCCTTCATGATTTATGGATTAGCTCCTATGTTGACTGTATTTGTATTATGCATGTTGCTGCTTGTGGTGGCATGTACACTGCACATTAGAGCACGTTAGTTCAAATAAATATTTTAAAATGGTTCGTGTCTGTGTCAGATCTTATTGTGGACAGGTACAAGAGTGCGAGTGAAAGGGTGTGTTTTGCAACCGCGAGTCCTGAGAGATCCGGGAGTGTTGTGTTCTGGGGTGTCTAATCACTTGTTTCTATGTGAGTGAGAAGGAGGGCAAGTGAGACACTATAGCTAGTCTGTCCTGGGCTCATGGGTACTAAGGTGGTAGGATGACTCAGTCCCTACGCACTAAGGTCCCATAATCCTACGCATAGTTTTGTTCTTGTGCAGAATCCCTGCAACACTGTCTGCAAGCTATAATCTCTGTCTTTTGGGTATTTAGTTTTGGATGGTTATTCATCATCCATGTGTTTATGGCCCGAAGGAATCATCAAATGTTAAATTTTAGAAGTCTTTCAGACCATCTATTTTTAAAAATGATTTGGGTGTCATCTACATAGTTCTAACAGGTGAGGTTGAATGATTTAGTGAGGTTCGGTAAGGAGGTTAGGTAGATGTTGAATAGTAGAGGGGATATGATGGAGCCCTGTGGGGCGCCACAGTGTTGTGTGTGAGGAGCAGATATGCAGATATGAAAGATTCATTGGGCATTAGCTTATCTCCTTTCACATATAGCATGTCAAACAAGAATTTGCTGTGTGAAGAAATTGCACACTGTACAGGACATTGAGTCATGTTTTTCTTAAGCCAGTGACTTTTATGACATTTCCTATTTCTTATACATAAGTGGTTTCCACTATCCAAACCTACCAGTCATTCAAAAGCAATGTCCAATCAGGAAACTCTAGATTCCAGTATGGCATGGTGCTTTTATTAGCCCATTGTGCTGGGGCAGAGTTATCACAAGTCAGGCATGACTTATATTTGACTGACATTGCTCCAGCCTACACTGGCCTGTTGTGAAGTATAGCATGGCGTGATAATATATCTACTCTGCAGATCTTTATTTTGTTTGCAGGAACCAGATAGTTTGTTAGGCTAATGTACCTGCTGCAGAGGGGAGCAAATTACCTAACTAGTAGTAGTGTTAATCATAAGTGACCCAATATAGCCGACCATGTCGCAAAGGGCTGCTGTAACAAACTAGCTTTCAAAAATGGTTTAATATCTAGATAACCCTGTCAGGGTCAACACAGTGAGGATTTATCTCCTCTAACCAAATATTGTCTAACAATACTCAGGACATCTGAGGCTGAAAGCATTTGTATATAATTGACTTCTCTAGACTTCTTTGCACAATATCAAATAATATATTTTGATTTTTATGTATTGTAACTTAAAATCTGTGTAGTATGAATCTGCTTTTTGAAATGTATTGACTCCTTTTAAATTCTGCTTTGTGTACTGTTCTCCATATGCCCCCTCTCCCGCTCTCACTGTTCTGTGACCCTCTATTTTGACTCCTACCTCTGATGGTCTCCTGTTCCCTTTTTCTCTTGTCGACACTCCTTTTGTGCTTTAAACTATTTCATAATTCTGTAAGGGCAGGTTGTGTCTTTATCTGTTTCCCCTTCTGCACTGATTCTCATATCCTTACAATTCCCATTCCCTCTCTTTCTCCTCACTATTTCCTCTTGTCCTCAATTGCCTGCTCATCTATTCCCCAACCTCTGTGCACTGTTTTGGACTTCCTTTCAGATGTGCTACCAATCACCACTGCATTTGTCTTTACCTCGTTTCCTCAATTCCCTTCCTCTCTGTTCACGTAGTGCAAACATGAAAGGGGTTGCGGAGTTCGTCTCACGTTCAAAAGCAAAGATAGAGTTGATGAGCGATTGGAGGGGTAGCCGGGTTCTTAAAGTGAAAGTGGGCAGTTTTCTGCATAGTGATGTACTTGTCAGGCAAAGACCAGTAACCTGGTTGTCCAGTGGTGGTTGTTTCGGAAGCAATGTGGAGTCTGTCTCCACCTGGCCCTGTTGTGACCATTGCATGGTTTTCTTCACACAGGTGCTGTTGGCACTAGATCAGGGGAAAGTGGATGGAAAAATCTTTTACTGACTCTTTGGTGCTTCTAGGTTTTTTTGACACCTCTATGTATTCCGAGGATGCTATGATGTGACATCAGGTTCTACTGTGCTGCTTCCAAGATATAGTGGTAGAAGGGCTGCAAGAATAATCAATAAGTTAAGGAAGCTCTCTACTCATATGCACATAACAACAATTACTCAGCCTAGTGAAAATTACTCAGTTCCCTTAAATATTAAACACCCACAATAATTCTCACTGTTTTCTCCTGTTAGATCACAGAAGAGTATTTTGTCTTGTGTAGTCATTTCCATGTAAAAAACTCCTTCATATAAAAAGGCAGTGGCTCTTTTTGTACTAACAGAAGTACAAACAAAGTTGATACACTTCCTTACATGCTTTCCTTGCAAATATGGTCATTATATGTTTTTACTTATTATTTTCAGTATTAGGCCCTAAGTAAGCCAGCTGTGGTTAGAAATCAGTTTTTCTAAAACATGCTTAGCTTTTTCCATTCCATCCATGCATTGACCCATGGGGTTAGAACATTGTCAATATGCATAAACTTAGGGCCTGATTCACAAAGGTGAACTTGCAGTTTGGTGTAAGCTATTGTTTGCTATTCACAAAGGCATTTTACTAGTAGTATCTTTATGACTGTGGAGTCTCTACAGATAAAAAGATAGGACTGTCCTATATGTTTCTTTGCAGGGTCTCCGCAGTCGTAAAGAAACTACTAGTAACATACATTTATGAATAGCAAACAATTGTAAACTTACACAAAAGTGTAAGTTTACCTTTGTGAATCAGGCAGGTAATGGTTAAATTTTCCATGTGTGCATCATACGTCATTAATATTTATTGCTGTGCCTGTTTAATTGACATGCCATAGATACCACCAAATACTTATACTGGTACGTTGAGTCTCAAGGTGCGGGACTGTGAGGTCCACAGAACTGTTCAGGCTTTTACTCTGGCTCTGGTTAACTGCAAGCATTATGGTGATCTCGGGTTGCTTTAAATAATACTGCACCCAAATTAGTAGCACTTTTAACCACAAGACTTCCATATTCTTTACCTTAGCGTGGGGTGAATTTCTCACAGGACTTGAACTAGTGGTTTCACAAGAGTGTGGGCAGTGAACTGACATTGGAGAGAGGGGCTTGGGGTAGCAAAGCATTCAGCTGGGCAATTTTGGATAGAAGCAATGAAGGCAGGCATGGACATCATGGTCTAGTTATGCAACATCTCCAAACAACTGACACTTGTGTCCACTATGTAGTTTGCATCAGGGGAACTACTCATGAATAAGGTCTGTGGAGAACTGAAACTCAGAACAAGGGTATGTGGGCCACCTGTGAAAGAGGACTTGGAACTAGATATGAGTGAGAGTCAGTATCGGGGACACAAGGGTCAGGTTGTGACAGTAGTGTTATTCACTGAGCCTAATTTGCAGTAATTAATTCTTGTTGTTCTTGGTGAACATCAGCAATTCTATTTTGGTAGGGTTTAGCTTCATGTAGGTGTTGGATTTCTAGGTCTAGCTAAGGTGCAGGTAATATTTGAGACATTGAATATCTGGCACAAAGCCCGATTGGCAGTTTGGGAAATAATCATACAGGGGATGGTTGGAGTTTATGTGATTTTGATGATTTTGTTGATGAGGGGCAGGAGAGTGATGGTCGAGTACTTGGAGAGGTCTAGTGTGGGTTTCTTAAGGCATAGGAGGGTATGGTCTGTCTTGAGAGCTTCTGGGAAGATCCCTTGAGTGAAGGATGTGTTGATGATTGTGAGGAGAGGCAAGAGAGTTTCTTCAGGAAGTATTGTGATAAAGGGCAATGTATAGGCATTATATTCGTAGATGGTGGTTTTGAGGGTAAGATATCAGTAGTATCTGTGAGAAATAGAGGTTGATGAATTAGAGTTGCTGATGACATATGGTGGGATGGGTGTAAGAGTGAAAGTGGGTTGTGCTTTTGAGGTGCTCTCAGATCGTCTGTATTTTTAATGGAAGAAAACATTGATAGCATTGCAACTGTCTGTGGAGTGTGGGGTGAAAGGACCAGGCAGGGGTTAATGCAGTGCTTGACTATCTTGAAGAGTGGTCTGCTTCTATTGGCAACTCATGCATGGTGTTGGCATATTAATTGGCTCTGGCTAATGCGATAAGTTGTCCTTTGTGTTGTATGGAGGGACTTCAGTACCTGGGGATGACAGGAATTTAGTTTTTTTCAATTTTTGTTCTTATGTACAGGTGGATTGACTTTTTTTTGGAAGATCTTTAGTGTACCATGGAACTGAAGGGATCATCTTGTTAGTGACCAGGGACTGTAAATTAAATGCTACTAGAGGGCCTGCAGCACTGATTGTGCTACCCACCTAAGTAGCCCTTTAAACATGTCTCAAGTCTAACATTGCAGCCTGTGTGTGCATTTTTCAACAGCAATGTTGAACTGGCAAAATAAACCGTTTGCCAGACCTCAACCTTCCTCACCTCTATGGTAGGCTCTGGACTAGGCTTGGGCGGAGCTCACAGAGTTTCACTCTGCGGAATTTTGCAGAGTTACTGAAAAACTTTGCCAAATAGGACACTGATTTAAAGAGTTGGCTCGGCAAAACTGGTGGCATTAAACATTTCCAGCAGCCCAAAATTAAATGCCTCTATCAACTGCACACATCGGGCCTGTGGGACCTATTTCGTTCCCACTGTGCATAAATAAGGGATTTGGTTTTTGCAAGAGATTTGTTACAGCAGAATGTTTCGCACTGCTTCCACGATCGCTCTGACCCAATTATAGTGCAATTTAAGTTAACAGCTCACCTCCAGACGAGGCTTGCGGCCCTTGCATTAAAGTCTCGAAGTTGAATGCTCTTTGTAGCCCTCGGTCACATTCCACAGCATAATGGCATGATTTCACAAGGCTCTGAACCCTGACTGAGAGGGGACCGTGTGGTCAGCTTCTGTGTTTTGAATCTGAACTGCGAGCTATCGACAATTAATTCCGTTGACCACTTGATAAATCACTGAGGCAGGCAACCAAAGCCCCGTTGATGTATACAGTGAAGCAGGTGCACGATGCACTGGACCCACATAAAGCTGAGCTAGTGTACCCCAATCCTGCACTGAATAGCCAAACACACACACTTTTAATTCCACAACACACGTCATGTTATTCCAGTTCAATACATTCATTTTCACTGCAGGCTGCCCTCCTGTTCAAAGCAGAGCATGTTTTAAAAAAAAAAAAAAAGCTTTTTTTTTGTTTTGTTTGCTTGTTGTTTTTTTTTTTTTTTTTAATGTTGGCATGCAGTGAGTGACATTAGGGAGATCTGGACCACTGTTTGCTCTCCCAGTGTCAGCAGTGACCATTCTCAAGGTGAATACATTACCGGCGGACCTCTTATACATTTCCAATATGCTGCCACCCCATTTTGGGTATCAGTTACACAGCAATGAGTTTTGTAATAACGACTCATTCATACCTGGCACACAAAGTTCAGAAGAGGCTAAGTCCATAATATGACCCATTTCTATTGGGAGTCAGAACAGGTTGACTTGTAGTCGTAAACTATACTCTGTGAGTTGAACAGACATTTTTTAATACATGCAGGTAGACAGCGGTACTCACATGCTCGCGCCCCTCCTTGAACCTGTTTCCGGGCCCGGCTCGCGCTGCTCTTTGCATTTCAGTTGGCATTCATAAGCAGCAGCACTACTCCTCTGGGCGGCTTTGTCAAAGACCCCCCAGATAAATGTGTACTCGTAGACTAGACCTCCGTCTCTTACCAAATTTTACCTGGTCCAAACAGTGCTGCATTACCCAATCGACTGCAGCTAGAACAGCAGGAACAAACGCATGTGCGAAGTGAACTCATAGCCATCAACCAATGAATAAGCAAGTCAGAATTGTGTATGACGAACTGGATTTGGCTGTGATGCTCCTAATACTCCAATCCTAGGTCTCGTTACACGTCAACAATGCCTCCCACTCACAGATGACATTGCTGAATCTGATTCATTCCACTGGAGGAGCAGAGATATGGAGTTTATTAGTAAGTCAGTGTTACAAGAGTTTACACAGAATTACTAAATTCCTCAAACTTCGCTGTGGAATAAAAAAATTCCGCCCACTCCTACTCTGGACAGCCCAGAGGGCAGGGTGCAGTGTATTTAGATAGTTGGTCATTGACTGTTAAGTTTTACATGTCATGGTAGTGAAAAACTCTTAAATGTGTTTTTCACTACAGCAAGGCCTACCTCTTCTATAGGATAACATTGGAGTTACCTTTTTACACTTAATAAGCTGTAACTTCCAAATGGTAACAGGTAACCAGTTCATGTTTCGTGTCTTTGGAATTTAAATCAAAAATCATCTTTCATGGTGAAGTCTGATTTGAAGTTACAGTTTTTAAAATGTCACTTAAGTTGGCATTTTCCTGACTTAGCCATTTAGTGCATGCAGTCTGTCTCTGGGACACATGACTAGGTGTGGCTGACAGTTGGGCTTTGTGTACTTCTCCTAGACAGCCACACACAATAGAGAGCTTTTGTGTGCCTGGATGGGCCTTCATTGGCAGGATGGGCGGGCATAGCTGGACACTGCCTGACTTATACTTGAATAGGCTGTGTCTTGACTCCACACAAAGGGCTGAATACCCCCTGCAGTTAGTCTGGAGTTAGGGGAGGGAAGGCGGGAAACCTGTTCACCTCAAAAGGAGACGTCTAGAAGCTTCTCCCACTTCAAAGAAGGCACTTGGTTTAAATATTGGACCTCAGACACCAGCTCTAAAGTACACTTCTGGACCTGTGGAGACTTTGCCAGAAAGAAGGACAGCTGTGCTGCTCAAAGTACTGCCACTCTGCTGGACTGCTGCCCTGCTGGACTACTGCCTTGCTGAACTGCTGCTTTGTTGGATTGCTGCCCTGCCATCCGCCTGCCCTCCTGCCTGAATCAGAGGGATTTGAACCTGCATCTGAATACAGGACTCCCAGCGTGACTCCAAGGGCTAGTCTTCTGGCCTCCTGTTCAGAGCCACAGGAACATAACAGGCTACTGAGCACCTGAAACAGCACCCAGATGGAGAAAGCCCCTGACCAAAGTTGTGCCTTTCAGGTCCTGGACCCTTGATGTGGCCTCAGAGAGGCTGAATTGAAGTTTTGGGGCTTTTCGCTACTGTAAACAGGCCCGTTGGTGCTGAAACGTTGTCACTCGCACAGCCCACCAATGCAAAGATCCATCAGCCCAACCCTTCACACTACAGCATGGACTGCTCACGGGGAGTGACACCACGAAGTTCCGGCCTGACCGTTCATGACAACAACAGGATCTTAGCACTACAGCGATACCCGTACACGGCGCCAGGCCTGCTCTTCGTGCTACATCGACGAACGTCTGCAACACTTCTGTGCTCCTCGCTGCTCCCTCCACTGCGAACGGGACTCTGCACTGGACTGAGAAGGTAACTTTTCAGCAGGACTAAGCTGGTCCCTGCATCCAACTCACACCCCATCGCGGTCAGCCTAAGCTTCTGGTCTCGCCCAACCAGACAGTTGCGAGTGGTGCTGTGGGCTTTTTGCTGCCATTTTCGCTTAAATCAATAAAATTGCATATCTCCGGTACTACTGATTGGATGTTTGTTGTTTTGGGCTTGATGTATTTATTAAATTCAACTCTATTTTTCTAAATTATTGTGGGGTTTTCTGGTGTTGTGTTTTTACTTTATTACTGTTTGAAGTGATGCATGAATAATTTACACATTGCCTCTACGTAAAGCTCGACTGCTCTGTGCCAATCTACCAGAGGGTTGAGCACAGGTTAATTTGGGGTTTGCTGGTGATGTCTCCCTGACAAGGATTGCGGTTGCTGCTTGAATAGGGGTTTACCCTCCTCAATCACTAACCCAATTTCTTAGGTAGAATAACAGATCCCAGTTTGAGATTACATTTAGATGCATGCCAAAAATGAGCGTTTTTTTTAATCTGAACACCAATACCACTTGCAAATAACTTGAATGAACTATTGTTAAGACATGGGAAACAGTGATGTACGGGCGGCGCAAAGGGGTTGTAAATAAGCCCCTCTGTCCGTTGATTGGCAACTGAAAGTCCTGACAAACAGTACAGGAATTTCTGCATAAAGGAAATGCCAGCATGCACAGTTCTTTCTAGAGTGGCCAAAAATCATGGCCTAAGAAGTGAAACTTTCAGCTGGTAAGGAATTGAAGGTGCAGGGGCGTAAAGCAATCCACAGCAGCCCCTGCAGCGCAGACAAGCCCCCAATCTTTCAGGGGGGGTCTTTTCAGCCCAAGGCCTGTGAATATCAGTGGAATACACAAGACTAAGGGCCCCTCTTCACATTCTGCAGTGCAGTGCTTTAAATGGGCTGATACTGCCGGTACGGAGTACCGGCACTTTTTTTATTTTGAGAGGGAGAGTACCGACGCTTCTCAAGAGAAACGTAATACTTTTAATTGGAGAGTACCGGCACTTCTCAGAAACAAGCAGGTACTCGTGCACCGAGTATCTGCACTTCTATTTTTCCATTTCAAGCACTGCTGCTGTGGGGGGCATTCTGCTGCGTTATGGCACTGGGAAGGTGAGTGGTGGCGGATGAGTAGCTCACATCAACTCATGGCTCTGACTGGCGGTAGTAAAGTTTGCTGCTGGAGTGCAGGGCTCTTTTTTATTACACATTTTTGAAAGTTCAGCAGATTTGCAAAGACTTCAAGGTTAAACAAAAAATAATCTTGTTCATTCCTGGTATTTGTGCTCTTAAATGAAACGTCAGGGCACAAACAAAGGGACAAAATCTCTTTCCTGATTCACAGAAATTGGGAGGATTTTTCCCCGGTAAATGCAGCAGAAAAACAATAATCCTCAATTGCTTTCAGCAAAAAGCTAGCGGTGACTCTGCACTCAGTAAAGTGGAAAAGCTTGTGGAATAATTGTTGGTACACTATATTCTGCATTTAAGGTTACGATCCCTAAATTATTAGCCAATGCTGTGATAAAAAGGTATTTTCGCTTCAGGTATTACCACTGAATTTAACACAGTGCCCTAGAAATGAGTCTTTCTGCGTCACATGTTTGTGTTTTTAAGTCAGTTCGTGTTGTCAGAACATTTGTGCAGCAGAAAACACAGTTGATTGAATGTGTATTGTAATAAAATGAAATCACTTCCTCGAACAAATCATTATAAATGAGACTGCTTAATGTATTAACACGGCTCGTTTCTTTTTCCAGGGTCAAAGCATTTATAATGAAACATCCAAAACGCGTTAAACATTATTATGTGGGAATATTGTCTTTTCATATCTATACCAGAATAAATATTAACACGCACTGGAAAAGCCAAAAGATGGTCTGGGCAAGCTATTATGGTGATTATATGTTTGTGTTTTTTTGGCAGCACGTGCCTCAAGAATGGAAAAAATAAAAATAAAATATGCCACCACCTAAACGTGACAGCTATATGATTGCACGCACATTTTTAAATTTAAATAAATTTCCAATCGCCCATACCTTCAATACAACTGTATACACACGTTCTAGCTTGCAGGTGCACTTGCAAAAGGTATAGAAACTCCTTTTGATGGACATCAAGGGACAACATGATTTTAATCACTATTATTATTACTTTTGTCCCATGTAGATGTGACTGTGTTTCCACCCAGGACACCCTGCATTTTATAATCTTTTGTTCTTTTTATAAAAACTTTGCAAGTCTTTTATTTTTCCTTTGCTGGCTGGCAAATATTTTAAACAAGTTTGATCTGCTTTGTTTTATTTACAGCTGCTGTCTGATGTGCACAACTGTTTTTATCTGGCTTGTGTTTTTTTTATCAGGTGCTGTTCGAATAAGGAAATCTTTAGAATGTGATTGTTGTATTTTATTTACTGGTGATGTCTTTTATGGTTTTTTCTATTAAAACCGTATAAAGAATATATGACGATGATGAATCTTATTGATACAAACAAAAGGTACTATTGTCTCTGAATTACTGTAACCTGAAGATAGAGGTTAAAAATGCAGAGATGCCTGAAAAATATAAATAAATAAAGACTGGAAAGAAACAAATATTGACAAAGTTAATCAAAGAACAGAACAATGGATCTAGAGACCTGGTTCAAAGCCCCACTATGTATGTATGTATGTATGTATGTATATATATATATATATATATATATATATATATATATATATATATATATATATATATAATTTCAACAATACGAGTAAAGCGATCACTCAGAGTTTATGCTGACACCAGTAGTTGTTTAATCCAGGTTACGCGTTTCGCTTGACAAGCAAGCTTGGTCACACAGTGAGGTCCTGGGAGAGAATGCATTACATAGTCATTGTGGAAACTAAGAAGGGACCAATATGTGAATATATTTTGTAGTCCGAATGGCATCCATTTTGTAGTGTGCAAATGTACTGGTTAAAATCCACCAGTAGTTACAAATTGCAATTTAAAACAAATCTATTAACATCATACTTTGTTTTCATAAGTAACACAGATATTACAGTATCTCCAACAGTTTTCAATTAAAACAAGTGTATTCCATCATACTCTGTTTACAGTTGTATTGCACAGATCGAAGTGTCATGACTGATCTAAGGACAGCAGAATACTGGACTAGTTGCAAAGTGCTCAGGGGAATCAGTGATTCTTATGCGTGGGTTGGCCTGTGACCTCTTGTTCCAACACCAAGTGTGATGGTTGCAGGGTTGATCCAGTTACTGATCAATACGATAGTGCGTGTGTAATGGCACTCCATCCTAAAATAATGGATGAGCTGTAAGATTGCGACATCCAGTTCTGCTCGGCATAGTGCCTAACTGTACATGTCCCGTCTGCAATCAGACTTGCAGGAAGAGGGTCGAAACGGGGGTGTATATCCGTGTAAAGCCAGTGCTGTCCCCCTCTCACAAAATAATAGCCTCAAAAGTCCCTGGTCCTAATGCTAGACTTTCATTCGTCATGACGGTGATCGGGCTGCAGAATTCAATTTATGCTGCTCATTGCTTCCGAGCCTCGGTCACCCATTGAAGTGTTACTTCCTTCATGGTCCTATGTACATATCTATCCCAGTGTATCAACGTTACCCCCAATTGTCCACCCTGAACAAGTGAAAAATATGTGAGTGCAAGTTGTGAATTACATTTTTTTGCCAAAAGGCTGAAGAGAAACCAAGTTCTGCGATAAAGAAAAAAGAGTCTCTTATCTGTCTAGTCGAGCCCTCCACCATTGTGATAGAAGAAAAGGGTAGGGGGTGGTTGCAGCGAAGAGATTTCTCTGAATCTGCCCCTTCCTTTCCTCCTGTGAAAAAGAGAATAATAAGTTTTAAAATCCTAGAGTGATCTTGTACAATGGATTAAAATCATATCAAAACACAACAACAGAAATACACGAATGTACACCTATACGAAATATAGACAATTAAGTTACCAGGCAGAAATTGACAGTTGATAAACCATTGTCTTACTCATATAAATGAATACTCAATTCCTCGTCCTGGTTAAGCCCTTCCGGGCTTTTAGTTTGAAGGTTAATAATGTGCCAGGATTCTTTTTTACGTAAATGAAGGACTCTGTTGCCCCCTCTCTTTGTGTACTCAATTTGTTCTATGGCAAAGAATGACAGAAGGGAACTGTTTGAGAGGTGGTACTCAGCGAAATGTCTGGCCACCGGATAGTGTGGGTCTCTGTTAGTAATGGCCCTCATGTGCTCCAACACTCGTTTCTTGGTGGCTAGGGTGGTGCTACCCACATATCTTTTCTTACATGGGCATTCTAGAATGTAAATAGTAAATATTGTGCCGCATGTGAGGAACTGTTTTATTGTTCTTTCCCCCGTAGGCGTCTGATAAGTCGTCCTCATGGAGCTATTTCTACAGGCTTTGCAGTGGCCACAGGGAAAAAAACCCTGAAGATTGATTTTGGTGTTGAGACTTTTTTTGGTAATGTCTCCTTTGACCAGGAAATCTTTCAGGTGTTTCCCTTTCCTGTATGTAATCTGTGGTCTCTCCTGTAAAGTTTGGCCTATGACAGGGTCACTAGTGAGAATATTCCAATTTTGCGTGAGTATTTTGGCAATTGCTTTGGATTCTTTATTGTAAGTCAGGATAACTCTAGTTTGTTGTCTTCCTCAGTTTTGGGTTTCTCTTTCAAGGTTTCATCTCTGTCAATTTTATCAATTTTATCTTTTGCTCTCTTGAGCACCCAATTGGGATATCCCCTGTCACGGAACCTTTGCATCATATTAGCCTGCTCGGTCAGGAAACTCTCATGTTAACTGCAGTTTCTCCTCGCTCTCAGCAGCTCACCAAATGGGATGCTCCATTTAAGTGTTTCTGGGTGACTGCTGAGAGCGTGCAGAAGACTGTTCCCTGCTGTCGATTTTCTGTGGAGTCTAGTGTTTAACTTATTTTCCGTTACTTCCACTACTCCATCAAGGAATTCTGTTTGTTGTTTACTAATGTTGTAGGTGAGAGTAAGGTTAAAGGTGTTGTTATTGAGGTCTTTGATCATGTCTTTGGCACTCTCCTCGCTGCCTTTCCACACTACAAACAGATCGTCTATGTACCTGTACCATTTAATAACTTTGTTACCTGTTGGGTTTTGTGCAAGTTTTTTAAGGACTTCTTCCTCCCATACCCCAAGAAAGAGGTTAGCAAAACTGGGGGCAAAACAAGTACCCATCGTGGTACCAAGGATTTGTTTAAACATGGTACCATTGAATAAGAACATATTGTTCAGCAAGCAGAATTTCATAAGTGCTAATAACATTTCAGTATGTTCTAAATAACATATTTCCCGTGTGTTCAGAAAGTGTTGGCAGCAGGGAACACCCAGTGAATGGTCGATAATAGAGTACAATGAGTTCACATCCAGAGTGATCATGTGGTAATCCTCTTCCCATACTAGGTCTTTGATTTTACTCAGAAAATCTTTAGTGCCCCTAATATATGAGGGGAATTTTTCAACATACTCCCTGAGGAAATGGTCTATATATTTGGAAATGTTTTCAGTGACACAGCCAATGGAGGATACAATGGGCCTGCCTGGGGGTACTTTGGGATCTTTGTGCACCTTCGGCAGAAGGTAGAAGATGGGTGTTCTGGGAAAATCACATTTTAGATAGCAGAATTATTCCCATTGCAGAATACCCTTTTCTTTGTACTCCGTTAGTGTATTCCATACACTGACTATACTGTTATTAGACTCCTGTGCATCAGTTCTGATGTAAAATCTAGTGTCTGTAAGTTGTTTGGTGGCCTCAGCAATATATGCTGTCCTGTCCCAAAGTACAATATTGCCGCCTTTGTCGGCGGGGCGGATAATGATATTTTCATCTTCATTGAGGGAGTTGATAAATTGCCATTGTTTTCTAGAAAAGTTTGCTGCAGAATTGTTATTATTATTAAGCCTTTTACGGAATTTAATAAGATCTTTAGTGGTAGTCTCATGAAAGGCATCAATATTGTCATGTGGCATTAGTGGTAGAAAGACCGATTTGGGTTTAAATTTCGTGTTAGCCGGGCGGTCTGTTCTAGTGGTCAACTGTTCTTCACCCTCCTCAATACCCACTTCTTGGTAGAGGTCCTGCATGGCGGTGAGTGCTTCTCTGTCTTTTATACTAAGAAATGTGTTCTGCTCATTTGTTGTTATGTCGTTAGTTGCAGGTGTACCTCGCAGGCTATGCCACTTTTTGAGTTTGACTTTCCTCACAAATTTAAACATGTCAACCCTTGTCTCAGGATAGTTAAAGGAGTTGGTTGGGCAAAAAGAGAGACCAAGGCACAGTGTACATTTCTCGAACATGGATAAAGGTCTATAAGATAAATTTATGATAGTTCTGTTTACCATATCGTCTTCCATCATTTCTGATTCCTCTGGCCCATTTGTCTTGTTCCCATATGGCGATTTCCACGTCCTCTGCCTCTTTTGTTCCCTTTGTCGCTGAAATTTCCTTCTTCTCCAGTTCCTTCCTGGTTTCTTCCTCTTCCTCGTCCTCTCCCTCGTGTCTTTGTCGGTTTGGTGGTTCGTGGTATTTCTCTCCGTGTCCTCAGGACACGGAACTCGTCCAAAAAAGTCGGTTGGGTTCTTGGGCCGAGTTCTCTTGCTGTCTGTGGTGTTTGTACCTGGCGCTCTTCCACTTCGGCATCACTGCTTGCTATGGACTCTGTTCCACACGCGGTCTCCATCTCACTTTCCAGGGGTTCACCCAGAGACATTTTTTCGTATAAATGATCATATTTATGCGAGTAGGTTAGGATTCTTCCACTCTTGTAATCTATGCAGTCGCGATGGAGTTTGCGCTGCTTACGTGCCTTTATGTCTTCCTCGTAGGTTTTCAATTTCAGTTTGAGGTCGTCCACAAATTTCTTAATCAGATCTTGTTCTTTGTGGCTCTGTAGTTCGTCCTCCAATGTTTTGAGTTCTTCTAGGAGTGCTGCCCTATCTTCCCATGCATACTTCACCAGAATTGCTAGCATTTGTTTAGAACTCTTGGCCGAGTTTTCCGACCATTCTTCTAGCATCCTGGGGTTGGGTGATTCGTTTGAAGGTGTAATATATATCCTTAAGCCCCTGGGTACCATATCCTTTTCTATATAATCCTGTAGTGAGATGGCTTCCCACGACTTAGATGTTTCCGATTTTTTGATCTTTTCTAGCCTTCTTAGTTTGTCCTGGAGCGTGATGTCCTTAGGTCTAGTTTCAGTTCTGGTTTGTCCCTTGTTAGGTGCTCTAGCAAAGAGGCTGAGGGCCGCTGCCCTCCTCTCTGTTTCTTCCTCCATATTTGAAATGTCCTGTATAGTTTAGTACATTCGTGTATACAGTAAATGTGGACTGCGTGTACTGCTGGGGGTATTCTGGTGTCAGCACCTCCCCTCACTTCTGCGAGGTTCCTGCTGCTGGGAGTGATTAGTCTAATTGCTTGCGTGCTTGTATTTCTTCGGCACGATCTCTTAGAACTACTGTCTGTTCACCAGTATAGAGGATACTGAAACCAGGCAGCTATGTTGTCTGTTCACCAGTACGGAGGATACTAATACCCGGCGGCTATGTTGTCCTACCAAATTTATCGAGTGGTGCAATTGCCAGAGTGTAAAAATCTCCGATTCCCGCTTACTAAGCGTTATTATCCCAAGGGTTAGCTGCAAATGTTTACTGTGTCCGTACTTGAAAGGTACACACTTTAACTTGTTTTTCGCTGCTGTTTTTCTATCGCGGCTGGGTCTGAGGCGAGCGGTCTTGTATGGGATTTGTAGTTCCGATATGTTACTTTCGTGTTTTTTTGCCCACTGTAGCCGTATGTGTAAGCTCTGTCTCCTGCCACCGATAGGGCGGAAGGTGAGAAGGACACGCGTCCTTCGACCCGTCTCTCTCCCCTCCCCGTGCCCTCGGGCAGCTCCCACCGGAGTCCTTACCTGCACGGTTTCCAGCGCTTCCTGGGCTCCCGATATTCTTCTTCGCATCTGCTTCAAGTCCTCTGCTTTCCAGCTTACGTTCACAGCCCGATTGCCGGTAATTCCATTCGTGTTTTCTTGCGAATCAGTAGTCCTTGAAATATAGACACTCCGAGCCGGGCCCCGGAAGGCTCCTTCAATATTTTGCAATAATGGCTCCTTCTGCCTTTCCCCGCCCTATGCAGAGGATCGCTCACAGTTGGCGGAGCTAAGCCAACTAGTAGAATAATTTCAACAATACGAGTAAAGCGATCACTCAGAGTTTATGCTGACACCAGTAGTTGTTTAATCCAGGTTATGCATTTCGCTTGACAAGCAAGCTTGGTCACACAGTGAGTTCCTGGGAGAGAATGCATTACATAGTCATTGTGGAAACTAAGAAGGGACCAATATGTGAATACATTTCGTAGTCCGAATGGCATCCATTTTGTAGTGTGCAAATGTACTGGTTAAAATCCACCAGTAGTTACAAATTGCAATTTAAAATAAATCTATTAACATCATACTTTGTTTTCCTAAGTAACACAGATATTACAGTATCTCCAACAGTTTTCAATTAAAACAAGTGTATTCCATCATACTCTGTTTACAGTTGTATTGCACAGATCGAAGTGTCATGACTGATCTAAGGACAGCAGTATACTGGACTAGTTGAAAAGTGCTCAGGGGAATCAGTGATTCTTATGCGTGGGTTGGCCTGTGACCTCTTGTTCCAACACCAAGTGTGATGGTTGCAGGGTTGATCCAGTTACTGATCAATCCGATAGTGCGTGTGTAATGGCACTCCATCCTAAAATAATGGATGAGCTGTAAGATTGTGACATCCAGTTCTAGCTTTATTGGCTCACACCAACGCGTTTCACACCAACGCGTTTCAGCCCAGCGAGGCCTTTGTTACGGTTCAATATATATATGTTTGTGAATTTATAGATATGTATTTATAAATAGGGATATATAATATGTGTGTGTGTGTATTTATAAATATGGATATATATCTATATATATATATTTATAAATATGTATATATATATATATACATATATATATATATATATATATATATATATATATATATATATATATATATATATATGTGTGTGTGTGTGTGTGTGTGTACTACAAACAAAACGTGATGACTTGATGTGATCGGTAACGGTTTTCAACAGAATGATACTGTGTTATATTTCAGTACGCCATACTTTTCTGTACTTTCCAAAGAAGACAGTTCACAAAAATACCTGGAAATTGATGCAGCCATTATTTTCAGGATGCAAGGCCTTCACCGTGTACTGGATAAAATGTGTCACTGAGGACAAGCAAAAGGTGAGGCTCAGCGTCATGGATGACTTAGAAGTCTGATTACAGATTGTCCCTTTGAAGGTCGGAAAGCGACGCGTACAAGATATGTTTTCTAAAATGAATTTTATCTTCTATTTCTTATCCCGGATAAAGAACAAAACAGCAAGCCTCTGACCTTGCAATGCTCGCATTCTTTGTTTTAAAGGGCGAGCTTCAATTCATCAATCCGAGCCAACTGTATAATAATTTGGTTATTATTGTAAACACACTAAATAAGCCAAAACTCTGTTTTGAATACAAACGCATCTGTTCCAGCTGAAAGTACATATGAAACTGAAGCTTACACACAGATAATGGCAAAATGATGCCCTAGATTAATATTCCTTTATTGATATGTTTTTACTGTCAACAGTTGCACAACAAGCTGTCAAACAGGTCAGATTGTGCTATGGAAACTCTTTGAACCTTTAGTCATGACATGCGTTAAGAATCATCTTTTTACACTGTATTACTTGCCATATTTAATTTTAAGATTTCTCTAAGAGGTAGGAGCCGATACTGCAATGTGCAAAGTGGCAGGCAAGACAGCGATTAAAGCAATGCGTGAATGCGCGTTTATCTTAAATCGTCCAAGGCAAAATAGTTTGTTTGAAATATTATCTACTTGAATGTACATGATATTCTGAGTTCGAGGTTCTTGATGCACTTTTTAAAGAAGCTGGTTACTACGGCTGATTCGATAAGCTGTAAAATGTCGCTGCATCCCCATCTTCCGAGCGTCCTAAGGGACGCTTACAGAGAAGGGGGGTACATGCTGTTGATTTATTCAGATTATATTGAGGTCAGAAGCCACCATAGTAGTTTAATGCAGATTTTAGAACTTTTTTGTTTTTCTTGAAAGAACAGCGTATTTTATTCTTTATTGAGAGACAGAAACATACTTAAACGGATCTATCTAGGGATCGGCTTATCCCCTGGGTTTCTCCCACCGAGGGTGTCAGTCACAGAGATTGAATTTGTGAGACACCACTTTCGAAGTGGTGGCTAACATATCAATTCCCTGCAAGTGACAGGCAGCTGCTTCAGGGATCAGTGAATGTTTAGTGGTCCAAGTTGCCAACCAGAGATTCACTGGTTAAGATTGATGGGGCCGGAACTAGGAATAACTAGAAGTAGGCCTCATCTGCCTGTGCTGTTCACTTTTGCCCCTGCCCATCACACTTCTATTGCATACCCCAAGATCACACCTAACACACATGCAGACACAATGCGACTGGCAGTGAAAGGCCAACATTACTTCACAAACTGCCATCTGGCTTATCTTCAAAGCATTATACTGCATGCCTCTCGTTTATAAGCACGGGGAATGCAAAGATGGAGATGTCAGAATGCCAACACGCTATTGATACCTAGGCCACTGGGAATGTGGTACACAGAATGAAATATGGTTGCATGCTGCTAGCAGGTGTGTATCTTTTCTGGGGGTGAGTGAATATGAATGTGTGCATGTGTTAGTATGTGCATGTCTGTGTGTGTGTATGTGAGTGTGTGTGCCTTCACAAGTGTGTGTTAAATAGGTGCCCTCCTCCAGATATACAGATCTAAGAGTTTATCACAGGTTTATCACAGGTGATGTATGACAGTGAGATCTGGGGCTACACCTCTCATGATGAGCTTCAAACCATTGAAAACAGTTTCTTGGGACGGTTGTTATGTGTTCCTCAGGGCAGCGCCACTTTCATTGTCCATGAAGAACTGGGGATGCCCTATTTGTCAGACCAGTTGTCTTTTCGCCCTTTAGCCTATTAGTTTAAAGTATGGCTAAGTAATGGGATAGCTCTAAACAAAGAGATCTTATGGAATTGCCTTGCCCTAGGCTGTGCCCATCGTATACTGTGGTTTAAATACATTCGGGATGGATTCAGGAGTCTAGGAAGACCAGATCCCTTTTGTAACCTGGATATAATCAGTGGGAAAGACCTACCATGGGCAAAGGAGCTTTTTTTAGGCAACGGGTGGCGGACAGGGAAGACTGTGAGCTAAGGAAATCTAGTGTACATAGACGTATCCACCTGAAAACTATACCATCCATGGAACCATATCTTTTAGGACTCACTAGTACATACAACCATTTTTTATTGATCAGATTTCGTCTGGATTTATTTTATCTCCTCCTTGCCCACCCTCGAGGGAGCAAAAAAGATGAGATTCTGTTGCTCTGTGGCTGCGATGGCATGTCTTCCCAGGACATGCTTAATTTTTTTAATGTTTTGTAGTTATTATGAGGTGCCAAGGAAGACCTTTTTAATCCCATTTTTAAGGAAAGCAAATTTTAAACAAGTGCGCCCAGCTTTTATCTTTTTATTAATGTTATCAGGGAGCAAGGTATGGCATGTTCTTAGCTTTTTAAAGGCAGCACTAAAGCGTAGATCAACCTGTGATTAAGCATTGCAGGGTGGACAACTCTGGAAATATAATCCTTTTTTGAACTTCTTATTTGTTTTAACTGCATTTCATCGTGTGACTCCTTGTGATGTACTTTTAACTTTTATGTTTTTTTTTTACAAAATCTGACTAAAGTGTTGTTGTTATTATTGTTGTGTTAAATCTGAGCTTCTGTGTGTGCCTATGCCTGGGAATATGTGTGTGTCTGTGTGTGTGTGTGTGTGTGTGTGTGTGTGTGTGTGTGTGTGTGTGTGTGTGTGTGTGTGTGTGTGTGTGTGGGCGTTTAGAACAGTTTTGTTTATTGCCAGGGTCAGATTTCATGTCAGACATTTAGTAATTAGAATTATTTTATTATTTGGAAGCAGTGGTCTCGTAACAGGCAGTTCAATGCAAACAAATTATCTGAAAATATGATCACTTTGATCTTTTCATAATTAATTTTAGTTTTCGGAGAATAACAATAGGTCTCCAGTGCCTCAAGTGAAATCTGAAGACCTTTCAAAGAGGGATCAACTAGTGTTTTCTAAAAACAACTCCACATTGGATGGGCCCCAATTGTGGTAGAACATATTGTACTGTAGTTATTGATTCAGGCAAATCAGGAATATACAGATTAAACGGAAGAAGGGTAAAAATGGAGCATTGCTTAACCCTGCATCTATTAATCATGAACTCTGATAAGTGTCCTTACTTGGCAAAGGGAATTCTCCCTTAGGGCCCGATTACGAGTTTAATAGTGCAGTGGTAGGTCCGCCCTACCGCCAGACTGCCAAAACCGTGCTCGGGCCACTCGTCAGGTTGCAAGTGAAACTAATGTCTGGGCTTTTTTGGCGTTCCCATGGTGGTGCCTTTAAAAATATGCACCGCAATGGGAATGCCAAAAACAGTTCTTGCATGGCATGGAATCGAAAGTCCATGCTGTGCAGGAACTGGTCTGCATGCACACAGGGGGGCACCTGTTGTGCCCCCTGTGTGCATACACAGGGCATGAGGCACAAGGGGGCCCTTTGTTTCCTCTCCGCCAAGTTTTTCATGGAGTGGGACATGCCATGAAAACTCTGGCAGAGAGGAAAGTCGTAGTATGCTTGGCGGGACTACAGTGGTTCCGCCAAGCATATTGCAGTCTCTGGACTGCCATGTCACCTCCAGAGAATGGCGGTTCCCTGATGACGTCAGCGGTCCCAGGGCAGTCCTACCACCTGAGTCGTATTCGGGAGGCTGGGAGACTGCCACGCCACCACAAGTCTCGCGGTCCTTGGGCCACCAGACTCATAATCAGGTCATTACGATGGCGGGCGGATCGCAACCGCCGGCCCGGCAGTGGCGATCCGCCCGCCATCGAAAGGTGATTTACCCACTGCCATATTAGGATGGCGGTGGGAATCACTATTGTTCTGCGGTGGTCGGAAATACCGTCCGCCACGGTTCCGCAAGGCGGTCCTTTTCCGCCCGCCTTGCGGAACCCAGAACCAGGCAATCATTGCAGCGGTGCCATGCAGGCACCGCCGTAGTGATTATAATGGCCCTGTCCGCCTGTCTTTTTGCGGCGGATTCTCCGCCGCAAAAAGGCATGCGGAGACTGGTTTTGGGGGCCCGTTGCGGGCCCCCTGCGGTGGGGTCAGCTGTGCATGGGTACCCCCCTCCATTTCCATGCACAAGGTGGCAGGCACCGCGCGGTGCCTGCCACGTTGTGCAGGGAAATGCACAACATGGCCATTTCACATTGTGTCGGGTGCTGCAGCCAGGAGCACCCGCCGCAATGTTAAATCGCCAGATGCGACCGACGCAGTGGCAGTCGCATCATTATCAGGGTGGCGGGACCACCGCATGGCAGGCGGGCGGTCCCGTTACCGCTAGGATGGCGGGCAGAGTAAAGCCCGCCTGCCATCCTATTCAGCCCCTTAGTGTCAGTAACAAGAGGTTGTATCTACTTTAAATATGTTTGACACACTCCCAAGCTAGGGAAAGTGTTGGACTTCAGAAGGGCAACATTTACTATTCCCACTTCAGTCTATGCAACAGTAGGGAAAGTGTTGGACTTCAGAGGGGTAACATTTACTATTCCCACCCCAATCTATGCAACAGTAGGGAAAGCGTTGGATTTCAGAGGGGTAAGATTAAGGGGCCGATTCCGATGTCGGACGGACTCAGGTCCGTCCGACATCGGTCAGGAGCCGTAACCGACCGACCTGCTGTCGTCGGTTACGCCCTGCAAGTACGATGCGACCGAACCCTGTTCGGTCGCACTCGTATACTACACAATGGGAGCATGCATTCCGAGCGGAATGCATGCTTACATTGTGGAAAGCAGGGGTGCAGTTCATCCCTGCACCCTGTGTCGGCACCCCAAGATGCCTGCCACCGGGTGCAGGGATCAACAGAGGGGCACCATTCGGCGGCCTCGCACCCATGGGGGCCCTACTGGGGGCCCCCAAAGACAGTTACCGACTGCCTTTTCGTGCCGGAAAGACCGGCACGAAAAGGCAGTGAAATACTGCCATCGTACTCCCTCGGTCGTGAAGAGGCGGCCGGGGGAGTACTGTAGGATTACCGGACGGCAGACGGGCTCTCCGAGCCCATCGTAAGCCATCCGGAAATCTGAGTCGGATTCCTTTCCGACACCGAGCCCATCGGAATAGCTCGGTCGGAAAGGAATCCGGCCGGCACGTTCCGATTCGGTCGGAAGGGCTCCGACCATCGTTCGGTGCCCTTCCGGCCGAAATCGGAATCGGCCCCTCAGTGTTCTCACTCCAGTCTGTGCAACAGCAGGGAAAGCGTTGGACTTCGGAGAGGTTAAATTTACTATTCCTACTCCAATCTGTGCAACAGTAGGAAATGTGTTGGACTTCGGAGGGGTAACATTTACTATTCCCACTCCAGCCTCTGCAACAGTAGGCAAAGCGTTGGACTTCGGAGGGATTCATTTTACTATTCCTTCTTCAGTCTGAGCAGCAGTAGGGAAAGTGTTGGACTTCAGGGGATAACATTTACTATTCCCAATCCTGTCTGTGCAACAGTAGGGAAAGTGTTGGACTTCAGAGGGGTAACATTTAGTATTCCCACTTCAGTCTAAGCAACAGTAGGGAAAGTACTTCAGATCACACACATAACATAGTTGAAACATAACCCTATTCATTTATAATAAATACAAAACTCTTATAATAAACTCTATTAATTAACCAAAAAGAATAATACATATATAAAAATATAAAACAATTACAAATATTATTTAAAAAATCTAATAATTATCAATTAAAAAAATTGGTCATTATTTATTACTTAACTTACCACACTATGCCACACACAAACCTAGCAGCTCACAATTAAAATGTATCTAAAATAAATAAATGTAACAGAATTAACACAATTAATTAAATATCAATCAACACATGTGTAATTAATTATGAATTAACACTTAATATTTAATTAATTAACTAATAATCTACTTCCCACCCTATACCCCTACAAACCCCGCAACCCGCACCTAGTGTATAACTTAGAAAATATAATTATTACACAATTTACATAATTAATGATCAATTAAATACCAGTTCAAAAATTGTTAATTAATTGTTAATTCATTATTACTTAATCAATCAATCAGTACTTTTAAGCACAACTACTCACCCGTGATGGTCTCTAGGCGGTGGGGGGGGGCTGCAGGTCCGATTGGGCGCTGAGGTTCAGTCGAAGAGCCAGGTCTTGAGAAGATCCTTCCTGAATTGGGTCAGCAACAGGTATAGCTTGAGGTGGAGAGGCAGGGTGTTCCAGGTTTTGGCGGCGAGGTAGGAGAAGGATCATCCTCCAGTCCTGGTCTTGCGGATCCGAGATATGGTGGCCAGGGCCAGTTGAGTGGAGGTGTCTGGTGGATACGTGGAATGAGAGGCGGTGGTTCAGGTATGCTGGTCCGGCGTTGTGGAGGGCTTTGTAGGTGTATGAGGAGCTTAAAGGTGGCTCTTTTGTTGACTGGGAGCCAGTGGAGTTCTCGTAGGTGTTCGGAGATGTGACTGTGGCGGGGGATGTTGAGGACCAATCCAGCGGTGGCGTTTTGAATGTTGTGTAGTTTCCTGAGGAGTTTCTGGGTGACGCTTGGGTAGAGTGCATTGCCATAGTCGAGTCTGCTGCTGATAAGTGCGTGAGCGACCGTCTTGCTGGCCTCAGTGGGGATCCATCTGAAGGTCTTTCGAAGCAGACAAAGAGTGTGGAAGCCTGATGAGGAGACGGCGTTGATCTGGACGGATGATAGTGAGCGAGGAGTCCAGTATGACGCAGAGGTTTCTTGCATGGTCCGTGAGTGTGGGGGGGTTCCTAACACAGCGGGCAGCCAGGTGTCTTCCCAAGCGGAGATGTTGGGCCCCAGGATGAATTCTTCAGTCTTGTCCAAGTTGAGCTTGAGGCAGCTGTCTCTCATCCAGGTGGCAACGGTCTTCATCACGTCGTGGAAGTTGTTTCTGTCGATTGTGGGCTTGTGGGTTAGGAAGAGGATCAGCTGGGTGTCTTCGGCGTAGGAGATGATGTTGAGTCCGTGGCTCCTGACTATGGCATTGAGCGGGGCCATGAAGACGTTGAAGAGTGTGGGGCTCAGAGAAGAACCCTAGGGGACTCCACAGCTGATCTCCATGGGTTCTGAGAGGAATGGATGTAGTCTGCCTCGCTGTGTTCTACCGTTCAGGAAGCTATGGATCCAGTCCTGGGCTTTTTTGCAGATGCCGGCGTCGTGAAGCCTCATGCTTAGGGTGTGAGATACGGTTTCAAAGGTGGCCGAGAGGTCCAGGAGGATGAGGGCTGCTGTTTCTCCCCTGTTGAAGATTGCTTGGATGTCATTGGTGGTGGCAAGGAGGTGGTCTTGGTGCTGTGGTTGCTTCAGAAGCCGGATTGAGAAGAGTCCAGGATGTGGTTGGCTTTTAATTAACTTACCACCCTATACCCTACAAACCCAGCAGCCCACACAAAAAATATAACACAAAAAACATAAATATTGCACAATTAACATAATTAATAATAAAGTAATCATTAAATATTGATTATTATACTTAATAAACTTCCCTCCCCACACTCCTAGAAACCTAGAAGCCTGCTATGACAATATAAATTACTATTAGCAATTAAATTAAAATTTACATATCACTTAAAATTGCAAACTATATATAAAAACATTATTAACGATTGTACATATAACACATTCAATTAATGTATGAACTAACACACATAAAGATAATTAAAAGACAATATTTTTCACAACTATATTATTGAAAATATTAACAACAATGATATTCTTGAAAATGATATTACTTACCCCAAAAATCGATATTCTTGACAGCGATATTTCTTCACCACGATATTGTTGTATCAGGATTTTTTTCCGATATTTCTGCAACTCAATATTTCAAACTCAATAATTTGTCCAAATACCGCGTTTTCTGTGGTTCACTGATATAATATCAACGCCCAAAATATCCCCATACACAAATATTGAGTCCGAAATATCGATGTCAAAAATATCGACATCCTATATTTATAATGGTAAGTATAAACATATCGGAAAAAAATATCGATGTAAAAAATATCGATGTACAAAATATCAATTTTTTTATATATGTAAAAAATAATGTTAAATATATTAAATAATAAAATTTACTTAAAAAAATTATTTGGATTTAATATACATTTTAACAAATATAAGAAATAAATGTATTTAAAAAAAATTAAACATACATCCATAAAATGTAATATATATATCTATTTACTTTAAAACAAATAATAAAAAATAACTTTAATTTATTTTTACATTTTATAAATACATACAAATAAATATATATATACATACACCTATAACAAAAAATCTAATAAAAAAAACATTATATTATAAATTAAAATATTAAAATATTTAATAGTCTTTAAACTTAAATTTTGCACTCCATTGAGTGCAACAGTAGGGAAAGTGTTGGCTAGCGGAGGGGTAAAAATTACTATTCCCACTCCAATGAGTGCAACAGTAGGGAAAGTGTTGGATAGCGGAGGGGTAAAAATTATTATTCCCACTCCAGTGAGTGCAACAGTACAGAAAGTGTTGGATAGCGGAGGGGTAAAAATTACTATTTCCACTCCAGTGAGTGCAACAGTAGGGAAAGTGTTGGATAGCGGAGGGGTAAAAATTACTATTCTCACTCCAGTGAGTGCAACAGTAGAGAAAGTGTTGGATAGTGCAGGGGTAAATATTACTATTCCCACTCCAGTGAGTGCAACAGTAGGGAAAATGTTGGATAGCGGAGGGGTAAAACTTACTATTCCCTCTCCAGTGAGTGCAACAGTAGGGAAAGTGTTGGATAGCGGAGGGGTAAAACTTAATTTTCCCACTCCAGTGAGTGCAACAGTAGGGGAAATGTTGGATAGCGGTGGGGTAAAACTTACTATTCCCACTCCAATGAGTGCAACAGTAGGGAAAGTGTTGGATAGCGGAGAGGTAAAACTTACTATTCCCACTCCAATGAGTGCAACAGTAGGGAAAGTGTTGGATAGCGGAGGGGTAAAAATTACTATTCCCACTCCAGTGAGTGCAACAGTATGGAAAGTGTTGGATAGCAGAGGAGTAAAAATGACTATTCCCACACCAGTGAGTGCAACAGTAGGGAAAGTGTTGGATAGCGGAAGGGTAAAAATGACTATTCCCACTCCAGTGAGTGCAACAGTAGGGAAAGTGTTGGATAGCAGAGGGGTAAAAATTAATATTCCCATTGGAGTCAGTTCAAAATTAAAAACAAACAAAATATCAACTACAACACAAAATATTTAAAAAAACAAAAAAGAAAACATATGTAAAAATATTAAAAATTTACAAAAGAGAAAAACATATTATAATGTTAAAAAGATCTAACAAATACCTAGAAAGATTTTTTTTTAAATTTAAAAATAATTTATAAACAAATAACTATTTTTAATAGAAATTATTTATAATCAAAAACTTTAATTATTACATAAATGTAATCTTTTTTATTTCCTACCCTATAACACCACACAATTCACAACACACATCTAAATTTTTTTAAAAATACCTCCATAATTAATATAATGAATTATCAATTAAAGAAATACAACTAATTAAAAAACAAATGAAAACAGATAAAAATTCATTTACTCCCCAAACGTTACCCCTATAAAACCGAAACCCACACACAAAATAAAAATAAATAATTACCATAAATATTCATGAATTGATTAATTAATATTAATGATCAACTAATTATTAATTAATTAAACATAAATAACTTTCCACCCTCTACCCCAATAAACACCACAACCCACACCTAAAAATCATTACACAGGGGCGTGGCCAACCATCATGGCCGCTCGGACGTGACTCCGATCGGCTACGTCCCAGGCCCCACTGATGTAGTGAAAAGGGGCACTTGATACCGGGCTGAGACTGACCCAAGGCAAAGCAATAAGTGGCGGTTCCACCGGAGGGGGGTTGAGAACCCCCCAGAGGTGCCGAATAATTGCTACCAGGAGATGGATGCGATGAGGCCCGTGCATCATGGAGAATCCTAAAATGGCAGACCAAGCCGGCGAGTGAACTGGGACACTGCACCTGCGGCTCGTTGCCGGAAGAAGGAGGTGAACAGAGTCAAGCGAGGCCCCATGGGACGGAGGGTGACGCTTACCCAGGGGCTGGAAGAGGGCCTTGTTGGGCAGGAGGGCACCGCAAGTAATGCGGGGGCCTCTAGTCAGGCCGGCCCTGTAAAGAGACTGACCGCCTGGAAGACTCACCGGCAGCGGGCAGAGTGCGGATGGTTGACGGCTGGATCCCCTTCTCTGGTGGAGGCTGCTCACTGGAGGCGGGGCCGTGCACTGCTTGATTCCAGTCGCCTGGCCTCCCCTGGTCTGTGCCTGACCTCAAGATGGCAGCAGCGGGGAGGTGAGTGAATGGCGCGTGAAGCTCAATAGGCTGATGTTTGTGGGGGGTCGCCTCATATCCAGCAGGCCCAGTAAATTCGAGGCAGCAGGCTACCATTAATTGATCTGTCCTGGAAGAAGAGCCCACATAAGAAGGAGTGATTGACCAGAGCAAGGAGGCATAGGGGGGACTTACAGGGCTCCTGCACCTACAGAGCGCTTGCTGACACCACAGGGGGAAGCCTCGAGGCAACTCACGAGGGGAACGAAGCAGACAGCGGGCCCCCCGTACAGGGATACAGACATCGGGCACGTACTGGGCTGACTTGAGGGTGGCCCAGTGCTGACCAGAGGCCCTGCCCCCTTATGCCACCGAAAAAGGCCCACAATAATAAAGTCTCCAGCTACTTTGCCTCATCAGGCGCAGGGGCAGCTGGGGAAGGAGCAGCGCAACCCAAAGGCAGCATGGCGCAAACAAGGGAGGACCTCATGGCTTCCTTAAGAGAGTTTACATGAAGACATCAAAGCTGACATGGATGCCTCCTTTGAAACTTTCAAAGCGGAAATGAGGGGGGAGCTGCGGCCCTGCAGGCAGATGTGGACTCGGTTGGAACTTGCGCGTTGGTTCTCGAGGTGAAATGTCAGAAGCTAGCTGACTGTATGAAACCCTTGGAGGAGAACACTGCAGACCTGCGTGGCCAGTTGCGGGCCTCTTTGCTCAAGTGCGAGGACTTGGAAAACCGCTCTCGAAGGGACAACATAAGGGTTAGAGGCCTGGAAGAAGGCTGCGAGGGCCCGGATCTGGAGACATTCATGGTGGGCCTTTTCTCCACTGTCCTGGGAGAGGTGAGCCCGGAGGTTCGGCTGGAACGAGGCCACAGAGTCGGGCTGCGACTCCAAGGGAACAACAGGAGGCCAAGAGATATTCTGGCAAAATTCAGCTACTTTAAAGTAAAAGAAATGGTCCTCCAGAAAGCGAGAAGCATGGACAAGGTGACATTCCAGAACGGATTGTGCACGCTCTTCCAGGATGTGGCCCAGGCCACACTAGTTCGAAGACAGCAATACCGGCCGATCACTGAAACCCTGAGAGAGCGCCAAATAAAATACAGATGGACCTACCCCTTCAGCATCGCCTTCCAATTGGATAACAAGCACCTTCATTGCACGGAGCTGGAGGAGGCAGCGGACCTACGGGGAATCAAGATATCCTCCCTGAGTCGCATGACAACCCCGAGGGAAGATGACGGGGAGCAACCGAAAGAGCGACGAGGCGGAGGCCCCTGGCGGACGACTGCAAGAGGGGGCAAGAAAGTACCGGACTGAAAATGGGGGAATCTGTGGTTCGCTGTTTGATCTCCACTGCTCCCTGCCCAGCGGAATAGCCCTCGCCAGAGGTATGGTACAGGGGACTCGGTTGGAGGAGGCACAGGGGAGATGCCTCTCATCTGAAGCATTGGAGGCTGAGACTCTTGGGAAGACAGACACTTAGCGGCATTTGCCTCGTGGTGGTTAAAGTGTGTGTTCAGTTTAACATTATTCAAGTGACTGTATTCAAATGCCTTAAAAGTCATGGGAAAGGGGCTGGGGAGCGGAAGTAGGCTCGCCCCTGGAGTTACTCACTGTGGGGTTCTCCTCTGAAATGGAGGACCTCCTGACTCATCGTTCTTGTTATTATTCGTTATGTAAGTTTGATGTCATGGTGGTCATGAATATGCTTGTAGTTACTAGGTCGATGGGGGTGGGGGAAGGAGGCAGCGCCGGGGGAAGTTGAACATTGGGTCTCTATGGGCAGGGATTGCATCCACCCTTTGATGAATGGCAGTTAGCTGCATGACATGGAATGTTAGGGGCCTTAACTCCCCTAACAAGAGGCAGCGCCTCTGGAAATTTTTATTAGATCATAACATTAAGGTGGCAGCACTGCAGGAAACCCATCTCAAAAAATGTGAAGAGCATCGCCTGGAGCATAAAGCCTACCCACTAATTTTTCACTCCTCACACACCTCTAAGCAGAATGGGGTAGCCCTCTTCTTTCACTCAGGGGTTCCGTTCCAGCTCCAAGACACTAAAACTGATAAGGCAGGGAGATTCCTGATGGTGAGGGGGGAGTTGGGGGGAAGACCCTGTACATTCACAGTAGTCTATGCGCCCAACACCGGACAATTAGACTTCCTCCACTCCTTACTTTAGACACTGGAAAGCTTTGCAAAATGGGACATAATCCTATTGTGAGATTTCAATCTGATATGGGATTTGACACTCGACACAACGCATCCACACAGGTCATCGGGGGGAGTCGCGGTTAAGGCGCTTAAAGCGGCCTTCCAGCAGCTGGGTATGGTGGATGTGTGGAGGGCGTTCAACCCACCATGCGTGATTATTCCTTTTACTCTCATTCCCACAGAACCTATTCCAGAATCGATCATATTTTTATTAGTCAGTCACTCTTTCACACTGTCCTAAAGACCCATTTTCACCCGATATGCCTTTCTGATCATGCTTCCCTCGAAATAGCCCTCAACTGGCCAGCGCCGAGACCGAAGCACACTCACTGGTACTTTCCTAATTTCCTTTGTAGGGATAGGCTCTTGCGGGACGAATTGAGGTAGGCAATCAAAGACTACTTTGAGATTAACAACCCCACACTCACCTCTCAAGCAACTAACTGGGATGCTTTCAAGGCGGTTATAAGGGGCAAATGTATTGCAATGGCCATCACTCTTAAAAATCAACAGAGAGAAGAGAGACACTTGTTAGAGAGAGACTTACAGGAGGCAGAAAGAACACACAAGGGGAGCCCATCGGTCCAAACTCTACGAAGAGTCACCTCGCTAAGGGGAAAGTTGCAGGCTATATACACCAACAGGGGCGAAAAGACTATCCTGCGACTACAAGCCCGAGGATATGACGGGGGAAACAAAGTAGGCTCTCTGTTAGCCCGCCAGCTCAGAGCCAGACAGGAAAAGGAATATGTCAAGCAAATAGTGGATGACGCTGGCGTCTCCCATTTTAATGAAGAGGGAAACGCCAACGCCTTTGGGGAGTTTTATCGCTCTCTTTATTCCTCTGATCCGCTGAGGCCGCAGGATCAGTCGGGGTATCTAGAGGCCATTGACCTTCCGCAGGTTTCACCAAGGACTAATGAGGAACTCGATAAACCCATCTCGAGTGAAGAGGTTCAGAAGGCGATCGATGCGCTCAAACTACAGAAGGCACCAGGGCCCAATGGGCTTAACGCGCACTTCTTTCGCGAAATTTGCGCCAGAGCTGACTCCTCACCTAGTGAATCTCTACATTGATATTGCAACCACGCAAAGGGTCACACCCACCATGGGGAAGGCACTTATCACTATAATTCCTAAACTGGGGAAGGACCCTAAAGCTTGCTCCTCATACCGACCGATAGCACTTTTAAATCTGGATTCCAAAATATTAGCCAGCCTCTTAGAAAATATACTTCCGGGACTAATTGACCCGGACCAGTCAGGGTTCATCAAGGGGCGACAGACCCATGACAATCTACGGAGAATCATCCATGTTATGGAAAAGGTCCGGAAAAAACACATTCCGGCAGCTCTCCTCTCACTGGATGTGGAGAAAGCCTTAGACTGCGTTGACTGGTCCTTTTTATTCCGGACGCTGGGTCGCTTCGGGTTCAGTGAGACCTTTATAGGGATGGTGCGGGCCATCTATCATTCCTCTAGATCTCGAGTCTTGGTAAACAGAGCTGCCTCGGACTCATTCAGTCTCTCGCGTGGGACGAGGCAGGGGTGTCCTCTTCCCCCCCTGCTCTCTGCCCTGTGCATAGAGCCCTTGGTGAAAAGGATAAGAGCGAGCCCAGACATACGAGGGGTGAGATTTGGCACAGACGACCACAAGATCTCTTTTTTTGCGGACGATGTGCTTCTCCTTGTTACAGAGCCATTGACCTCCCTACCAGCAATCCAATCCGAGCTTAAGCGTTTTGAAAAAGTCGCTGGATTTAAGGTCAATCTAGCCAAATCCTTCTGACTTAATCTGACTTTGCCCCGGGAAGCATGGGGGGGGGGTAGAGGAGTCCTCCCCATTCCGCTGCACAAGTAAAGAAATCCCTTATCTGGGTATCAAGCTCACCCCTAATATAGCGGATCTTTACAGAGCCAATTTCCCCCCCTGCTGAGACAGCTTAAAGCCGATTTTGGCAAATGGGGTTCCACATACACCTCCTGGATAGGCAGGATAAATGCCATAAAGATGAATGTCCTTCCCAGGCTACTCTATCTCTTCCAGGGCCTGCCAATCCCAGTTGAAAGGGAGCTATTTGTGGAACTGAAAAGGATGACTATTAAATTTGTCTGGCAGGGACAGAGGGCGCTCTTATCCCACCGCCTCTTAATTAAGCAGCGCAGGGAGGGGGGCTTGGCATTGCCAGACTTTCTGGGCCACTATAGGGCTGCTCAGTTGCGAGTGTTGACGGAATGGTCCCTTCGAGTCTCTGAAAAACACTAGCTCCATATGGACCCGCAGATAACAGGTAGGACTATATGGGACCTCCTATGGAAAACGAAGTGAGACAGGCCGATCAATGCCTACCTTAGCACTCCCACGGCCACCACTCTCGAGGTTTGGGATGACCTCACCAGACGACTGCCATTGACAACATTTCCATCCCCCTACACCCCCATCCACTTCAATCCCGCCTTCCCCCCGGCCCTCCAGGAGGGACCCTTTGATGAGTGGAGGGTAGGCGGCTGCCTTATGATTTCCGACTTATACAAAAAGGGGGAGTTACTTACTTTTGTGGAGTGCACTAAGCAGTTAAAGTTGTCCTCTAAAGAGGAATACCATTATTTGCAGCTCAAGCATCAGGTGCAGCAAACTCTGGTGCGGCTGGCCGCCACCAGAGACCTGCTCCCTATAGAGAAATTCGCTCAGTCTGGCACTACGACCAAGGGGTGCATCTCCTTCCTCTACTCCCTCCTCCGGGCAGTTAGTCCGTAATCAACCCTGAGACACCGAAAATTCTGGGACACGGTCCTCGCTACCCCCGTAGGGGAGAGGCAGTGGGATTACCTCTGTGGGGACATTGCCAAATATACCTGATCAATGTTTCTTAGAGAAGCTCACTACAAAAGCATGTATGACTGGTATCTATACCCCCCAGAAATTACACAAGATCTTCCCAAACTCCTCCGATAGGTGTTGGAGGGGATGTGGCCTGCTAGGTGACTTTAGCCATATTTGGTGGGACTGTCCCTCTATAGAACCGTTCTGGAAGGAAATCTTATCCCAAATCAAATCCATTCTAGGCTACCAATCCCGGACACTATGGAGCACACTTTGTTGGGGATACGGGATCCGAGTCTGAGGTACCAGACGCAAGGAGATCAATCTGTCATGTGACTCTGTTTGGGTGCTGCGAAAATGGCAGTAGACGCTGCTTGGAAGAAGCAAGAGGCCCCCTCCATGACGCAATGGCATGCGAGGTTATGGCGTGCACTTGCCATGGAACGAATGACCGATATTGTGGAAGACACAAGGAAGGGGTTTGACTATATATGGTCCCCGCTGGTGGGATATCTATCAGAGGGGATGCCCCTGTTAGCGTGCAGTCCAAGACTGAGAGCCCTCCATCTTTTCCATATATAGCAACTCGGAGATTCAACCTCAAACACTGTATTGTTTGCTCCCCCCCGGGGTCCCACCCTACTCCTGTCGTACACCCCCCAGATCTGACCAACACTGTAAAGTATTCACCATGACATCACAGTTTTTTCTCTTTTTTTTGTTTACATTTTATTCTTCTGTGTAGTTTGTGATGTGATACAGGTTTAAAAGCGCTAATTGTAATCTTGTCCCAATCATGTTGCGAGCTGTCTCACTGTATGTTTTTTTAAACCAGGATGAACGTAGTAGGGGCATAAGCACAGAATCCAACTTAAGCCAAGACCTTGTGCATAAGCTGTGATTCCATAGTGTCTTGGAATGTACTGCGCTTGCAGCAGCTGTGTTGGTTTTTTCAGTGATTGTTTAAAAGTCAATAAAAAGATTTTGAAATAAAAATCATTGCACAATTTCCATAACCAGCTTAACATTAATAAATTAATATCAATTAACAACAACTTAGTCATTAATTTAAAAGACATTACTTCTAACCATTTACCACTATAAACCCCACAACTCACATCTAAAATTAATTACCCAATTGCCATATTTAAATTTTAATTAATTAATTAGCATTAACTAACAAATAATTATTAATTAATTATAAATACATTTCTTCCTAACCTATTCCCCTATAAACCCCACCACGCGCTCCTAAACAAATAACACAATTACCATAATTAATCATCAATTAATTAATTCATAGTAATTAACAAGCAATTAATAAATAATTAATAATAAATTAATTCCCACAATGAACAATATAAAATATAAATTAAATACATATTAATAAATAAAGAATATTAATACATTTATTATAATTACATTACTTCCCACCCTATTCCCCTGTAAACCCACAACCCGCTCCTAAAAAATGACACAATCAACATAATTACCAATTAATTAATTAACAACCAATTAATAAATAATTAATAATTAATTAATTTCCACAATTAACACTATACAATCTAAATTTAATAAATACTAATAAATAACATAAAAAAATTAATTTATTATAAATAAATTACTTCCCACCCTAGTCCCCTATAAACCCACAACCCTCTACAGAACTAAAAAAACACAAAATTTAATTAAAATAAATTAATAACTACCAAAAATGTAACACGTATATTAAAAAAACAAAAGCAATACTTATACAAACAAATAGTTCACATACATTTTTTAAATACATACTAAAATATATCACACTTATTAAAACATCGATATTTTAAACAACTATATTTTTGCAAACGATATTAATGACTTCGATATTTTCAAAAACGATGTTTCTTATCTCCAAGTCGATATTCTTGACCACGATATTCTTGCAGTCGATATTTCTGCATCACAATATTTCCAACTCGATATTTGTGTATGTCGACATTTAAAACTCGATATTCTGTCTGTGCACCATTTTCTGCCATATATAAATTGGACTAGAAAGCAGATCTTTTTTTAGTGATTTCATGTGGAAATGTAAGTAGGATATTATGCTCTTTGTGGATTGCCAGTATCATCGATTTAGCTTTCCTTTGTTTCAGTTGATTGGAATACAAAAAGTCCGCTGGCATTTTCTCGCTGGTCATATTGTTGCTTTTATGCAATAAGGGCTTTTTCAGCTTGGCGTGTAAGTATGGTATTTAGTTATTTTTTTTCCGCAGGTAACATTTTCAAGTTTGAAGCCATGAGGTTGAACGATAGAGCCTATGGAAGCAAGAAGTTTCAGATTCTTGTGGCATCTTCCTCTCTACCATCTTTTAACGTGCAAAGTCAGCATATCACATAAGTAGGCCCCACTAGCTTCCCAGAGGGTTTGTGAATAGGGTACTGAGTAGATGCTGAGGTTCAGGTAGTCTCTAAAGTAGCTTAATAATTCTTTTCCTACAGTAGCTTATATTTGAAAGTATTCATCCTCCAAGTTCTGTCCCTCGGACCAGACGTCACAACTCCAGCTGCAGGTTAAACAGGGTATGATCTGATATACACATCTAATTCCAATCGTACAGCTACGGATTTTAGCCAGACAAAAACAGAAATTCAGCTTTATGGGTTGTAAGACAAAGGTATGTAAAAGCATCATTTAACACTGGTACCATAAACTAGCTATCGGACTGGTTGCCTGAGCGGGAAATGATGTGCTTAATACCCAACTTCACTAAAAACCTTCAGTACAGCTGGGATGTGAAACACTTCAAAAATGTTGAGATTCATTAGGTCTGGCGTTAGCCAAGTCCTTTTGATTTCTAAAAAATATATGAACAACATACATTTTTAAAGAGGCTTTCAGCCAGCTCTCTTTATCTATTGGTCTGTTGCTGTCATTCACAGTTTGTTTCCGCCCACTACAGCATACAGCATTGGGCAGGGGATCAGCTAACTTCACTCACTGGATAACTTCACTTTGAAAGACTGCATTTTGCAATTCACAAGGAGCACGTGTACACAAGCTAGTTCCCTTCTGTGCCAATGTTTTATTTATATTTATCACTTTGATTTTGCCTTTGTGATTAGAGTCTGATGTGGCAGCAGAAATCTATGCCAGATGTGAGCACAGGTCACATTTCAGATTTAATCACTTCCTGACTCCTGCCAATGCTGTTGTAAATTCCTTTGGGAGTGTCCCTTGTTTACTATTTGACTGCTGGTTTAACAGCATAACAGATTGCATCCATTTGAAACTATTCTGCAAAGCTTGAATATTATAAATCTGAATGTCCCCTTTCGTTTTTCATTCCTTTTTTCCATTTTTATTTCATTCATACAGACCTTTGCTCTGTCTTTTATTTCCTTTTTTATCATTTAATTCTTTCTTTTCTTCATTCTTGCTGTCCTTTTTGTCTTTCATTCCTACTTTCCTTCTTTCTTGCTTTTCTTTCATTCCTTCTTTCCACCTTTCTGGCTTGCTTTCTTTTTTCTTTCATTCCTTCTGTCATTCCTTCCTGCTTTCTTTCTCTTTCATCCTTTCTTTCATTCTTCCTTCCTTCTGTCTTGCTTTCTTTCTCTCTGGCCTTCTTTCTTTCCTTCTTTATTGCTTCATTCCTTCTTTCTTGCTTTCAGTCATTGTTTCTTTCTTTCATTCCTTCTTTCTTGTTTTCATGCCTTCTTTCTTTCTAGCTTTCCTTTGTTCCTTTCTTCTCTCTTGTTTTTCTTTCTTGCTTTCTTTCTCATTCTTTTCCTTTTTCTATCTTTTTCTTCCTTCCTCTCTTTCTTTAACTTTCTTTTTCTCCTGCTTTCATTCCTTCTTTCTTGCTTTCTGTCATTCTATCCATTGTTCCTTCCTTCTTTGTTGGTCTTTCGATCATATTTCCTTTTTGCCTTCTATTTTTTCTTCTTTCTTGCCTTCATTTCTTTCTTTCTTTCTTTCTTTCTTTCTTTCTTTCTTTCTTTCTTTCTTTCTTTCTTTCTTTCTCAAATGCAAAAGGCTGACAGCAAGCAGCACAACAATTGACTTTTTTAGGTCTGTGTTAGCCAAGGCCTTTAGATTTTACTAAAATTTTGCGTATGACATGGTTACTGATAGGGCTTTTCAGCCAGATGCCATCACTTTCATTTCTCTCCAACCCACTTGAGCAAGTATCAAGGGGCAACACATCACCCCATTTCAGCGATTACCTGACTTCACTATGAGTTACAGCATCTTTAATCAATGTGTTTTTTTTTTTAGATTGGCAAACTCCCAGCAGCTACTCAAACAATAAAGTTTTGCAAAAGCCATGAAAAAACAAAACAAGAATTGCCAAAAGGATGCCAGACTCGTGGCGGACAACGCCAGACCCATTAGCTTTGTCATTGTGGGTTTTATCTTGCTGTAAAACAAGCACCAGCACTTATTTTTTCCAGATCAAATTAAGCACTAACTATGCCCTTTCTCATCACAATCCATACATGCACACTGGAGACTTCTCACTTTACTCATGCACTAATTACCTAGGGTATATGTTTTTTGCCATTAGGAAACAAATAGAGCTGATGGTTTCTGCTTTACCTGACACAGGGTATGCATAAGTATATAGATTTGCATACAAAAAAAGGTATTAGTACAATGAAAATAGCCCCATGCTTTCAGTATGCAATTGGTTTGGCACTGTTATTGTGGTCTCCCCTGCACCTTCCTCCCCTCCACTGAAGATACTGATAGCACAGCATCGGCGCCACGCTGTCCTGAAAGTGGGTTCACTTTTGCTTGTCGCAGTACTGTTGCTCTGATTGAAGACTTGCAGAAATTAAAGTTATGCGCAGCTCTCAGTGCCTACACACTAGTATACTTTTTTTTGTCTGACACTATCATGACAACAAAATTGCTTTGATCTTTCAAGTTTGCTTTAATGGGAAAATGCCTTAAGCGGTACGATAAATTTCATTTTTTTCTTTTCATAGTTACTGGCAGCAACTCTTAAATCAATAGAGATTCTTTGCCTTATGAAAATAAAAATGTTTCTTTGCCCAAGTATCCCAAAAACATTCAGCCTGTGTCATTTATTAATCATCACTAACGTGTTTGATCAACTTTTATGATCCCATCGCAGCTGCATCTGATTGTCGCTGCATCTTCTCTTTTTGTCTTCTTTTTTCAGAGGTTTATATAGCAGGAACTTGACCCGAAGGTATCAGGTATCAAAGTCCTCTACATGAGCACCAGTTACGTTACACAAGGACACATTATTTTTTTTGTTAGGCACAGGGAGATTAAGGGATTTGCCCTGAATCACAGGATGTTGAGCGTCATTGCCGAGACTAGAACTCGGTTCCCCAGATTTGAGATAGACCGCCGGTTAGGCCACATCCCCTTCCCTGAAGCCACAACTTTCCTGACTGCCCATCAGCCAGATGTAGCAAGCAACCTGTCAGGAGTTTCAGCCAGTCACTCAGTGGTAGAAGTTGATACCTTTGGTGACACTCAATTGACATTATTGACATCCCTAAATCCAGGCCAAGGAACATTTTTAACAGACTGCTTGCAAGAGGGGCTGAAAGAGTCCTGGTCTGTTTACATAAATGTCAGTGGGGTTTACTGACACCTACAGGCACAAATTAACTACTGAGTTGACTCCTAGTAGAAAAGTCTCATGACACTGAGGGGCCGATTCCGATTCGAGCCGGAAAACATACCGACCGACTCGGTACGGGAATATAGTCCGACCGACACGTACCGGCGCTGCCCGACCTGGGTAGTACGATGAAATGCATGTGAATCACGACCGACTCGTACGGAACACAAGCCGAACGACCGAACCGGACGGAAACAAGCCATCCGGCCGGGAAACCACGCGAATAGAACCGTCCGACACGCACCAGGAATGAACCCGAACGAAACGTACCCGCGAACTCCGACCCGCGCAGTACGATGCAATGCGTGGAAAACCAGACCGAGTCGCACGGAGCTCAAGCCCTACGACCGACACGCATACAAACGCCAGCCGAAGGAAGCCAATACTCGGCGACCGACGCGTACCCCGCACAATAAACCTAGCAGAAACACAGCGTAAATGACTCGGAGAAGCTCGCACGAGACAACTGAAGCGTCCTACTCGGTCAGAAGAACGTCTCCTACATGCACAAAAAATACAAAGGAAAAAATAAAAAAAAAGGGCCAAACAAGCAATGACAAAGTCAATAAATACAGGGGAAAAAACATGGAACAAGGACACCCCCAAATCCACCTATATAAAGGCCACAAATCCCTACCATGATCCTTTGCAAATTCAACTGACCTGCCAGCACAGAACACCATCAGACAGCAACCACAGACACACTCACAGCCCATCCATCACACAAGCCACACACCATTAGCACCTCAACAAATAGCACCCTCACATACACCCAGCAAAACCTACACTCACACACCCTCACTTGCACACACACACACACACATCAAACACCACCACCACCCATCACCATGCCCCCAAAGAAGAATCCAAAGTTCCTAGACAGTGAATTGGAAGTCCTGGTAGATGAGATCCTCAGGGTAGAGCCACAGTTGTTTGGTACATTGGTCAACAGACCCCCTTGTCGCAGAAAACCAAGATGTGGGAGAGGATCGTCGACAGGGTGAACGCACAATCACCATGTTTGCGCACAAAGGAAGACATCCAGAACAGGTGGTATGATGTGCGCAGGAGGGTCAGGGACCTACTAAAGAAGGATTACATCGTGAGTCAGCGCACCGGCAGTGGCCCTCCTGCCAAACCACTATACCTCAGGCCCTGGGAGGAGAAGGTGCGGGCCATCCTACCACCAGTGAGCGTATATGGACTATCAAACATCCCAGAGCCTGGTGAGTACACAACCAATATACACAATATTGTGTGACAATACACACACATCACTGTCAAGGGGATAGTCAAACCATGCACCCTTAGCAAATCCACAGCAACCAAAAGATAATCACCCCAAGATTTGTCTGTCAGTCAGATAAACACAATACATGCCATCTCATAGTGATATGTAGCTGTGTCATGATATGTACAAACCTAACTACAAATACAGCAAGACAGTGGCACAAATACAACCAACAAACACAGTCAGACATTTTGCCACCACTAGAACACCACTTCACAGGGAAGCTCACTGAAAGGAAGGAATTCTGTGTATGCTGGTGAAGTCAGTGTAGCCAATAGCATGATGGGAGTTGTAGTCACAGATATTGGTCACCATCACAATTGGCCCATCAACACCACCCTGAATCATGCTCACATCACAGGGAGTGGAAAAGAAATGACAAGATGGCTGACAATGGGTACTGCTGTGGGGAGCACAAGGCCCTGCTGGGAACTGTGGACCAACAAACATCAGGACACCACTGTCAGCCATCTTGCCATTGCTGTCACACTCACACACAGTGAAGTCCACTCAAAAGGAAGGAAGTATGGGCATGCTGGGAAGGGGGGTGTAGGCAATAGCATGATGGGAGTTGTAGTCACAGATATTTGTCACCCTCACAATTGTCCCATCAACACCACTCTGAACCATGCTCACATCACAGGGAGTGGAAAACAACTGACCAGATGGCTGACACTGGGTACTGCTGTGGGGAGCACAAGCCCCTGCTGGGAACTGTGCACCAACCAACAGCAGGACACCACTGACTGACATCCTGAAAGCCAACTTGCACTCCCTGCAATGGAAGCACGTTCCATGGTGGGATATCTGGCTGGGTGGGAAGGAGGACTCACAGCTCTGACCATAGTTACAAGCAGCTTTTCACACACCCCCCCCCTTAACACAAACTCCACACAACTCACCTGGGAGAATGCAATGCCTCACACTCTAATTAAATATCCCACAAAGAACCACCACCCTGGGTTATGCTGTGTGAAGCACAGGGATACTCTTGGGACTTGTAGCCAAACAAACGCCAGGACAACACTGTCAGCCATCCTGTCAGCACAGGCACACTACCCCACAGGGAAGCAGAGTCAAAAGGAAGGAAGTATGGGCATGCTGGGAAGGGGGGTGTATGCAATAGCATGATGGGAGTGGTAGTCACAGCTCAACATCCCCCACCCACATGGCCCAGCAAGCTCACACTGAAGCATGCACACCTCACAGGCAGTGAAAAGCCACTTCAAATATGTCTGACACTGGCCTCAGCTGTGGGGAGCACAAGGCCCTGCTGGGAACTGTGCAACAACCAACAGCAGGACACCACTGACTGACATCCTGAGAGTCAACCTGCACACACTGCAAGGGTGGCATGCTTCATGGTGGGATAACTGGGCTGGGGGAAGAAGGACGGCCGGATGTCCACCAAATACCACCAATGCTGGCCATGCACACACCTCAACATTCACATTGAAAAGCTTCAGGTTGGCAGGACAATGTGCTACACCAATATCAACCTCTGACTGTGACAACTTAGGACAATGCAATGTACAGGCCCGCATCCAGAGGTACAGTCACAACTGTCAGGTGTGTGAACCATTGATGCCTGTAGAAACATAACATACATTGTGTGTCTCTTCCAAAAACAGGTGATGATGGGGACACAGCAGCATATGATGAGGAGTCCCTGTCCCAGGCTCTGGGGGACACTGAGGTCACTGGTGTGGAACAGCCTCTGCCATCCTCGGATGGCGAAGACCTACCTGGCCCCTCCGGTGTGAGTCATCATGCAGCACCAACAGGACCAACATCTGCACCCCCTGCACCCACCCCTCCAACAACTGCCAACACACAGACCACCCCTGCCAACACGGACAGACCAAGGACCACCGATGACAACAGCACAGGGACCCCGGCCCAATGTGGAGCAATGGACAACGACCCCAGTAACAACCCCCAAGTGGGCCTACGGTCACCTGTGCGTGCCACCGCAGGTCCCGCACGTGTCGCCAGGGGTGGTGGGAGGGGTGGTAGACATAGGTCGCTGTTTGCAGAGGGGTCTGGACTGCATGATGACCCACAACTGGCACGCATTGCTGATGCGTACCAGAATAGCACCGGAGAGGTCAGCCAGGTAGTGGGGATCCTCAAGGACATTCAACAGCAGCAGGCTGCCCATCATGCCCACTTGGACTCACACATCTCCCGTGTGGAGACACACATGTCTGGCATGGAGTCCAAGTGGGACACATTGGAAGAACTGACAGTGGTGCATAGGGACATATTGACATGCCTCCGCCAGATTAGCACCAACATGGCCACACCTCCCTGTGTGCCCACAACATCTGGTGCTGCAACAACTGCAACTGCCACAGGGAGGGAGGATGACTCTGGCAGAGAGTCCTCTGCACCGCAGCAGCTTGCACGTGAGGGTCCCCCCCGAAAGAAGAGGGGCCGTCCGAGGAAGGAAAACTGAGAGGCCGATGGCCATGTACATCCCCCAGGAACCCAACACCTGTTCTGGAAATTCTCCTTTGTGTGCAAACTGTTCGCCCTGTCGAATGCAACCCAACTCTCCCACATGACATGGGGAGCTTAAGTTGGCCCAATGTATCAGATGACTGTGGACTTTACTCAGGATATTTCTGCTACCAAGACTTCCAACTCATATGGGAACTTTGGATTCCAATCCCAATGTACAGCACCCACCATCCTGTGCACTATCCTCACACATGTATGGAAATAAACTCACTAATACACCATACTTGCCTCTGTTGTGATTCCAACGTGGTTTCTGTCATGGAGATGGTGATCTGCTAAATGACACTGTGCATGCTAACTGCTACAGCAAGTTCAACACCGTCATGTGAGTCATGGCGACGTGACACATATGAGGGAGACACACCACTAGGGCTACACAACACATACACACCAGGGCCATCAGACTCATCACCTACACTGATGTTGCCAGGAAATACAGTGGAATGCACAGACACCACACCTATTCACAGTCTGTGTTAACTAGCCCACAGGTGTAGTAAGCACATGTCAGTCAGATGTGTGACCACAGACAACGCACATCCCAAAGTGAAGCACAGGTTTATTACACATTTGCAACATGTTGTTTCCACTACAGATGCAAGGTAATCCTACATGGCAGGGGCCACACAGTCAACAAGTGTAGAAGAAATAAAGTCCAGGGGTGTGTGGCACATCACCTGTAGGGAAACGACTGCTTCCACCCTGGAAGTTGAATCATGGTGTCGGGGGATCACAGTTGACCAAACAACTCTGAAAGTACCCTGTGAAGGACAGACATGACACACAGTCAAAAACACTGAAGAACAGGACAGAACTGCAATACTCATGCCCAATACATGTCACAAGATACTTACAGAAAACCAAGTTAGCATGTCAACACTGTTGGGGAGTACAGACTACCTGTAAGGACACATCGCTGCACGTTTCCAGTCAAGTAGCACATGGCCACACTCAAACAGCAACAGAGCACCACCAACACATATCACGCAAACTCACATCATTGGCATGACAACTCTCTGGATACTCACATTCAGCTGAAGAAGTTGGTGATGAGCTGTGTGCGGACATCACCATCATCATCATCATCATCACTGGCATCGTGACCCAGGCCAGGATCCTCCACAGGTGGCGGATGTTGGTCATCGTCATCCAGGATGAGAGGCAACTCCTTCCGCACTGCCAGGTTGTGTAGCATGCAGCAGACGATGACAATCTTGCACACCTTTGCTGGGGCATATGGGAGGGCCGCTCCTATCTTGTCCAGGCAGCGGAAGCGGCTCTTCAGGAGACCAAATGTCTGCTCGATCACCCTCCTGGTACGACCATGTGCCTCATTGTAGCGCATCTGGTCTGGTGTCCCAGGGTTCCTGAGGGGTGTCAGCAACCACGGCATGTTGGGGTATCCGGAGTCACCTACAGACAGACAATTGCACATTAGCTGAGTTGGAAAAGAGGGCCGAATACAACATAGCAGAACACACACAATGGTACAAAGTCAGTACACACCGACAAGCCAGGCACGCTGGTTCTGCATCTGTGACATCATCCTCGGGATGCGACTACTCCTCATCACGTAGGCATCGTGTGCCGAACCAGGGAAACGGGCACACACATGTGAGATGCTCATATCTGCAAGACATAACACCAGAGCATTGATCGAATGATAATGTTTCCTGTTCCTGTATGCTTGCTCATGTGCCTGTGGTGGTACCAAAGCCACATGTGTCCCATCAATGGAGCCAATGACATGTGGCATCCTCCCCAGGGCATAGAAGTCACTCTTGACGTCAGTGAGTTGTTGACGTTTAGGGAAATAGATGTACTGGTTCAGGCATCTCAACATTGCCTCCAAAACATTGTGTAGCACACGGCTGAACATAGTCTGTGACATCCCACCAGCAGACGCCACAGTGTGTTGAAAGGTACCGGTGGCAAAGAAGTGTAGGGCTGCCATCACCTTCACCTTGGGGGTCAGCGCTGTAGGGTACGGCCGGCCAGGTTGCAAATGTGGGGCCAAGCGCACTGCCAAATCCTCAATCAGCTGCCTGGTGAAGCGGTCCCGTCGGATGCTGTCACGTTCCACCATCGTTGCAAGGTCAGGGAATGGTCTATGGACAGCTGGTGCCCTGCAGTGCATAGGTGAAGAAAGAAAGATTGTCAGTCACCCCACATATGTGGCATTGACCATACTCAATATCACATGATACATCATTACGAGACACAAGTACTTGATGTGTGTGCCATTCTGTATGGACATATATGGCACCTACATGGCCATCATCTAACATCTCAGTTCAACATGTGTTGACAACAGGTTCCAGGTTGTGCTATGGGAAACCATTAGGCTGTGTCACAGTACCCATTTACTGCTGTCACGTACCAAACACACACCACAGTGACATGTCTGGACAGATGCGCCACAGGCATCACAGCTCATTGACAGGTAGATTCCCAGGGGCCCTGTATTGCCACATGGACACTGGCATGACATGGCGTTTCATGTACACGTCAGAAAAACAAACATGACTCCCACAGGTAGTGGCCCCTGTTGCCTCCGCAGAACAGACATGGACGTCTGTGACACACACACGCACAACATCAAAGTCCATGCACAAACAACGTGGATGTGGAGACTGTCTCCCATTGTGCACATGGAATCAGAGACATCGGAAACACAACATGCACACAGACTGTGGAGGGCCATCACTATTGTGGCAATGGGTCACCCTGTGACGTACATACCTTCCCACATGGGACTCTGGGGGTATGTGACATGACATACACATACACAACCTGGAAATGTGACCATGCCACATGCTCTGAAATGAACAGTTGCACATCACAGTGGTCATGTGCACAACACACAAAGGATCCTGTCCCCATGAACACGTGCACAGCCTGGGAGTGGCTGCCCCCAAGTGCCACCCCAAAAACCACATGTTGACCCCCATACACAGAAAAGGTAATGCAGCCTTACATGCCTTAGGATACAGTGTGGACAGGCTGTGGTGTTGTAGGTGTGCCCCTGAGTCCCTGGCAAGTTTATGTGGCTGGCATATGTTCACCAGTGACAAGCATGGTGGCATATGCAAGTGACCTGTACAGGGACGCGTTGTACAGCAATGGACCGATCGGTGTGCACGCACTGGCCATTGCATCTGTTGTGAGCGGGTACGCGTTGTATCCCGGAATACGCGTTGTACAGCAATGGACCGATCGGTGTGCACGCACTGGCCATTGCATCTGTTGTGAGCGGGTACGTGTTGTATCCCGGAATACGCGTTGTACAGCTATGGACCGATCGGTGTGCCCGCACTGGCCATTGCATCTGTTGTGTGCGGGTACGCGTTGTACAGCAATGGACCGATCGGTGTGCCCGCACTGGCCATTGCATCTGTTGTGAGCGGGTACGCGTTGTACAGCAATGGACCGATCGGTGTGCACGCACTGGCCATTGCATCTGTTGTGAGCGGGTACGCGTTGTACAGCAATGGACCGATCGGTGTGCACGCACTGGCCATTGCATCTGTTGTGAGCGGGTACGCGTTGTACAGCAATGGACCGATCGGTGTGCCCGCACTGGCCATTGCATCCGTTGTGAGCGGGTACGCGTTGTACAGCAATGGACCGATCGGTGTGCCCGCACTGGCCATTGCATCTGTTGTGAGCGGGTACGCGTTGTACAGCAATGGACCGATCGGTGTGCACGCACTGGCCATTGCATCTGATGTGAGCGGGTACGCGTTGTACAGCAATGGACCGATCGGTGTGCACGCACTGGCCATTGCATCTGTTGTGAGCAGGTACGCGTTGTATCCCGGAATACGCGTTGTACAGCAATTGACCGATCGGTGCGCACGCATTGGCTAGGCCCTGGCATGGCAACGGACGCGTTTTCGAAGCTTCAACGAGTCTGATGCAGTGAATTCAGTTGGCCAGCCACAACAATGTTGCAAATTCATGGGTGTCATGAAGTTGAACTTTTGAAGGATGCTGTGGGCGTGTATTAGTGGTGCAATTCCATGGATTGGCCAGATTCAGAAGATGCAAATGACTTTGACCTATCACTTTGGACACATGGGACAGTATCTGCCTCTGCAGCACACATATAATGCTGGCTGTTCCCCTGAGAGCTCACTTGCCTGCACTACATGCTCCAGGACGACATCTGCCACCAACACTGCTGCTGTCTCTGCATCCTCTGGCTACTGCAATGGCACGTACTGTGGAGCGAGCCCCAGCCTTCAGCCTTGAGGAGAACCAGGCCCTGCTGGACAGCCTCCTTCCACAGTACAGCAAGCTGTATGGGAAACCAGGGGAGCAGGTGAGTGTGCTGTCCACTGCCTTACTAATTGTGCATGTTGTCTGACTAGCAAGACTTCCAGTGTGCACACCACTGGCTAGCATGCTCACTGAGTAGTTCTCACCCCCAAAAGTGTGTAGTTACATGCACTGAACAGGTACAGTGCAGTAACAGTGCATTCCAACAAGGTTTACTTCCCATGCAATGATACCATGTAGTAACTGCTGGCAAACTGTTCATAGCCATCGTTGCACTGCCTGTGTACATCATATGCCCCTGTGATTGAGACATGTATATCCAACTGTGTGATGCACGTATATGTTGCATGTGTAGTAATGGCCTTTTCACTTTGTCATCCTCACAGGTTGATGCCCACCAGAAGCAGGAAATCTGGCTGACCATCGCCCGGGCAGTAAGATCCGTGGGGGTCTACAAGCGCCGGATCCGCATCTGCCAGAAGAGGTGGCAGGACCTTCGGGGCTGAACCCGGAGGATCGCAAGGGTCCAGCTGAAGCTGTCGCCTCCTCGCAGGAGGGGCGGACACCGGACCCTGACCCCCCACATGCTCCGGATCCTGGCGGTGGTCTTCCCTGACCTGGATGGGCAGCTGAAGGCCAGACAGCAGCAAGGAGGGGGTGAGTCCATGACTGCACTGTGAACTTTGTCTGACATGCTATGTGCCCTCCTCTGGCCTGGTTAAACTTCCATAGTACATCAGTCTTGTGGTCCAGGACCCATGTCCCTCAATTGTGACATGCCCACTCCTCATCTGATACGCATGTGTGGCCCTTACAGTCAGGAAATTGTGTCACTTGGGTACTGTGTCCTTGCAGTTTGCTTCGCTCAAGGTGGGGGACAGCATTTGTTCCCGTGACTTTGTGGTGGGCTTCATGGGTGGGTCAATTGCTTACACAATGCCTAAGTTCTGACATGTAATCTGGGTGTAACTTTGATATGTGGTCCACTTGCTGATCTGAATCACCACATGTTCCTGGGGTATTTGGCACACCCCCATGCTGCGGGTGGGAACAATGTTTGGGCCTCAGGAGTATGTATATCAAGTGTGTCACACATGCTTAGCCACCTGCCTACTGTCCAGGGCTCATCCCTCTTTCAGGTGGAGCAGGACAGTCATGCCTACTCCAGGGCATACAATACACTCTGTACTCCCATTCCCGTGTATCAGCTGACATGTTGTGATCAGTGAAATGTTCCCTCATGTGTCTGCCTCTGTGTCATTGTGCTGTGGCTTCGTTGTCAGGACTACTGGGATGTTTATCGTTTAGGGGTCAGCATGCCATCTGAGATGTGACCATGAGAGACGATACTTCTGTGACTGATAGGTGTTTGATCACTTGACTGTGCACACAGGTGTATGCGACTGTGAATTTCAGGCAGCTGTTTTTCATTCACAGCAGACTGTGAGGTGCTCAGGTTCATAGAGTTGTGTTTCATGTCTCCCATATGTCCAATTGGTATGACGTGGACAAATAAGAGTTCAGATGATGTGGTTTGTGGGGGATGGACATGTGCACTTGTCAGCTACATAACTTGCATTCCCCATGACCTAGGATTGTGACACAGTGCAGACTGTTGTTGGCTGGCTGCCATGGCCATGTGACTGGAGACAGTGATGTATGACTTTGCAGGCATGCCTGTGCCATGGCATTAAACTTCCTAAGAGTGATCCTGCAGGGGAGTGACATGTGCAACATGCACCCCATTGTGGCATTGACTATCCGGACATGGGTGCATCATGGTGTCTGGTGCTGGTATGCATCACATGCATTTCTAATTAGACTCTGGTCATCCCTTTATCCGGACACCTGTACTGACTCAGTGGCAAGAGATGTGATGTGTGCATGTTGACATACTTCACTGTGTTCTCTGCAATGTCCAACAACTGTGTACGTGGTGCATGTGTCCACACTGGGGTATTACCATCCAACAGGCACCAGACAGATGGGTGCAAGGGCAGGAGGGGTGTGAGTGCCATGGTTGACCATCTGACTGACAATTGGCTTCTCCTAATCTGTGTGAGGACTTTTGGCAATGTTCAACTGAGGATGCCAGGGCTTGCTCTGTAATGTGCTGTACTCACTGTGGTGTGTGCGGTCAGTGCAGGTGACTGATGTTTGTCTGTTTCCCTAATTGTTTGCAGATACATCCACGGCCACAGGAGGGGACAGCTCCACGGACCAGGATGAGCTGCAGAGCCAGACTGGGTCAGCAGCCGATGAGTGGTCGGAGGGACCCAGTGGCACGGAGGGCGAGGGGAGCCACACCGAGGAGTCCTCAGCACCATCCACCTCAGCTGAGGACCACAGCAGCTCGGAGGATGACTCCCTTGTGGAGGTGGGTGTCAGCAGCCACCACACCCCAGCTACTATGTCTGGCCCCGCCACCACCACCACCACCGCCCTCCCATTGGCTCCCATTCCAGAGGTCCGTGGAGGCTCCCGTGTTCGGGAGCGTGTCTCCTTCGTGCCAGGCACCGCACCCCCTGCCCCTGTGTCCCCTGCTGCCCTGAGTGAGGAGTCTGTGTACCTACTTCGCCAGCTCCATGTAGGGCAGACAGCAATGCTGAGTGTCCTCCATGCACACACCACTCTGTTGACACAGCTGGTGTCGTTCATGGAGGGCATCTCGACGGCCATGTCTGCCCTACAGAGGAGCAATAGGTCCATGGACTCCTCCCTGACGGCAGCAGTGTCCCTCCTCCAACAGTCCATCACCCCTCCTACCTCTGCCCCATCCACACTTCCTGGCACCCTACCTGTCCCAAGCACATGCACACCTGCACAATCACCCAAACACACAGACACGAGCAGCACAGAAACACCCAAAACAAAGGCAAGACGTGCACACAAGCATCCTCAGGGGACTGATACCACACCCACAGGGGATGGGGAACAGACACACACACAGGCATCCACAGTCACTCCGCAGTCCTCAAAATCCTCTCCCTCCAAGACCCCTTCCCTTGCCTCACCTGCAACCCCACCTACAAAGCAGCTCTTCCTCTGTGACCTCGGCCTCTTCCCCTCCGATCCCGCTGATCCAGCATACAGGGGGAAGAGGAAGTCCACCCACACAGAGGGGAGTGCCCCTCGCCCCCGGACACCCTCCCCCAGGCGCAGACAGACTGAGGCCCCCACCCGCAAGTCCCCCCGCGCCCGGAAGAGCAAGACCCCGCCACCGCCCTGCAGGTCAACCACACAGTCTCCTTCCTCCATTCCTCAGGCCCCCACAACACAGGTTCCCCCACCACACCCTGCCCCAGGTTCCCCCACCCACAGATACACCATCCCCAAAATGATGCGGCCTTCTCCACCTACCACTTGCTCTTCCAGCCCCACACCCCCGCTGCACATGTTTGTGCCACTGGTGTGGAGACCGTGTCCTCCCCCTCTGTCCTGCCCACCTTACCTGAACCCCATTCTACTCCCCTGGAGATGGGCACTGCAGTGGAGTCCACTACCACCCCGTCTGACTTGGGCACTGCAGTGGGGAACCTGTCCACTCCATCTGGCCAGCCCACTGGAGTTGTGCCGGCACCCACACCATCTGACTCATGCCCCCCAGTTGTGCCGGCACACACCATGTCAGACACCTCCACTGCAGTTGTCAGTGACTCTCCAGCAACAGCCACCCCTTCCCTGCCTCCTTCTGGTGAGCCCTGATCCTGTCCCTGCGGTGCCTGGCCTGCCCCCCATATGCCCCTCCGAGGGGGAATGTCCCTGGTCCGTAGCAGTGCAGGCAAGCAAAGGGTGACATCTGCCACTGTCACCCTGTTTGGACTTTTGTCATGGACTGGCCATTGGCCTTTGGGTTTTGTCTGGACTTACTATTTTCAAATAACATATGCTGAATAAAGCTACTTTCAGTTCTCTAGTGGTTTTGCTTCAGATGTACATGATGTTGAGGATGCTAACCATGCCCTTGCTGCAGGTAAATGAAGTGTTACTGTGCAGGACCCCATGTGGTCCAGGGTGAATGTGTCCTATCCTGGTGTGTAGCCATGTCATCCTTTGCAGCAATATGAGGGTGTCATGTTTTCCATATTTGCCAATGGGATTCCCTACCTGTTTTTGCAATATCACATCTGTGGCTTACACCCCTGCACATCAGATGTGCTTGCCATTGTTCAATTTGTCTATTTCCCTGCACTGGACATGCAAGTTTGGGCATCAATGGGGAAGGACTCATCTGTGGTATCAGTGCAACTTGCTATACATGTGTATTTCATCGGTGAAGATGATTTTGGTGACAATGCCATGACCAGGCTGATGTGACGAGAGCCTTCATTTTGTGCTAATTGTTGACTGAGTGACCAAGTGTTCTGCTGACATGATAGCGCCCTGCAGAGACAACGTATGGCACAGCTTTCCTTACACAGGAGTGGAGTCCCCTCATGGCAGTGTGTAATTCCGTGACATTGCCTGAGCCCAAGGTGTGTGTTGTGTGAGCATGTCTGTGTGTGTTCACTTCCATTTTGCTACGCAGGGTGGGGGCCCTAGTGATGTTCCTGTTTGTGATGCTTGCTGAGTTGAGCAATGTTCCCCCCAAATCTTCGCCCTGGGTTCTCTGTGATGTGGGTGCATGGCACATTACTGGTCATCAGGGTGTCATCCAGAGGTGTGTTTGCTGTCAAGGCTGAGTTTGTGGGCAAACGCAGATGAGACACAGTCAGGATTCCCCTTGGCACTTGTTGGTTACACAAGTCATGTAATTTACAGTTTGTGTTAGCTTTCAGTGATTGTGACACGTTGTGTGTGTGACTGCTGCCACTCCTCAGGGTCAGAGCTGCAATGTTGGAAGTTGTCTATGTGTGTTCTTTGTGGGTGACCTTGGCTTCTTCATTGGTGTGTGACTGTGGCCGGGATCCCATTTGACGTCATTTGTGGATTTCACGTCATGCCCATGTACAGCGTACTGTGCAGTGTGTGAGACATTCACAAGTCTTGTTGACTGGCCATGTGTGATGGGTATCTCCACCTTAGTTCCCCCCACCACCCCTGGGATTGTCATGGGTGCATGTGCAATGTCACCAGTCCATGTGAGCTTCACTGCTGCACATTGGTGGAGATCAAGGTGTGTGGTGTTGAGTGTGTGCAAATGAGAGTTGTTGCACGGCTAGACCCCTACCTCCATGTTGGCCTTGGCTGACAGGCCGTGCTGTTTGATTTGGGCTTGTGTAGGTGTGATGGTAGTTAGTTGCTCAGGACACATGACTGTGGTTCACAGTGTGCACGACATCTACCTTTGTCATCACAGTGGGATTATCATGCAGGCCAGTGTCACCACAATGTGGGGTCCCTGGGGGTAGTGCTGTGGTGGGTCTGTTTCTTGCTGTGTTAGTTGCTGTTCCTACAAGCTTGTGTGACATTTGTAATTTGGGCTCCCTCTCATCTAACAATGCCTGATTGCCCACATAGGGGAATCCGATCCATGAGTTACTTTTGTGTGGCACTGTATTGACATCTGTGTAATAGGGATTCAGGCCTCCTCATGTGTTGTGTGTTTGCCTGGGGACACTGGCACACCACCCCCATCACCAGTTGTGTTTGATATGCAGTGTGAGTCTGCCTGTTTGTGTTTGTGCATTTGCACCACTGCATTGGCATTTCTTTTGTGTGCCATTGGCTGTATGTTGTTTGGTGGCTTTCCCCTGCTGTCCCTGGGACTCCTAGCTCATCAGTCAGCACAATGATCATGGTTTGTATGTCCCATTGCTGCCATGGAATGGTATTTGTTCACCTCACATCTACAGTCTCCACAGGATATCTATATTTGTGTGTCCATTGGTGCAGATATGTGGTTCTGCATTATGATGGTCACTTCTGTCATTGTGTTATTCGTGAATGTTGACAATGTGAGCCCCCATGGGTGATGTTTGTCTGCACATGGCCAAAGCGATGTTTCATTGGCACTGCACTGTTTGCCTCACACAATCTATGTTGCTATGGGACACAAGCACTACTATGCCACTGATGTGTTTGTTGTTGTGTGACCAGGAATCATCCATGCAGTTTGGCATTTGCAGCTTTTCCCATGACAACACTTACATTTTGGTCACTGTGGTGATGGGTCTTTAGACCCCATTGCCACAATGTTCTAAATGTGCTTCAGCTATGGACCCCACACTTACCTTTTGGTCACTGTGGTGATGGGGCTTTAGACCCCATTGCCACAATGTTCAAAATGTGCTTCAGCTATGGACCCCACACTTACATTTTAGTTACTGTGGTGATGGGGCTTTAGGCCCCATTGCCACAATGTTCAAAATGTGCTTCAGCTATGGACCCCACACTTACATTTTGGTCACTGTGGTGATGGGGCTTTAGGCCCCATTGCCCCAATGTTCAAAATGTGCTTCAGCTATGGACCCCACACTTACCTTTTGGTCACTGTGATGATGGGGTGTTAGACCCCATTGCCACAGTGGTCATGGTCTGCTTGCATTGTGGAGGCCACACACATTTATGTGTGACACATGTGATAGGGGGTCACATTGTATGTTCAATGTCATGTTCAGTGTTGTAGGCATTTGACACAGACTATACACGCTTGTCATGGTGTTGGGGGGATGTATTTTTCAGACATTCCTTATGTTGGAGTATGCTGGTTGTGTCATGCATTACCCGTCCTATGAGTAGGGGTTGTGTGGGTGGTAGGCATCCATCCCCCTATGAGTGGGGATGGTAGTAGTGACAGGCATCCATCCCCCTATGAGTGGGGAGGGTAGTAGTGATAGGCATCCAGGCCCACATGAGTAGGGGTGGGGGTAGTGACAGGCATCCAGGCCCCCATGAGTAGGGGTGGTGGTAGTGGTAGGCATCCATCCCCCTATGAGTGGGGATGGTATTAGTGGCAGGCATCCATCCCCCTATGAGTGGGGAGGGTAGTGGTGACAGGCATCCAGGCCCACATGAGTAGGGGTGGGGGTAGTGACAGGCATCCATTCCCCTATGAGTGGGGATGGTAGTAGTGACAGGCATCCAGGCCCCCATGAGTAGGGGTGGTGGTAGTGGTAGGCATCCATCCCCCTATGAGTGGGGTTTTAGTAGTGACAGGCATCCAGGCCCACATGAGTAGGGGTGGTGGTAGTGGTAGGCATCCAGGCCCCCATGAGTAGGGGTGGTGGTAGTGGTAGGCATCCATCCCTCTATGAGTGGGGAGGGTAATAGTGGCAGGCATCCATCCCCCTATGAGTGGGGATGGTAGTAGTGGTAGGCATCCATCCCCCTATGAGTGGGGAGGGTAGTAGTGGCAGGCATCCATCCCCCTATGAGTGGGGAGGGTAGTAGTGACAGGCATCCAGGCCCACATGAGTTGGGGTGGGGGTAGTGACAGGCATCCAGGCCCGCATGAGTAGGGGTGGTGGTAGTGGTAGGCATCCATCCCCCTATGAGTGGGGATGGTAGTAGTGACAGGCATCCAGGCCCCCATGAGTAGGGGTGGTGGTAGTGGTAGGCATCCATCCCCCTATGAGTGGGGATGGTAGTAGTGACAGGCATCCAGGTCCACATGAGTAGGGGTGGTGGTAGTGACAGGCATCCAGGCCCCCATGAGTAGGGGTGGTGGTAGTGGTAGGCATCCATCCCCCTATGAGTGGGGATGGTAGTAGTGGCAGGCATCCATCCCCCTATGAGTGGGGATGGTATTAGTGGTAGGCATCCATCCCCCTATGGGTGTGTATGGCATTGGTGATAGCCATCCCGCCCCTACGGTTCTGCTGTTGCTAGTGTACGTCATTTCTGCATCCCTATGTGTGTGTGACATATTTCGGGTACGTGTCGTTTGTTTGTGTTGTGGGTGTTTGACTTACCGTCTGCGCCGTACGCGTCCGTACCGGTCCCGGTAATAGATGTAGAGTATTGGTAGGACCTGCGCGATGGTATTCATGGTTGGCTCGTCTCGTTCGGGTTTCTCGTGGCTTCGACTCGTACTCGACGCTGGCTTGTTCGTCTCGTCGCCGTAGATCGTCTTGTGGCGCGAATCGGAGCTTATGTACAGCTCTCCCGGATGCTCTGACGTGCCGGACGTAGCGACGGGTTCGGCGCGTACGGAAGGCACATCGTACTCATCCGGCCGGAAGGTGCTGTGTATTTGCTTCCGTGCGACTCGAATCGGCGTTTGCGGATCTGGCTCGGGCGGGGAACAGGAGCTGGAATTGGTGAGTATGGCTCGCTCGGAATCTGGGCTGTTATGCGCATCGTACTTGTTCGTTCGGACGACTGTTCGAATTGGTCGGGAAACACGCGTTCGGCTTGTATTTCTTCCGGACGAATACTGTTAGGTGCGCTTCCGGCCGAGATCGGAATCGACCCCTGAATGTAGTAATCTCTATCCCTAGGATTCTTCTTTGATTGACTGCATGGTAATGATGATACATAATGTAATCTAAAGATGATTTACGTAATTTGTAATTTCATCTATCATACGAAGGTCCGATTACAAGAGTGTTGGTCCACGGACCACCAGACTCACGGGCATGGAGATGGCGGTCTCCCAACCGCCCGATTATGCACCACAGCCCCACCGCAGCCAACAGTGAACCGCCATGCTACGGTGGTCAGGAGGCTGCAATCTGCTTGGCGGGACCGCCGCGGTCCCGCCAAGCATATTACAAGTTTCCTCTCCACCGGCGGTGTCATGCAGGTTCCTCCTCCATAAACACCATGGCGGAGAGGAAACAAAGGGAGCCCAACATGTCTTTTCAGTCCATGCCATGCAGGAACTGTTTTTGGCATTCCCATTGAAGTGCCCATTTTTAGAGGCACTGCCGTGAGAATGCCAAAAACCAGCCCGCCAGACAGGAGGAAACTCCTAATCTGGTGGGCGGTCTGACCACGGCTTTGGCGGTGCAGAGGCGGAACTGGCACCACACCGCCAAAGTCATAATCTGGCCCTAAGTGTGAGGTCTGGAGCACTGCATTTGGTGTATTAGGAATCTTAACAGTGGTAAGAGGTGCTGCCTATAACTACTACAGTGAAAAGGAGTCCAGGTGTAGCAGAGATAGGCCAAAGGCCATGCTCAGTGGGACTTGCCCTCGCTTGTGGGTGGTTAGTGACCGGTTATAGTTATTATGGTTTGCATGGCTCTTGAGCAAGTTAGGAATTGCAGAGCTAACAATAGCCTGAAAATGTATTTGGTTTTCCAACTTTAATTCATAACCAAAACAGTACTTTAGCTTTGATTTTTTAAGTGCGTGTCATTGTTTTTTTTCAAATGTTAATTTGATAGTTCTAAAGCTAATCAGACACTTGTTCATCATATACCACATCCATCATTAAGGCGGGAGGCCTGGGCTTCAGCTGTGTGCAGCCTTTGACCAGACCCTGCACCAAAACATGTTACGGGTGGCCAACCCTTGCTGCTCACAGCCTTTGGCAATGTGCAGTGGGGTGGGCCACAGGGCCTGGCCATTTGCCCAACTGGCCATGAAAGCCAGCTTCTGCGGTAAATGCCATTTGACCAACCAAGCCTCACCTGCCCATTTATTTTTGATTTTGCATAATTTGTTTTGGCAATTTAATGAGTTGCTGACTTTGCCAGAGGATTTGAAAACTCTTGCAGGCTCATGGGTCTTTTTTCGAACTCTTGTGTGGTTCCCAGATCTTGTCCTGGGACCGGGAATCCTGCGAGAGGTACACCATGGGGCCATGATACCTCCGGCGACTTGCTAAGGTCCACAAATCCTACCCTATGGTCGACAGATCAGGCAGCACGTTTCAATTTTTGTTTTGCATTTTCATTCCAGAGTTGTGCCTTTGTGGCCCTTCTAGCTGAGTCAGGGAGTCAGGGGATGCTCCCCATGCCTCTTATAGCTTCAAATGGCTCTTTATGGTGCCAAAGTTATTAAAATACAAAATATGCCTTTTCAATGCTATCAACACCTCTGTAACTTATATACAAGTGTACCAATAAACACACTGTGGGAAATCTGCCTTTCCTGCTTGGTAACCCTTGATTTTTTGCACTTGCTGGACCCCTTTTTTGTTGCTAGCTTTAGAACTCTGTGCACTTTACCCCTGCTAACCAGCAGTAAAGTGCCTGTGTTCCCCTTTAAACATGGTTGGATTGGCATACTCCAAATTGGTATACAACTTGCCTGGTATAAGGAACAATGGTACCCAAGACCTGATAGTAACTGCCACTGGTTTGACTGCATCACCTATTGTGCCACCCACTTCAGTGGTGGTGCAAACATGTAGAAATTTAATGTTAACATGTCTTGACAGTGACTAGCACTAAAAAGTAATTTTCACTACAGGAAGGATGACATCCCATCGAGAAACAGTGGGAAGCAATTTAAAATATTGATTTTCCTATCACTAGGGAACAGCTAGAAATATGATTCAACAACACTTTTTAGTATTTATTAAAAGCCCAATGTAATAGTGAAGTCAGGTTTTTAATAAATACTAAGGAAAAGTACTGTTTAGAAAGTTAAATTTTCACTGCCCGAAACTCCTAAACTACCTAAATAGGCCTTCAAACTGTCAATCAGCTGGTGAATGGCACTCAATAAAATGTAAAAACTGCTCTCAGAGCAGAGACGAAGGCCTGGTTGTGGGGAACTATTTTGGTTCCTCTGGCAGGAAGACCAAATGGGCTGCACCCAGGAACCTAATATACTTTAAAGGGGCCTCAACTCTCACAAGCAGATGTCAGATAATACCTGGGCAAGTCTTTTCTTTTGTTCTCCCACTCAGGCAGGCAGCAAACCAAGTGGACGGAGCATACACTTACAAATGGCTTAGATTGACCACAGAGGAGGGGCTGCTCACTACCCTCAACACATTTCTGGCTTGTCACATAAGCGCTCCACAAAGGGAGAAGGGTTATACCATTTTGCATTTTAGGAGTGACAGGAACTGGGGCAAAAATTGGCAGGATTACACCAGGGAACTTTTACCCCAGTGGTAAGGAAGGTGTGTGGGGACACTCCAACCACAAGCTACTGGCAGGCAAAAATGTGGTATCCCCTGGCACACTCCTCAGTTCATCTTCTGGTTCGCAGAAAGATTAGAAAAGGACTGAACCTGTTGTCTGTGACCTGATTTGAGCCATGAAGAACTGGACATGCTCCTTCCTATATCCAGGACAAAGGTGCAGATTCCAAGGGTCATAAAGCTGACCTCCTGTTCAAGCTGCAGAGACACAACAAGCTACTAGAGGCCTTTTTCTGCAACTGCCCAGCTGACTAGTTTCAACCTGACCTGCCCTGAACATGGCTGGTGGCCTCTGCTGGAGTGAGTCCTGACCCCAACTACTGTTACTGAGGTCCTAAAACCCTCGGCTGTGACTAGTGGGACCTGCCCTACCACTTAGGGGCCGATTACGATGTCATTCGGAATAGCTCTGAATGGCATTCGGTTCGTCCGAATCCGATTCGGAACCCTTCTTTCCAACTGACTCGGATACATTTCCGAACAACCGATTACGATGGTTGGAAACCGTTCGTACTTTCCGACTAGGTTCCGAACGGCATTCCGAGTAACTGAATCAGTCGGAGCTGACTCGTGCAGGTCTAGAGACCGCGTTTCCAACCGAGTGATAATGATGTCGGATTCGAACAGCCATTCCGAATCGGTTGTTCTGACACGGATCGGCTGTCGGAATATGACTTTGGGGGCCCGTAGCAGACCCCCCTTCACCCTGGGGTCTCCAAATAGGGCCTGTGGGGGTACCTCTGGGTCCCCCCTTTCCAAGCATGCACAGTGTGGCAGGCACCATGGGGTGCCCGCCACAGGGTGCATGATTTTACGCAAGCACCCCTTTCTTCAATGGAAGCCTGTGTTGTCGGTCAGAGCACAGGCTCCCGTTGAAGTCAATGGGAATCTGACCGAACGGTGTTCAGTACCATCGTAATCTGTCGGTCGGGCTCCCAGAATCTGATTCAGTCGGAAACCATTCCGAGACCGATTCGGTCAGATGCTTTCCGAACAACATCGTAATTGCCCCCTAAGTGTGAATGTAGAAATCATGATCGGGTGAGTGCACCAAAGTAATCCAGCTATTGAGAGAACTTCCTTGGTCATGAAATTAGAATTTTTTCCACTCTCAGTCTTTCATGCCAAAACCAGCAGCTTCACCAAGATTGCATTGAATTGCTCTCTGAGATCATGTAGCTCTCTTACGCTACAACCTGCTGCCTTGTCCCGCTGAAGATTTTCAACTTCCATTTTTGAGGCTACGTCCCAATATAAAACCTCCGACCAGGTCAAACCCGGTTTTTGTTTTCAACCCATGCCCCATCACAGTTGGCTTCAAATCGTGCTTCGTCCTGGCCTACCATGACCAGTTAACTGCAGTTGGCCCTATTTTTATTTCAAACTTTGGAAATTCATATTTCCTGTTCCCCTTATTGGATTTATGTTACTTTCTTGTCATTTTATGTATTAAAATGTTATCTATTTATCTAAATTGTTTTGGGATTTTGTTTGTGTTGTATTTTGACTTTATTGCTATTTTGGTACTGCATAAATGATGTACACACTGCCCTAAGTTAAGCCTATCTGCTCTGTGCCACAGCTACCATTGGGTTGAGCTCAGGTTAATTTAGTGACTTTTCGGGTTCACCTAGACAAGGATTGTGATTATTACTCAAATGATGGGTAGTCACCACCTTGACTAATAACTCAATTACTTACATACCCATTCACACATATATAAATACAATCAATACAATTTACAATTACATTTATGATACAGTGCAACATTTAAATTACATCTAATTATCATAATTCATAAAAAATTACATTAGAAAACACTTACTTCTCATATAACATGCAGCCTGTATAGAGCTCATTAACCATCTGAGGAGGTTACTGTCACATCGAGGAGCACAGGGAGCCCCTGATGACCGAATTGTGACAGATATCTCGACTTAATCATCAAATCAGGAACTGGGATTTTGTTCTTGCCATGCAATGTAGGTAGACCACACTGCTTCTGGACGCCTACCATTATTGATGTCCACCTCCAGTTTACATACTCTATCTGCAGCCTTCATCCAGCTAACTAGTATGGGTGAGGTTGCCTTGAATTACTTCAACCAGACCTCCCTCTGGGCCAACAGAATCAGGTGGAAGAGGAGAATTTTCAGCTTATGAGGCAGGTCCAAATTAGGGGTGGATGAAAAATTCTGTTCCGCCGGTGGAGTTTGCTGAGTTTTGCCCACTCCGTTCTCCGCTTGAAGTGTTAAGTTCTGGCAAAACTCTGCCAACCACCATGTGGAGGAATTTTTCTTGCGCTTGGCTCACCAACATTAAGTTGGCGAGCGAGAGCTTGCATCCCCTAGCAAGATTATTGAGTGTTAAATCGCCTCCCTGAGAGATTTCTTTACGCAGGCAGTCACAGCAGGTTGCTCCTGTTTGTGTTGAGAAAGCTGCCGCTCGAGAAGAAAATCTACTCAAGTGGCAGAAAGAAGCAGCCCCCTCTGGCATGCCGTGTGGTGCAGTTCATGCTGATTTCACAGCGCCGAACAACCTCCCAGTGCTAGAAATCAGCACAAGCAGCGTAACATGCCGAATTCCGCCAGCTCGCTGAATGTTTTCTGGTAACTCTGTGGAGTCTGTCCCATGCAGGATCAAGAGGGGGCTTTTCATAATTTTGCAGCCAAAAATTCCAAATATTACCCTGCTTATGCTTTCCCAAAAGCTGCACAACCTAGGACAAGAGACAAACATATGTATATCATCGGCTTTCTCCTCCCCGCACCTTTTACAACATGGGGCATCATCTTTGACAAATTTTGCCAACTTCCTAGGTGTCAAATAAATTCAGCAAAAGCTAAAAAAATGATTTTTCCTAAGAGAAGCAGATTTAACAGTAGAGTAAAGAATGCTTAGGAAAACCTGCCATAATCTTGGCTGCCCTTAATTTCCTCAAGTAGAGCCTCCCATGAGCCTCCCTCAAAAACTTGTCCCCAATAAATAATGCCCACTTCAATCAATGGCATGCTTAACTTTTCAGACAAGAATGGGGGAGTGCCTGGAGGATTCCAGATGGGAGCAAACTCAGAATAGTAATATATACCAAGAGTTTTCCTAAAGCTATACCATTCTTCAAGGAATGCCCACAGGACCTTCAGCTGCACTTTCTTAAAGAATCTGCCCCCAGATTTATAAAGGAACCCCTCCTGCCTAATTGAGTCCTATATAGCAGCATAGATTGTACCCTGCAAACATTGTCAGGGCTTGTTAAAAGCATTCTACAATTCCTGAATTGTAAGGAGAGACAATACAATAAAATACTAGGAAGAGCTACCACACCTTTCTCCAACTTCCTTCTTAACTTCTTCCAACTGTCCTGGATCCCTTGGAAGCCCAGAGGGAACTCCCTAACCCCCCTTGTATTTTAGCCAGACACTCTTAGGGAATGAAAGTGGAATATATCAAATAGGAAGGTCAACTTAGGAAGAATCATCATCTTAACTAAATTTGTCCTGCAATAGAGTGTTAATGGAAGATGCCCTCATCTTAACAACAAAGATTCAATCTCCTTCATCACTCTTAATAAGTTCCTCTTTGGCACCTCGTCCAGTTTATGAGTAACTTCTATTCCCAAATACTTGATCTTTGTGGCATAACATTGCTCAGTGCTGCCTAAATTCATGACCACTACCTCAATCTTTTCTTTATTTAGAGAGTACCCTTGGAAGGGCCCAAATATATCTGGGTGATTTCTTTAATAAGTGTCACTGGTTTCCTGGGATCTTTGCTATATAAAATGATGTCATCAGCATAGAGAGCTATCTTGCTCACCTAATTCTGGGATTAAAAATGAGCTATCTCAGTGTCACCCTAAAGGCATGCGTCAACGGCTCGATGTACAAATTGAAAACCAAAGTAGAGAGCAGGCATCCCTGTTGTGTCTCCCTCAAGATGTTAAATTTCCTAGTCAAATTCCCATTAACCAGAATCTGTGCTGATGCTGTTGAACATAATACTTTAGTCGCAGCAAAAAACATCTAGGAGGCCTAAGATATCTAAAACTCGGCACACCCTATCAAATGCTTTAGCTGTGTTGATAGTTACTATTGTCAAGGGGTCAAAATTCACAGTGGCCATATCACTTGATGAGACCAGCAAATGAGTAAGGTCGTGTAACTGCCTACCTGGCACAAAGCCTGCCTGGATTGCAGATTAACTCTAGGTGGACAGCAAATAGGGTGCTGCTTTTAGATCCGGAGGTACTGCAGATATTAAGGGAAGAGAGTAGAAATTATTTTAGCGATATTCATGGGTCGAATCCCCTATAGATTGTGTGGGACACATACAAGGCTGTAGTCTGGGGGATTCCTTGTAAGCAGGTGTCCATGAAAAAGAGAAAACAGCCTGAGGAGGATAGGAGGTTTGAGGAAGAAATTGAGGCATTCGAAAGTGAGATACAGGGTTGTACTTCAGAAGAGGGGTTGATGGCAGTTAAAGAGAGGTTATCTAAAAAGCGTGAGACCTTCACGCAGACATTTGAGAAAAGGATTAGAGCAAAGTGGCAAATTAGTAAGCTAGCACATTTTGAATATGGGGAAAAGTGCAGTAAGCTTTTAGCCTGGAAAGTGAGAGCGGGCAGAGGGCGGAACCTGATTGTGAGTATAATTGTTGATAAAGATGGTAATCTATCCGAAGATCCAGAGAGGATAGAAGAGTGTTTCTTTAAGTTGTTTGAGGGCTTGTATTCAGAGTTGAGCAGCTTTAAAAAAATCTGTTGCAAGGTAGTGGCTAGCGGAGAAACAACTCCCCGCAATGTCTAATAAGGAACAACAGGTACTTCTGAGTGACATCACTAAAAAAGAATTTCTTGCATAAATAGACAGAACCCATAGTGGGAAGTCTTCCTGCCCGGGTGCTCTTTTTGGACAATTTTATAAGGCCCTGAAGGAGATTATTGCCCCAATATGGAAGGATTTGTTTAAACTATCAGCTATGTAAACAAACAGCTTATGTTATTCCTTGAGGATCATGCAATCCTAGACCCCTCCCAATAAGGTTTTAGAGCAGCACACAGCACTGAGACTGCATTGGTTGCTGTTACAGATTCCACCCACCTCTCTCTGGACGCAGGTACACCTGCTATGCTTGTGCTGCTGGATCTCTCTGTGGCTTTTGCCATAATTTCTCATGTGATACTGATTAACAGACTGCATGAAGTTGGTGTAAGAGGCACTGTCCTGCAATGACTAGCCGATTTCTTAGGTCAGTCTCAAACTATTACTCTGGGTACCTTCAAATCCCCTACAGTTTTCATCACCAAAGGGGTGCCGCATGGCTCATCTTTGAGTCCAACGCTGTTCAATATCTATGTTGCTCTCCTGACCCATATTGTCAAAGCATCAGATTTTGAAGTAATTTTGTATGCTGACAATACTCAGCAAATTTTTTCCCTGGGACAGGACATTGTCGATGCCAGGTGTCGTTTTCAAGCTTGCATTAGGAACATTGCAATCTGAATGTCCAAAAACTGTCTGCAGCTGAACAGTGAGAAGGCGGAGGTTCTGTTGTTTGGCAAGGCCCAACGTCTCTGGTCCCCAGACTGGTGGCCTTCTGAACTGGGACACTGTCCCATATCCAAGTAAATAGGCAAAAAATCGGGGTATCAAACTTGATCATGAAATATCCATGAAAGGTCACGTAGATGCCATAAAAGGGTCTTGTTTTGCTACCTTGTGGCTCCTGAGGAAAGTCCTTCCCTGGCTTCCTTCCTCGGCCAGAAAAACGTTGATCCAGGCTTTGATCATCAGCCGTTTAGACTACAGTAATGCTCTGCTGATGGCAGCCAATGATATCCTCCCGACTAAATTGCAGGTGGTGCAAAATACGGCTGCCCAGATGGTTGGTAATTTCCCTGCAGGCTCTCCTTCTGCCCCCATACTTCGTTCTCTTCATTGGCTTCCAGTCAGGAAGCGTATTGTCTTTGAAATCTGTTGTCTTGCCCATAAAACCTTATTTGGCAAGTCCCTTCTGTATCTTAACAACAAATTACGATATTACTGTCCCTCTCGCATACTAAGATCCAGCGATAAGGCGATGCTGTCTATTCCCCGTGTCTGAGCCTCAAGATAATGGGGCAGAGCCTTTTCTTACACTGCTCCAACAACGTGGAATCAGCTTCCAAGCCACCTTTGTTGCTGTTCATATTTTGCTCAATTGAAAAAAATTCTAAAAACCTCGTTGTTTTTAATTATTAGTTGCGTTTTATCATGGAGGCTAAGTACCGAGATACAACTCTGGTGCGATTCATTGCGCTTTGCTAAATAGATATAACATAACATAACAATGAGTTGTTGGCAGGTAGATCTTCTATCCCCGACTTGGTAAGATGCAATAATCACCCTACTGTTAAAAACTAATTAAAATCCTAGGGTGGCAGATTCATATAGGTCTATCCCCTTATTAAATATTTTATTGGAATTTTATCTAGAAAACTTTCAATGGTAATAAGTAATATTGTCCAATCAGACCAAAATGGATTTAAATGATATGATTGATGACATCACTGATAACATCACTGCCCCCTTTTAACTGGGTTTTTCTCCCTTGATGGAGCTGCACGAATTTGAATTCACATTCACACAAATAAGTTAAATGTGCTAAATCTCTGTCAAATTTCATACACATTCATTAAATGTTCAAAGCTATTAGTAAATCAAAAAGTTTAGACTCTGCCTCCCTTAGATTTTGTCCCAATTGGATCGGCACCAAACCTGAAATATAGGGACTTGGTGTAACTAGATAACTGTCTGCTTTATTTGATGTATAATATTCAACTAGTTCCTAAGTTATAAACAAATTAACATTTTAATGAAAAAGACCTTTAGCTTCCCCCCAACCCCCTTTATGGATTGTCACAAAATGTTATATACTAATAAAAAATGAACCGTTCCAAGATTTTGACACATTTTGTGCGGATTCGTCAATCAGTACAAAACATATTAGCAAATTAATTCTTTTTTGGCCCTCTCTTTTTAACTGCACAACCTTTATGGATCTGCACAAATGTGAAAATACCAAGAGCAATTTCAACATTAATTTTCGGTGAAAATCCATGCATATTCATCAAACGGTGCAAACGAAAGAAATCAACAAATGACTTTTCAAATGACATATTATACAAAAATGTTAACCCTTTCACAGAACCTTTTTCAAGCACTAATATCTCAAAACTACTGAAAGGATTCACACCGAATAACAAAAAGCACATTTTCGGAGTCAATTTTACATTCATGCCAAGTTTGACATAAATCCGTTCACCAGTACTTTTCCAAAGTTGTGAGCAAAAATTCCTATTTGGGTTAGAATAGGAAAACATATATTTTTTGAGATGTTAATTAAATCTTTTCCCCTGCAGAGAACTGCACAAAAATGTCAATACTGGACTATAGCTGCATATATCAATCAAGTGCTAAACTTGTTGCTGATTCATCCATGGACACCAAAGTTATGGGCACATTTGTGTAAGATATTAAGTACCAGCCAAACATACACAGTGCGTCATCAATTTTGACCAATGTGTTCTATAGCTGGGGTTGCTGTGTCTTCTTCATAAAACCCTAGATCTCCATATTTTGGAATCCATATAATTTCCTCGCAAGTACCAGGCTCGCCATTTAAGATAAATGTTTCATGCTTCTAAGATAAATGTTTCATGCTTCCTCTTTCTGCATACTGTGACCCTGCATGCTCATATTTTGTAACTGCTCAATTGACCTTATTTCTTTTTTTGCTAATGCACGCTCAAACCTTTTGCCCTTAATTGTGATTTTAATGAACGAATGCATTACACAATCAGAAACTAAAAGGCCTTCGACCCCGAAAAACTCCATCATTGTGCAGTTATGATGCTTAATAAATCTTGTAAAGGAAACCATCTGCACAATAACCAGAGATTTGTTTTGATAATAAGTCAAATGAACTGGAGTTCACATAAACAGGATTACGTGGGTAGGTACCTGCCAAAATGGAAGTAATTCCTTTTCATCATATTGACACAGCTGATTGTATATTCACTTACAGGAACACAGCATCGTTTCGCTTACCATTGCTTTGTAATTTTAGCTCATTATTATCTTATACATGGGTCTTCCCATTCAGTCCTAATTATGAGGCTTTATCTTTGTATGCGCTGCCGGAAATATGAAGGACGTGGTTTATGTTAAATGGTTTACTGATAGAATATCGATGGCAAAAACATTGATGGTAAAAATATCGAAAAAATATATAAATAGTAAAAATATCGACTCCCTATACTTAAACAGGTAAGTACAAAAATATTGAATCAAAAATATCGAAATTAAAAATATAGATGTAAAAAATATCGATTTAAAAATATAAATAAAATAAAATAATATATATTAAAAATATCAAATATTAATATTATCTTTAACAAAATAAATTAAATTTAACATACAGTTTAACTAAATATAAAAATTTAACTTAATTTAAAATAATATAAACACACAAACATAATAATTTATACATATACATATAGTTACTTTAAAATAATTTATTAACTATTATCTTTATTTAATTTTTAAACTTTTAAATTATATAAAAATAAAATATATACATATAACAATAATTAAAAATTTAAAAAATCAATCTATAATTAATTAAAACATTAAACTATTAAAACAAAAATAAAAAGTAAATTTCGCAACACAATAAATACAACAGTAGGGAAAATGTTGGATAGCGAAACAATTAAATTTACTATTCCAACTGCAATAAGTGCAACAGTAGGGAAAGTGTTGGATAGCGGAGGGGTAAAAATTACTATTCCCACTCCATTGACTGCAAAAGTAGGGTAAATGTTGGATAGTAGAATAATTAAATTTACTATTCCAACTCCAGTGATTTCAACAGTAGGGAAAGTGCTGGATAGCGAAGGGGTGAAAATTACTATTCCCACTCCAGTTAGTGCAACAGTAGGGAAAGTATTGGATAGCGAAGGGGTAAAAATTACTATTCCCACTCCAGTGAGTGCAACAGTAGGGAAAGTGCTGGATAGCGAAGGGGTAAAAATTACTATTCCCACTCCAGTGAATGCAACAGTAGGGAAAGTATTGGAAAGCGGAGGGGTAAATTTACTATTCCCACTCCAGTGAGTGCAACAGTAGGGAAAGTGCTGGATAGCAAAGGGGTAAAAAATACTATTCCCACTCCAGGTAGTGCAAAAGTAGGGTAAATGTTGTATAGTAGGAGAATTAAATTTACTATTTCAACTCCAGTGATTTCAACAGTAGGGAAAGTATTGGATAGCAGAGGGGTAAAAATTACTATTCCCACTCCAGTGAGTGCAACAGTAGGGAAAGTGCTGGATAGCGAAGGGGTGAAAATTACTATTCCCACTCCAGTTAGTGCAACAGTAGAGAAAGTATTGGATAGCGAAGGGGTAAAAATTATTATTCCCACTCCAGTTAGTGCAACAGTAGGGAAAGTACTGGATAGCGGAGGAGTAAAAATTACTATCCCCACTCAAGTTAGTGCAACAGTAGGGAAAGTACTGGATATCGGAGGGGTAAAAATTACTATTCCCACTCCAGTGAGTGCAACAGTAGGAAAAGTGCTGGATAGCGAAGGGGTAAAAATTACTATTCCCACTCCAGTGAATGCAACAGTAGGGAAAGTATTGGAAAGCGGAGGGGTAAATTTACTATTCCCACTCCAGTGAGTGCAACAGTAGGGAAAGTGCTGAATAGCGAAGGGGTAAAAAATACTATTCCCACTCCAGTTAGTGCAACAGTAGGGAAAGTGCTGGATAGCGGAGAGGTAAAAATTACTATTCCCACTCCAGTGAGTGCAACAGTAGGGAAAGTGCTGGATAGCAAAGGGGTAAAAATTACTATTCCCACTCCAGTGAGTGCAACAGTAGGGAAAGTATTGGATAGTGGAGGGGTAAAAATTACTATTCCCACTCCAGTGAGTGCAACAGTAGGGAAAGTATTGGATAGCGAAGGGGTAAAAATTACTATTCCCACTCCAGTTAGTGCAACAGTAGGGAAAGTGCTGGATAGCGGAGGGGTAAAAATTACTATTCCCACTGCAGTGAGTGCAACAGTAGGAAAAGTATTGGATAGCAGAAAAACAAAAATTACTAATAACATTTAAACAATTTAAAAAAATTTAATAATCTTAAAAATAAATAAACCATATTTTAAAAATATACCATTAAATATATTAAACATATAAAAAGAACACATATTATAATGTTAATTACATATAACAAAAACCTACAAATATGACATAAAAAATACATTTATAAACAATATTTATTTAAAAGGAACAAATATTCACAAACAAACAAATTATTTAAAACATAAATGTATTTATTTTATTTCCTACTCTATAACACCACACCAACAAAAAAAGACATCAACATTTTTTTGAAATTTATTTCCACAATTCACATAATTAATAATGAATTTAAAATATATTATTAGTAAAAAACGATAATAGACATTCATTGAGTACACATTCTTTAACACTATAATACCCACAACACACACCTACAATTAATTACACAATTACGATTATTAATTTAAATTAATTAACAAATAATTGATAATTCATCAATAAAAAATAAATTACTTCTCACCCTTCCCACCATTTACACCTATAAACACCACAACACACACCAAAAATTAATTACACAATTACCATAATTAATTACTAATTTAAATTAATTAACAACTAATTAATAATTCCTCAATAAAAAATAAATTACTTCCCACCCTTCACACCATTTACACCTATAAACACCACAAAACACACCTAAAATTAATTGCACAATTACCATAATTAATTACTAAGGTGTCCATTACGATGTCGGGCGGATAAAAATCCGCCATCAACCACAGTGGCTAAAATCCGCCCGCCTACACCCCCTGAATACCGACCGAGCAATTACGATGCCGCGAACCGAAAACCGCCGGAGGCGGAAAATAAACAGAAAAACCGCCCGCGCATGTCCGAGTCCAAGTCCATCCGCCCGCCACGGACGGAAAGACGCACGAAAAGCCAAAACCGCCCGCCCTGACGACCGAGACACCGCCCGTGAAATTAGGATCGTAACGACATGAGCGCGGAAAATCCACAAATACACCGCCCGCCAGCGCAAACAACAGTGACGAAAATGGACACGGCGGAAGCCCTGGCGGCCACCTCCATGCACAGAAACCATCCGCTGACGAAAACAAACACACACAACATGGCTAACAAGTCCACACAGCAACCCACGCACAAAAACCCAAACACAGTACACATCCCTGAAACACCCCCCTGGACATACAAATCAACTACAAATCCCAGAACACCAGCCACAACACACCTGAAAACAACAGACCACCATGACACACCCAGATAGGTAAGTACAAAACCAGCCCCCAACCCCCTGCAACATTACAAACTGAGGACGAAAGCACACAACACAGCGAGACAGAAAGGACAGCAGCACACCACAGACACGCACCTATCACACCCATCACCACCACCACCAAACACCTGACCCACAAACCCCCTGCACATCACACACCACACACCGCACCAGCACCACAAACACCAAAACACACACCATGGCATCACACAGAATGCCCAAGTTCACTTCCACCGAGCTGACGGTCATGGTCGACGAGATCGTCAAGGTGCACCCACAAATCTATGGCAACCAGGTCCAACAGACACCACTATCCACCAGAAACCGGTTGTGGAGCAGGATCGTAGACCAGGTCAATGCAGTCGGGAACGTTCCACGCAACAGAGGAGAAATAAACAAAAGGTGGAACGACCTCAAAAGCGTGGTCAAGAAGAAGGAGAGCAAAAATCGAGAGCTGGCTGCCAGGACTGGCGGAGGGAATCCCGCGCTTTTCAAGACCTTCAAGGCGTGGGAGGAGAAGGTGCGAGTGATCATACATCCGGAGATCCTCACCGGATTACCAGGGGAGTGGAGGCTGGTAAGTACAAACAAACGTATACCAGCACACCGCTATGTACTCACATGCACCACCACCATGCCATAGCTCCCAGGGACAAACACCCCCATGGCCAGCACACAATACACAAGACATCACCCACACATGCAACAGACACTGATACACACTCAGCCCAAAGCTACCAACCAACAAAACCATGGGGGCATGTGTACAGTGAGCCAGCACCGCAACTACCACCAGGTCCCCTTGTACTCCAGATGCGCCAGAATGAGCACTCCCCACACCCACATCCATGTGTCCGCCATAGCTGCACTGACCGACAATGAACAGGTAAGTAGCCGGAACACAAAGACAGTGAGTCGGAGGGGGGACAGCTGAAGTCAAACACCTACCAGGCCCCCCCTACCACAGACCAGCAAGGTGGAGCACACCCCACATCCATGTGTCCGCCATAGCTGCACTGACCGACAATGTACAGGTAAGTAGCTGGAACACAAAGACAGTGAGTCGGAGGGGGGACAGCTGAAGTCAAACACCTACCAGGCCCCCACTACCACAGACCAGCAAGGTGGAGCACACCCCACATCCATGTGTCCGCCATAGCTGCACTGACCGACAATGAACAGGTAAGTAGCCGGAACACAAAGACAGTGAGTCGGAGGGGGACAGCTGAAGTCAAACACCCACCAGGCCCCCACTACCACAGACCAGCAAGGTGAAGCACCCCTCCCTCCCAGTACCATGTGGCATCCATTGCATTGCGCACTCAGAAACAACCTGTAGGTGGGAAACTGTACAGGGCGGGGCGTCTGTAGGCATGAGGACTGTACTACGACTGACACATGGGACATGACACGTAGCAGAGGAACACGCAGCACTGCTCCCAGTCACAATCATGAGACCAATGTGCACACGGACATGTTCGACAAAGTCAAACCCCACATGACCTATCACAGATACAGCAACACCTAAGGAGCCACGTCTGCATGTACAAGTCCCACTGGAGCACAGACCCACACGGCAGGTACTGTGCCACCCATCACACACATCAGCAACACCATCGAAGTCCTGTCCATGTAGTCCTCACTGCCTGTCACCCACACATCGTACAACAACGCCCACGTAAGACAGACCGTACTAGAAGTAACAGCTTGGAACCACAATATTGCACACAAAGACAACCGGACCCATGAAACACACAGGCACACAATGCACATTCAACATATCATCCATCTCATCTCACAGCCACAATGTCATGATAGGTATGACATCCGAACAGCTGGCCCACATCCAGTAGACATGCAAAGATACCTGCCCATGACAAAACAAGTGCCTGCAGTGACCGAAGCGCACGTCACACTGCGAATAACGACACACATAACATAGTCAACACCCCAAGAGCACAGCACTGATGCACATGTACCAGGGCAGCGCGCACACAAAGGAATTGGCCCATCTTCAATACGACGTGTGGCACACAACAAGCACGAACTCACAACATTGCTACCAATGTGATGTCCATGAATGATAACAGTCAGCAGATATTCCGGCCATGTGAGACAGACACACACCTTTGTCCATGCACTGTCACGTTGCCAGAACACATGTCACGTTCTGCACCCATCACCCACAGCATGTACCCCAAAAGCATATCTCAACCCAAGAGCGTGTAGGGGGCTGTACCCCCTTCTGGCATCAGCGTACCTAAGCGTACCATCCCTCCCCCTAAACCATCGTTCAACCCAACATCGCCGATGGCCCTGGAGCACGCATACACACGAGCCACAAAATGTAGGAGCATAGCAACACACACCCATCGGCATTGCTAATACGTCCCATGCCACATGTCCACATCACACAGACCCATTGCCTAGCCCACGCATACACACACCGTACATCCACACACGCCACTGGGAAACCTGTGCACGACAGTGCACGAACTGTGAATGTCAGACAACCAATACATACTTTGCTAGGTGCAACACAATGACCCATTTCATCCTCCCCACAGGTGCCGAACTGCTGGATGCTGGAGAGGGTGACAGCAGCCAGCACAGCCAGTCTGCAAGCCCCCGACCCGGACTCACGGATGTAGAGGAGCTGGACACCTCTCCGGACACGGACCACCCAGCAGGCCCATCTGGAGTGGCAGGGCACAACCGCTCCCCAGGGCCCCTCCTGCCTACCAACCCATCACCCAGGGCTGCTGACCAGTCACAGACCCCTGCTGCCACGGCCGTTGCGGCCACCACCACCGCCGCAACCACCACCACCACGCCATCCCTCGCCACATCACCTGTGCAAGGGTCGGCACGGCCGTCGGGCTCCACTCTGGGAGCCAGAGCAAGGACCGTGGTGAGCAATGTGGCCAGTGGGCAGGTCGGTGGCAGCAGTACTGGTAGGAGGAGCAGGGTCAGGCCAACGCCAACTGTGCCTGGGAGCCAAGCCCTGCCGCCAATCGACAGAGTCCTTGGGGCCTATGAAGAGGCCCAAGGCGAATGGGCCAGGTCGGCAAGCGACACGCGGGAGGTCCTTGGGGTGTTGAGGTCCATGGACGCCCATATGGCCCAAATCGCGGCACTCATGGGCCAGCTGGTGGTGGGGGAGGGCACAAGCAAGGCCAGCAACACCACCTCCGCCACCACCTGCTGTGGCGCAGGCTCGTGCAGCCTCGCGTTCCCCTGCGTCCACAGCGAGTGAGCACTCCTCAGCCACCACCAGCGGAACATCAACACCCCCCCTACCAAACATGGAAGGGGCCGTCCGAAGAGGAAACAGGTGTCCAGAGAGGACTTCGCCCACACCAAACGCCAGTGAGTCAGCCAGCCAACTTGACCACCTACTGCATTGACATGGAATACGATCCTACCCCACACTGCCATGTGAATGGCATGTGTCTGTTGGACTGTGGACATAGAACTCCATGGGTACACCTTGACCATCACGCAGCCATGACCGTCAACTCATTGTCACAGCATGCACCACATTTGTCATCACCTTGCACACAATCACATGTCACCGCTGTTAATAAATACACCTTGTTCACAATCGGCTTAATGTGTCCTGGGTTTATTCCACGATGTGCAATCGCCACCATGAGCAGAAATGCATCTGCTGTGTGGCATGTCGATGGGACAGGAGAGGCTGCAGGGACCTAGGGGTGTAAAACAGAACAAGAGTCCATTCAATGAGTGTGTCACACACTCATCACACAGTACTTGTCACCAACTACAAGCAATGCACACACATCTCACAGAGCAACAGGGCACAATGCTACAGCCACTGTCAGTGGCATACCAACCTGGACATGGACCATTGACACACAGCACTCAGTGAACAAAAGGCCCCCGTAACAGAGCACACATACACCTGCACAACTACAGCTACATCAGCCGTCGTACATGGTCACTCACCGTCAAGTGAAGTAGCGGGCGATGAGCTGCTGATGCACATTCACAGCTTCATCCTCTCCACTGTCCTCTTCACTGGAGCTGTCCAGGTCTGCAGGCTGGGGCCCTGGTTGATCTCCGTCATCCACAATTAGGGGGATCTGCTTGCGGATCGCCAGATTGTGCAGCATGCAGCAAGCCACAATTATCTGGCACACCTTCTGTGGGGAGTATGCCAGTGCGCCCCGGTGCGGTCCAGGCATCTGAACCTGGACTTGCGGAGGCCAAAGGTCCGCTCAACCACACGTCTGGTCCTCCCATGTGCCTCATTGTAGCGTACATCTGCTGGGCTCCCAGGACGTCGTAATGGGCTGAGCAGCCAGGCTCCATTCGGGTAAGCAGAGTCACCTGGGTGTGAGGGACACAGAGAACCGTTGCAATTCCAACTGGACACAAGACAGCATCGCACAGCCAGCACGCTACACTACTCCACATACTCACCAACAATCCAGCCACGATCCGGTTGCAGATTGGTCATCAGACGTGGTAAGATGCTGTTGCGCATGATGTGCGCGTCATGGGCCGATCCTGGGAATTTCGCACACACGTGTGTGATCACCATGTCCGCAAGGCACACCACTTGCACATTCAGGGAGTGCGTGTGCTTCCGGTTGCGGTAGAGGTGCTCGGTGGCCTGTGGTGCAACAAGGCCAACATGGGTGCAGTCTATTGCACCAACGACGTGGGGGATTCGTCCAAGAGCATAGAATGCATCCTTCACTGCCGCCAATTCACGAGCCCTGGGGAAGCGGATGTATCTGTTCCTGTACAGCATCATGGCTGACAGTACATCCCTGAGCACCATGCTGAACATGGGTTGGGACATCCCACCTCCACTGCCCACTGTGTACTGGAATGACCCAGTGGCGAAGAAATGCAGTGCAGCCATCACCTTAGCCGTGGGGGTGAATGCTGTTGGATACACCCTGCTAGGACGGAGGTGGGGTTCCAACAAGACACATAGACGATGCAGGGTGGGTCGGTCCAGACGATATTTGCGGATGACCTCAACATCCACCATGTCTGACAGCAATTGGTAGGGGCGATGAATGTTTGGTCTCCGCCTAGGAAAGATGGAAGTGTACACATGTCAAAGCAACACGCCACATGGCATATTCACATGCACAGAACATAAATGACTGGGCAGGCAATTGAATGACAGAACGGCTGATAAGTAGGGACAGCACAGCCACAATACACTTACACAGGTCCCCTACCAATAGCAATGGGCAGTGACACACACCATTGCTATGAGCATGCACATGGGGAGTTAGGCATTAACAACTTGTAAGGCATGCTGAAGGCAACAGACTGCATTATCGGTAAGCTGCAACACCACGGCAACATGACTAGCTGCTGTGCATCACACTGCTTCCGAGGCTGAGTGTGTAGGGCACACACCAACAACGCTATGGACACAGGCTGAGCGGCCAAAACAAGTGGGACCGGTGGCACGAGGGGATATGAGACAGTCATTGATGTCCCTACTGCACCCTAAGTACAGCACTGTACGGATCACACCTCCTGAAACATTGACAGGTGTACACATTGACAGCCCCATGCCGACACGGCTGTGTGCCTGCAACTACACATCACAAGTGACACGTAACATTGCACGTGCCAAGTGGCAGATGTACATAGTGAAAGATGGCGTGTGTGCATATGCATATCCCATGCTCCCATGCCAATGTGTACATGATGATGTTCCTACATACATGTGGAGGCTGAGCACTGGCCGTCCCTGCCTATGCACACGGCATGTTGTGGCCCTGTCCATTGTGGTCCTGCACCCACACGCAAATCATGGCCACACCTGCAGATGCATTGCGCACATTATACTGTGTGGTGCACATGGCATCAGCGGACTGTACCCGGCATGGGCCAGGCCCTTACGGCCAACTCCAATGACCCTCGCGGTTGCACCCTGCGTGTTCCACTGTGGAGGTAAGCGTCCCGGGCCAGCTGGGAGCAGGCCAACATCTGCAATTGCAGCTGCCAGACATGGTACACGAATCGCAGCAGCTTGTACCCACTGAGATGGCCCCAGGGGGTAATATGTGTGTGTGAGTGGGACAGGCATGACCACAGCTACCTGGCACTGCAGCCTGGCACCCTCGACGACAGCTGCTGCTGCCACCACTACACCTACACGTGGATGACGCTGAGGAAATGTCCAGGTCCACTCACCAGCGAGGAGCCGGAGAACCTGGATTCCGTGCTCCACGCACACTGCACATGGCTATTCCTTGCGAAAGTTGTGTGTGAGAGACAACTGCAGTGGGTGTGGGTGTGCATGTGGGGACACACATGTCGTTGCTCCTCAGCACTATGAGTCAGAGCCTGTGGAGTACAGACATGCACTGCACACCATGCTGGCCGCAGGTGGCATGGGTATGTGAGCTCTCGGGCGCTTTGACCTGTCTGTCCCACCCGAGTGGTGGTACATGGCAACTTCATGTCAGACATCCAGTGACACAGACAATTGGCAATGCAGGTCTCAGTGCACCTGTCGGTCGTGTGGAAGTCAGGCTGGGGCCATGCTGCCCTTCTCAGTCCCAGCAGGCCTGGCCTGCACATTGACTGCACAATGCCAGTCGGTGCCGACACAGACGGCCTAGTGGGTTACATGTGTCTCCTGTTCAGGACCCCCGGATGAGCGCTTACTCTGCACTGTCGATTGGACACACCATGACTCGTGATAGGGATGTGTGTGAGGGATAGTGGCACTGAATGTGACCTTCGTTGCGGGGTGGGCCATGCACAGGGCGAGTACGCTGATGGTTGCGCAGTGTTGGTCACAGTGGGTACACCCACACAGATGTGTTGCCTTGTGATCTTTTTCTAGGTCAGCCTGACAATGGACAGTAGATGTGGGCAGGCTACACATTGCTCGATGTGCTGTCTATGTGCATGTGCATTCACACCAGGCACAACTGCCCCTGCACATGTGACCCCTGCTGCACTCAGTGCTGGGTCTGTTGTGCTGATGCACCGTCTGTGCATGGGGCAGACAGCTCTGCTCACTTCCGTCATTGCCCATGACATCACTTTGCCGCAGGTGACATGGTTCATGGAGGGCCCACATGTTCGCGTGGGTGGACTACACAAGACTGTCCAATGGTTGTCACCCCCAGTCAGTGCTTCGAATGGGAAGTATGTGGTGCTGGTACTCATTACGCTGTGTCGGGTGTGCGGGGCTAGGTGCGGGGCTACATGCAAGACATGGGTAGGTCATCGGCTTATCTACTAGTTGTAATACACACGAGACATGTTTTTTTCTGACCACATCAGGGGCATTCCTTAAACTAACTGGAAGTCAAACAGTTATCTTTTACACTGTCCTCATGGCCTCCCCTCGCTCACACCAATATGCATTTGCACATGAGAAGCTAGCGCATGCACAAGGAGCTCCAAGCTCGCCCCAGAGAGGCCAAGGAGTGTATGTGTGGGTCCATTTGTACATGTGGTCTGTCTCACGGTATAATTAGTGGCGTGACGCCATCCACATGCGTGGTGCCCCGACTCGGGACCCGGGCAACATTGACAATGCATGACAGGCTCCGCAGTCCGGATACACCACCTGCAACACACAGAGGCTGTAGCTGCCCTAGCGGGCCAGTCCGCGTTCAACTGGAGCTCATGGCCCCACACATTCACTCTTTGGCCTCTCTGGAGCGAGCTTGGAGCTGCTTGTGCACGCGCTGGCTTCTCTGTTGCAATGGCATGTAACGTGTGTGGGTGTATTGTCAATGGGTGGGATGGTGCGAGCCACCTTCCGTGACGTCACTGCTGCTTGTGATGTGTGCGTCCCCCACTACTTCCATTTGACTTGTGCCATACTACACATTGTGGATGTGTTGCCTGCGTGATGTGACAAGGATGGGCGCGCCATGACCTCTCACCCACCATGCTCAACTGCCATCCCGTGCCCTGGATTGCCTGTGCAAGTGGACAATGTTGGGGATACACCAGGTCGACAGGGGATGTGAGTGCCTTGGCAAGGGCCTGGCGGACGCGCAGCAGTATCCGGCATGTCCACGGAGGGTGGGCTGATGTCTACACTTGATGTGGCATTGTTCGTGTGCCCGCCTGTTGTGCACACACGAGTTCACATTCATCACCAGACAGGTGGTCTTTACAGATTCCCAGCAGTGCGCCAATGTACTGGTCCTGAGTCCTACCAACACAACGTGTTTCAACATTGCATGTGCGCACCTACCCGTCACACCAACACACCTGAGCCATGCGTAACTCCCGCTTCACATGACACATGTGTGTCTTCCACAGTTGTGCTACTCATTTGCGTTGACATCCAATGACAGTGGACTACATGGTCATCTCACGACTGCCGTGTACTTCACACACTCTCATCCTCTCTCATTCGTACTTGTGAAATGAATCAGCAGAGACACATTGTTGCTTCAAGCCATGTATTGGGACTAATGTCCTCTGTGATGCAGTATAGTGAACACTACTGGCAGCGAAGTACATGTGGAGGATATACTCAGCATGATTACACATAGCATAGGGTGTAGGGGTACAGTGTTTAGTTGTTGACTGTGGGATGTGGGCTTCAGAGTTACAACTGCTTAGCCGTTGGTGTGCTAATGTACATTTGCTGATTACTGTGGTGCTGCTGACTGACACAGACAGTATACATTTAGCCTACCAGTCCGCTTGTCATCATGGGCACAGTGCATCTCAGTTCCATGTTACAGGTTTGCTGCTATGGTTACTCATACACACGTGCGTGGAGGTGACATCAGGGCATGGGCTTACGTGCATGCAAAGGCGTCCCACTTGTTGTTGCGATGTGGTGGGTACTGGCCATGTCACAGTCACTGGGCTCATGTTGTTGGTGGATGCACTTGGTGTCCATGCAAAGGTCCTGGCACGGACTTTCAGTGGAAGGTGTGGTGACAGCTCTCACATACTACAGCAGGACGATTGCTGTCCACTGACCGGTGCATATGTTCATGGGCGCAGGATCCATATCATGGCATGGTTGTACGTGCAGTTCTGTCCATGTGGTTGCCATACACAAATCCCATGCCTCTGCCTCCCCCTGTTCATGCAGAGTTACTGGATGTGATGAGGTACAGGGTGCATTTCCCAAATAGTATCAGATGTCATGGCAGTGTAGTTGTTGTTGTGGTGTCAGTTGCAGGTTGCATGGTGTAGTAGTTGTACTGGTAACTGCCTAGTCCGTGCGTAAGCCAAGCATGGGTACGGTGTGGGACATCATTGCTCAATTGGGGGTCTGGCGACGGGCCCGACGAATTGACAGGTTGTCAGGAATGCAATACCTTCCAGCAGGGCTTCCATGGCATTGGTGGTGGACATGGTTGCCAGCCAATGTAGCGGATGGTGGCTGTCAAGGTGTTGGTCGTGAGTTGTCCCTTGTAGGAGCATGATGGGACATGTTGGATGGCATTCGATGTAACTGTAATCCATTATCCGTCGTGTGGAGGCACAGTGGTCCCATTGCAGTGTGGGTCAGATAGTCGCCACATACGCCATGCCCCCATAGGCTGAACAGGCCCTGTCGTGGGCGTCCAGGGGTGGAATAGTTGTAGCAGGTCCGCCCTTGGACATGCCGGGTTGGAGAGACATAACTCCACAGGATAGTAGAAGGGACACCTCCGACAGTAGAAGACGGGGATGACGCAGCTGAACAATGCGATGCGGTAAGTTAGTCGGTAACTTACGTTCAGCAGGGCCAGATTGTCACATCCCAATATCTGTATCAGGTTATGTTTGTACAGCTTGATCTGTCCGGCGTAGTTGGGTAGGTGTGGTGCAAGTGCCATTTTGCTGCAGGGCGCTGTGGTGGCGTGCTCCGGCTGTCTGTGCAGTCTGCAGAGTGCAACCTCCGATGTTGCTGGGAATTCTGTAATGGTCGTAGGGAGGCAGGACTTGTGTTATGTTGGCTTGTGCGGAGGACACGGGCCCTCATCCCACATGCTTCTCTGAATGGTCAAGGTCAGTGGTGTCTGACTCCTTCCAGATAACTTGCATGTGAACCACATGGGGGAGTGTTATCATTTCTTCTTTCCGTTGTGAATGTTCTTTGGTGTTATGCGCTATCTGCCCTGTGGCCGCTTCCCTCTGCATGCCTGTGTTGGGCTTTGTTTGGTGCAATGACTGTTTTCTCCGGGTTGTTTAGTCGGGATGTGGTTTCACAGTGGGAATGGAAGGTCATTCGGTGCTGTCTCCTCTCCCGTGTGTGGGCAGCAGGCTGCGTTTCCGCTGTACGTTGGGCCTTGTGTTATAATTGGTCCCACCTGTTGTCTGTCCCCGGTATCTTTGATGTTACGTATTGCATGTCTTGTTATTGGGTGCAGGGTGGTACCGGTGTTTCTGTGTGGTACTGGTGTACCTTTTCCCGACGGGGTCCATATTCTGCTGGGTGATGTTGCCTCCGCTGTGTGCTTCGCCGTGTTTTGCACACCTGGGTGTGTCCTAATGTGGCGTGACGTCACTGACATGTTCGGGTCAGTTGTGTGACGTCAGGTTGGCAACAGTGAATTGCCGGTTGGGGACATGACTGTGGCAGGGCTGTCACGTGACATGTGCGTTCTGGGTGGTGCTGGTGTGTGTGGTGTTTGGTTGTGACCCTGTGTTGTTTGTGTGCGGCGCATGCATTGCGCTGCCATTGGCCTCTGCGTTGTGCGCATGTGTGGGTGCAGTGGTGGATGTGTCGTGTCCACGCAGGGGTGTCGGGGTGGGGGCCATATACAGTTGTCCCGCCCTTGCACTGTGTGCGCTGTTTGCGTGCCCCTGTTGTGTGTCTGCCTACCTGCGTCGCCGCGGTGCGTTGACTCCTGGGTGCTGCATCAGGTAGAGCATGGGGAGGGCCTGCAGTGCTGGATTCATGCTCGGGGGGTCCGCCTCTTTGCTATCCGTACTGTGAGTTTGGTTTTCCGCCTTGCTTTCACGTGCGGTGTCTCTTAGCCGGAGGAACTGTTTGGTTCTGGCATCGTAATTTGTACGCCGGGCGGTACGTGATTTCGTTGGGCGGTGTGTCTCCATTGGCCGCGCCGCTCCGTGAACGGGCGCACTTTGATGGCGGACGGCGTCGCTGGCGTACGGGCGGTGTTTGGCTGTCTTTTCGCATCCTAATTGGGCGGGCGTGTGTGCTGTGGCGGGCGGACGGTAACTGGTGCTTTTTGCATCCGCCAGCACGGCGGTGGTGCTTCCGCCCGCCATCCTAATGGGCCCCTAAGTAACTAATTTAAATTAATTAACAACTAATTAATAATTCATCAATAAACAATAAATTACTTCCCACCCTTCACACCATTTATACCTATAAATGCCACAAAACACACCTAAACTTAATTACACAATTACCATAATTATTTACTAATTAATTAATTTAAATTAACTAACCACTAATTATCAAAAAATTATTAATAAATTAATTAACACATTTAACACTATAACATCACAACTAAACAAATATTAATAAATAAAAATTATTCAATACATTTTATATAATTAAATTACTTCCCACCCTATTCCCCTATAAACCCACAACCGGCTATGGAACTAAAAACGCAAATTGCAAATAAAAAAAATTAATAACTACTATAAAAATATCAATAAAATGTATATAATTAAATTACTTCCCACTATATTCACCTATAAACCCACAACCCGCTACAGAACTAAAAACGCAAAATTCAATAAAAATTTTTTTTATTAACTACTAAAATTTTAACACATATACTAAAAATAAACACTTCGATATTTTTTAAATCGATATTACTTACCTAAAATCGATATTCTTGACCACGAGGATTTTACTGTCGATATTCCTGACCCACGATATTTTTACCACGAGATTTGTGCAATTCTATATTTTTACCTCGATATTCTTTCTCTGCACTACACTGGATATGTGTGGACTGACGTCTAGCTGGCGGTTTGTGAGGCTGGCATTTGGCTGGTGGTGTGTTTGGACTGGTGTCTGATGGTGCTGTGTGTCAATTGGCATTTGGCTTGTGGTGGGTGTTGGCTGGCAGTGTGTGTGAGATTGCGGTTGGCAGAGTGTGTGTGTTGTGGTGGCTGGCTGGCAATGTCTGTGTGTGTAGTGTAGTGACTTGCTGCTGGTCACTACACACACACTGCCAGCCAAACACCGGTCCACACACACTGTCAGCCAAACACCAGTCCACACACTCTGCCAGCCACCAGCTGGTTTGATTGGTGTGTCAGTCCTGTGATTATATGAAAGTAATGGGCTCTTGAATGGCATATTTTGTTGATGTGACTGTTGAAATGTGTTGGGCCAGCAGCTGGTGGTGTGAATGGTTTTGTTTGTGTGGCACATGAAAGGTGCATGAATGGCCTGTGAAGAGGTTGGTGCCCTGTCGTGGCTTTACAGCTTACGAGCTGTGAGTCACAGGTTCTGCATTCTGAAATTTCAATTATCAAATTAACATTGATTTCTACATTTTTATTTTTGTGAATTAATTTGTTAATAAAATTTACATTTTGAAATTTTCACTCACCCTCATGCCAAATCCAACCAGGATGTCTGTGTACTTGAGCTGTAGATGGGTGTGCAGTAATATTTGTATTTTCTAACTTTCACTGCTAGGGTGTACATTGTCTCTAGTGGAAACCTACAAGCCCTAGATATTTTTGCACACTACACACCAGGGGACTCCCGGGGGGTGTGTCGCATGTGGATCCCACAAGGTTTACTTACCCAGAAGTCCTTGTAATTCTTAACCATTGACTAGAACACAAATGTTCTCCATATTTCTGTGATTGAAAGTACTGGAATATGCAGGGAGCCACAAACTTCCTACCACCCAGCATTGCCACATGTCTACTGATAAAAATGATACCAAACCTGTGTGGGTGGGCCTAGCGTCCACAACAGGAAGGGGTCCAAGACTCAATGCGGCAACATCAACAAAGGAGGTAGCTATGGTCTTTGGGCCCAGGCTTGGCGCCCACCCAAGGAAACCCAAACAATTCTGAAAATTAGACACCCTTGGGAGTCCAGGGTGGTGTGTTTCATATGGATCTCATGACGTTTTCTTGCCCACAAGGCTGTGGAAACCTTTACCTTTGCCTGAAATTGTGCATTTTCCTTGCATTTCTGTGACTTAAATGTCCGAAATCAGAATGAATGCACAAAATTCCTACCACCAAGTGTTCCCCACTTGTTCCAATAAAAACACTGCCCCACTTGAGTGGCTGGGCCTAGTGCCTGTGACAGGAGCTGATCAAACCACGGTCAATGGGAGACCTGGCAAGAAAATGAGTTTTTATCAACATAGTTTGAGGTTTGCAAGGGCTTCTGAGTAAGAAAACCTAGTGAAAACTATGCAAGTGACCCCACCCTGAATTTCCCATGGTGTCTTGTTTTAAAAAATGTGCAGGTTTGCTAGGTTTCCCTAGCTGCATGGTAAGCTAGCACACAAAATCCACAGCTACCCACCTTACAAAAAAAAGGTCAGGTTTCTGTGGAAAAATGTGATGTGTTCATGTTGCATTTTGGGCCCTTTCCTGTCATGAGCACTAGGCCTACCCATGTAAGTTTTTATCTGGAGTCCTGGGAGAACACAAACTAGTAGAACATCTGCTATTCCCAAGTAAATGTCTCTGCATTTGTGCCTTCCAGTTGGAAGCCAGTGTGTAAGAAACAATACATTTTGAAAAATGCCCTCTGAATCACATACTAGTATGGGTACCCACACATTCAGAGATGTAAAAATAACCACAGCTCCTAAACTCAGTATCTGGTGTACATTTAAAAAATACATAGGTTTGCTTCATACCCATTTTTCACTCTTTATATTTTATCATATGAATTGCTGTACAGTCGGTACACAATGAAAAACCATTGAAAGATGCAACTCAGGTTTTGGCTCTGGGGACCCCGAGTTCTTGGGGAACCTTCACACTCTAAATATCACAGTGACTAAAAGGGTCTAGTGGACATAACAGTATATTGCTTTTGTAAATCGCCCATCGTGACAGAAAGCTACAGATGAAACATTGTCAGAAATGGCTGTTTTTCCTACTCATTTTCATTATTTTTTTATTTTAATGTAAGCCTCTTTGGTAAAACCTTGAGGGATCTACAAAAATTGCTGAATTCAGAATTGTGTCTACTTTCCAGAAATCTTTAGCCATCTGGGATCACTCAGGGTTTTCACACCTGTTTCCACCACAAACTGGAAGTAGGTTTAAAGCGCACAAATTAGGAAAATGGGCTACCTCTTCGAAAAGTGCTAAAACTGGGATAAAAAATGTTTTTTTGATTTAGAGCTGCATGTTTCTGAAAGCTGGGAAGATGTTGACTTTAGCACAGCAAACCTTTGTTGATGCCATTTTCAGGACTATAACCAGACACTTTTTTGCAAAACACTATTTTTCCTAAAAACAAATTGTTATATTTTGGCTATTTTCTCGGTCCACTCCAGGGGAAACGACAAACCCTAGGTACCTTTAGAATCCCCAGGATGTGGAAGGAAAAGAACGGAAATTTGGTGTGGGGACCTTATGTGGAAAAAAAGGTTATGGAGGCCAAAATGCCAAAAAAGAACGTAGTATTCTAAGGTGAAAAGGCTTAGCAGCCAATAGGTTAAACAGGAGCAGAAATCCAACCTCAAATGTCATTTGGATTCTAAAATCAGGATTTATGTCTTGCCAAGATTTAGTTTCACTCAGCGAACACCCACTTCGCAATTTCAGAACCGGATGAGAGATTGAGGTTTCAGTACTCATTTGCACTTGAAAATTCAGAAGTGCGCCAGTAAGAGGTACTGAGACCTGAGAGGACTGTGGCAGCATTCTCAGCAACCCCCAATGGAATTCGTTTTTCTGATCTCTACTGATGAAGGATGAAATCCAGAAACACGTGTCTAGAGATGAACAACATTATCTGTACCAACTCTGGTGAAAAAATACAGCTAATATTCAAGTAAGTGCAAACATTGTACTGCATTTACTATAATGCTAAAGGGCGAACTGTGCTGTGATGTGAGGCAGTGTGCTTCCATCCCCCTTCTGTTTAAATTCAGAATTAAGACACACCTACGTCATGAGCATGAAGCAACAGCACAAGGAAAAAACCCTATGAAACAGGCCCACATACAGTAATCAATAGAGGCAACAAAGACATATATTTCAATCTACTGGGCATTTATTTAATCTATGCCCAAATAAAGCATCTCTGATGACAATCCTGGCTCTAAACTGCATATTTTAACATACCACCAAATTGCTGCTGATCAGGCAGTAGAGTCCTGATCCCTGGCTTACTCAGTGACCAGATCTCTCTTTTAGATCTCTCTTTACGCTACTGACTCAATCATCACAATATACCATGTCACAGAAATCAGATATCCTTCACTGCCATATTGTTTCAGAGCTGATCAACCCTCTCTGATCAAATACAGTCAATGGAAGCTCTTTCTCCCACAGTTTTGTTCCCTTACATTTACTTTGCTTGACTATTAGAACAATTTAATTTTCTATTCTTCGCCTTTGCAGTACATTCACATTTAATCTGTTACTTGTTACTCAGAACTCTGCTAGCTGTGCTACACTTGGCTGTGGGTAATTTACTGTCCATGAGATTCATTTGTCAATTTAAAGGGCAAGAACCAGTGACTAAGCGGTGTGTCGTCATTCAATGTAACAACTACATTGACAAAAGACACATGCTGGCTGACTAATAATTACTCTGAAGTCCCAGATATTCTTTTAAAATTTAGGGCAACCATGTAACCTCAGGCAATCTAGATACAGCCAACAAACAAAAAAAGGACTCCTAATTGCAATTTTTTATTGAATAATCCCTGCTGCTGTGAACGGAGGCAGCGACACTGCTGGAAAGTGCTTCAAAGCACAAGGAGAATGCCGCTCCACGGGATATGCATAGAGACTCCTGACTGGGGGCACTACAACACCCATAATAATTGCTGCTGTGAGTGGAAGTGGGGACACTGCATGAAAGTGCTACAAAGTGCAAGGAGACTGCCGCTGCGTGCGACGTGCGCAGGATGTAGCACCAGCAAAGACAAGGCCAAGAGCAGGCCCCTTGTCACCCCCGTCATCGATTGGAGGAGACTGGGCTGGGCCTTCCCTCTTTCACTTGGCTCAAAGCAGGTACTGTTAGTCTCTTTTTCTTTGCTAACAAGTTTGTTTAGCCCCCAAAATGGGAAAACGCAAGCCATTGGCAAGTCAGCCTAAAGCTGTGACTGGCACTTCGCTAGGTGGGTTTCTCCAGTGGGCAGGGAGGTCATAAATAACGAAATTGAGCTGGCAGAGCATCATTTGTCACATTAGTCCCCCTCTCCTACATCTCCCTATGTACCCTCTGCTCCATCTATCTGTGTCTGAAATTGCTAATACAAGGGCTACAGTTAATTATTAAGATCTGGAGGCAGGTTTTTTTAAGCCCCCCTCCTAGTGCTTTTTCCCTGTTATCCAAGGAATTTCAACCTTAACTATCTAGCGCATCCTCTACAGGTCCAGTGGGCAAAAGGAAGAGGACCAAAGTGTGAGACAAAAAGAAGTGACTATGCTTTACTTACAATTGCCCACATAGAGTCTGTGAGGTATCGGAAAAAGGACAAAACAGTGGACATGGTTAGGGATTTGTGCAAAAATATTCCAGAGACATTGGTGGGTAAATTACACCAATCTATGATTGAGTGGGTAAAATTTAAGCTGAGCTAAGCAAGTTGAACTCACCCCCAGCCACTCATCAGCAGGCTGTGGTGTTAACCGCTATCTCCCATTCAGTGGCTTCTACTATTCTGCCTAGTATACCGCAGAACATTGCTGCTGTGTCGAAGGGGGATAGTCTCCTAAATGGGATGCCCACAATCCAATCCAATGTGGCATCCCATGACCTGCTGACAGCTGAACCTGTTTTATGGGGTGGAACAAGGGGAAGGGAATGGGTTGGGTCTGTAGGGACTTTCTAGGCAATGAAGGCTACTCCAGCTAATAAATCAAATCCCACATCGGTCAATCTGCCCCCTGATGAATGCCCGTATATGATTATGTTGTCTAAAGTGCCCTGTATACCTACAGGCTCATCTGAGTCATTTTCACAACTTAAGAACAAGGTCTTACATTGGTTGCTTGTCTTTGCTGGTTGATACTATCTAGATGTGTAAAACATATTGATGGTAAGAAGGGTTTAAATGGGTTGGACCACTGGCAAAAACCCTTGAAGAAGATTGTGTAATTGTTAATTTGAGCTTCCCCAATATGGTTAACTGTTCTCAACATGGTGGGCCACGTCATGACATTCTTCCCCTTTCATTGGTTTGTTTCTACTGACATTTAAGACCTGGGCCATGACCAGTGCCTCAAACAATTCCATCATGACTGGGGGGCCCTGGAAGCGATAGAACTAGTTCTCACTCATCCCCTCTTGCCTTTGTTGAAATCTCTTCTACTCTTACCCAGGTGGACTGACTACATACTTATACTTACCGTGGAGCTCCCCAGCCCCTTTCAGCTTGCAAAAGGGACAATGTCATCACGGGGCACCAAGGACCAATTTCCCTGGACCTTTTCTCGAGGAGTAAACAATCTTTATCGACCTACGATTGTGAGACTAAAACACTATCTGACACGGTATGACTGCCTGATACTATCACCTTCCCTGAGGTGTTGAGTGGAGAACCAGCTTGTATTAAGTCCACTGAACAGCCACCCCCAGGCCCTGTTGATGCTAGGTCCCCATCTAATAGTCCACCACTTCATCAGCCAGCTATTCTCAGTTGGAGTATTGCTAGCATTAAAGCCAAGCTTGGCAATCCTGGCTCGGGACAGCCTATTGATAGCCATACAGTTTGTTTATTTCTGGAGAGCTGAGCGGTCGAGCAGGTATTTCAAAGTGGCTTTAAGAGCTACACTGCAATTCGGTCCTCAGCCAGGTGTTTGTCAAGTGGGCTGCTCACTTGGGTGTCCACTCCTTATCCTGTTCTCTAATTGAACTTCAATCAGGTTGTCCGGATATTTAAGGATTCATTTTCTCCCCCTCAAAGGCCAAGCCCCTCCTGTTGATAAATATCTACAACAGGAGTTGTAGGCATAAGTAAGAATCACTGATGTTCATTTTGTTGGATAAAACCATGGCATCCCAGTTGGAGTCCCTTTATCTTATTGTGATCAGAGATTTTAATCTTACTTTTGAATGGAATTACTCATGATCTATCCAGTATGGACTTCCCCAATTAATTTCACCAGTGAGGAGGAATCTTACATGGGCTGCTTTTCAAGTGGTTGATCTTACCCTAGCATGCTTCCTTCAGTCCTGCAAAGGCCACTCACCCTCTGTTACCACTCCAACACCAACTTTTAGGAGAGAGTTGTACTCTAGCCTTATTTATTACATCCTTTTAGATGTGAGACTTTGGAGCCAGATGGATGGCATGATGGTGATAGAGCGCGGGGAGAGTGACCACAACCCTTTGGTACTTAGAATGAAACAGGTGATCTCCCTTGTCTTGCCCTCGGACTCTGAGAGATATGACCAGCAGCTAAAAGTCACAAACAATTGCAGAAATGTGTAGTGGGGGGGTAGTGTGCTTGTTAGACCTTGCATTTATTGGCATGGTTACCCCTGACTTTTTGCTTCTACCTCCTCTATTTTTGGTGCTGTGATGGATTTTGTTTTGCCAACTTAGATGCTTTGGACACTTTGCCACTGCTAATCAGTGTCAAAGTGCAAGTGCTCCCTGTATAAAGTGTAATGGTAATTGGTTGGCCATGATTGGTATGTTTGCCTTACTAGTAAAGTCCCTAGTAAAGTGCACTATGTGTGCCAGGGCTGGTAATGCAAATGCTACTAGTGGGCCTGCAGCACGAATTGTGCCACCCACACAAGTAGCCTTAAAGAGGGAACTCAGGCCTGCCACTGCAGTGCCTGCGCGCAGATTGTTAAACTGCCATGTTGTTCTGACAAGTGCACCCACTTGCCAGACCTTACCCTTCCCTTTCTATGCACATCAGACACCCCTATGGTAGGTCCAAGGTACCCCTGGGCAGGGTGCAGTGCATGTGAAAGGTAGGACATGTACTAAGGTGTGTACCATGTCCTGACAGTGAAATAATCTCCATTTCGTTTTTCACTGTGGAAAGGCCATCTTGCCCATAGGATAGAATGGGGAGGCTGTGTAATATGTTTTCCAGCCTATCTTCCCAAAGGCTTAAGATGGAGAGGTGAAGTTTAGTGTGCCTGAACTCACAATGTACTAACACATCTTTTTATGAAGGTGGTTTTTGCATTGTGTGTTTAGAAGCCACTCTTTTAGAAGTGGCTGTGTTTTTGTGCTCTAACATTTCTGTGTGTCTCTGCCTGGTTGTGAATTGACTGTCTGGATTTGAAAGTGATAGGATCTGGGGAATGTCTTGACCCAGGGGAGGAGGTGAGACAGCAACAGTCTGACCTGCATCTGGAGTGTAGGGGGGAGGAGTAGCCCCTGGAGGTGAAGAGGCCTGGGTTGCTGCCATAAAGCAATGGCTCAATCTCCTGCTGAGTGATTAAGGAGCCAGACCCCCACTATCAAAGGAATAAGGTGTCACTGGCAGGGAGGCACCCAGGACTGGTTTAGACAGGGGTCGGGGCCCCCCTGAACACAAAGACTTCAAAGACATTTAGGGGTATAACTATGAGAGCTGAAGCCCCTGAACTTTGGAGGGAAATGGCTTGATCAAGATTGAACAAGACTGAAGCTACTTCGTGGTCAAGAGGAACCTTTGCCAAGGAAGAAACAGCTGAAGAGACTGAAGGAAAGGACTGACCCTTGCTGTGTGTTCTGGGGCTGGCCTGCAGTTTGCTGCTTTAACCAAGGAGAGGCTAAAGGGACTTTGCTGTGTGCTGTGTCCCCCTGCTTGAAAGGACTTTGCTGTGTGCTGTGTCCGGAAGTAACTTATCCCCAAAGGGCCCGAGGTGAGCTGGCTCCCTGTTGCGGAAACGCAGGAACACAAACGTTTCCAGGAGAGTCTCAGCGACGCTGTGTGCGTGTGCTTGTTGCAGCCTGAGACCCTCATAAGAATTGCCCTGTGATTGTGGGCATCTGGAGTCCAAGCGAGTCTCAGAGACGCTGTGTGCGTGTGCTTTTTGCAGACTGAGCCCTTCGTGAGGATTGTCCTGTGATCGTGTGTACTGGAGCCCAAGTGAGTCTCAGTGACGCTGTGTGCGTGTGCTTTGTGCAGCCTGAGACCTTCGTGAGGATTGCCCTTTTATCGTGCACACCCGGAGTCCAATTGAGTCTCAGCGATGCTGTGTGCGTGCGCTTTGTGCAGCCTGAGACCTTCGTGAGGATTGCCTTGTTATTGTGCACCCGGAGTTCAAGTGAGTCTCCGCGACGCTGTGTGCGTGTGCTTCGTGCAGGCTGAGACCTTCGGGAGGAGTGCCCTGTGATCGTGCACCTGAAGCTCATGTGAGTCTCAGCGACGCTGTGTGCGTGTGCCCGGTTGCAGCCTAAGATCTTCGTAGCATCAGCGGCCCGGACCGGCAGCCCCGGAGGAGCCTAGCCGCCGGCCCGAGCCCGCCGTTGCCAGAGAGGCAACCTCGTCGAGGGAGGACCCGAGTCCCACTGCCCGGAATTCACAAAGATTGCATCGGAGGCCCAAGTCGCGGGAAGAGGAGAGGAGAGTGAGGTTGCACCCCCCAGGTAACGTGTGTCGACGCCTGGGGCGGGATGCGGGCTCGGAGGGAGACGCTCTCGGCCTCTCCCATTCCTGCAGTGCGAGCCTCTGCTTCGGCTCGTATCGCGGCCCGTACTTGCCAACGGAGTGGCAGTACCGGGGCCGGAGTGCGGAGCTGCACTTTTTGTTTACACCATACCCGTGTGGGGGCAACTGTTGACAGAGGCTGACTGCGAGTCAGTACGAGTGGCGGAGAGACCGCATGAGGCACCGTGATTGGTGCTGGAGTGTATTACGCATTGCATTGTTTCTGCATAACGAACTACCTGATTAGTGTATGACACATTGCATTGTTTCTGCATAACGAACTACCTGATTAGTGTATTACACATTGCATTGTTTCTGCATAACGAACTATCTGATTGTCGTATTACGCATTGCATTATTTCTGCATAACGAACTACCTGATTGTCGTATTAAGCATTGCATTATTTCTGCATAACGAATTACCTGATTGTCGTATTACGCATAGCATGGTTTCTGCATAACGAAATACCTGATTGTTGCGTTACCTCATTGTCAGTGAAATTGCTCTCCCACCCTCGCAGCTCCACCATTAAGTGAGGCCTGCCCCTGCACTCTCGAGTGTTGGTGATCGCGGCCCTCCTCCACCCGCAGGTTTCCCTGCGCCTCATCCCTGGTGGTCCAGTGGACCTCTGTCTCCTTCCTCTAACTCTGCTCTTTCACTCGTTTTTCTACCCTTTTTTATCTTTCACCTTTCTGCACTTTTCTGCATCTCTGCTCTTTTGTGTCTTATTTCTGCTCATTTTCCCTTCCTCTCGCTCTGCCCTTTCACTTGTTTTCACTCGTTTTTCTACCCTCTTTTATCTTTCACCTGTCTGCACTTTTCTGCATCTCTGCTCTCTTGTGCCTTATTTCTGCTCATTTTCCCTTCCTCTCGCTCTGCCCTTTCACTAGTTTTCACTCGTTTTTCTACCCTCTTTTATCTTTCACCTTTCTGCATCTCTGCTCTTTTGTGCCTTATTTCTGCCTATTTTCCCTTTTTTCTTTATCCCTTATTTCCTCCCTTTACCTTTCCCCGCCGCTGCTGCCCCCGCGGCCCCTCCCCCCCAGCGCGACAGGCCCAATCCAGCTCCCCTCCCCGCTCCCGCCTCCCAGCTGTCCAGCCCTCCCCGACCCCTACTTAATGGCGGCCACTGCGGGGACAGGCGAGCAAGACCACTTACTCATTGTCAGTGAAATTGCTCTCCCACCCTCGCAGGCTCCACCATTAAGTGAGGCCTGCCCCTGCCCCTGCACTCTCGAGTGTTGGTGATCGCGGCCCTCCTCCACCCGCAGGTTTCCCTGCGCCTCATCCCTGGTGGTCCAGTGGACCTCTGTCTCCTTCCTCTAACTCTGCTCTTTCACTCGTTTTTCTACCCTTTTTATTTTTCACCTTTCTGCACTTTTCGGCATCTCTGCTCTTTTGTGCCTTATTTCTGCTCATTTTCCCTTCCTATCGCTCTGCCCTTTCACTTGTTTTCACTCGTTTTTCTACCCTCTTTTATCTTTCACCTGTCTGCACTTTTCTGCATCTCTGCTCTTTTGTGCCTTATTTCTGCTCATTTTCCCTTCCTCTCGCTCTGCCCTTTCACTAGTTTTCACTCGTTTTTCTACCCTCTTTTATCTTTCACCTTTCTGCATCTCTGCTCTTTTGTGCCTTATTTCTGCCTATTTTCCCTTTTTTCTTTATCCCTTATTTCCTCCCTTTACCTTTCCCCGCCGCTGCTGCCCCCGCCGCCCCTCCCCGCAGCGCGACCGGCCCAATCCAGCTCCCCTCCCCGCTCCCGCCTCCCAGCTGTCCAGCCCTCCCGACCCCTACTTAATGGCGGCCACTGCGGGGACAGGCGAGCAAGACCACTGACTCATTGTCAGTGAAATTGCTCTCCCACCCTCGCAGGCTCCACCATTAAATGAGGCCTGCCCCTGCCCCTGCACTCTCGAGTGTTGGTGATCGCGGCCCTCCTCCACCCGCAGGTTTCCCTGCGCCTCATCCCTGGTGGTCCAGTGGACCTCTGTCTCCTTCCTCTAACTCTGCTCTTTCACTTGTTTTTCTACCCTTTTTATCTTTCACCTTTCTGCACTTTTCTGCATCTCTGCTCTTTTGTGCCTTATTTCTGCTCATTTTCCCTTCCTCTCGCTCTGCTCTTTCACTTGTTTTCACACGTTTTTCTACCCTCTTTTATCTTTCACCTGTCTGCACTTTTCTGCATCTCTGCTCTTTTGTGCCTTATTTCTGCTCATTTTCCCTTCCTCTCGCTCTGCCCTTTCACTAGTTTTCACTCGTTTTTCTACCCTCTTTTATCTTTCACCTTTCTGCATCTCTGCTCTTTTGTGCCTTATTTCTGCCTATTTTCCCTTTTTTCTTTATCCCTTATTTCCGCCCTCTACCTTTCCCCGCCGCTGCTGCCCCCGCGGCCCCTCCCCCCCAGCGCGACCGGCCCAATCCAGCCCCCTTCCCCGCTCCCGCCTCCCAGCTGTCCAGCCCTCCCCGACCCCTACTTAATGGCGGCCACTGTGGGGACAGGCGAGCAAGACCACTTACTCATTGTCAGTGAAATTGCTCTCCCACCCTCGCAGGTCCACCATTAAGTGAGGCCTGCCCCTGCACTCTCGAGTGTTGGTGATCGAGGCCCTCCTCCACCCGCAGGTTTCCCTGCGCCTCATCCCTGGTGGTCCAGTGGACCTCTGTCTCCTTCCTCTAACTCTGCTCTTTCACTCGTTTTTCTACCCTTTTTTATCTTTCACCTTTCTGCACTTTTCTGCATCTCTGCTCTTTTGTGCCTTATTTCTGCTCATTTTCCCTTCCTCTCGCTCTGCCCTTTCACTTGTTTTCACTCGTTTTTCTACCCTCTTTTACCTTTCACCTTTCTGCACTTTTCTGCATCTCTGCTCTTTTGTGCCTTATTTCTGCTCATTTTCCCTTCCTCTCGCTCTGCCCTTTCACTAGTTTTCACTCGTTTTTCTACCCTCTTTTAACTTTCACCATTCTGCATCTCTGCTCTTTTGTGCCTTATTTCTGCCTATTTTCCCTTTTTTCTTTATCCCTTATTTCCTCCCTTTACCTTTCCCCGCCGCTGCTGCCCCCGCGGCCCCTCCCCCCCAGCGCGACCGGCCCAATCCAGCTCCCTTCCCCGCTCCCGCCTCCCAGCTGTTCAGCCCTCCCCGACCCCTACTTAATGGCAGCCACTGCGCGGCCGCGGGCCGTGGGCGCGCCGCTGGCGTGCCGAAGGCGCGTCAAAGGCAAGCCCGTCTGCGCCCGTCCGCGACCCGACCGCGACCAGCGCCAGGAACCCTGGACCTCCGCCCCGCCAACGCTACGACCCAGCAGCACTCCACGCACTCAACCCAGGCCGCAACAACAGCTGCAAGCTAGCATCACCAGCCGACTCCCACGGACCCTTCAGCTGTCACCGCTGCCGGCACACCTGCAGCACCGCCAAGAACACGGATCCAGCACAACCCGCCCACAAGAACACAACCGAACCGAAGACCCTGCAAAGCATCCTCCTCAACGTCCGATCCCTCCACAAACACGCCACAGAAATCTGGGACCTCCTCGACAGCACCACCCCGGACGTAGCGTTCTTCACCGAAACCTGGACCAACACCACCTCGGGACCGGACATCACCATCGCCATCCCCCAAGGATACAAGATCTCCAGGAAGGACCGCCCCACCCGCCCAGGAGGAGGAATCGCCATCGTCCACAAATCCAGCCTCCGCCTGAGCACACTCCCTGACAAGCCCACAGAACTGATGGAACACCTTCACTTCAAGATACTGGCCAGCCCCACCGCCACCCTCCGAGGAACCCTCATCTACCGACCCCCTGGACCCCGCGGACCCTTCGCCAACTCCATCACGGACATTATCTCCCCGCAGGCCATCGCAACTACACCCTGCTGGGAGACCTCAACTTCCACCTCGACAACCAACTGGACCCCAACACCACATCCCTCCTGGACAACCTCAACAACATTGGACTGCGCCAGATCGTGACCGAGCGCACGCACTCAGCAGGACACACCCTCGACCCCCTCTTCACTACAGGAAACTCCATCACCTTCAGCCACACCACCGAACTCCCATGGACCGACCATCGTTGCGTCCACTTCACCTTCAGAACACCCACCATCCACAGACACCAGCACCTGCTTCCACGAAGAAACTGGACCAAAATCACCGACGACCAGCTCACCTCCTCACTCAACAACTCCACCCCATCCATCGCGGAAAACGACGACCCCAACACCGCAGCCCGAACCCTGCATAGATGGATCTCGGACAGCACCAACACCATAGCCCCCCTCAAGAAAATCAACAATACCCGTGCCAAGAAAGCCAGATGGTTTACCACCGAACTTCGAGAGTCCAGAAGCACATGCTGCCGCCTCGAAAAGGCCTGGAGGAACACCAAATCCACAGAAGCCCACGACAACTTCAGAGCCGCCACCAACGCCCACCATCAACTCTTCAGAGAAACGAGGAAAAAAGCGATTGAAGACAGAATCTCCACCCACGCGCACAACAGCAAGGAACTCTTCAGCATCATCAAGGAGTTCGCCCAACCCACTAGCGAGTCTACCGATATCCCTCCCTCACAAGACCTCTGCGACAAACTCAGCACCTTTTTCCACCACAAAATCAAGAGCATCTACGACAACTTCGACGAAGACAACCAACACACTGAACCCTCACCAACCACCCCCGACACCCGGAAACCAGCGATTGACGACTGGACAGCCCTCACCACCGAAGACACACTGAAGACAATGAAGTCAATCCACTCAGGGGCCCCCACGGACCCCTGCCCCCACCACATCTTCAACAGAGCCGCCGACACCATCGCACCCATGCTCTGCCACACCATCAACCGCTCCCTGGCGACCGCCTCGCTCCCCGACGACTGGAAACACGCCGAGGTCAACCCCTCCTAAAGAAACCCTCAGCGGACCCCACCGACCTCAAAAACTACAGACCCATCTCCCTGCTCCCGTTCCCAGCGAAAGTCATCGAGAAAGCCATCAACAGCCAACTCGCCACATTCATTGAAGAACACAACATCCTCGACTCCTCCCAATCCGGCTTCAGAAAAAACCACAGTACGGAAACTGTCCTCCTCGCCGCAACAGACGACATCCGCACCCTACTGGACAAAGGAGAAACAGTAGCCCTCATCCTCCTCGACCTATCAGCGGCGTTCGACACAGTCTCCCACCGCACCCTAATAAGCAGACTCTACGACGCAGGAATCCAGGACAAGGCCCTCGACTGGATCCGCTCCTTCCTCTCCGGCAGGACGCAGCGGGTCAGACTCCCCACTTTCCTCTCGGACCCCACACCTACCACCTGCGGAGTCCCCCAGGGCTCCTCCCTCAGCCCGACGCTCTTCAACGTCTACATGGCTCCACTCGCCCCCATCGTCAGAACCTACGGACTCAACATCGTGTCATACGCAGACGACACCCAGCTCATCCTCTCCCTATCCAACGAGCCCAACACCGCCAGACGCAACTTTCGAGAAGGCATGGAAGCTGTCGCCAAATGGATGAAAAATAGCTGCCTACAACTAAACACCAACAAAACAGAAGTACTCATCATGGGCCCAAACCCCGATGCCTGGAGCGACACCTGGTGGCCCCCCGCCCTCGGAAACCCGCCAACGCCCACGGACCACGCACGCAACCTGGGAATCATCCTGGACTCCGAGCTCAAAATGGACCGCCAGATCAACTCTGTCTCATCTTCCTGCTTCCACACCCTCCGCCTCCTTCGTAAGACCTTCAAATGGATCCCCCTCGAACACCGAAAGACCGTCACTCACGCCCTGGTCACCAGCAGACTCGACTACGGCAACGCACTCTACACCGGAATAAACAAAAACCTCACCCGCAAGCTACAGAACATCCAGAACGCCGCCGCAAGACTGGTCCTCAACCTGCCAAAACACTGCCACATCTCCCAGCACCTGCGCACTCCACTGGCTCCGTGTCGAGGCGAGAATCACCTTCAAGATGCTCACCCACGCACACAAGGCCCTCCACAGCACCGGACCAGCATACCTGAACAGCCGACTCAAATTCCACGCACCCCAAAGGACCCTACGATCAGCCCAGCTCTCCTACGCCGTGGTCCCCCGCACCAGAAAGACCAGATCGGGAGGCCGCTCCTTCTCCTTCCTCGCGGCCAAAGCATGGAACGCCCTTCCGCTCCACCTCAGACAGACAACATCGCTCCCCATCTTCGCAAGAAACCTCAAAACCTGGCTCTTCGACAGACCCCCTCCTTGATGGATGGAACCTGCACCCCCCCCACCCCTAGCGCCTTGAGACCCTTACGGGTGAGTAGTCGCGCTTTAACAAACCCCTGATTGATTGATTGATTGATACGCATTGCATTAGTTTTACATTCCAAAGTGCCTGATGCTAGCATTAAGAACTGCATTATTTCTACATTGCAAAGTGCCTGATTCGAGCCTTACAAACTGCATTATTTCTACATTGCAAAGTGCCTGATTCTAGCATTACGAACTGCTTAGTATTGCATTAGGACTGCAGTGGAACGTTTAGAAGTGCTCATTAATATCGCCAGAACTTACAAGGGCTGGCTGCCTAACAACCGGCCAGGAAGAATATTACAAATACGCATATGTTGGATTTATATCGTGAGGTCTTATTGTATATGTTTTTATATAAATGTATACCCGTTTTTATGAAACTCTTGTGGAGTCCATTTGTGGTGTCATCATTGGGGTTGCTGGGAGCGTGGTTGCAAATACTTTACACATTTACCTTGAAGATAAGCCTGGCTGCTCGTGCCAAGCTACCAAAGGGGTGAGCGGGGGCTATCTGAGAAGGTGTCCTTCCTTTCCCTGACGTGAGAGCGGGGGTCCCTATTTGGCCTAAGGTACCTACCTCAGCCAACCAGGGGTCCCGGGTCTAACATTTGGTGGTCAGCGGTGTGGGATTGAAACGTGTATTTGCAAATTCACTCACAGTAATTGGTGTACATCACAAGTTTAGCGCAGACCACGACGCAACCACATATTGTGTGTTTTGATTTTTGATTTGTTGGTTCTATTTTTGAGCAACCTTTAAGCCACACATCATGTCTCAGAGGAGTCAAGTAGCCAGTGAGGCTGCAGAATTAGAGTTCGACATTGAGGCATTGCTTACCTACAAAGTTGATCAATTGCGGCAATTCTGCAGAGCTTTGGGATGTCCCATGAAAAGTAGCGCCAAGAAGGAGGAGCTGTAAATGGCCTTGAGGGCCTGGTGGGAAGCCAAAGGGGCTCAGGAGATGGGTGATGTTGAGGTGGATGAGGATGACCCAGGGAATGGATTTGGTCCACAGGATTTGCTAGTGGAGGGACCAGCCTTAGGGGCTGGTAGTAGCCATTCAGGGAGGAGTTTTTCACCAGAGGAGCTGGAGGAAAACCAAAGGGTCAGAGAGCATGAGTTAGAGGTTTTAAAACTTAGGGAAGACTGAAAGAAAGATCAAAGTGAGACTAAACGAACATAAGAGTAATATCAGAACTAAACAACTTAAATCAACCGTTGCGAGTCATTTCATGGAGGCACAACACAACATCAGTCAGTTAAAATTCCAGATTCTGGAAGTGGTCACTAGAACAGAAGGAAGAGACAACCATAATCATCTATTACAACGCGAGAACTTTTGGATTAAGCACTTGAACTCTCTCAAACCCAACGGGATGAATGATCGTATGGAGTATTTGTGTTACTTGCCTGAGTCCCACTTTATTTAATGTCTACACTTGTTCCCTTGCAGAGGTGGTTCTACCTTTTGGAGTGCACATAGTCACTTATGCAGATGACACGCAACTTGTAATTGGGCTCAATAGAGCCGTAAATTCCCCTCTCAGTCTGCGTCCATGCTTGGAAGAAATTGCCAACTGGATGAATGAGTCTTTCCTAAAATTGAATGGGGAAAAAGCGAAGTTATGATCTTGGGTAATAGTTCTCCCTTGATCTAAAAGCAATCTGGCCGACCTCTCTCGGCCTAGCCCCTACCCCTAAGACCCAGTTAAAAAGTCTGGGTGTTTGGATTGACCAAGACCTCACATTTAAGACACAAGCACGGATGACGGCAGCTACTTGCTATGGTATTCTGAAAATGATTCGGAAGGTGCTTCCCCTTCTCCCTTTCCAAGCAAGGAAGGTTATGGTCCAGGCTCTTATCTTGTCCCGGCTGGATTATGCGAATGCCCTTTATCTGGGTGCCCCTGCTGCGACCTTCTCCAAGCTACAGACAATACAGAATTGGGCAGCAAGACTCTTATTAGGCATTCCTAAACATCATTCAGCCAAACCTGCCCTGAGAGCACTTCATTGGCTACCAGTTCGGGAGAGAGTTAATTTCAAAGCTCTATGCATTACCCATAAGTCTCTAGCCGGAATAGGCCCCGCCATTCTTCAGAGCACTATTCAGTCTTACCGGCCCCACAGAAGCCTTCGTTCTGAGAATATGAATCTTGTCATCGTCCCTAGGATCAGGAAAGCTAGAAGCGGGGGCCGGCAATTTTCTTTTAATGCGGCTAGACTCTGGAACTCCCTTCCCCCAATTACGTGTAGAATCTAATCACTTAGTCTTTCGTAAATTGTTGAAAACCTCGCTTTTCCCTAACTGATGAAACTCACTACTACTGCTACTACCAGCGCTGGGATGCCTCCGGGTAGCCATGCGCTATAAAAATGTTATTTCAACTTGTGATCACCTGATCCTTATACTCACTGTAATTTGCTTAGAGACTCGCACTAATGACTGCGTTATTATATCTGTTACACCGCTTCTTTGTATATCATAATCCAATTGTTCACCCGATGAGAGACCTACACTTGTCACACTTTTTGTTTTTTTACACCATTTGTTTACACCTTTATTTGTTTCTACATTATGGAGTACTGTGTGAATATTGATTTATCACCCCATAGAGCTTTTCAGGAGTTAGACCACCAACAGTAGGTTTCACTGTCAGAAATGCATATTTGCTCTTGATAGCACGTTATAGCCGACGTTGATCTTCCTTTTTTTGAATGTTAACAGCATGTTTTGAAGTTGGAAACTCACTTTGTTTATGTTATTTCATTCAGTGATTTATTATTGACAAATGAATTTGGCATTGTTAAGTTCTAACATCGAATAGTTTTTTTTTCCTCCTCACTAATATGGCCGCCACATTTTCATCACTCACGTTAGTCCGTCTTTCTATTTTCACCATCGTTTAGCATTCATTAAATACTCCACACCCGCCACGCCGGTCACTTCGGAAACAATTCACGCCGCCCGTATGAACACTCCCGAGTAAGTACCAGATTTTAACAAACCCGTGATAACCATCTGACACTTTGTTTGAGCATGCTTGTAACAGAACACCGGTATGACTGGTAGCTTTACTCCTGTATAAACACCACCGCAGTTTTGAGCACTCTGTTTAATTGTGTTTTCATACAGAGCACCTTTTTAACTTTCAACTTCGTTTTTGCATAACACTGCCGATTCACGGCGTATCACCCTAATTACCGGTAGCACATCACCTTAACGGTTTTCTGTACCGTCCGTTCATGATATTATTTATTCATGGCACATTAACAAGACACTCTAACTGCTCAATTTTTATTAAACACCAGCCACCTTCGGGTGCACCATCCTGCGCATTCACACTTCGTGCATGTATTCTAATCACGTTGCGACATTGACTACAAGGCAATTTGTGCATTGATTCATCAGGACACTAACGGACACGTTTTGGGATTATTCCTATTACTTATTTACAATTCACGTCTTTCCGGTATAGCCTTTAGAAGCATGACACACCCTTTTTTACGTTCGGATGTTTCCTTTTGATCACTATCATTTATTCAGCAATTTATTTTCCTCGTGTTAATTAGTCCTCGTATTACGTTTACAGATTCTATCCCTTGATGAAGGACAGTTTGTCCGAAATGCATTGGGACGATTAAAAGGAAAACCACAATTGTGAAAAACTTTATTGATTGAGTCACAATTCAAACGCATCATGGAATTTGTATGCTTCGTGAATGAAGTGAATTCATGTAATAATGGCTACAAATACATCAGATGAATCATTTTCTCTTTGAACTATTGTCATTCTTTTTTTTTTTAATTCTTTAAAAAGGATTTAAAGCCTCCACCGAGGATTTTTTGGTGCCCAGGGGGACATTCCCCGTGGGGGGAATGCTACTTTAATTAAAACTTAAAACTCAAGCAGAAGAGAAGAAGCTGCTCATTGAAAGTGAAAAGCGAGCAGAGGAGAGCAGGAACGCTCTCGCCTTGGAAGAGAAAAAGATTCTCTTAGCTCATGAGTTAAGCATGAAGGAACTGGAAATGAAGGTTAAACAGGCAGATTCCAGTTCAAATGGTGGCAGCACGCAACCAGTGCCAGTGGGAAAGGTGTACATTCCCAAGGATTTAGTGCGAGATTACCAAAGGGGTGATGATATTTATGCGTGGTTCACGGCATATGAGATCGCACTGAGGATGAATGAGGTGCCTGAGAAGCATTGGGGGGCGGGCCTATGGAAACACTTTGAGGCTTCTGGGAGGGATGTTTTACCCCCTTTAGAGAGGGCGGAAACCCTGACCTACACCAATATGAAGGAGGCTTTATGCCTCAGGTACGGGCTCACTCCTGAACAGTACAGGCAGAAATTCAGGAGCTTCAAGAAACTGGAATCCAGTACTTGGGTGGAGTGTGTGAATGCGTACACGCGTGCACTGGATGGTTGGATGAAGGGCAGCAAGGCAACTGATTTTAAGAGCTTATGCGATTTAATTAGTTGGGAGCACTTGAGTAGTCTGTGTGTTCCAGAGCTGCGCCAGCATCTTTTGGACAGTAAGCTGACTGATTCCAGTAAGCTTGCTGAAGAGGCGGACCGCTGGACCAGTACCTGGGTCCACAAGGGGATTGGAGGTACCACTACCAAAATTGTACAGGGTTCCCCGCCGAAGGTAGGGGAGGACAAGGGTAACCACAAGGGGTTCTCTAAAGGGCCCCAAAGTAGTTCCCAGGTGAAAGGGTCCCAGTCCCCCAAGGCTAAGAGGTCATGGCCCCATAAGGGCAAGCGGGACAACCGAGGTCCTCCTACTTGTTACTTCTGTAAAGAAGTGGGTCATATTTCCCATAAATGCCCCAAGAAGTCATCTGCACCCACTGGTGCTCCAACACCAGGTTTAGTGAGTGTAGCGTTGGGGGAGGAATTGAGTTCTTGGACTGGGGAGGAGCAAGCAGTTATGACCCTGGTCTCATTAGGAGATCGAGAGATGGTCCAGGAAATCTCTCTGCCTGAGAATACTAAGAAGTACAGGCAGTGGGTGACCATCAATGGAAGAAGGGAGGAGGCTCTGAGAGACACCGGAGCCAGTTTGACATCTGTCAGGTGTCAGTGGGTGTCTGAAGAGCAGGTAATTCCCGATGTGCTTCACCCTGAGGTTGCAGCAGACAACTCCGTGCGCCTCTGCAAGGTGGCGATAGTTCCCTTTGAATGAGGGGGGGTCTCAGGTTCCTTTAAGGTCGTTGTAAGTCCGTCCATGCCTGTACACTGTCTGCTGGGGAATGACCTAGAGAGTTCCCCCTGAAAGGAGGTGGAGCGCCAGGCGCATTTGGAGATGTTGGGTCTGCCTGAGTGGGCTTGTGTGACCACCCGGTCTATGGCAGCCAGTAAAGGTGTTCAAGAGGACCTGAAGCCTGAAACAGTGGCCCAGGTGCCTGCCGTGAAGAGAAGAGGCAGGGGTCACGGGAAACCGCCCCCACAGTTCCCACGGTCCAGGAGGAGGCACCCTTTGAGGGGGATGCCCTGGAGCCTACGGGGGAGCAAGTAGCTGAACTGTGGGACCTACCTGAGCTGACCGAATGGCAGCAGGAAGGAGGGCCCTACAGGGAGGAATTCTGTGAGGAGCAGAAGAAGTGCCCTTCTCTTGTAGGTTTGCGGCAACAGGCAGCAAACCAGGAAGCAGGTGATCAGTCAGGATCCCACTTGATTTACTGGGAGAATGATCTCCTATATAGTGAGCCTAAGGTTGCTGAGCCTGGGTCAGCCGGTACGCTGGTGGTACCCCAGCGCTTCAGAGCCTTCCTACTGGGGTTGGCTCATGATGTACCATTAGCAGGACATTTGGGGCAGGACAAGACCTTTGAGAGGCTTGTCACCCACTTCTACTGGCCTCAAATGCGCAAGAGTTCTGATACTCATTGCAGGACCTGTCAGACTTGCCAGGCAAGTGGTAAGAGTGGAAGGAAGCGCAAGGCTCCCCTCCAACCTTTCCCTGTAGTCAGCACCCCCTTTGAAAGGGTGGGCATTGACATCGTGGGGCCTCTGGATCCCAAGACAGCCATGGGCAACAGGTTCATCCTGGTCTTGGTGGACCATGCCACCCGGTACCCAGAAGCCATCCCTCTCCAGATGGTGACAGCCCCCGTGGTGGGCCGTGCACTGATGGGGATTTTCTCCCGCGTGGGGTTCCCCAGAGAGGTGGTGTCCAAAAGGGGTACTAATTTCATATCACGGTATATGAAATCTCTGTGGAAGGAGTGCGGTGTAACCTACAAGTTAACCACACCGTACCACCCCCACGGTAATGGTCTGGTTGAGAGATTTAACCGGACCCTGAAGGGCATGATTATGGGTCTTGAGGAACCCATGAGGCGTAAGTGGGACGTCCTCTTACCATGCCTGCTGTTTGCTTACCGAGAGGTGCCACAGAAGTCCTTAGGGTTCAGTCCCTTTGAGCTCCTGTATGGACACCCGGTAAGAGGACCCTTGAGTTTGGTGAAGGAGGGCTGGGAGAAGGCTCCTAGTAAACCCCCCCAGGATGTATCTAGCTACATGCTGGCCTTCAGGAACCAAACTAGGCGTTTCAGGCAACTCGCTCAGGTGAATCTGGAAGCCATCCAGGAAGAAATGAAGCGGTGGTACGACCAGAATGCCACTCTGGTCGAATTTCAACCTGGGCAAAAAGTGTGGGTGATGGCGCCAGTGGAGCCTTGCGCGCTACAGGACAAGTGGACTGGGCCTTATGAGGTGGTGGAGTGCAGGAGCAAAGTGACCTACCTGGTCGACTTACGGTCTCCTAGGAACCCTTTGAGGGTCCTCCATGTGAACCGCCTCAAACCACACTTTGAGAGGTCTGATGTGACCATGCTCTTGGTTACAGACGATGGGGCAGAAGAGGAGAGTGAACCTCTTCCTGACCTCCTGTCAGCCAAGGAGAAGGATGGGTCAGTGGATGGGGTGAAGCTCTCGCCTACCCTGACCCCGGAACAGCAGAGGGACTGTCGCCAGGTATTGGGTCAGTTCCCCTCCCTGTTCTCCCTGACCCCAGGAGTCACCCATTGGTGCGTCCATGATGTGGACACTGGAGACAGCCTGCCCATAAAACAAAGATTTTACAGAGTAGTTGATAAGGTCAGGGCCAGCATCAAGGAGGAGGTCTCCAAGATGCTGGCGCTAGGGGTGATTGAGCCATCCAGCAGCCCCTCGGCTAGCCCAGTGGTCCTTGTGCCAAAAGCCACTGCGCCAGGTAACACCCCAGAACTCCGGTTCTGTGTGGATTATCGTGGGCTCAATGCCGTCACCAAGACTGATGCTCACATCATCCCCAGAGCTGATGAGCTCGTGGATCGGCTGGGAGCTGCCCGGTACCTCAGTACATTTGACTTGACGTCGGGGTACTGGCTGATTGCCTTGACCGAAGGGGCCAAAGAGAGGTCAGCATTCTCAACGCCAGAGGGGCACTACCAGTTCAGAGTTATGCCCTTTGGGTTGAAGAACGCCCCTGCCACCTTCCAGAGACTGGTCAACCAGGTGCTGGGTGGGCTGGAGGAATTCAGCGCCGCCTACCTGGACGACATTGCTGTGTTTAGCTCCAGTTGGGAGGAACATTTGCGACACCTCTGTGAAGTGTTTAAGGCCTTGCAGAGGGCAGGCCTGACTATCAAGGCAAGTAAGTGTCAGATAGGGCAGGGTTCTGTGGTGTACTTAGGACACCAGGTAGGGAGCGGCCAGGTGGCGCCCCTGCGGGCAAAGATTGATACCATTCTGGCTTGGGAACCCCCCAAGACCCAGACAGGAGTGAGGGCCTTTCTAGGACTCACTGGGTATTACCAACGGTTTGTGAAGGGGTATGGAACCATTGTTGCCCCCTTAACAGAACTGACGTCAAAGAAATAGCCCAAGAAAGTGATCTGGACTGATGCCTGCCAGACCGCTTTTGATGCCCTGAAAACTGCCATGTGCACGGCGCCCGTGCTCAAGGTGCCTGATTCCTCCAAAGAGTTTGTAGTGCAGACAGATGCTTCAGAGCATGGTATGGGAGCAGTACTCTCACAATTGACCGATGAGGGCTTGGACCAACCAGTAGCTTTCATTAGCCGGAGGCTACTTCCCAGGGAACAGAGGTAGAGTACAATTGAAAGGGAAGCTTTTGCTGTGGTCTGGGCACTGAAGAAGCTGAGGCCTTGTTTGGGACTGACTTCCTGGTTCAGACAGGCCGCAGGCCCCTCAGATGGGTGATGCAGATGAGGGGCGAGAACCCAAAACTGTTGAGGTGGTCCATCTCCCTACAGGGAATGGACTTCACGGAGGAACACCGCCCGGGAACAGAACACGCCAATGCTGATGGTCTGTCCAGATTTTTCCGCCTTAGTGATGAGAACTCCCATGAGGGTGAGTAGTTCCCCCCACTTTTTGGCTGGAGGGGACACGTGTTAGACCTGGCATTTATTGGCGTGGTTACCCCTGACTTTTTGCCTCTACCTTCTCTATTTTTGGTGCTGTGATGGATTTTGTTTTGCCAACTTAGATGCTTTGGACACTTTGCCACTGCAAATCAGTGTCAAAGTGCAAGTGCTCCTTGTATAAAGTGTAATGGTAATTGGTTGGCCATGATTGGTATGTTTGCCTTACTAGTAAAGTCCCTAGTAAAGTGCACTATGTGTGCCAGGGCTGGTAATGCAAATGCTACTAGTGGGCCTGCAGCACAAATTGTGCCACCCACACAAGTAGCCTTAAATAGGGATCTCAGACCTGCCACTGCAGTGCCTACGCGCAGATTGTTAAACTGCCATGTTGTTCTGACAAGTGCACCCACTTGCCAGACCTTACCCTTCCCTTTCTATGCACATCAGACACCCCTTTGGTAGGTCCAAGGTACACCCTGGGCAGGGTGCAGTGCATGTGAAAGGTAGGACATGTACTAAGGTGTGTACCATGTCCTGACAGTGAAATAATCACCATTTCGTTTTTCACTGTGGAAAAGCCATCTTGCCCATAGGATAGATTGGGGAGGCTGTGTAATATGTTTTCCAGCCTATCTTCCCAAAGGCTTAAGATGGAGAGGTGAAGTTTAGTGTGCCTGAACTCACAATGTACTAACACATCTTTTTATGAAGGTGGTTTTTGCATTGTGTGTTTAGAAGCCACTCTTTTAGAAGTGGCTGGGTTTTTGTGCTCTAACATTTCTGTGTGTCTCTGCCTGGTTGTGAATTGACTGTCAGGATTTGAAAGTGATAGGATCTGGGGAATGTCTTGACCCAGGGGAGGAGGTGAGACAGCAACAGTCTGACCTGCATCTGGAGTGTAGGGGGGAGGAGTAGCCCCTGGAGGTGAAGAGGCCTGGGTTGCTGCCATAAAGCAATGGCTCCATCTCCTGCTGAGTGATTAAGGAGCCAGACCCCCACTATCAAAGGAATAAGGTGTCACTGGCAGGGAGGCACCCAGAACTGGTTTAGACAGGGGTCAGTGCCCCCCTGAACACAAAGACTTCAAAGACATTTAGGGGTATAACTATGAGAGCTGAAGCCCCTGAACTTTGGAGAGAAATGGCTTGATCAAGATTGAACAAGACTGAAGCTACTTCGTGGTCAAGAGGAACCTTTGCCAAGGAAGAAACAGCTGAAGAGACTGAAGGAAAGGACTGACCCTTGCTGTGTGTTCTGGGGCTGGCCTGCAGTTTGCTGCTTTAAACAAGGAGAGGCTAAAGGGACTTTGCTGTGTGCTGTGTCCCCCTGCTTGAAAGGACTTTGCTGTGTGCTGTGTCCGGAAGTAACTTATCCCCAAGGGCCCGAGGTGAGCTGGCTCCCTGTTGCGGAAACTCAGGAACACAAACGTTCCCAGGAGAGTCTCAGCGACGCTGTGTGCGTGTGCTTTTTGCAGCCTGAGACCCTCATAAGAATTGCCATGTGATCGTGGGCATCTGGAGTCCAAGCGAGTCTCAGCGACGCTGTGTGCATGTGCTTTTTGCAGCCTGAGCCCTTCGTGAGGATTGTCCTGTGATTGTGTGCACCGGAGTCCAAGTGAGTCTCAGCGACGCTGTGTGTGTGTGCTTTGTGGAGCCTGAGACCTTCGTGAGGATTGCCCTGTTATCGTGCACACCCGGAGTCCAAGTGAGTCTCAGCGACGCTGTGTGCTTTGTGCAGCCTGAGACCTTCGTGAGGATTGCCTTGTTATCGTGCACCCGGAGTTCAAGTGAGTCTCTGCGACGCTGTGTGCGTGTCCTTCGTGCAGGCTGAGAGCTTCGGGAGTAGTGCCCTGTGATCGTGCACCCGAAGCTCAAGTGAGTCTCAGCGACGCTGTGTGCGTGTGCCCTGTTGCAGCCTGAGATCTTCGTAGCATCAGCGGCCCGGACCGGCAGCCCCGGAGGAGCCGAGCCGCCTGCCCGAGCCCGCCGTTGCCAGAGAGGGACCTCGAGCCAACCTCGTCGAGGGAGAACCCGAGTCCCACTGCCCGGAATTCACAAAGATTGCATCGGAGGCCCAAGTCGCGGGAAGAGGAGAGGAGAGTGAGGTCGCACCCCCCAGGTAACGTGTGTCGACGCCTGGGGTGGGGTGCGGGCTCGGAGGGAGACGCTCTTGGCCTCTCCCATTCCTGCAGTGCGAGCCTCTGCTTCGGCTCGTATCGCGGCCCGTACTTGTCAACGGAGTGACAGTACCGGGGCCGGAGTGCGGAGCTGCACTTTTTGTTTACACCATACCTGTGTGGGGTCAACTGTTGACAGAGGCTGACTGCGAGTCAGTACGAGTGGCGATGAGAGACCGCCTGAGGCACTGTGATCGGTGCTGGAGTGTATTACGCATTGCATTGTTTCTGCATAACGAACTACCTGATTAGTGTATTACGCATTGCATTGTTTCTGCATAACGAACTACCTGATTAGTGTATTACGCAGTGCATTATTTCTGCATAACGAACTACCTGATTGTCGTATTACGCAGTGCATTATTTCTGCATAACGAACTACCTGATTGTCGTATTACGCATTGCATGGTTTCTGCATAACGAAATACCTGATTGTCGTATTACGCAGTGCATTATTTCTGCATAACGAACTACCTGATTGTCGTATTACGCATTGCATGGTTTCTGCATAACGAAATACCTGATTGTTGCGTTACGTATTGCATTAGTTTTACATTGCAAAGTGCCTGATGCTAGCATTAGGAACTGCATTATTTCTACATTGCAAAGTGCCTGATTCGAGAATTACGAACTGCATTATTTCTACATTGCAAAGTGCCTGATTCTAGCATTACGAACTGCTTAGCATTGCATTAGGACTGCAGTGGAACGGTTAGAAGTGCTCATTAATATCGCCAGAACTTACAAGGGCTGGATGCCTAACAACCGGCTAGGAAGAATATTACAAATACGCATACGTTGGATTTATATCGTGTGGTCTTATCGTATATCTTTTTATATAAATTTATACTCGTTTTTATGAAACTCGTGTGGAATCCATTTGTGGTGTCATCATTGGGGTTGCTGGGAGCGTGGTTGCAAATACTTTACACATTTACCTTGAAGATAAGCCTGGCTGCTCGTGCCAAGCTACCAAAGGGGGTGAGCGGGTGCTATCTGAGAAGGTGTCCTTCCTTTCCCTGGCGTGAGAGCGGGGGTCCCTATTTGGCCTAAGGTACCTACCTCAGCCAACCAGGGATCCCGGGTCTAACAGTGCTCTTTCCCTAATAATGTTTCGGACATCTACTTAGCTTTTGCCTCACATATGGAGGTTATGTTTGAAAATTGGGGTAATAATGCAGCAATCATGACTGAATATGGCAGAGAATTTGGCAAGTTAAGGGACTTTTTTACCAAAGAATTCTCAAGACCTCCATCAACTAATTATTTAAAGGGATGGTTTACCAAACCATGTAGAGTGGCAAAGGCCAAGTTTCTGAGAGCTATTGAAATGCTAGTTACACAGGAGATATGGGGTAGAAGAGCCCTATATTGACTCCCAATAAAACAAGCTAAGGCAGCATGGGAAAGTAAAATTTGGTCGGATCTTCTAGAAGCATTCGCCAATAACGATCGTAAAAATTTTGGCAGTTGGTCAGCATACGTGGTGGAAAACTTGTGAACCCAGCAGAGTCATCAATTCTACCCCACAAATGGGTTGCCCATTTCGAGAATTTGTACTCCGGTGCCCATGAACCAACCATGGCTTATTCTTATCTGGAAGATAACCTTACGTCTAACTCTCATTCAACCCCAATGTTTTTTCCTTTGTGGAGTCTGCTCTAGCAGTAATCTCATTTAAGCAGGGGAAGGCACCAGGTTTGGATAAGATACCTGCAGATCTTTTCAAATCAGACACCTCTATTTGGGTTCCCTACATTAATGTGGTCATAAATGCACTTGCAGCTGGAGGGGTGGCACCTATACCTGCTTCATGGAAATGTGCTGAGACTGTTCCAGTTTTCAAACAGGGGAATTCTGGTAACCCCTCAAACTACCATCCAATTATCCTCATTAATAACCTCCAGAAGGTTTTCTGTAAACAAGTGTTGGAGCAGCTATGGGATTGGTGTGATAAAAATCAAGGTCTGTTGGAACTACAGGCAGGCTTCAGGTCCAAAACAAGTGCAATTCACCAGGTCTTCCGTTTCCTTTTGACCAAGTCGAAGACTGTAGACATAGGAGGAAGGGACATTTTTGTGGCATTTGTAGACCTCTGTGCCACCTTTGACTTGGTCCCTGGAAGGAAATTGTGGGAGGTTTTACATGAGATGGGCATTCCTGGCAATCTGCTAAACATAAACATCCTTCTCCATGAGGGCCATTACGCAAGGGTCCGGTGTGAAAAAAGAGGGGAGTTTACTGAGGCCATTCCTGTCAAAAAGGGTGTGCGTCAAGGCTATGTCCTTGAACCTACCCTTTTCCTTCTATCCATTAATAATTGTGCCATGTATCTGTTTGACTGCGTCAATGACTCCCCTACCTTGGCAGGACAGAAAGTTCTGGCCCTCTTTTTTGCGGACAATACTCTTCTTTTTGCTAAAACTAAAAGGGGTCTCCAAAATCTGATTGACAGTTTCTGCTTGTATTGTACTGAGTATGGCCTGAAAATTAACACTTCTTGGGACCCACAGATCCTCAAAAGTTCTCTCATGATTAAGCATAGAGCTGGTCCCATTTGTAGATTTGCAAGAAGGGCTCCTTGGTTTCCAATCTCGCTGCAATGGAAATTTATAGGACGCAAGTTAGGGGTGTTGCACTGTATGGTGCTGAGTTATGGCAGCAATGCAACATAGGCATGTTGAGTGCTGTTGAAAACAATTTCATTGGAGCACTTACTGGCCTAGGGAGGAGCATGCCACAAGTACCATTACGATTGGACCTAGGTATTATTCTAATTGAAGAGTTGGCAGTCTTGAGACCACTGTTGTACTGGGTGTGCATTTGGGTTACCAGCAAATTACCCCATTATAGAGAGGGGCTTGCACAGAACCCTAAAACTGCAATTGTCTACAAAAATCAAATAGTTGGCTTTTAAAAAAAAAAAAGCCTGGTTCAATCTTGGTTTGGCTAGCTTTTTGGAGAATCCCTCTTCTATCCATGCTAATGCTGCCCCAATGTTGAAATAGCGTTTCCAGGAAAAGGTTGCTGCCCGTAATGAGCTGCAAAATTCCATGGGCAGCCTTACTAGATGCTTCCTTTTGCACAAATTAATAACTAAACCTGAGGACTTTTTAAATTACATTCGTCCGACACGTGCTCGCTCATTGTTTTTACAGTTTATATATGAGACCCTCCCAATTGCTGCTCATGCCTCATCATGGGAAGCTGCTAGAAAGAGGCCTCACCATTGCTACTTTTGTCTTTCTGTTGATGAAACAGAGGAACACTTGTTGTTTTTCTGCCCTTTGTATGCCAAAGCTAGAAGTAAGTAGATTGTGCCCCTTTGCCAGCACCGGAGTTTGATGGAAAGAAGGTAAGCACTTAGGATTTGTAAAAGCAACTCTTCACAAATAGTCATATTTGCTGTATCTAAGGGCCTGATTACGATGTCGAGTGGTCTGACCGCCGACAGCCATTGCGGTAGTCGGGAGACTGCCCGATGAGCATGCGACGGTCCGACGGCCGTATTACGATCGGACTGGTGGGTTGGCGGACCGAAGTCAGCGCTACCACAGCAGGGGCATGCCATGACCATGGAAAAGGGCTTCAGCACATGCTGGCACCGTGCAGCACATGGTTCACAGAAGTAAGTACAACGAAAGGGGGGGCACTTTTACTTGGCCTATGACGGCCGGGGTCCCTTTTTGGGGTCACCTGATCCCTCTCCAACAACCTTTTCATGGCGGGGTTCCCGCCATGAAAAGGTTGTTGGAAAGGGATATCATAATCCAGACAGTGGGCCTGCCTCAGCACTGCCACCATTCTGGGACACTCCTCCAACTGCCGCACCGTCAGGATCTATGACCCTGGCGGAGGCGGTGGTGTTGCGTCCGACAGCTGTGGGTCCCACCGTCAGTATCATAATATGGCACTCAGACCAAAGGGCTGGTGGCGGTCGGACTGCCAACAATGGGCAGTCGGCGGTACGACCTCCGACATCGTAATCAGACTCTAAGTTTCTGCAGGCCAAAGTCACTACCTCAATTCTGATGAAATGTTGTATAATGAGTCCGCTTTATTGCACTTTATATTTTGGGAAATTTTAACTTTTTATACTGCACTATTTGTAAACATGCTAGCACCTTGGAGTTTTAAATTATTTATAATTGGAATTGTGTTTATTCTATACTATATTTTAGGGTGGTTTGATGATGAAATAATAATTTCGATCTATCAAACAAGCTTGAACTACTGCATAAATTGTACATATACTTCATAATCTAAGTAATAATATATAACTGATTTCAAAGATTACACTTGGGAATCCACCTTCTTCTTCTTAGACCCAAATGCAGCAACAAGACCACAAGTATCGCATAGAACACCCTTGTCTTCTTGCACTCCTTGATCACTCAGCTACTTTATATATCAATACAATGTAACACTGCATTGTTCTTTTTGGGTTGGTGATGAGTTTGTTATTGTCCCTTATGACCAGCGGCACCAGCTAGTAAAGACAGAGGACCCCGTTTCAGAACAGACCAATATGCCTTGCTGAGATGGTTAGAGTTCCATTTTTGCTATTACACTGGTGCAACTGCATCTCGAGCCACTGACTTCTCCAATCAAAGGAACATTATTTGCAATGTAGCAGCAAGCAGCTTAAACCGAATTCTTACTTCTATTAGAACTATTTGTGTGTTACCTGCTCTTCATTTCTTGATTCATTCTTCAATTGCTCTTTTACCTTCTCTTATTTTTTAATCCGGTTCCCATTTGCTGCTGCCATCTTGTCTTCCTCCTCAGGTTGATGTTGCCTATTTTCCTGCTAATTCTGCTCTGGACTCTCTGTCATCAGCTGTAATTCATCCATTATACGTTCTGCATCCTGTTAGTCCACGGAAGGTCGTACTTCACCAGTAGCGGCTGCTACCGGACTCTGGTGGTGAGGCGGTGTGGGCGGGGTGGGTTGGTGGGGGAAATTAAAAAGATAAAATAAAAAAACAACACTTATCTGGATATGGCCGGTGTTGCCGCCTACTCTCCTCCGATCCTCTTCATCTTCTTGTCTTCTTCCTGTCTGGAGTCCGGCAGCTGGAAGCACCTGGGCTCCCAAGCTCTCCTGACCAATCACAACGCTGCAATGCAGCGTTGTGATTGGTCTGAGTGCCGTCTTTCGGTGCTCAGACTAAGCTTGGGAGACTGGGGCATGTTCTCCACCCAGGCTGTAATGCAGCCTGGATGGAGAACATGGCAAGTGCGCATGACTGTTTTGGGCGGTCCGAGATGGCCGGTCAAAATGTCATGCACACTTAGAGTGTCACCACTACTCCCCCTGCAGTGCTCTGGCAGGAAAGAATGGAGCCACTGCAGTAGGAAAAAGAAAATAATAACATTACGTTATTATCATTTTTTTTCCTTTTTTCACTGCTCGGAGCGCAGTGGGGCAACGCTCCTCCGCCTCAGCGGAGGAGACCCCACGCTCCCCAAACAGGCTTTCACTTCACTCTTTTTGCTGAACCCTCTGCTTGGTAAAGCAGAGCATCGCCGGCAAGAGCACAAACCTCCTAAATGTCTTCAATCCTGCTTGCCTCACACTACCTATAGCCAGTCTCTCAAAAATGGTCATTAGTATTATTTTCTCTCCACTTCTCAGAAATAATTCTGGTATTTCCAATCTTTTCTTTACATTAAGGACTTCATTATGATAGTCCAACTGTGGGGGGAAAGGGGTGTTAATTATGCTCCCCTGGATTTAAAGATAATGGCAGTCTCATTAATTCCGGAGTGTGTTATAAACAAACAAATATACATCATCATGTTGACTTCGGGCTGATATGGTTTGGTAATTTTTTTTTTCACTTTATAATGTCTCATCATGCTTGAGTTTAGAATACTATTGAGATGTTGAGAGGTATCAGTGCTTTAATTATTCATGAACAACAAGTGAGTCAGGAGTAGGAAATTATGTCAAAATTAACCCTGGGCATAATACTTTGCTACGCTCACGGAGCATGCAAAGTTTGTGTTACTACGCAAATTGCACATAGCAGAGTAAAAAACTGTGCTAATCGACATAGCGTAGCAGCAATATATTAAACACATACAAATGCTTTGTTAAAGCAATTTTCTATGCTAAAAAGCATATAACAAATTCACAAAAGTGAACTTTGACAATGAAAATATCAAGCAATGAGAGAGGTGATGATTTTGGGTTCCCCTAACCTAGGGGGAGGACCAAGCAGATGCCTTGAACACAAAAAGCATATCATGTGAACGATTCAGTGGTGGTCCCTTCCTCCTAGGACCACCCCAAGCACAGTTATGGGCAAAAATACAATCCCAACCAAAGGCCCTGCAAAGCATTATGGGACGAGATAAGCAGTGGGCAGTGAATATTATAGTGTCCAATATCAAAATAATTCTACAAAGAGCTGCAGTTCAACTAGTCGTTACTAGATGTCCCTCACGAGTCAAATGCAAAAACATTGAAATTATTAATACATCAAGCTGCAGTTCCACTAGTCGTTACTAGATGTCCCTCACGAGTCAAATGCAAAAGCATTGAAACCCTTTCATGAAGCTTTTGCATTTGACTCGTGAGGGACATCTAGTAACGACTAGTGGAACTGCAGCTCTTTGTAGAATTATTTTGATATTGGATACTATAATATTCACTGCCCACTGCTAATCTCGTCCCATAATGCTTTGCAGGGCCTTTGGTTGGGATTGTATTTTTGCCAATAACTGTGCTTGGGGTGCTCCTAAGTGGATGGGACCACCACTGAATCGTTCAAAAGATGTGCTTTTTGTTTTCAAGGCATCTGCTTGGTTCTCTCCCTAGGTTAGGGAGGATACCAAAATCATCACCTCTCTCACTGCTTGTTATTTTATTGATCTCACTTTTGTGAAATGCTATATGCATTTTAGCATATAAAGACAGAGATACTTATTTTATCCTAACTTGCACTGTGCAAGATGCCTTTGGCAATTATTGTACAGTGTAGTCAAACACACAGCTACGCACTATGCAATTTGCATAGCTACGTGTAGTTCAAAATATACTTCATGTAGCTACGTGAAGTGCTACTACGCAAACTACGCCCAGGGTTAGTCAAAATGCATAAACATGTCGAGTGGTAAAAACATTGACTCTCTTTATGAACATTAGATGTATTTCTTAGAATGTTTGCTACAGTCTAGGCACAGTTTTGTGCTACTTTCAAAGTACAACCTGACTCTTGTGGTCAATGCTCTAGACTGTTTGGTCGATTGTCCTATTCTACGAATTGTGTTCAGAACATTTCTGTTTCTCTATTCATCATATATAAATTGTTGAAGGCTTTGAGGCACGGTTTCTATGAAGTGAGGGATTCATTACAGGCAGCCTGGTAAACCCGATGCAGATGATAATGTGGTGACAAGTGACACTGTAATAGCACAAGCGACATGTTTTCATCAACACATTTCACCTGCTCAAATAGACGAAACAGCACGTAGGGGTCACAGTAGAAATATTGATTACCGCATTGAATTCCTGCAACACGTAAGTAGTGATACTCTTGGTATGGGTACTTCCGGCTGCAGATATAACTATGTGGCATTTCCGCATTACTTCTAATGAACCCTTTTGTGCTTTAGTTGAAAGAAAACTTTACTGAACTGCAATTAAACTTAATTGGTTCTGTAAAAGGAACTAGTGTAGAACGTTGTGATGGGTGCACTTTATTTGTCAGGAGGACTTGAAAGGGATCGTGAGTGAGTTACAGCTGTTTTCTACCTCTGACCATTCGTGTACCATACATTTTCATTTGTTTGTGAGGAGAGAGCAGCACTACTTCTTTCACAATCTCCAGGGTCACACTTGATATCTTCAGACTGCTCCTTGTTTGCACTTTGTAATAAAGAAACAGTGCACTGCCACTTTGTAGTGTCGTCCACACTATGTGCGCCAGGACCCTCGCAGTTTTGGGCAAACTCTAGGGGGAATTACATAATCTGTTGGGAGGTGTTAAGGTGCGGTTATAAAAGGTTATAAAAGGTTATGATGTAATGCGTGCAGAGTATGTTGAAGAATAAAGACGTTTGTTACAGAGCTCTGTGTGTGGCGTATTCATTTTAATACCCCCGGGCTGGGGAGGAAGCTTCACACTTTAGGACTAAGGGTAGGTACCATTTTGAACTTCAGAGACCAGGTTGGAACATGGAGAACCGTGCCTCCCATCGAGAGATCCCAGCAACAGTGGTGGGGATCACTAGGCTGTTCAGGGAGCGGCCCGGTGCCTTCTCCCTTCACAGTAGTGAAAATCTGCCAAGTGTGCACTATGATTACTTTTGTATTGAAATAACTCCCAAAGCAGTTTTGTCCCTGCCTCTGGGCCATTCTGCATGTTCCCTGCTGATATATACTATGGCAAAGGAAATGAGTGACTGACATCTCTTAGTGACTGTTGTGACATCACTGTGACCTGGCAGACCTTTGGCAGATGGCCAACCAGGTCAGGTTTACAGTAGGGAATCCACAGGAGGCTCCTGCCAGTGTAAACTTGGAGCTTCCTCAACTTAAAACTGAATGCGGAAACCATGAGTTTGGGAGGGTTCTAGGGGACCAGCGTTTTACTGCTATCCTTCAAACTTTGTCAGGTCCAAATTTTTCACATCCCCGTAGACTGAAACTGAGAGAATAACCGGCGCAGAAGTGATGTCACCCTCATTCCCCACCACCGGTGAATTATGGGTGGCTGTAATTTACATCATTTACTGCAGTATAATTACATAAAATTACAGCAAAATTATGCGAGATTCTTTGAAATTACGCGAGGAGCATAACTCTGCTTTCTGCTATTTTCTTAGCACAAAATGCAACCTGATTTCAAAAAAGATCTGAGGATGCATTTTGTGCTAAGAAACTAGTGCTAAATACAACATAACAGGAACAGCAGCAGCCAGCAGCCACTCGTGCTCTGTTCATGTGCTCTTGCGGTAGGCATTTTTGTCCCACATTACTGTACATTATGTGAACACATGTGAATTTTGGTAATTTTGCGTCACAAAAGTAATGCACAGTTACCAAAGCTCCGACATCATTACAATTTTTCCCAGGCCTAGCTTGAAAGAGCTGTGCCATTGCAGCACTGTAATAATGAAGGAGACACGAGGTATGTCCTGGTATAAAATGATAATAGCTAATGTACCTTCAAATCTGAGCTTCCAAATTACTGATTGCTAAGCTAGAGAAGCTTGCTATAACCTCCAAATCCTCTGAACGGGAAGTATCAAATGGAACATCGATGGTGTCATTGTGCTGTTTCTTACTGAAGAGACTTTGGGGCATATTAGCAAGGGCACTATCGCCGCTTTAGCGGCACTTTTTGCCGCTAAAGCGGCGATATTTATATCGCCCTATCAGCAAACTGTCTCTAACAGCAGTTAGCGACAGTTTGCGGGCATTAGCGCCCGTTTTTATCGCTTTGCATGTCAGCGATATTTATCGCTAATGACATGCAAAGTGGGCGTTCCCGACGAACAAACCTGGGAAACACTCGCTAACAGGCCTATCGCCTATTAGCAAGGTGGCCATGGCCCCAGTTAGCGATGTGAAAAGTCGCGCTAACCGGGGTCATCGCTATTTATTTAACACCTGCAATTAGCAGGTGTTAGCCATACCTAACATGGGGGTGGATTATGCTGATACGACCACAGGGTCGTATCAGCAAGGTGTTCTCCCTTCTCCATGCAACATCGCTGGTTTTTCAGCGATGTTGGCCCATTTCCCTGCTATCGCTGGAATATTCATCGCCATAGTGCTAATCGTTGTTAATACAGCGTTAGCGTGGCGATATATTCCAGCGATAGCCGGCGATAAAATAAATCACGCTAAGCAGGGTTAGCGATGATTATCGCCTCTTCTTGCTAATATGCCCCTTTGATTTTACCGTACCTGGAACAACAATGAAACCATCAACTAGCATGCTAGTGTGAGCTCAATTACTTTATTCATCTTTGTTTGGAGCTCTTGGCATTGTTCTTCAGACATGATGGCTGACTCCAAAGAGAGGGTGCAGACTGGGGCTACATTCCCAATTACCTCTCCTACTATGAACGATTTGTTTCACTAAAACAATACAAGTAACTTCCTGGTTAAAGCCCGTAAATATGGTGGGGGTGCTGGCAGAGAAAGACTGAGCTCCTTCATCTATGTCTGTTGTCCATGAAATTGTTGCGGGCATTCTACTTTGTTCTGAACAGAGCCCCCCAAAATATGTCTTGCCCAGGTCCCCAAAAATCCTTAAGATGACTTTCAATGTACACCTTCAGAGATCCAAAATGGCATAATCAAAAAAGCAAAATGAATACTATGCAGCTTTTGTGACTATTGGAAATGTTTAAAATATCTGTCTTCTCTTGCGAACTTGTGCATGTGCATTTATTGTATTCCCGCAATGCTGTCTTAATGTACCTGTGTTTATTCATGTTGACACTGTAAGTCACCTAAATAGGCAAAGCATTACAGAAAAAGATATAAGTTATGAAGCAGTACACATAAACAATGAATCTAATAATATGGTGACTACAGAAAAGCACACAATAAGACCCAGGCCTGCATGGTGAAACATGGAGTAGAGGTACAGCGATCCCCCAAACAGAGTGGTGGATTCCTGCTGGGTGGGACATACACTGGGGAGGGGAGGATGAGGCCTTCCCTGCACACTTCAAAGGTTGCTCTTTGTTTCAGTGAGAGGTCACAAGGAAGGGGCACATCTCAGAAAGGAGATGGGGCTCAAAAGAGAATCATAAAGAGTAGGGCTGGGAGCCATGGGCTAATCTTTTGAGACACTCATCACTGTGTTTTTGTTTAAGTTTTGTTAAGCGCATGGCTGCCTGAGGGCTTCCCCATACTGAATGACAGTGCTGATAAAAGGGGGTAACTCGGCCAGTCATGGGGCTACTGGGGGAACAACCATGCCTTGAACTTTTTCCTGAAGCTGGGTTCCTCTTCCAAAAGTCTCAACTCAAGAGGCAAAGAATTCCAGAACTTCAGACCCAGATGTGCAAATGATCTGCCTCTCCATCTCGCTCTCTTAATTCTTGAAGTTCAAAGGAGGAGTTCATGTGTTGATCTTAAACATCTGGCAGATACATAAGGGGAAATAAGACCTCTAATTTTAGGGGGCCCTACTATTTATTGCTTTGTGTGCAAGGCAGAGAGATTTAAACTTAATCCTTGCATCAACAGACAGCCAATGAAGCAGTTTCAAAGACTCCTTAACTGATTCCTGGCTTGGGATTTTGAGAAGTAGCCTGATTGCCGCATTCTGCACAACCTGCAGTCTTTTTGTAACATATTTTGGAGATCCCAAATAGAAGGAGTTGCTATAATCCAGGTGGGAAACCACCAAGGATTGAATCACAATTCTTCTTAGATGATCCGGGATAAGCTCCAAACATTTCCGGATTAATCTGAGCAGTCAAAAGCATGTGGCAGCAAGTTTTTTTGCTTGATAATCCATCATTAGCGCTCTGTCCATCCACATTCCCAGGTTCTTTATAGGGGAGTTGGAGACAGGAGGATTACCCATGCAGTTCAGCAAACTAATCACTGGCCTGGGAAAGGGATTGTTCCCCAGGATCATCAGTTCTGTCTTGTCCAAATTTAGTTTCAGACTGCGGCGAACATCCAGGTTTGAACTCTAGTCACTCTCATGGCCTGCAATGTGGATCTATTAGCTTTGGGGGCACTCTGACTGTGACAGATGACTTTTCAAGCAGAAGAGAGAGGAGTAGTAACTTCAAAAGAAGTTGAACCCCAACATAGAACTTCAAAGACTCAAACCTAAATCACATTTGGTGTCTGGAAATGGACTATAAGAAGGGGAGGTTGAGACTTCAAAAATTGTCAATTTTCAAGCAGCCAGACAGGCTGTGTGAGGAGGGAAAGCTATGCAAGATTTCCACCTGTGGCCAGAACTGGGGCCAAGGCCTGCTAGTCACCACACTGGGTGAGGGGACATCACCCAGAGAATCCAAGACTACCTTCCCTGGAGCCTAGCGCACCAGTGCCTGCCTGCTGGCCATGACCATTGTGCCCTGAGGGGAAGAGGAGAGTTTTGGAGGGAGCATGGTCAAGTGGGGAGCCCTGTCGAGTGAACTCCCTGTGGAAGGTGTGAGGAGAAGGCTGTCTCACCGATCGGGTCATTGCCTGTGTACAGGACTGAGTTGACGACTACCGTATGCTAGGAGTGGGCCGTCTTGTAAATAGCTGTGGAAAAGACTGTCGTGCAGTAAAGGCAGAAGCTTTATGCAGTAAGGTTGCAGCAGCCAGGAGAGGCCGCCATAGTAAAGACTGCTGTGCGGTAAGAGCCAAAGCCCTGTGTGGTAGCTGTGTGCCAACCTCATATACCAGGAGTGGCTGCTGGTAATACTTGTGCAATGTTGATCGGGCTGGAGATCTTGGCGACGAGCGATGGTGACTTCTAGGTCACTGGGCGCAGTGAGGACTGCAACTGGTTTGACCCCACAGAGCAAGTGAGAACGGGAGCATCATCACCCAAGTTTGGGATTGAAGACCTGAGTGTCGGAATCACCCTCGCCATTGGGAGTGTGGAGACACTTTACCCACAGGAAGAGTGCAGGAACGTCTAATCACTACTGGAGTGTGACTGCGAGGGAGAGAGAGCCTGTGCCTGCTGAGTGCAGCCACTGAGTTCGTGGGCAGTCGACTCAGTTGATTGGGACCAGAGTCACAGAGAGGACCCATGGACAGGATGCACTCCTGGACTCTGCATGCTTCACTTTTGCCGAAGTGAGTATGACTTGTTTCGGGCCTATCGGCCCCTTGAGGAACTTACTACTGGGAGCGCTAAGGCGATAGGACACTTGTGACTTGAATTTAACATTACACCTTTTTATTTAATTTTAAGAGTGGGCTCGTGAGATGCAAACTATTAGTAGGGCATTCCCTGGATGTTGCCAACCGTGAATAGGGAATAACCACTATTGTTAACACGAGGAGTTAGTGGGACAGGGATTTGCTGCTAAAACACTAGAACCCCAAGCTCAAGGGGAACTGTATTAATGTTTGTGAATGTCATATTTTTCCTTTGTGTGGTAAGCTGTAGAAATAAAATATTTTTCTTTTCTCATAAAATCGTGTATTTGGCTGGACATTGATTAGTTGCTGCAGCGGGCAGGTTTAGTTGCGAGCCCATGTTCACTAATAGGTATCAACACCTCCTCATCGAGGGAGGCTTGGACTGCTCAGACCAGGATTACCACAAGAGTTAAGTGCGGCAGGGGTACTTGCCCCAGTTATTCAGAATCAATAGTAGGCCAGGCCCAATGAATCAGAAAGGCCTCAACCTCCACGGTAGGGCCTAGTAGCCCGTGCATCCCCCATGGCCCTCTGAAAGGGGATCTGACACCTTGACTTCTCACTATGGGCCTCACTTTGATGTCGGGAGCACTGCCACCGACAGGCTGTCGGTGACAGTCCGCCCGACAGACAGGCTATTTGTCCGACTGCTGCATTTTAATGCATGCAGTCGGACCGCAGAGGTGTCGGAGGGAAAGACTGCTGTCTCCTAGAGGATCTAATATTCCGTCCAGGTGGCAGTTGGAATCCTATCCCTACAATGGAGGTGGAGCCTGCGCAGGCACTGCCGCAGGAATTAGGATTTCCCTTTCCACCTGCCTTTTCATAGCGGTCCGACTGCCATGAAAAGGCAGATGGAAATGGACTTTGGGGACTCCAAGCAGGGCCCCTGTCACCATGGGCAGTTTGGGCTGGACTGTTCCCTTGAAGTACATGCTCACGACTGGTTTGCATATGGCTGGGTCCAAACTGGAGTGGCGAAGTGAGCTAAAGAACGATGATGGATTCAACCCAGATCTGTGACTGTGGATGAGTGTCTGAAAAGTTTCAGCCCTCCGTCCATCATCTCCTTGTGTTTGCTTTGTTCGCCCTAAGTTGGCAGGGTATGCCCAGACATGGGTCCCTTGCTCATTTTGCCACTGGATTCAAGCTATCCAGGCTGATGAGGGGTGTTACTCCGAAACCGGTCCTAGGATGCTTGTTTCCGGTCCTGGGAGGACCTGACCTGGCAGTTCGGGCTGGACTGCTCCCATGAGGCACAGGGTCAAGAATGATTTGCAAATGGCTGGGTCAAAACTGGGGTGGCGAAGTGAGCTAAAGAACGATGATGGATTCAACCCAGATCTGTGACTGGGGGTGAGTGTCTGAAAAGTTTCAGCACTCTGTCCATTATCTCCTTGTGTTTGTCAGAGACATCTCACCATGACATTTGGAATTTGGGTTGATGTCTGTGTATGGAGCGGTACAGTCTGCCAACCCAAGTGTCTTCAAAGTAGTCCTCTAGGGGACTTCATTTTTGTTAACTTTGTTGGTAAAATTGACTTTTTATAAGTAAGTTGTAGTGGTTGGATACCTCTGTTGCAAGGTCTTTGGATTGTGCTATTAGGTTTTTTCTTTCAAAGAAAATTAGCTATTTGTTGCATATTCTATACCCAGGGCCTGATTGCGAGTTTGGCAGTCTGACCGCCTGAACTCTGTTGCCTCTAGAAAACCACAGTGCCAGCAGTCTTCCGACCGCGATATTACGAGTTGACCACGGTGCCCGCAGTGTGGCTGCGCCAGTCTTGCAGCAGTGGGGAATGGTTTTCCATATATATTGATGCTTGTGTGAGCATTTTGACTGCATATGTGTTGAAAGCACACATGTGCATGATACATGTGGAAAAATAACACCTACCCACATATGGTACTGCCCACATATGGGACTCTGGCCCATATGTGGGCAGTCCAGGCAATGTGTACATGGTCCAAAAGGAACTTACCTGTGGATCGCCGCAAACTGGGTCATATTCCTCAGGGTGAAAATGCTGCTGTGAAGGGGGGAACTGGAGAAAGGGATCCACATCGAACTCTGCCTGGAAGAACAGGAAGGGGGTGAGTATGCACTCCAAATCTTTCATTGATGCCGACTTGAAGTTGGCGGTCCCACTGCCGTAATCGGCTCGTCGGAAAGCCAACTCATAATACGGACAGTGGTGAAACTCCTCTGTACCGCCCTATGGCAGTTGCTTTTTCCCAGCCCGACCCCAGCGGTCTGCTGGTGGCTGGCGGTATCTGTGGTTCAGCCACTGCCTTTGTAATCGCAATCCACACAACTCATATGGTGGTCAGACCGCCGAGCTTGCGACGGTTGGACCGTGACCACAGGTATGGCAGTTCATGGACCGCCAAACTCGTAATAAGGTCCTTAAGTGCAAATTGTTGGATACTTCTCCGAATGTTTTGATTAAAGTGGTAGTAACAGCCTGCAATGACTGTGTGTGGGTATAGGTTATGTAGTATATGTATCATGGCTTGTTCAAAGTTGAATATTATTCCATGTGGGTAGTAGTTTATTTTATTTTAATGTGGTTTTGTAGATTGTAGTAAGTACACATTATTTATTAGGTAACAAGACATAAATGAAGGGAAGGCTGGTGCTTTGACATTCAGCATGTATGGTATGTATCTGAGGGAAAGGTTTAGGGCACAATTTGATTTTTCTGTCCATCACCCATGTTTGACATTGGCTTAGTCTTATCAAATTATCTGTGGTAGCAAAATAATAATGTGTTTCTCATTATTTAGGCTGTCATGTAGGAGGAAGTGTTCATTATTAGGTGTTGTGGTTAGATTTTCAGGAATTTAGATGTCTTCATATCTTCTGGAGGCAGTAGGAGTGTCACTGCTGACTTTCTTAGTTCGTGCTAGTAAGCGTTTTAAAGTGGGTATATCTGGTAGCAGTCCTGTGATGGGTTCACGTACTTTAGGGAGTATATATTTTAGAATTTTAGTAGTGAGGTCATTGGGACTAGTGCTTGTCTCTTTTAAATCTTCAAGTACATGCCTTACTTTGATTTTGGTGACAATTGGGGAGTCGTTGTGTTATCTCACATTAACAACATCATTTTTCCTAGTAACCCTCCCATAACATGCATTAGAGTAGCATTTTGTACATTTCCAATTAACATTCTCAGTGCTTCTGCTTTTGTCTGTAAGTGTAGCCCTTGTGTGAGAATAATTGTTTGCCTTTCTGTGAGGGGATATATCTTGCTGTTTTTGTCATTCCGTCTGGAAATATTTTAATAGTACAGTATAATAAATTGTAATAATTTTATTTTTGCTTTGCTAACATACTAATATTATGGGCCAGATGTACGACCATTGAATTTTGCGACTCGCAAATTGCGACAAATTGCGAGTCGCAATCTACGACTCGCAAAATTCAATCGTCGTCTCAGACACTGTTTGGGATTCCCAATGGGGTCGCAAATTGCATGCCTCATGAATATTAATGAGGCTGTCGCAATTTGCGACCCCATTGGGTATGGCTAGCACTCCCAGGGATGGTGGCCTGCTGGGGTCAGCAGACCACCATTTCTGGGACTGATTTGTCAATAAAGCAGTTTTTTGTTTAAATGCAGCCCGTTTTCCTTAAAGGACAACAAGATGCATTTAAATAAGAAAAATGAAACTTTTCAGTTTCATTTTTTTAAAGTACAGGCAGTGGTCCCTGGGACCACTGCCTGCTCTTCAAAAATATTTGCGCACCAATTCACAAAGGGGAAGGGGTCCCATGGAGTGGTTTGCGAGTGGTTTACCACCTACTTGAAGTAGGTGGTAAACTGTGGGTTTTTTGCGACTGCAAATGCGGTCGCAAAACACTGATACATGGCATTTGCACTCGCTATTAGGAAGGATGCCCTTGGCACGCCTCTTCGTAATACCGAGTCGCTAACGCTATTTTGCAAGTCGCTAATAGATTAGCGACTTGCAAAATAGGGTTAGTACATTGTGCATCTGTTTTTTGCAGTCGCAAACGGGACAAATGCCCCTTTGCGACCGCAAAAAACGGTCGTACATCTGACCCCATGACAATTATTTTGCATTTTACAGTTACATATGTGTTGTCGATTTTAATTGCAGTTCTTTTTTTTCAAATTTTTGGTGGAATGCGTTCTTATGTAGGTCAAGTGTTTTATTTTCTGTTGGGGAAAAACGTTCTATTGGTTATATTTTAAATGTTCATTTGTGGATAGTTTGTAGGGGTCTAGGGTGTTTAGATTTATTTTTTTACTTTTAAGGTTTAGTTCATATTGACAAGTAGTTTGATTGTACTTACTTCTATGTTTCTCTTTCCTGGGGCCATATCATGAAAGCCACCCCGGGGGCACAACGGGCGTTTAAGCCCCCGGGGCACTTTAGTATTACAGAAGGGGCGGCAGACGCTTGTGCGGCCCCTTCTGTAATACTGATAGCGCTGGTGCCAATAAAGCGCCAGCGCTATCTTCAGAGGGTGTTCCCTCATTTGCATGGGGGCGTGCCTCATGCAAATGAAGGAATCCCCTTGCCTCTGCGCCATGCCGTATTACAGACACTGGCCCAGAGGCAAAGAAGCTCTCAGGAGGCGCACTGACAGTTTGCCACCTAAAATGTGGCACACTGTCAGTGCACCCCCAGATGGCAGCCCTCTGGATGGGGTGAAGGGGGTCCATGGGACCCCCCAGACATCCCCTTGCAGGTGGGTGCAATCACTGACTACACCCGCCTGCGAGGGGATCGCTAATCCCCTTTAAAAGTGCAGGAGGGTTGCAGCCTGCACTGTGAAAACACAGAGTGGCTTTAAAGCAGTCGCTCTGTTTTTCACATGAATATGCTGCCGGGGGGGCAGCGCATTCGCCATATGCGGTGCATTTTCCTGGATTGCGCTGTGAGCATCTTTTGAAATCCAACCCAGGAAAATGCACTACATCTATAATATGGCCCCAGGTGTTCACTTGTTGAATTTTATTAGTGGGTCTGTAGGGTGTAGATGGTTTTGCATTTCTTCTGTAGTATCGAAAGTTTAGAAGATAAATAAAAATAGAGAGTTTGGTTAGTTAGTCCTAATTTTATATTTTTTAAATAAATTACAATCAAATATGTGAAAAGAATTATTTTTCTTACTTGTGACTGTAGTTTTTCTGCTCCATTTACATTGTATTTTTAATAAATTTCCTTTTTATTGGTTAGTTTGCTCACTGTTGTTTTTATTGGTTATTGTTCATTTATTTTGCATTTTTATAGTTATTACCTTTTATGGTGGATGGTAATTAGGGCCTTATTATGAGTTTGGTGGTCCTTCTGTCGGCCTGCCACCGCTGCGCCAACAACCATCAAGCTCGTCGAGCACCTGCCTGCCAGATTACAACTGTAATCCATGGCGGGCAGGCGGTGCTGCAGCGGTCTCACTACGGCAGCTGGATATGGCTCATAGGTGAGCCTTAACTGCAGACGCTGCCGTGACAGCACCTACAGCATGATCCTGCACGGTGTGGCATGCATGCCACACCATACAGGAACTGGCGTGCAATTCTAGAGGGGCACACCATGTGCCCCTCCGCATGCACCACCATGAGCAGCAGGGGGACCTACTAGGGCCCCCTAGTTGCCTCTCCACCACCCTTTTCATGGTAGGCTCACCACCATGAAAGGGGCGGTGTACAGGCAGCTCTTAATATACACGGCGGTGCCACAGCTGCACCACCAGCATATTGTTGCCCACTTCCGCTGCGGGATCCTGCATCCCCGGCAGATGCAACGGTCCTGTGGTGGTCCAACAGCGCAATCTGAATACTGCGGGCGGGCCCACAGTGGTGGCGGTGGTCGGATCTCCACCACAAGTACGGCAGTCCTCTGAACTGCCATACTTGCATTAAGGCCCTAAGTGTCTATGTTAATTTTTAACAATACATATGTTTTTTGAGTTTTTATGGATGTATTATTTATGTTTACCTTCATTATTTGTTGTTTATTTTTTATATTACATGATTTGTTGAAAGTATTTTTTGTTTGTTAAATATTTAATGTATTGAAATGTATTTAAGTATTTTTTTAAAGTTTATATTATTGTTAATAAATCGAAATAATTTAGTTAGACGACTTATTGATATATGTAGAGGTATTATAAAATTTGGTAATATTTGGCTCTTGTTTTTGCAATATTAGTGTAACTGATATTGTGTATTTCAATATTTTTACTTTTAAATTTATTGATAGGTAATGACATTTTTGTTCAAGATAATTGGAGTTTTGATATTGGTAAAAATAGATATTTTTAACTGTGATACTTTAGTCATCGATATTTCTGTTGTTGTTAATTATGTATAAGATGGAGATATTTATGCAAAAATATGTTTTTCTGTTATTTTTGTGAATTTACATTGTTTTCATTTATAGTATGTGATTGATCCCAGGTACATTACAGCCAGCATAAATATGCAAAGTTATTATTTATCTCCCAGGTTACACACAAATGCCTGAAACATGATGTTTTTTCACTTTTAGGTGCTTTCATCATATTTTCTTGTCCTGTTGATGACACTGGTCTAAATAATTTCTTTGTTGGGACGAAACATCGACAACTATTTTAGTAGACTGTTTTTAATTGATTTTGGACAACAACACTCCTACTCAGAGAGTTGTACAACATCTATTTATCCTTATCAGTCACTTGTGTTTCTATGGTTTCTGTTTAGCAGTTGCACACTTTATACTCACCCTTTTCACTTGCAATGCATCACAATGCTATTTAGAGCACTCTATTTCAATTTACTTTTTAAACCAAATATAAGACATATCCTTTAATTGATATTTTAGGAACTGCACTAAATACATATTGTTTTAATCTCAGATTAAACCAATCTATTGATGGTTTTTTATTTGTTGCAACAGAAGTTGAGGCTTGCACTTCTCCCATAGCGACCTTTCTTTCTCTACTTATTGATCCCAGCCCAGACAACAACAATTAAACAATCACACCCATTTCTATCTCTTTCTGTGTTTAATGGGGGCAATGGATTGAATACTGCATTATGTGAGAAGCAGAAAATATCTATGGGTTACTCATAGGTACATTCTGTACCACAACATAGAGTTAGCCATGCTGCCTACTCTAATTTACGCATGCTGTCTATCAACATGGTGAAATGCATTTTATATTGAATGTGCACAGCCCCCAAATCTCCTGGGTGCAATGAATCACTGTGCAGAGATGGTGGGACTCATGTTCTCATGCCAGGCCGATTCAACAGCGACTGGATCAGTGAGATAACTGTGAGCCTAACTGGAAGACAGAGGTGTGTCTATGCTACAAATATTGATTCATGTCAGTTAAGAAAAGAAGGATGCATATTGTGAGTGCTTTAACAGAAAGACTAATCCACTTACCTTGTTTGATACATTAGTCTGCTTCAGAAATGGGTGATCCACTAATTCATCAACAATGCCAGTGCAGTGCTCTGCATGCTAAGCTATGACAAAAACAATTCTCCTTGTTACCTTCACTTGGCGAGGTGTAGCAGTTTGACACATTCCCAGGTCTGCCAGTAATGGTAAATCTGGGAATGTGCCATGATCCATGGGTGGATGTGTGAGAACACCCATGCTCCACCCATCGAATGCCTTCCTGGGGCAGTGATTTGCTCTGCATTGCGTTACTCTAGATTTATCGAACCACACAAGGTGGCCTTGCATGACTTAATAAATCTTACTTAGTAGTTGAGTAGCCCTTGTGCCCCATTGCGTGGTGCAAGGGCGATGCAACTACTTGATAAATGTGCCCCTCAGTTTTGAAAACATTCAAATTAAAATTTGTTTACCAACTTCATTTGAGAAAAAACATAACTAATTAACATATGCTATATTGAATTCTATTTCTAATATTACCTCTGGCAATAACATCTCTCAGGAGAGTGCAAAAATGCTTGAGTTGTTTATCCCATATTTGATAACGTCATAAATTAATAAATCTTTGACTTGCCTACTATCAATAGAATAAAGTCCAAGGTTGAATTGAAATAGGAGGATGATCTTGGAATAAAATATGGATTAAAATGTATAAATCATCTAAAACAGCCAGCACTACTCAAAGACTATAATTTATTTATCCATGTTTGTTAATTGCACCAATCTTTCTGGCAAAATTGAATAAAGATGTACAGACCAAATGTTGATCTTGTAATGAGTGAAGAATTGATTTGAAACATATGAAGTTTACTTGTCACACAGTAAATGACTTTTGGAAGTCAGCCTGGAATCATATTAATAGTATTTTTTGTGTATTGTTCAGTTCAAATTTCTAATCATTGTCCTAGGCAGACAATTGAATCAACAACTCTCTAGGCCATAGACTTACTGACTTGTTACTAGCGGTTAACTTTCAACAAATAACTTCTAATTGGAAGAATGCAGTAAATGTCAATTTTAAATCTTACTGGTATGCTGTCTGTTTCAATCATGGACTGGATAATGCTTACAAAACACCTATTTCACTGGCTGTTATAAGAGAAACTTTATGGGTTCATATTACAACTTTTCTCAATCATTACATTTTCTATGAGGATGTTAACACATCACCTTGATTGTTATTTATTTCTGTCTATAGATAGACAATAATATTTTATAAAAATACTTTCAAGCAAATATCTCTGCACAATATCTACTTCATGATCACTCACTTCTTTTACTGAAATACACTCCATTATAGTAAGTTTACACTAACTGTTCTTATAACCCCTTCCCTGTCCTTCCCCAATCTCTTGTATGTTCAATGCTCATATCCCTCACTAAACTTTTTCCCCAAAATATTCTCTCATTTGATGAGGTTACAATTTGTTTAGCAGGAGTACACTATTTCAATATTTGTATAACTGACTCTGATGCTTCAATCATGTTTACTGTAAGATTTACTGCTACTATATCATTTACAATAAAGATTTAAACTAAAAATATCGAAATTGTATCTTCCCCATTTGTGTTGCAGTTTTTTTCTAGAGAACACTAGGTGGCACTGAAATGTATTTTAACTTGGTTCTATGTGTATTGCTGCATTTGGAACAGTAGGAATGATGAATCTAGTGACAGCGAAAACAAAAAGCTCCTGCGGGCAGGTCAAACACAGAAAAGGAGGAAAGCCAAAAATATGAGCAATGCAACTGAGACTGACACAAAAAAACCATCTTAAGCAAGGATTGGCTCAGCAGAATATGGTATACAATGCTGTATGCGACAGACACCTGGAGCTGTTTATAGCAAGGAGGGAAAACTTTGTGAGAGTAGAAAACATGTGCAGATAACAGTAAGGTTTGAAGAAAAGTTCCATAGATTTTTGTATGACTAAGAAATATGTTAGCATCAATGACTGTGTTAAAAACACTCCACTGGAATGTTGTGAATTGCATTTTGTAATACGTTCATGAAACTACTGTAGTTTTATTCACGTGCTACAAAATGCAGTTTGTGAATAGGCCCCATAAAATTGCATGAACAAAAACATTTGTCTTTGACCACTTTACCCCTTTTACCAATTCTCCAAAAGAACTATTCAGAACCGGCAATGACCTTGAGTCTCACAAAACTACATAAGCCACAGCTATTTCATCTACGCATTAAAATCACTACCTTGCAAAATACAATGTATGTTCACACACACTACCTCATTAAAACACAACTATAGTACCCAGTTACCCCTACTCTACAAATCAGAAGTAATTTCGATAGTATTATCCTTCAAGAGATATTGCCACCCCACTACACCAGTACTTCAAGACTTATTGATATATGCCTTCCTCTCATGCCTGTACCATCACCAGCTCCTGATTATTCTCTGGTAATGTCTCTCACAACCTAAAACAGGTCAAAATGTCACCATAAACATATTTAGATCCTGAAATCCTTCCTAATTATAGTCCCATTTCAGGCCATCTCTGCTTTGCAAAGGCACTGGGATCATAGTGATCAAACAACTTTCATTATATTTGGAGACAAATACCCTACTCAATGACCCCCAATCAGGGTTCCAAGCTTGTTGGAGAGCAGAAGCAGCGCTATTTAACATTAGAGATCACTTGCAAACCAGTCATGAACAGGGCCTGACTGGAGCTTTGATTCTCAAGGTAAATTGCTACCTTTTGAGACCATTGACCATAGCTTTCAGCTTCATTGCTAGACAAATCACAACGGTGGTAATGTAATTAATGTAGCTATGGATTTTTCACCTTTTCATATGCATCAAGCCAAGTGCTATACTTCGGCACAGCACAGATGCTCTCCTCTTAAAACGTACTCCACATTGGTTTCACATAACTGACGACCTCTGGCAGCAGGAAGGTTGGGGTCTTGTCAATATGTGGTCACTTAGCATGAATCAGCCATCTGGGAGGAGGAAAAGACCAGCGTGCATAACAAAGGGCAGCTTTCACAGTCCTTCAGTGGATTTGAAAATGCCAAATAGAGCTGTCAGGAACTATAGCCATTGATTCCCAAAGCCACCCGAGATTCTCTGTGTCCAATCCTACTGGAGAAGGACATTTTTTTTTGCACTAACACGTCATCTTAAAAGGTGGCAAGAGGGTCGGACCTCAGCTATTATAGGTAGAGGAGCACTAGGGCTATTTTGGGTGAGTGACTCTGGGAAAGATTTCAGTAAAGAATAGAAGTGCTAAAAAGGAGGTGGGAATTCTGGCACCAAAACACAACTTCCTCAGAACATTCTGAGACCTAGGAAGAGCTCGCTATGAAGAAAGGCAACTTTTCCTGACTGAAGAAAAAAACTCAAGGACTGATAACTCTTGATGGTACCCAGGCTCTGGAACTGCTTTCCAAAGGTCAAGTGGCTGATCTCCTGTTACAGAGATACAACAAGCAGAAGGACTACTGACTCTCTGAAAGCCCAACTGACTAGTGAGAACTGGACCATCTCTGAGCTATGGCTGGAGATGCACCCATATACCTAGAAGCCTGCCCTGAGCATTGAGTGCTGTAGGAGTGACCAGGAGAAACTTAAGGCCTCATTTAGATCTCGGCGGGCAGGTTACTCGTCCGCTAAGATATAATTCCCATTATGGCCTATGAGACTTCCTAAGGAAGGGCTTAATGTGAGCAGGCTAGAAAATCAGATTTGTCTTGCTTGGAGCTACTTGTTGCACTGAAAACATATTCAACAGAACCTCGCTATAAAGTTATCCAGCCTCGTGAAACCCTGACTGGGTGCAGCTTCTAGCTCTGCCGCACTGGTGGATTTTGAGAACCAAAAAGGGGTCCAAGTACAATGATAAAACCTTGGACTGTGCCAAGGCAGCAATGCAGCTATGATGACTATGCAATCCACTTTCGTTCCTCACTGAGATTTTGGATTCAAAATCAACAGCTTCATGAGAAGCTCAATGATAGCATTTCTGACTTTGATGTCCTATTGCCAACGAAAGTTTCCTACCTTGTCACGCTGGAGGGCGTCAGTTTCACAAAGAAGACTAAGGGCCTGATTATTTATTTGGCGGTGTGGGAGTGGGGCTGCCGCCCTGCTCCCACACCACCAAAGTCCACAGCCGGCCGCATGCCAGATTATGAGTTTTCTTGTTGTGCCGTGAGGCAGTCCTTTGGCAGTCTCACGGCAGAAGGCACCGAAATGGGAGTGTCAAAGCCTGTTCATGCCCAGCATGGTCTCTGCAGTCCATGCTATGCAGGAAAGGGGGTGCATGAACCCAAGGTGGCACAGATGTGGCCCCCGCATACATACTCATGTCTGAGGCACCAGGGGGCCTTGTAGGTCCCACTTAGTTCCCTCACCGCCAGCCTTTTCATGGCAGGCTCACCACCATGATAAGTCTGGCAGTGAGGAAACTCAATATATGTTTGGTGGTTCCACAATGGCACCGCCAGCACTGCCAGCATATTACTGCCTCACACCTCTGCAACACCATCAAGGAACGGCGGTTCCCTGGTGGTTGCAACTCAAAATAGAGGGGTCAGACCACCGGTACTGGGGTAACCGCCGCGTCACAAAGGGATTGGCGGTTCTATGGACCGCCAAAATCATAATCACCCCCTAAGTCCAAAGGTAACAATTTTGATGGGCACAGTCTGTTTGACTTATCTGAACCCCTCTCTTCATCGCAATCAGTCTGAGTTCCAGAGAACCGCAAACTGAACTTTTGATTGCCAGTTGTTTTCTTGCTGCTTTTTTCCTCAAAACTTTAAAGCTAGTTCTCCTTATCTAATTTTGATCATTTTTGCATCTTTGTGATTATATATTTTTTCCTTTGTTTTTCTTAATGGGTTTGGGCATTTTACTATGTTTTTTCCTGACTGTTGGAATTGTTGATATCCACTCACTCCTGCCTGTCAAAGACTCTTATACTGTTTTATGCTTTAATAGTGTGCTAAGGGGGTGCCACCTTCTGATCTTGGGCACCGAACAGTATACCAGTCACGTACAGGTCCTATGACTGGACCTGGTCTCACCTCAAGCAATACTCAAGTGTCCCATAGGGTTTCTCAGTTTCATGTTTGTGTACTGAATTCATCAAACATATCCTTGATCCAATGATTATTTAATAAGTTACTTCCATTAATCTTTGTTCTATTAATTTATTTCATTGTATGTTTCAATATGTCTGGGCAAAATGTTATTCACGCTGGAGTAATTTTGGAAATTTTGTGTTACTTCTTGTGACGTGAAATTACTAAAAAATACTTGATTATGCCCACTTGCTTAATTTTGAGTAATCTGGGGCAAAATGCCTACCCAAGAGCACAGGAACAGAGCACATGTGGCTGCTAGCTGTTGCTGCTCCTGTTCTGTTGCAGTTAGTGCTAATTTTTCAGTGCAAAAGGCAACCTCAGCTCCATTTTACACAAAGGTGCATTTTGTGCAACGAATTTACCATTAAATGCAGGGTTATGCTCCACGGAGATTCTCTTAGAATTGTGTTGTGACCTAACCGGATTGTGTTCATTACATTGTAAGGGATAGCCCTCCCAAATTAACAATCCAATATCTGACAGTGATGTCTCACACTTTTTTGTAATTACTATCACTGACTCTTGCATCCCACATGAAACTGCTCTTCGTGTAATTCTCTTTGACATTTACACAACCCTGTTAACACATATCATAAAAGTCCATCACATGAACCACAGTGTTTTTACAGACAACACTCCAAAATACCTAAAACATGAGGACGGATATGGTGATCTTCAAATGGTGGCTAATTGCATGACAACTATCAATGTATGGAATTCAATTGGCTCTGCCAATCTTTTTTATTTTCAAAAAGAAAATCCCGCTTTGTTATTTTTTTTTTGAAAATAAACAAGAAAACCTTTTGGTGGAAGGCTCCATCATGTTGGCGGATCCCTGCACCAAACTTTAAAAAGCATTGACTTCGAAGCTTTAGAAATGACTGCCATTTCTCAATCTGGAGGGCAGCATCTCCGTTAGGGTTGCAGACTTATTTACTCCGTCGCCCTGGTAGAGAAGTGGGCCTCCCGCCAAAATTTAAATTATGCCCAGAGGGGCACATGCATGAAGCATTTTTGTATTCGCAAACGGGCCGATTCGCAGAATCTGCCGGTTTGCGAATACAAAAAAGGCTTTTTAAATGCATCAAACCCAAATTGCGATTCGGTAACCTGTTACCAAATCTCAAATTGGGTTTTGCGATTCGGTATTTGGAAGGGGCGTGTTAAGGGCGTCCCTTCCAAATACCGAATCCTAACTATGCATGAATGTTTTGTGACCGTGAATGCGGTTGGAAAACATTGACATATTACCACCTACTTCAAGTAGGTGGTAACCCATTCGCAAATGGGAAGGGGTCCCCGAGGGACCCCTTCCCCTTTGTGAATGGTTGTAAAAGCATTTTTAAGAGCAGGCAGTGGTCCCACAGACCACTGCCTGCTCTTACTAAATGAAAAGAAAACTTTTCATTTTACTTTTTGTAAAGCATCTCGTTTCCTTTAAGGAAAACGGGCTGCTTTACAAAAAAAGAAGATTGCTTTATTTAAAAACAATTACGGGCATGGTGGTCTGCTGACCTCAGCAGGCCACCATCCCTGTAATTTTTGCAATTCCTAGGGAGTCGCAAAGTGCGATCTACCTCATTAATATTCATGAGGTAGAGCGATTTGCGACCCCCTAGGAATCGCAATCTGAAACTCTTTGAGTTTCATGCACTGTAAATTGCGATTACCTAATTGCGATTCTCAGGAATTCGCAATTAGGTATTTGCAATTTACAATGTTTATGCATGTGCCCCTTAGTTCCTTGGAATGCAAAGTCCTGAGACAGGGGACAAATGCAGCTCATTTGGAATCATTACAATTGAATGTACCCAGGTGTTGGGGCCCCTTACTATTACAGTACAGTGGAGTTCAGTGAACCTGATGCTGGAGAAATTAGAACCATGCATACTGGAAAGCCAGAAACATCACAACAGGGGAACTCCGTGTAATATTCCCTCTTTCCAATTTGAAATTCAGTGTGTCTGTGCTCTGCTTTTTTTATGTATAGAGGGCCCGTACACCAGGCTGTGGCCTCTTGCCACTGAACTAAAATGAAGCAGATTATGATAACAAGTGAAAGCAGTGAACCATTGAAGACAGCCAGCCTACCCTACTTAAATGGGTAGTATTTAATTACTTTCCAAAATGCCAAGTAGTTCAAGGTTTGTCATAAATGCATGACTAGTGAGTTGTCATTTTTTCTTTCAGCTTGAAAATGGATCGACCCCTTCATTTCAATCCTTGTTTATTCTGGGAATGTTCACTAATAATTGCCCTGATGGTTTTAGAGATACCTGTGAAAATAATGCAGAAGCTGTTAAGCTCCACTGGGAAGGCCTTCCTTTTAAATTATGTTATGCATTAAATACAGTATCCTATATCTGCTATTGCAGTCACAAACCATCAGCAAGTTGAAGGCCTATTAAAGCAATGATACTGATTAACAAAGTGCCAGACACCTTCCTCTCTGTGAATTACAGATTAGGGCTCTGGGGGGAGCAGGCAGTGCTCAAGGGTGCCTCTTCTGCCCCACCTCATCCCCCAACACACAAAAATGCTATTTGCAGAATGGCTATCATCTTTTTGTGATTCCAGCCACTGTAACTTTAGGAGATGGGTTTGATTTAAAAAAAACATCATGCTTCCAAATCTTATTAGAAGATTGGAATGTTGGGAGCTCCATTTAATATAATGAAGTGGCTGGTACAAGCCTCCTGCTCCAACATTCCACTGTTTGAATTTCTGTTTCTGCATTGTTAATTTAGAACAACCTCAGTGGGTGGAATGTTCTCATTGCCTTACAGCCCTTCTGCCACTGGAGTAACGAAAATTGAGGGGGCCCGACTGCAAGGTACGTGGAGGGGCCCCCTCTTAACTCAATCAGGGGCTTTCCAGCCAGAGTACTGTGCTGAGGGGGCCCCTTGGAGCTTGCCGCCACTGCGTTCTGCCCAGAGATATTGATGGAGCAGGGTTTCGTAAAAACAAACCGGCTCGAATTAACTCCCCCATAATACTTATTAACAGTGTGCAGTGTAAACTAACACGCAAATCACATGAGCTACATGGGAAACCGCTTTGAGCATGCGTGCACTAATGTGAACTAATACATGAAAGAACTAGGCCGCATTTTACATTGCGTTTCGAAAGAAACGAGATTTATGCACGTTTAGGCCGCATTTCGCATCATGCATCTTGCTTTGAAAACGATATTAAATAATGCCACTTTGCATGAAGCTTATGCTAAGAATATATTAACAGGGAATAGTGTAAAGGTGGGTGGTAAACAGTGAAGGATGAATTTCCATGTAATTAATAATGTATGTGTTTATTTCGTCATAGTGAGCCGAATGGGCCTGTATTTTCCTAAATTGTCCGGCTAGATGAGGGGCTGAAAAATGAGCAAGGATGACCTGACAAAACCGACAGAAGTGCTGAGCACTGTGGATGATGAATATTAGTTCAAGGTTGATCAGCTCAGAGAACATTGTTTGCCTGCCAAAAGATGAGACTGGCCGTGGGATTCACGACTTCTTCTGCAGAAGTGGCTGAGAAATTAATTAAATGTAGCAAGAATAAAAATGTATAGACTGGTCAACCAACATGTAATGGGAAAGGGAGTAGAACAATGGGCATGAAGAATTTTGAATGAAATCACGTGGTGTGATACCCCACCTCTCCAAGCATCCAATGAGCAGTCGAATTCTGTGCAATGTTTCAATTAATGTGGGTTGGACATGTAGGTTTTAGGGTATAACTGGGGTGCCTTTGGGGGTGTGGTTAGAGCGTAGCGGCAGCAAGAGATTGAGAGGGGAGATGCGTCGCAGTCCGTCGGTTTGCAGAGAGCCCTAGCTGTTCCTGTCCTTGTCCTGTCCCGTTCCTGAAATCTTTGTTTCCTGACTCTATTTCAGGGCACCCCCACTACTCCCTTGGCCAGGGGGGTGTTAATTCATTAATCTTTGGGTTTGTATTATCTTCTGACTCGTAATTTGTATAATTATTTGCATATGTAATTTTGTCTTTGAAACTTATGTCTCTTCTTCTATCCACTCCGTCATAAGTATATTGTTTCGCATTATTAGCTGAAACTTATGTCTCTCTTTCTATCCACTCCTTCATATGCATATTGTTCATGGATGATGAGTAAGACACTGTTTGCATTTCTTAATTGATTTTCTCTCCTTTGGTGGGATTCATTGTTTGCACTGCAACCTGTATGCGATGAGCATTTATCAATTACATTTATCTGAGATAAACTTTATTAATCTTATCGAGAGTCTGTGATTATTTAGCTGGTTAGATAGTTAGTTAGTTCTATTATTACCATCAACTACTCAACTAATTGGTCCGTCGACCGAGAGGAAATAGAGTTGATATATAGGTCTAGTTATGTATTTAGGAATATTAAACGTGAATTTGTGAAGGAAATGATTTTTTACGACATTCAAACTTGACCATCCAGCGCAACAGGGATTTGTGAGTTGGGTGAATGTGTATGGGCCATTTGTTTTGAAATATTGATCAGTATTGATCCCTGATAAAGTGTAGCGCTGGATCAGGTTTTCTGGTAGCAGAGGACGGTTTAATTATTGATTAGTTTGTTAATAATTATTGATTATTGATTATATGTTTTTAACAAGAAAAGCTTGTGTCCTGTTCTATGTTGTCTAGAAGTACAGGTACGGAGGTACCTGAGGAGTCCCGGGATGGAAATTTAGCCTGAAGTAGGCAGAAGAAGAGTGCGGATAACATATCACACTGCAGAAGTACTTTGTCTGTTGTTATAATACTGCACGGCGGAAGGCTGTAGGTGTTATATTTAGGGAAATTTTCGTAGGTGAGTAGAGTGTCTGAAAATAGCGTAGGGTCCACTTCCATAACTCTGGCCTTATCCCCAGAGGAGTACCAAGACCTCTTTTACACCAAAAAGTCCTCTTGCGAAACTTTGGCCTTATCCCTAGAGGAGTAACAAGTCCACCTGTAGCTTGTTTGGGTGTAAAATAACGCTGGACGTTGTTTTACTGGAAGTGAAAGAATTTCTCTTTGAAAAGTGAAGACTATCTCTTTATTTAGTGGAGCAGACAAGGTAGCATTGTTTTGTGTTGTTACTAACACGAATTTTGATTAAGAAAACTTAGAAATACATCGCCGTATTATTTTGTAAAGGGAGGGTCAGTAGAAGGAGTAATACTGATGTCACAAAAAGGCCGCGCTGGCATTGGTCAGGCGACGAACGTGAAGTAAGCTCTGATTGGCCGGTTGGTGTGAGCTGCGCTGTTATTGGTGGAGATAGCAGATACGTAGAGAGCTGTGATTGGACGGTTGGTGTGAGTCTCGCTGGTATTGGACAAGAACTGACAAATAGAATAAGTAGAATTACGGAAAGGTTTCCTTGTTGTTTTACTGAGAGACATTAGCGTAAAGGGTCAGAAAAATGAAGCTGCTTATGAAAATAAAGAATTTTTTTAAAAAGGGCAAACCAGTGACTAGAAAGGGAATTCCTATTCCACCGCCGAGAACGCCTGCTTCCTATATGATGTTAGAGCGAGGATACCATACGTGTACTTGGTTAGAGAATTGGGTGGAATACACAAGGGATGATGGTGTTATAGCTTCCCCACAGCATGGTTTGTTTAATGTAAGGATTTTGCAGAATTTGAGAAATCGAATGAATTCATTAGAGTCAATTCCCAGACCTACCCAGTATGAAGCGCTAGAGGAATGGGAAGTAGAAGCATTCGAAAGAGAGAAATATCGAGGTGGTAGGAGATATAGAAATTTAATGACTAGATATCCTTTTGAGAGAAGAGAAGAGAAGAAACAATGAAAAGATGGAGGAGAGCTGTGGTAACTGAGGGTGTGTACCCAATTTTACTTGCTGAAGATCAGACAGGAGGCAAGTGTAAGGAGAAAAAGAAAAATATAGAAACTTCAAGTTTAAGACAGGACCCAAACGAATCTGATGATGAGTTGTTAGAAGACATTATGACCAAAAGACCTCCGCCATATCAAGAAAATTCAGTTGAGGTGACTCCAAATGCACCATTAATGGGAACTCCATTAACTCCACAGATTGCGGACATGGCTAGAATAATGAGAGAAAAAGAATTGGACATATTACGTAAGGCAAGAGTAGAGCAGATCCAGAAAATAAATCAGTTGAGTCTAAATACAGAAGCCTTGACGGTACCGGTAACAATTGGTCCCGTAGTTACATTGTATGGAGAAAAACAGAATATATCAAAAGTACATACATTGGCAGTTCCAAGGAGTAGCGACAGAAGTGGAATGGTGACGGTAGTAGATGAGGATGGACAGGCTGACACGAATACTACATTGTTAGATCTTCCGGTTTGTGAGATGATAACAGAAACCCCTAGAAGAGGTATACAAATAGATCCAAGGAGAATAGGGACAAACGTCATTCCAACGATAGGGAGTTCAGCAGGTGCTTCACCAGAGGAACTGAATGATTGGATAAAGGGAAAGGAAAAGCAAAAACCTCAACCACAGAGTATAAATGTGAGCCAATTGAAAGTGGATTTGGAAGAGATGATTATTGGTACGATAAGTCCAGATAGATTAGGGACTTGCCGAGATGAAGAGCTGTTGTTTTTGTGTAAAAGTATCACTTGGAGAGCGAGGAATTTTCATGAGAAAGTAGCAGAGGCTGCTAGTGAATATGGAATATATATAGAGAAGTCAAAGGTGCTGCAGAAATCGTACAGATTGGCCTTTACCGAAAAGGATTTGGAGAGTTTGAATGCGTCTGGGAAAAGATTACAGATAAAAGAGTTGATGAATATTCTGAAAAAAATGGTGAGATGTAGAACGGTGGAAAGGTAGATGGACGAAAAAGAAAGAAGAGGCAGTTGGCAAAGCAACGTCAATGTTTCCATTAAGAGAGACCGAACAAGTTGAAAGGGCGTGTCCGATTAGAGAAGTCCCAGGTGGTGGATATGTGCACGTTCCCTGGACAAGACAGGATATATTGTCCTTTACGAATGATTTTCCCAGATTAAGAGAGAAACCAGTTGAGTGGTACAAACAGGTAGAGAGGTTTGTGAAAGTTTCAAAGGTTTTGTTAAAAGATTTAGATGTTTGTTTGAGATTGTTGTACCAGCTGATTTCTGGACAGAATGTAGAATGTAAAATTACTGTCGATTGGCCAAAAGAAGAATATCGTAGAGACCCTAAAACAGGTGCACCATCTGATGAGGTGATGAGAAAGTATACTCAGGTAATCACTTTTTTTAAAGGGAACATTTCTCCAAAGGAAACAGATTGGGTTAAGATAGACAGAACGACCCAAGAACCGAAAGAGTCAATACATGCCTATTATGAAAGGTTGTTGCAGGTATTTAAACAGTACAGCGGATTTGAGAATATTGGAGACAAAGATATGGGACATTTTGTGTATTGTTTTGTGTTTGGTTTGAAACCGGAGATTAGTATTATGATTCAGCAACACTTGATTTGTTGGCAGAGCAAAACAATTGACGACATTTTGAGGTATGCGAAGTATTGTAGTGATGACATTGAATCAAGACATAAAAAATTAAAGGAGAAAATGATGTGGGCACAGGTGAAGGTAGCAGAGCAGCAAGAAGTAAACAATGGTTCTCAAACAGGTAATCAAATGAATGGTCAGAATCAAATTGGTCAGGTATACAGTGGAGGTAGAGGTAGAGGTAAATTGAGCAAAGAAGAAATTTCCTTGTCTTGCGTGCATAAAGTATGAACATTGGAAGAACGAGTGTAGATCTGTTAAAAAGAATAATGGGGTAAATCAAATTTTAAATCCACAGATGCAGAATGAGGTGGGTGTGAATCAACAGCAGCAGCAGCAGGTAATTGCTCCACAGTTACAGGTGCCACAAGCTCCTATGCCCAATAATGTGAATGCTCAAGTGCAGAGGTGCAGTGCGAACACTGGATTTCACGGAGGTGATCAAATTGGTAAGAATGAAAGTGTGCAAATGGTTCCGCAATACTGGTTGCAGTGCAATGAGAGTGATTCAGACTCATCTCAATGACGGTGCCTGAGGGGGGAGGAAGAGTGCGTACTTGGCGCATCCTTGGCGGTAGATCAGTCAGGTCCATTTGTTGACGGAAAGGTGGAAGGTAATGAGATTACATTCCTGGAGGACACTGGTGCTACCCGTTCTACTGTGAGAGCAGCAGAAATTCCAAACCTTCCCCTCTCGGGAGAAACTATCCAAGTTGTAGGAGTCTCAAACAAGCATATTAGAATGCCAGTCACAAATCCAATAGAAGTTCATATTGGAAGTTTCAGAGACATGCATCGTTTCGTGGTTTGTGACTCGAGTCCAGTAAATCTCTTGGGAAGAGATTTAGTGTGTAAAATGAATTGTACCACATACTGTACGCCAGATGGTATTGCATTTCAGACACCTGATGAGGATGTCGAATTCAAGATGATGTTAGCGAAGGAAGGGACAGAAGTGGATGAGTTGTTTTCACTTCTCACAGAAGAGTTTGCCTGAAGAATTAAAAAGTGCAGTAAGGACGGATGTATGGGATTTTACAGGAAAGGAGATTGGCCAAATGTCAAATGTAGATCCGATTCAGATTACGGTGAAAGAGGGTGCCATATATCCAAACACTCCTCAGTACCAAATGAGTCCGGAAGTAATTGCAGGAGTCACTCCTGTGATTGACCAAATGGTTGAACAGGGAATTCTGAAAGAAATAATGAGTAGTCCTTGTAATTCGCCTATTATAGGAATTAAAAAGCCCAGTGGAAAATATAGAATAGTGCAGGATTTAAGAAAAATTAATAAAATTGTAGTTCCCTGTTGTCCAGTAGTGCCGAATCCAGCAGTAATCCTTTACCAAATCCCATTTGATTCTGAATGGTACACAGTGATTGAGCTGTGCCAAGCATTTTTCTCGATTCCTTAACATCCAGAAAGCCAGTATTTGTTTGCATTCCAGTTCGGAGACCGTGTTTTGGCATGGTGCCGAGTTCCTCATGGGTACACAGAAAGTCCTTCAATTTTTAATCAGATCCTTAAAAGATCTTTGGAGACTTTAGTCATGCCAGGAAATTCAGCTCTGGTTCAGTATATTGATGACCTACTGGTGGCATTAAAGACACGAGAGGCATGTGTGACAAATACCATTGCCTTACTGACCCATTTAGCAGAAAGAGGACACAAAGTGTCACCAGCAAAATTGCAATTTTGTAAACAGGAAGTCCAATACCTAGGACACAAAATAGAAAATGGAGTCAGAAAGGTGACACCAGAAAGAATTAGTGTGATTAAACAAATGAGTCCACCAAAAACTCAGAGAGAAGTTAGAATGTTTTTGGGAATGGTTGGATACTGCAGGCAGTGGATCAGTGGGTTCTCACTGATTGCAAAACCTCTACAGAGGTTGACACAAAAAGATGTGAAAGATCCGATTGTGTTGGATGATGAAAGTATGGAAGCTTTTACTAAATTGCGAAACAGTCTTTGTCGAGCACCTGCATTGGGACTACCAGATTATGGAAAGGATTTTGCATTGTACTGTTGTGAAAGAGATGGGTGTGCACTTTCAGTTTTAACTCAAAAACATGGAATGGCACGACGTCCAGTAGCATATTTTTCTGCTACTTTGGATTCAGTGGCCGCAGCGTTACCAGGCTGTTTGAAAGCAGTAGCTGCTACTTGTGTGAGTCTGGAACAGAGTGAAGCAACTGTGATGGGACATCCAGTCAAGGTGTATGGGCTACATTCAGTTGAGATCCTTTTGACACATACAAGGACACAGTATATGACCTCTAGTCGGCTGACTAAGTACGAAAGAGTGATCTTAGGTGCTGAAAATGTGACTGTGGTAAGATGCACAACCGTAAATCCGGCAACCCTGTTGCCGAATTCATATTGTGAGGAAATAAGAAAAGAGGCGGATCATGATTGTTTGGATGTGACAGAGTTGTGCACGAAACCCAAGCCCGATATTGAGGACGTTCCATTAGAAGAACCAGACTGTGAGATGTTTGTTGATGGATCATGTTTAAGAAATAAGAAAGGAGTATTGTGTTCTGCCTATGCTGTTTGCACCATAGCGGGAGTTCTAGAAGCATCCTGTTTAAAAGGAGTAAACTCCGCCCAAATTGCTGAATTGATAGCTCTGATTAGAGCATGCAAAATTTCCAAAAGCCTGAGGGTGACCATATTTACCGATAGTCAATATGGTTTTGGGGTTGTCCACGACTTCGGTCAGCTATGGATGCAAAGGGGATTTCTGACTTCTTCAGGTTCTCCTATAAGAAACAGCAAAATTGTACAAGATTTATTGGATGCTTTATAATTGCCCAAAAAGATTGCAGTGGTCAAACGTTCCGCACATAAATCACGAGATGATTATGTGACGAGGGGCAACAGATACGCGGCTCAAGTATCGCGTTTCTGTGCACGAAATTTAATTGCTCTAAACAGAGGGATGGAAAAAGAAAATACCAATTGCCATCTTATGTTTTCTTCTTCATTTGAAACTTGGGACGAAATTAGACAGCTACAGGAAGAAGCAAGTGATGAGGAAAAGGGAAGTTGGATAAATTCAGGCTGCAGAAGGAGAGCAGAGGACGAAGTGTGGGTCTACATAGACGAAAGACCAGTCATGCCAGACAGTTTACTATCCCAAATGGCAAGGGTATACAATGGAATTGCACATGTTGGAAGAGATGCTATGATCAGGCTCTTCAAGCAATCATGGTATAACCCAAAGTTCAGGGCCATTGCAGAGAGTCTCTGCCAGAGGTGTCTTACCTGTCAGCAGCAAAATCCAGGCAGAAAGACAGTTGTTAGTTGGGAACGAATTGGAAAGGCAGCAGGACCATTCACCCGACTCCAATTGGATCTTATTGAGCTTCCCCCGTGCAATGGGCTGAAATATGTGTTGGTTGTTGTCTGTTTGTTTTCTCGCTGGCTGGAAGCCTATCCAACGAGAAGGAATGACAGATTAACAGTCGCGAAGCTACTTCTAAGCGAACTGATACCTAGATTCGGATTTCCAGTCACTTTAGAAACAGATAGAGGAACCCATTTTAACAATGAGATCATTCGGATGATTTGTGCAGCATTACAGATTGAGCAGAAGCTGCATTGTGCCTATCGACCCGAAGCATCTGGAGTGGTTGAGCAGTTAAATGGCACAATAAAATCTAGATTAGGAAAGGTGTGTGCATCCACAACACTGAAATGGCCTGATGCTTTACCCCTTGTATTGATGAGTCTTAGAAGCATTCCTGACAAAAAGATGGGTTTGAGTCCTCACAAGATTCTAATGGGAAGAGCAATGAGACAAGCATTTATTCCAGCGAACAAACCGATGAATATATCTGATGATCTAGTGCTTGACTATTGCAGAGTTTTGGTTGATCTGGTGCGTTCTGTGTCTCACCAGGTTGGAGAAAATGCCACTACGACACAGCCGAATCAAGCTCACGATCTGAGTCCTGGAGAGTGGGTTCTCGTGAAGAAACACATGAGGAAATCGTGTTTAGAACCCAGGTGGAACGGACCATACCAGGTGATTCTGGTGACGACGACAGCAGTGAAGTGTGGTGGCTTGCCAAATTGGATCCATGCGAGCCATACCAGACGAGTCCCAAGTCCACTTGAAAAACAAGAAGAGCAGCAATTGGTAAACCAAAGCCAAAGACCAAAAGCTGAAGTGTGTGAAGCTGAAGAATCTAGAGTAACAGATTCTGAAGAACAAACAGACGACGAACAGCCAAGCACAAGTCAAGTAGAGTGGGCACCAGTTCCTGGGTCTCATGAGACTGCTGTAGAACCAGAAGAAAGGGAAGTTACTGAAAGTCAAGAAGAAGAACAGATAGAAGAAAGGCCAAATAAAAGAACCTATGAACCAGATGAAGAAGGTGAAAAAGTATTTCAAACTAAAAGACCGAGAAAAGGTGACAATTGGCCAAGTGGAGTGAAAAGACTGAAATACTCTCTTGTGAGGAGAAAGACAAAAAGAAGACCAGAGCAAATTAATGAGGTCTCAAGTCAAGTAGAACTAGAAGAGTCAGGAGAAGATTTAGTACGAAAAACAAGGAGAGTAAGAATTCCAAGCAAGAAATACACAGCACCGGAATGGACGGACGTGATCTTAGAAGAAATTGAAAGCTCAGATCCAAGTGAAGAAAAAGACGGTACAGGCACTGAGCAAGTGGATGAAAGCAAATTAAAACCACCTTAAATGAACTGTGAAAAATTAAGGTGAAACCTTGCCAGACGAAATGAATGGAAACACTCAGAAGGTTTAAAGAAAAAGAAATAAAAGAAAGGGGTAAAAGAAGAAAGCCTTGAAGTGTAGAATTACACTATTTTTCAGAAATTTTTAATTTTTTTAAATTTTTAGTAAATTTAGATTTTTCTTATAGATGTAGTTTTATATTTTTAGTAGAAATACAAAAATGGCCGAAGCAAAAGTGACTGAACATCCAAAATCTAGCCTAAAACGTAAATGTATTAAAGCTTGCTTATGTAGTTTCTTTTTACTGACATTTATGTGGATATTATTAACTGTTATTGTACCTATTCTAATGGTAACTAATAATGGAAACAATACTAATGATGTAATAAGTGAAAGAGTGAGTGTTGTTACTAAAGAAACCCCTAATGCTAACATAGAACAGATAGATGGAAGTATTTTCCATCATGATAAATCAATTAGTGATTTCTCGTTAAATGTTTTTACAAAATTCTTGTACGAGTATGTTAATACAATGAATGTGAGTGATTGTTATGTGTGCATGCAATTACCTTTGTCTGTCTCAGAGGGGGTGACCTATCATCACCTACCTTTAACATATGGTGTGTCTTGCAGTGTTTTAACCAGCCTACTCTACATGACGGGGAAGCTGGAGTATCATTATTCCAATATAGATTTAGTATTTTCAGAGATACCTATTATAAAATAACTAAACAAGGTTTTAAGTTGTAAAAATGCACGTTATATGGGAGAATTCTTCCATATTACTAAGACACTAGATATAGGATATGCTTTCAAAAACAATCTAACATGTAGTTTACGGGTTGAAGAAAAAGTGTTCATAGATATGGTAGAATATAGAAGAGAAAGTTTCCAAAGGAAAGCTGCTGAACAGAAGTCACAGGTACCACCATGGGCGTTTAGAGAAGGAAATTATGAGAAAGGCGAGACATATGCTGCAATGTCCCTGGACTGGTATAAAAAGGGGAAAATCTGTTTGCTTTGAATGAAAACTAACTATAATACTTATTTCATTGGTTCTAGTGCATGTGAGCATACTTACCAAATTACTGGAGGTTGGGGATTGAAGGGTGGAACTGATCCTGTTTTCCCAGGAGTCTATTATGTGTGTGGTAAGAAAGCCTATTACCGGTTACCTGCACATTGGTATGGTAGTTGTTATTTTGCAATTGTTTTCCCAAAGGTCTACCATGTAGACAAAAGTAATAACAGAATCAATGAAATAAAACAAGGACTAACACGTAAGAAGAAGCTAGTTTCTCAGAAATAGTAGGTGATTTTTTGGGTGCACTGATACCATCAGTTGGAGTCGTTCTGAATTCACATAAAATTCGAAAATAGTCCACAGTGGTTGATCGCTTATCGACAGATACTGCTGGTGGCTTCTTGATGATTGACACCGAAATGGTTGCAATCAGATCAATGGTTTTGCAAAATCGACTTGCCCTTGATATCTTATTGGCAAAAGAGGGTGGAGTCTGTGGCATGTTGAAAATTCAACACTGCTGTACTCCCTGACAAAAGTAAAGGTATTGAGGAATATATTAAGAATATTACAAAATTACATGAAGACTTGACCCAACTGGAGGTTGACGGTGTCTGGGAGAGACTTGGTAAAAGTTTCTCTTCTGTAGGTAAATGGTTTACTGCCTTTGGAAGTAGTTTGGAGTTGCCTTAGTGATAATAACGATATATAAATGTTGTGTCAGTGTGGAAGAAAAGAGATGACAGAATCAAATAAAAAACGAAAAGCAAGAAAGAGAAAAAGAGATGAGATAGAACTAGAAGATATGAAAGGAGATTACTATGACGAAATGAAGGAGTTAGATGAAAAGATGATGAAAAGGGAAAAGAATACTGATCTTTAGATAGAAGAAGATGGCACTTGGTGTGGTGGGTATTTTATGATGGCTCCAGGAAGCCATCAGAGGGGGGATTGATGGAGCAGGGTTTCGCAAAAAGAAACTCCCCCATAATACTTATTAACAGTGTGCAGTGTAAACTAACACGCAAATCACATGAGCTACATGGGAAACCGCTTTGCGCATGCAGCACTAATGTGAACTAATGCATGAAAGAACTAGGCCGCATTTTACATTGCGTTTCGAAAGAAACGAGATTTATGCACGTTTAGGCCGCATTTCGCATCATGCATCTTGCTTTGAAAACGATAATAAATAATGCCACTTTGCATGAAGCTTATGCTAAGAATATATTAACAGGGAATAGTGTAAAGGTGGGTGGTAAACAGTGAAGGATGCATTTCCATGTAATTAATATTGTATGTGTTTATTTCGTCATTGTGAGCCGAATGGGCCTGTATTTTCCAAAATTGTCCGGATAGATGAGGGGCTGAAAAATTAGCAAGAATGACCTGACAAAACCGACAGAAGTGCTGAGCGCTGCGGATGATGAATATTAGTTCAAGGTTGATCAGCTCAGAGAACATTGTTTGCCTGCCAAAAGATGAGACTGGCCGTGGGATTCACTACTTCTTCCGCAGACGTTGCTGAGAAATTAATGAAATGTAGCAAGAATAAAATTGTATTGACTGGTCAGCCAACATGTAATGGGAAAGGGGGTAGAACAATGGGCATGAAGAATTGTTGAATGAAATCACGGTGGTGTGATACACCACCTCCCCAAGCATCCAATGAGCAGTCGAATTCTGTGCAATGTTTCAATTAATGTGGGTTGGACATGTAGGTTTTAGGGTATAACTGGGGTGCCCTTGGGGGTGTGGTTAGAGCGTAGCGGCAGCAAGAGATTGAGAGGGGAGATGCGTCGCAGTCTGTCGGTTTGCAGAGAGGCCTAGCTGTTCCTGTCCTTGTCCTGTCCCGTTCCTGAAATCTTTGTTTCCTGACTCTATTTCAGGGCACCCCCACTACTCCCTTGGCCAGGGGGTGGTATTTCATTAATCTTTGGGTTTGTATTATCTTCTGACTCGTAATTTGCATAATTATTTGCAAATGTAATTTTGTCTCTGAAACTTATGTCTCTTCATCTATCCACTCCGTCATAAGTATATTGTTTCGCATTATTCGCTGAAACTTATGTCTCTCTTTCTATCCACTCCTTCATATGCATATTGTTCATGGATGATGAGTAAGACACTGTTTGCGTTTGTTAATTGATTTTCTCTCCTTTGGTGGGATTCATTGTTTGCATTGCAACATGTATGCGATGTATCAATTACATTTATCTGAGATAAACTTTATTAATCTTATCGCGAGTCTGTGATTATTTCGCTGGTTGGATAGTAAGTTAGTTCTATTATTACCATCAACTACTCAACTAATTGGTCCGTCGACCGAGAGGAAAGAGAGTTGATATGTAGGTCTAGTTATGTATTTAGGAATATTAAACGTGAATTTGTGAAGGAAATAATTTTTCACGACATTCAAACTTGACCATCCAGTGCAACAGGGATTTGTGAGTTGGGTGAATGTGTATGGGCCATTTTTATGAAATATTGATGAGTATTGATCCCTGATAAAGTGCAGCGCTGGATCACTAGTCTGGTTGTTAAAGGCCCATACTCGAGTAATAGGCCTAAGCCTAAAACTCGCGTTAGAGACAAGGGGGCAGATTTACAAGAAAGTGCCTCAGTGCGTGCCGCAAGCTATTTGGCTGCGCCGCACTGAGTCACTTTCAAAGCACGGGGTTGCAACATATTTACAACAATATGTCGCATCTCTGTGCTTCCCCCTGCGCTAGCGCACAAACTGCTGCCATGCGCCGTCGCAGGCACCCTTGCACGCGTCGTGGGGAGATTGTTTTTGTTCAGGAAGGGTTCCCTTCCTGCACCAAAACAATCTGAAAAAAATGATTTTCAACTTCTATGTGTGCTGCATTAGCACACATAGAAGTTGAAAAACGTCATTGTTTCAATGATTGTTTATGTGCAGGAAAGGACACCTTCCTGTACATAAACAATCATTAGAGGTGATTTCCTCTTTCTATGTGTGCTGCAGAATGCAGCACGCATAGAAAGAGGAAACAAAACCGAGGTGAAATGAATACATTTCTCCTTGTTGCGCCTCCTTGCGCCTCCCCTGGGGAGGCGTAGCATTCACACGCATTTCCAGATTTAAGATTCCTCGTAAATATTGAAATGTGTCTGGTTCCATGGGTGTTGCGTGGGAACACCCACAGCAACACCCATGGAACACCCCTTTCACGCAAAGTGCAGCGTGCAAAGGGCCCATATTTACAAGGACAGGAAAAGTCACACAGGGGTGGCTTTTGCTGTCCTTGTAAATATGGAGCAGCAAAATGCGCCACCGGTACGTCACAAAAAGAGACGCACCGGTGGCGCAAGGGGCTTGTAAATCTGCCTCTATAATCGGTATAGCCCTCATATGTCCTCATGTGTTGCATTATAATTATTTTTGGGCCTTTATGCATTGAATCAGCCTCAATTTCAACGTATGCCTGATACTGCTCGAAACATATTTTAAAGAGTTAATACAAATATTATTGAGACTTTGGTTTACATACATTTATGTATTCTATCAATTACTATGATGAACTGCAACTCTGAACCTATAATGGTGAATAATATGTTACTATTACGAAATATTACACCTCTGAGTAAACAAGTTATACTGTTTCCTGTGAATGTCTATCCTCGAATCCCAGACAAAGCGGGTTCAGCTACAGTAAACATTTTGCATTTTCATTACCGTTGTTGCAATTGTTATTATAACAATAATTTTTCAGCTACGTTAAGGAATATTAATTTAACCACAGTATAAAGACTAACGTAGATTTCCTACGTAAATCTTGCTAGCATTGTACTGCTCAAATACGGCTCCACCATGTTGCACAGGGTTTGAAACACAATATAACGTGTTATCTATATTTATTGTAAATGTTTTTATAATTCGGATTGGCTGTAAAGAGAATCTTTAAAATTATTTGGTCCAGGATCTAATTATCTTCAAAGTTTAATGATATCATGAAGACAGGCGAGAGTTTAATTATACACCAACGTGCATACTGTTCCATGCGAAAATACTGTTTTTGAACTTGCTGTTTATTTAATTATCTTTTATTTCAAATTTTATTAAGAAAAGACTGATCATTATGTAAACAAAATTAATATAAACAATAGGGCCATCCGGCAGAAGGTTTAAGTTAAGCAGAAGGTTAAGGACTTGTTTACCTTTGAGTCAGTTATTATCAGTATGCAGAACTGCTTCTAGGGAGGCACCATACTCACACAAACCTGTTGTCATAGAGAAATAGTATGATTCATGAAAACATAAGGAAGCAAGACACAGGATAGATGATGATATGAAGAAAGAAAAACAACAATAGTCAGTGAGACGAATCTCAACGCAGTATTTGTCACTGCATAATCAAATATCAGTAATTCAGTAGCATCTATTGTAAAACAATGACAGGAAAATGTTACAATAAGGTCAGGAAATGAATGTCTCAGCATTGTCAGAAACAGGAGCTAGAAAAACTTAAGAAGCTCCATTTGTAGACAGCAGTTCAATTGATCCTCAAACAGGCATAGACAACCGTAGCTTGTTCATTTTGTGGAACTCCTATTAAAGGGCAATCAAGTAAGTGTGATCAAATGAAGAGATTTAAATACTTGTGACAGAAGTGGTGGTGCTCGCAGCATGTAAAATAACTCCTCCTACTGCACATATCACATGTCTCCTCGGTCTGCCACAAGCCCCCCTTTCGACCTCTGAGCTTTACGTCTGGCGTTTAGTGTGCTTGTCTACACATGTCGGAATTATGGGCCTGATTACAAGTCTGGCGGTCGCAAGACTGCCAGATTCGCGGTGGCGCAGCAGTGGTGGTCCACCGTCCGCCGTATCACAACTTACAAAGTCGTGCCGGCAGTGGACTGCCGGCTGCGCCAGGGACCCGCTGTTTCCTGGCTGTGGCGCTGCTGCGCCACAATGCAATTTGCTGAGCGGGGACTGGCGCTGTGCACAATGCTCTACACCGTAAATGCCCATATATTTGGGAAAATAGTTTGTTTCTAGGAAAGGGACGTTAATGTGTTTTGTAGCTGAACTTTCACAAAGTCAAAATAATCTAGTTCCTTTTAAGTACATATGTTTCCATGAGGAATCTTCAATTTACCCTTGGTGGCTTGGAACAAGGAAAAAGGACTTCCTTAGAGAAACATCCATGTGGTACATGAACAGCAATAACAAAAAAACATTACAATTAAAAAAATAAAAAGGTTTAAATGCCCACACCAATTTAGATAACATTTAAAAAAAATGAATAATTTAGTGATTACAATTAGACCAAAATTATTAAAACAGGATGTAGTGATCAAGATTAGATCATCAAGTTATCAAAACATATAACACAGAAAGTAATGGGAGCCAAAATTACAATGAAAGTTCAAGGAATATGGTTTAGGAGGAACTAGGCACCCTGTGACAAGCCTACTAACAATCGAGCGAGTTCAGATATAGGTTGTCGGTCCTTCTGTTATATTCCATATAGGTACCCTATATATGCGCAGGTATTATTGCAACCTTTCACCTATATTCTTCCCTACATTAAATACATAACGGTTCTTAGGCACTGACCTTTTACCTAGATATGACACTGCATTCAGAATGCGGGTTTTTCCCTGGTTCGATTCTCATACATTATGCATGAGGCTTCTTGGAAGCACAGCAGGACTAACAGTAGGATTACCATCTCCTGTATAATATCTCTGTATAAAGTTCAGGCCCAACATCATGCTTTAGGCCGACACAGTAACACAGCAAGGTAGGACCCCTGGTGAGACCTATGGGTATATATACAGCACATCTTGTTTAGGAAGATAGAGGAGACCGTGACTTCCCGGCTGACACACTGACCAGAGACGCTGAGGTTCCTGCATGCAGATGCTCCAGCTAGCAGTGGTCTAACATCCCTCGCGGGATGTCCAACTCGAGGCCAGGACGGGGTCCCACATTCTCTAAACTCTCAGGTAATGGGGTGGACTTGATCCTAGAGGGATTCTTAGCATAACACCTACACAGATGCTAGGTACATATAGGTACATATAGGTACATCTAGTTAGGGAGGCATCGTAGGAGTACACACTTTTTATCATGTGTTTTATGTACTTGTATTTATTCATGATTTCTGCAAGATGGTAGAACTATACTGTTAGACCTGGCACCATTGGCGTGGGTCTCCCTTCCATTTTTTCGCTGTTGCCTCCTATGTTTTTGCTATGTTTTGCTGGTCTAGATGCTTTGGTGCACTTTGCCACTGCTGTTCAGTGCCAAAGTGCAAGTGCTCCCTATTGTAAATTGTTCTAATGGATTAGTGACTCCATGATTGGCTTATTTGATTTACTTGTCAGACCCTAGTACAGTGCACCGTGAGTGCCCAGGGCCTGTAAATCAAATGCTGCTGGTGGGCTTGCAGCACTGGTTGTGCCACCCACAGAAGCAGCTTGTAAAATATGGCTCAGGCCTGCCATTGCAGAACCTGTGTGCAGTCTGGGACTGCCATGTCGACTTGGCAAGTGCACCCACTTGCCAGTCCCTAAACCTTCCCTTTTATGCATGTTAGTCACCCCTAAGGTAGGCCCAAGGTACACCTATGGGCAGGGTGCATTGTATGTGAAAGGTAGGACATGCCCTGGTGTGTGTGTGGCATGTCCTGACAGTGAATTACAGCCAATTTCGTTTTTCACTATTGCAAGGCTATCTGTTCCCATAGGCCTGAATGGGCAGTTTGATTATAACATCTTATAAGCATAACTGACCCAAGGAACACGATAGGAAAATAAAGTTTAGTATGCCTGAACTCAGAATGTTAAAATACATCTTTTAGTGTGGGTGATTTTTACATTCTGTGTTTGAAAATACCACTTTTAGAAAGTAGGTATTTTCTTGCCTAACCATCCAGTATGCCTCTGCTAGGTTTGTGTATTCCATGTCTGGTTTGTGAGTGACAGGGGGCTGGAGAGGGCTTTGGCTCCAGCAGTCTGATGAGTCAGGGCTGGGCTGAATAGGACCTGGATTGAATAGAGAGTAGGGGGAGGAGATTTCCTTTCACATGTCTGAGCCTACATAGAATAGAGAGTAGGAGGAGGAGATTTCTTTTCAGCTACCTGGGCCAGGTCTGCTTTCAACAATGCTGTCTCCACCTCCTGCCAGGAAGCTGCACCAGGGAGGACAGAACTGGTTTGGGCTGGGTACATACACTCTCTGCCTCCAGAGAACAAAGGATTTGGAGTATAAATATTGGGGCCCAGACTCCAGAACTTTAGATCACTTCTGGGAATCAAGACGAACCTTTGCCAAGGAAAGAAACCAAGGAAGCTGAAGGAGGAGACTGCCCCTGCGCTGGTGACTGTTTGGGGTTGGCCTGCAGTGGTTACTTATTGCCAAGGAAAGGAGAAAAGGAACTTTGTGTGTACTTTAATCATCTTGAGGAAGATCTCAAAGGGCTTGAAGCTGAGCTTGCCTCCTGTTCTGAAGTCTCAGGGACACAAAGACTTCACCCCCAGCTCCCCCTGAATTTCCTTGGTGGGAATTCTACCTGCAGAGAGGTGCCTGCTGTTGTTTTGGGCCCTCTAGAGACTGCGTGTCGCTGGGAGCTGGAAGCGTGACGCAACGAGGAAGGAGCGTGTCGCCGCCGCAGCTGTTTCCGTCGCATCACCGAAGAAGCGTGCCGCCGCCGCAGCTGTTTGCCGTCGCATCGCCGAAGAAGCGTGTCGCATCACCGGAGAAGCGTGTCGCCGCCGCAGAGGTTGCCATCGCATCACCGGAGAAGCGCGTCGCAGGGCCTGTCGCAGCTCAAGAAACCATCGATTTTGACGCACGGCCGTCGGGCGTGCACGCATCGCATCCAAGTCGTCGCATCGCAACAAAGACGCCATTTTGTCGCATCGCACTGGATCGTCGCATCGTATCGAGGCGCCATCTTGTCGCATCGTAACCAGAACGCAGTAAGAAACAGACGCTTCACTCCTCTCCGGTAAGGAACAGACGCATCGCCTCCCCTGCGCTGCAGTAAGGAACAGGTGCACTGCCTCCCCTGAAGCAAGGACCTGACGCATCGCCTTCCCTGCGACCCTTTTGTTTATGTTGCGTTACGCATCCAAGGTACTTTGAGAGTAAAGTGTCGCATTTACCATCTACATTGAACTAAGCTATTTCTACCATTTGAAAGTCATATTTTGTTTACTGTATTGTGGATTTTTGTCATTTGGTCTTGTGTTAAGTCTAGATAAAGATTACTTATTTTTCTAAACTGGTGTGGTGTCCATTTGTAGTGTTTCACTGTATTACTGTATGTGTTCACAAATGCTTTACACACTGCCTCTGAGATAAGCCTGCCTGCTCGTGCCAAGCTACCAAGGGGGTGAGCAGGGGTTATTTTAGGACTGTAGCCCCCTTACCCTGACTAGAAGCAAGGGCCCCTACTTGGTCAAAGGTACCTACCTCTGCCAACTAGAGACCCCCATTTCTAACATTGGTGGTCAGCGGTGAGGATTTGGACTTGCATTTGTGACTCATATACAGTGATTGGTGTACACTACTAGTGAGTGCAGACCATAACGCAACCACATACATTTTGGTAGAATTTTTTTTCCTTGGGACTTCTATTTTTGCTAAAAACTGCCAATCCGTGTTACCATGAGCAAAGCAGCATCCAACGCATCTATGGATCTACAATTTGAAGAAGAGAGGGTTGATACCTACACTGTGCCACAGCTTAAAACCCTCTGTAAAATATTTAAAATCTCTGTGAAAGGCATCACCAAGAAAGAGGAGTTCCAAAAGGCGCTGAAGGCCTGGATGGAAGCTAGAAATACTCCCGAGCATCCTGAAGATCCTAGGGAGGAGGTAAAGAATACAGATGGGCAGCTAGGTGGGCCATTGGGCCTGACCGGTGAGAAAGCTCCTTCCAGGGCAGGCAGCAGTGTTTCTTCAAAGGGCCTGTCCCCAGGAGAGCTGGAGGACAGGGAGAGGGATAGAATGCATAAGATGGAGCTAGCCAAGCTCAAACTGGGTGGTCAGATGGAATTAGAAAGCAACAAGTTAGCCTCGGAAGAAAAGAGAATGCATTTAGAGCATGAGAGAATGTTGAGGGAATTAGAGTTGAAAGCCAAGAGCTTAGAAATTACTCCCTCTGGTGGCAGCACACCATCCATGCCTGTAGAAGCAAGAGTATTTATCCCCAAAGATGTCATTAAGGAGTTCCACAAGCATGAAGATATTGGGCAATGGTTTAAGGCCTATGAAGTGGCCATGTCCTCCCACCGGGTCCCTGAGAAGGATTGGGGAGCGGGGTTGTGGGGGCGGTTTCTCAGTGATGGGCGGGACACCTTGTTAGACTTGCCCTCTGAGGACCAGAATTCCTATGTCCACATGAAGGAAGCCTTAATGACCAGGTATGGGTTGACCCCAGAGCTTTATAGACAAAGGTTTAGAAATTGTAAGAAACTGGAGTCAAGTACTTGGGTAGAATATGTGTCTTTTTTTTGCAGAGCATTGGATGGTTGGGTGAAGGGTAGCAAAGTGAATGATTTTGAAGCGCTCTATGATTTGATTGCATGGGAGCACTTGTCCAATAATTGTTTTCCAGAGCTATGCCAGCACCTGATTGATAGTAAGCTGACTAACCCTAGGAAGCTTGCTGAGGAGGCGGACCACTGGGTTAGTACCCGGGTCCACAAGGGTCATGTGGGAGACTTCGCCGAAGGTGGGCAGGATCCCCAGCAGAAGAGTGGGGGGGACAAGGATAAACAGAGGGAGTTCCAGAAAGGGCCCCAAAGTAATCCCTAAGGGAACCAAGGGAAGGGTTCCCAGCCTCCCCCTGAGAAGAAGTCAGGGGCCCCGACAGATAAGACTGTTCAAAAGGGGCCCAGGAAATGTTATACTTGTGGTCAGGTGGGCCACTGCTTCTGGGATCCTAAGTGTCCCATGAAAGCGAAGGCAGCACCCACTAGTGCACCGCCCCGGCAGATGGCTAGAATAGCCCTGGGGGAGGAGTTGGGTACCCAAGGTGGCTGGGGTCCCGCAGAGATGTCCCTGGTCTCTTTAGGAGACAGTGAGATGGTCCCTAGGACCCAGCTGCCTGATAACACTAAGAAATACAGGCAGTGGGTGACCATCAATGGCCATAGGGTGGACGCTCTGAGATACACCGGAGCCAGTGTGACAGCTGTCAGTTGTCGGCTGGTGTCTGAAGAGCAGGTGATCCCCCATGCATTTTACCCTGTAGTTGCCGCTGACAACTCAGAGAGCCACTGTAAGGTGGCCCAGGTTCCCTTTGAGTGGGGGGGTAGGCAATGATTTGGAAAGCTCCCCTTGGGCTAAGGTGGAGAGAAGGTCTCATTTGGAGATGTTGGGTCTGCCTGAGTGGGCGTGTGTGACCACTCGGTCCATGGCAGCCAGTAAGGGTGTTCAAGAGGACCTGGAACCTGAAAGAGTGGCCCAGGTGCCTGCCTTAAAGAGAAGAGGCAGAGGGTGCGGGAAACCAGCCCCTGAAGTTCCCACGGTCCAGGAGGAGGCAGAGCTTGAGGGGGATGCACTGGAACCTACAGGGGAACAAGTAGCTGAACTGGGGGACCTGCCTGAGCTGACCCATTGGCAGCAGGAAGGAGGCCCCTCCATGGAAGAGTTCTGTGAGGAGCAGAACAAGTGCCCTTCTCTTGTGGGTTTTCAGCAACAGGCCACAAACCAGGCAGCAGGTGATCAGTCTGGATCACATTGGATCTACTGGGAGAATGGTCTACTGTATAGCGAGCCTAAGGTAGCTGAGCCTGGTTCAGACCGTGTGCTCGTGGTACCCCAGCACTTCAGAGCCTTCCTACTGGGTATGGCTCATGATGTGCTTTTAGCAGGACATTTGGGGCAAGACAAGACCTTTGAAAGGCTTGTCACCCACTTTTATTGGCCCCAAATGCGCAAGAGTTCAGATACTCATTGCAGGACCTGTCAGACTTGCCAGGCAAGTGGTAAGAGTGGGAGGAAGCAAAAGGCTCCTCTCCAACCATTCCCTGTGGTCAGCACCCCCTTTGAAAGGGTGGGCATTGACATTGTGGGGCGTCTGGATCCCAAGACAGCCATGGGCAACAGGTTCATCCTGGTCTTGTGGACCAACCCACCTGGTACCCGGAAGCCATCCCTCTCAGGACTGTGACGGTCCCCGTGTGGGACGTGCATTGATGGGGATTTTCTCCTGTGTGGGGTTCCACAGAGAGGTGGTGTCAGACCGTGGTACCAACTTCATATCTAAGTATATGAAGTCCCTGTGGCAGGAGTGTGGTGTAACCTACAAGTTCACCCCTCCTTACCACCCCCAAGGTAATGGGCTGGTTGAGAGATTCAACCGGACCCTAAAGGGCATGAATATGGGTCTTGAGGAACCTATGAGGCGTAAGTGGGACGTCCTCTTGCCATGCCTTCTGTTAGCTTACAGAGAGGTGCCACAGAAGTCCTTAGGGTTCAGTCCCTTTGAACTGCTGTATGGTCACCCTGTAAGAGGACCTCTGAGTTTGGTAAAAGAAGGCTGGGAGAAAGCTCCCAGTAAACCTCCCCAGGATGTATATAGCTACATGCTGGCCTTCAGAAACTAAACTAGGCGTTTCAGGCAACTCGCTCAGGCAAATCTGGAAACCAGCCAGGAGGAGATGAAACGGTGGTATGATCAGAATGCCACTCTGATCGAGTTTCAGCCTGGACAGAAAGTGTGGGTCATGGCCCCCGTGGAGCCTTGTGCGCTCCAGGATAAGTGGACCGGACCATTTGAAGTGGTGGAGCGCAAGCATTATGTCACCTACTTGGTGGACTGCATGTAAACTGCCTGAAGCCCCACTTGGAGAGGTCCGAAGTGGGCATGCTCCTAGCGACAGATGATGGAATGGAGGAGGAGACTGAGCCTCTTCCTGACCTCCTGTCTGTAACAGAGCAAGATGGGTCAGTGGACGGTGTGAACCTCTCTTCCGCCCTGACCCCTGAGCAGCAGGATGACTGTCGCCAACTGTTGGGACAGTTTCCTGATCTGTTCTCCCTGACTCCCGGTGTCACTGAGTGGTGCGTCCATGACGTGGACACTGGGGACAGTCCTCCTGTAAAACACAAAACTTACAGAGTGACTGACAGGGTGAGAGCTTGCATCAAGGAAGAGGTCTCCAAGATGTTTGCGTTAGGGGTGATTGAGTCCTCTAACAGCCCTTGGGCCAGCCCAGTGGTCTTGGTCCCAAAGGCTGCTGTGCCTGGTGCCACACCCGAACTCTGGTTCTGTGTGGACTACCGAGGACTCAATTCAGTCACCAGGACTGACGCGCACCCCATTCCCCGAGCTGATGAGCTCATTGATCGGTTAGGGGCTGCCTGGTACCTCAGTATATTTGACTTAACGTCTGGGTACTGGCAGATCGCCTTAACTGATGGGGCAAAAGAGAGGTCTGCATTCTCCACACCAGATGGGCACTACAAATTCCGGGTTATGCCCTTTGGGATGAAGAATGCCCCTGCCACCTTTCAGAGGTTAGTCAACCAGGTGTTGGCTGGACTGGAAGATTTCAGTGCCGCTTACCTGGATGACATCACAGTGTTCAGCGCCAGTTGGGAAGAACATCTGCGCCACCTCTGGGAAGTGTTGATGGCACTGCGGAGGGCAGGCCTCACGATCAAGGCGAGTAAGTGCCAGATCGGGCAGGGTTCCGTGGTGTACTTGGGACACCAGGTTGGGAGTGGCCCGGTGGCGCCTCTACAGCCAAGATTGATACCATCCTGGCTTGGGAACCCCCCAAGACCCAGAAAGAGGTGAGAGCCTTTTTAGGACTCACAGGATACTACAGGAGGCTTGTCAAGGGGTATGGCAGCATTGTTGCACCCTTGACAGAGCTGACTTCCAGGAAGCAGCCCAAGAAAGTGAACTGGACTGACACCTGTCAGAAAGCTTTTTATGCCCTGAAGACTGCCATGTGCATGGCGCCCGTGCTTCAGGCGCCCAACTTCTCAAAGGAATTCATTGTGCAGAGAGACGCTTCAGAGCATGGTGTGGGGGGTGTACTTTCACAGATGAATGAGGAGGGCCTAGACCAACCTGTAGACTTCATTAGTAGGAGGTTACTTCCACGGGAACAGAGGTGGAGTGCAATTGAGCGTGAGGCATTTGCTGTGGTCTGGGCACTGAAGAAGTTGAGACCATACTTGTTTGGGACTCACTTCCGGGTTCAGACAGACCACAGGCCCCTCAGATGGTTGATGCAGATGAGAGGTGAGAATCCAAAGCTGTTGAGGTGGTCCATTTCCCTACAGGGGATGGACTTCACTGTGGAACACCGCCCTGGTACAGAACACGCCAACGCTGATGGTCTGTCCAGATTTTTCTGCCTTAGTGAAGAGAACTCCCAAGAGGGTGGGTAGTTCTCCCAACATTTCAGCTGGAGGGGACACGTGTTAGACCTGGCACCATTGGCGTGGGTCTCCCTTCCATTTTTTCGCTGTTGCCTCCTATGTTTTTGCTATGTTTTGCTGGTCTAGATGCTTTGGTGCACTTTGCCACTGCTGTTCAGTGCCAAAGTGCAAGTGCTCCCTATTGTAAATTGTTCTAATGGATTAGTGACTCCATGATTGGCTTATTTGATTTACTTGTCAGACCCTAGTACAGTGCACCGTGAGTGCCCAGGGCCTGTAAATCAAATGCTGCTGGTGGGCTTGCAGCACTGATTGTGCCACCCACAGAAGCAGCTTGTAAAATATGGCTCAGGCCTGCCATTGCAGAGCCTGTGTGCAGTCTGGGACTGCCATGTCGACTTGGCAAGTGCACCCACTTGCCAGTCCCGAAACCTTCCCTTTTATGCATGTTAGTCACCCCTAAGGTAGGCCCAAGGTACACCTACGGGCAGGGTGCATTGTATGTGAAAGGTAGGACATACCCTGGTGTGTGTAGCATGTCCTGATAGTGAATTACAGCCAATTTAGTTTTTCACTTTTGCAAGGCTATCTGTTCCCATAGGCCAGAATGGGCAGTTTGATTATAACATCTTTTAAACATAACTGACCCAAGGAACAAGATAGGAAAATAAAGTTTAGTATGCCTGAACTCAGAATGTTAAAATACATCTTTTAGTGTGGGTGATTTTTACATTCTGTGTTTGAAAATACCACTTTTAGAAAGTAGGTATTTTCTTGCCTAACCATCCAGTATGCCTCTGCTAGGTTTGTGTATTCCATGTCTGGTTTGTGAGTGACAGGGGGCTGGAGAGGGCTTTGGCTCCAGCAGTCTGATGAGTCAGGGCTGGGCTGAATAGGACCTGGATTGATAGAGAGTAGGGGGAGGAGATTTTCTTTCACATGCCTGAGCCTACATAGAATAGAGAGTAGGGGGAGGAGATTTCTTTTCAGCTACCTGGGCCAGGTCTGCTTTCAACAATGCTGTCTCCACCTCCTGCCAGGAAGCTGCACCAGGGAGGACGGAACTGGTTTGGACTGGGTACATACACTATCTGCCTCCAGAGAACAAAGGATTATGGAGTATAAATATTGGGGCCCAGACCCCAGAACTTTAGATCACTTCTGGGAATCAAGACGAACCTTTGCCAAGGAAAGAAACCAAGGAAGCTGAAGGAGGAGACTGCCCCTGCTCTGGTGACTGTTTGGGGTGGGCCTGCAGTGGTTACTGATTGCCAAGGAAAGGAGAAAAGGAACTTTGTGTGTACTTTAATCATCTTGAGGAAGATCTCCAAGGGCTTGAAACTGAGCTTGCCTCCTGTTCTGAAGTTTCAGGGACAAAAAGACTTCACCCCCAGCTCCCCCTGAATTTCCTTGGTGGGAATTCTACCTGCAGAGAGGTGCCTGCTGTTGTTTTGGGCCCTCTAGAGACTGCGTGTCGCTGGGAACTGGAAGCGCGACGCAACGAGGAAGGAGTGTGTCGCCGCCGCAGCTGTTGCCGTCGCATCGCCGAAGAAGCGTGCCGCCGCCGCAGCTGTTTGCCGTCGCATCACCGAAGAAGCGTGTCGCATCACCGGAGAAGCGTGCCGCCGCCGCAGAGGTTGCCGTCGCATCACCAGAAAAGCGCGTCGCAGGGCCTGTCGTGGCTCAAGAAACCATCGATTTAGCCGCACGGCCGTCGGGCGTGCACGCATCGCATCCAAGTTGTCGCATTGCAACAAAGACGCCATTTTGTCGCATCGCACCGGATCGTCGCATCGCATCGAGGCGCCATCTTGTCGCATCATAACCGGAACGCAGTAAGAAACAGACGCTTCGCTCCTCTCCGGTAAGGAACAGATGCATCGCCTCCCCTGCGCTGCAGTAAGGAACAGATGCGTCGCCTCCCCCAAAGCAAGGACCTGAAGCATCGTCTTCCCTGCGACCCTTTTGTTTATGTTGCGTTACGCATCCAAGGTACTTTGAGAGTAAAGTGTCGCATTTACCATCTACATTGAACTAAGCTATTTTTACAATTTGAAAGTCATATTTTGTTTACTGTATTGTGGATTTTTGTTGTTTGGTCTTGTGTTAAGTCTAGATAAAGATTACTTATTTTTCTAAACTGGTGTGGTGTCCATTTGTAGTGTTTTCACTGTATTACTGTATGTGTTCATAAATGCTTTACACACTGCCTCTGAGATAAGCCTGCCTGCTCGTGCAAAGCTACCAAGGGGGTGAGCAGGGGTTATTTTAGGAGTGTAGCCCCCTTACCCTGACTAGATGCAAGGGCCCCTACTTGGTCAAAGGTACCTACCTCTGCCAACTAGGGACCCCCATTTCTAACATATACCATCCCTTTACTTTCGTAGTACTGCTAATCATATATCTCTGCTACTGTCTAATGGTTGTTGCAGCTCATATATTCTACACTAGAATAACAACTGTTCAATAAATTCTTATTGAAAACGACCAGACTGTTTATTTTGTGTATGTCTCTGAGACAAACTAAGTAAGCACGAGTGACTGAGCGAAAGGTAGTATATTGTTTCCACGATTCTGAGGGATCAGGGTTGTCATGTTCTGAGGTTGCCAGAATCTATTCTCTCCTTGGTAAGAGGAGATTATAGTGGCACTGTGAGCTAGCTAATACAGACAGGCTAACGTATCCGGTGGGGGTGCACTGCATCAGTCCACCACCAAACCCACAGTTTATGTTATCCAAACGCTCAGATCCTGTATAGGTAATATAGGAACTACACGACACTTCCTGGTCTACTTTCATGGAAGGATTAGAATCAGACTTCCTTTGTGGACGGCCAGCAATGAAGAGAACTTTGACACTCATCACTCTTCATCCCAGTCAAGAGTTTTACCTTTGTATTTAGAAACCTTTTCTGAGGTCAGAAATCTTCAGTGGGACAAGAATGGATACTGTAGCCAAGCAGATTTATTGCAGTCCCATGGTAGCCTTAAACTACACAGTCAAATTCTCTGAGCAGGCAAACCAGGAAATGTAACAAATGCAGTTGTGTCTCTTTTTAGTAAAGCTTGCCGCCTGGTCACAGTTGTCCAAACACAGTTGTCCAAAGGTGAAGAATTTGTGAGTTCCAAATTTTTCCAAAAGTTATGTCGTTTCTTACTTGTGCTCCAAATGTCACCAAAACCCATCAAAACTTTCAGGTAACGCTATTTGGACATAAGGACATTGGTTTGTGATGGGAAAATAGCTCCCCTCACTTCCAATCAAGACCACGGCCAAATGTCAAGTTGCCATTGACCTTATTTTTCTTCTTGGAGGATGGTGCAGCTTTTCCTATTTCTTGTATTTTGCACACCTTCCTAATCCCAGAGATAGAATTTTCACACAGAGGCAGTCTGCCCCGACTTCAGCCCTCTTCCTTTATAATCCTTGCAGCTTTTCCCATAGGATGCACTCTGCTGTGACTGGCAAATTTCTCTACATAAATCTAGCTAAAGTTTCCACACATTCTCTTCTGTTTAACTGCACCATGACTTAGTTCTTCTTTCTCGAAGCTAATGCAAGCAGATAATGATTGTGGTGGGAAGACGGAACCATCGAGAGAGCGATACCTCGGGGGCATGAGAAATACGTGTTTCTAGCGTTCTGTGGCGCCCTGACCCAGAGGCGGATGCACACGGTCCAAGAGAAGAGGACGTTGGAATAGCGAGCGGAGGAGAGAGAGCGTCAGAGGAGGAAGACGCGAGGACAGCAAGGAGCCGAGGAGGAGAAGACGGAGACAACGGGAGAGGATTGCCGACACCAGACAGAGACAACGCAAGAGCTGAGAGCTGCTCGACGGACTGAGTGAGCGTGGTAGGGGAGGAACCCAGGACCAAAGGAGAGGACCAGAGTACCAACCACGGGCCAAAGAACCAGAGGGAAGGCACAACGGACATGGCTGCCGTGACTCCAGTCAGAAGTCACGGCCCAAGGCAAGTACTGTCCACGAGTGAGTGGTTAAGACGGGCAAGGACTGCGAAGCAAGTGCTAACAAAAGCATCTGAGAAATGGACGGTACAGAAAAAGAGTTGATTTCTTTTGTATAGTATTTTTAAGATGTTTATGCCGGTGCCTTATTTAAATAGGTTTGATGTTGTGAGGGAAGCGCACAGTCGACCCTCAAGCTACATAAATTTTAACCGTATTGTCTTTGCAAATGCTTGTTGAAAGAGAGTTCCCACAAAGCTAATCAACTCCTAGCACATAAAAATCTGGAATTTGCACATGTGATAGATATTCCTTTATACATTTGTAAATACAATTTTCCTTACTCAGTTGTAAGGGACTCCAGTTTAGCATCATGGAGAAGATTATGAATTGGTATTCCTCAAGTCTGATATCCATATCCCGCCAGCCCCCATTCCTTCACTCCTTCTAATATTTGAGCAGAATGCAGCATGGCTATGAACCTAAAAATCTTCCATTTGCTCAATAAAAAGCTGCTCATAAGACAATGAAGTTTAAAAAAGTTAACCATATCCCTCTAGTCACTTGGGTCCTTTACAGAAACACTAGTGAGCTTAAAACTTTGAGTACTTCTCGTTATTTTTAGGTATCAGCTAAAAACAGCTGGAGCTATCTGTAGGCAGACCTATTGTTGCCAATACAATACAGATACTTAAAGGAGACTTTGAGTTTGATCTATGACATAATATGTAAACCACAAATATCGACCTACAGAAATGGCAAATCCTAAAGATCGATGTTAAAAATTTAATTTCCCTATATTTATAAAGGTAAGTACAATAATATTGAAAACAAAATATCATTTAACACTAACATCAAATTATTATAAAAATAGTAAATATTTTAACATGTAACATTAATATCATATAAATTAAACATTTTAAAATAATATGTAAAGCTATATATAAATATATACGTCTATTGTTTACTTTTTCATGCATAATTCATTTGCCAATTCTTTTTCATTTTGTGCAGTTTATTTGATAAACTTCTCATTGATTGCATATCGGTGTGTGTGTGTGTGTGTGTATATATATATATATACGTTACAGGAAATATGCACAACGCACTTTATTTAGAATGTTTACGTAAGCATGATTATTGATTGATGAGTCACTTTTCTTCCTCTTGAGCAGTTATTTGCACCTTGAAACCTCGTTTCTTTCTGTAAATATGCAGATTTATGATTAAGTGGACTAGGAGTTTTTCTGTACTTGACAGGAAATATGCATGGTGCACTTTAATATATCATAAGTATGTATTTAATATTTAATATATATCAAACATATCTGACCATGAATTTGAACAAACCTGTTGATCTGTGCACCTTAATACATTCTGAATATGTGCCTAATATACATCCAGCATATCTAGTCATGAGTGTGAACAAACTTGATGTTTAGTGCAATTTAACCTATTCTAAGTATGTACCTAATATATATTTAATATCTCTGGCTATGAGTGTAAACAAACCTGATGGCCTATGTTATGATATCCAATTTCGGACATCCAATACTGACGTAATTTGCAGTATTTTCCTCTCCCTTGTTATCCCTTGATCCATCTTTATATCTGGGATGAAATTTTGGCTTACTGAAACATTTGACACAACTACCATCTTGAGGGATGTTTGAGGGATGTTTGTCTAAAGCACAGCTACAGATGAGTCATTCTGTTTTGAGGTAGAGATGAATACTACACCCCCAAAATGTTTTACTTCAAATGGTGGGGTTATCGATCTATCTTAGCTATGTTTGTGATGCTATATTTTTAATTGACACTACAATTTTGCATAATTTTCCATTGATTCTAGTACCCTCCTTTTGCCAGACGAAACTTTAGAAAAGTCCCCTTTTTTGACAGGTTGATTTTGATGTCCCGGACTTTGTGTACTTTACAAGGTTGAAATGTCTGTTATGTGTTTATTTGCAATGCTGCTGGTATATCCTTCATGAAATTCACTCTCTTTTGTGACCAATATGAACCAACTGAGACGTTTTTTAGGTTGTGTCCCCTTTAAAACTGATGTTGTTTTTAATTGGTGGTGGGGAAAGGGTAGTGTTTTCCCTTTAAATTGACACTCTTGACTTCACTCTATGACCCAGTAGAAGGCGCAAGCCGAAACGCATAGGTAATCTTTGTTTGTATGCACCTCTGCACTTTGCTGTTTATGGCCCCGTGATGAATGGAGGCTTATTTAACCCCAAAAAAAAAAAAAATTACCTCGTCGCAAAGGATTTGTCCGTGCCGTTCTTCTGCTCGCCCTCGGGATGTGTGGTGAATTGGAGGGCGTTTTTGCATGAAGGCTGAGAGGAAATATATATATATATATATATATATATATATATATATATATATATATATATACACACACATATATATGCAATCAATGAGAAATTTAAAATATTTGTGTATTTCATTTTATAATTTTTATATATAAATATTTTTGTAATTTTCAAGATATTGTTAGTAAGACATGTTTTTTTCTATTGTTTACTTTTTCATGCACAATTATTTTGCCAATTGTTTTTAATTTTGTTCAGTTTATTTGTTACATTTCTTATTGAGTGCATATATATGTGTGTGTATTTAACAAATAAACTGCACACAATTAAAACAAATGCCAAATTAATTATGTATGAAAAAGTAAACAATAGAAAATAACATGCTTTACTAACAATATCTTGAAAATTACAAAAATATTTATATATAAAAATATAAGATTAAATATACAAACACATTATAATAATATATATTTAAACAATATTAACAGAACAATTGAATTCTTGGTATAATAAATATACTATTCTCTCTCCAGTTTGTGCAACGTTAGGGAAAGTCTCATACTGCAGAGGTGTAAAATGCACTATTCCCACTCAAGTCTGTGCAACAGCAGTGAAAGCGTTGGGCTGTGGAGGGGTAAAATGTACTATTCGCACTCCAGTCAGAGCAACAGTAGTGAAAACGTTGGCTCAGGAGGGGTAAAATATATTATTCCAAACTCCAGTTTGTGCAACAGTAGGGAAAGCGTTGGACTCAGGAGAGGTCAAATTTACTATTCCCACTACAGTCTGTGCAACAGTAGGGAAAGTGTTGGACTAAGGTGGGGTAAAAATTACTATTCCTACCCAGTCTGTGCAACAGTAGGAAAAGCATTGGACTCAGGAGGGGTTAAATGTACTTTTCTCACTCCAGTCTGTTAAGCAGTAGGGTAAGTAGTTCACTACAAACACATACCATATTTTATATTCATTTTAAATAGTTAATATAAAAAATGCTATTCATTTATTTAATTAAATTCCCACACTATACACCCATATACCTAGCATCCCACAATTAAAATAGAATTAAAATAGAAAAGTATAACACAATTAGCACATTAAGTAACAAATAAAATAATTAATAATATTTGAATAATTTATTGTTAATTAATTATGACTTAAATAACTTCCCACCCTATCCCCCTAAACACACACCTAATATATAACATACAAAATATATTTATTAAACAATTTACATAATTATAAATCAATTGCATATTTTATTTAAAATTAATAATTAATTGGTATTTAGTATTTACTTAGGGTTTGATTACGAGTTCAGCGGTCCATCAGATCTCTGAACTCGTGGTGGAGGTGCGGTGGTGGTCGGGGACCGCCGCAACAGTGGCCCAACTGCCATATTACAAATTCAGCGGTAGGACTGTTTTGGGATTGCCGCAACCTCTAGGAACGTGGCGCAGCAGTCTGATCCAGTTCTATTTGTGGTAGACTGATGCATGCTCTCATAATGCGTTGCAAATGCTGAGGCTGTCTCTTCTGCTGTCCTGCTTATTTCCCCTTGTGGGGTATACATTTCCAACACTCGGTTTCTTTCTTTGTCCCGTTGCTCTAGCCAAGCCATTAATTTATTGGCTTTGTCCCCTACCTCATACAATATTTTCTGGGTCGCTTTGGCCTGTGCCCTGGCCTTCACCTCCACAATGTCCCTCAGCTCCTGCTGCTTGAGTCGGATCTGGTGTTTAACCTGGGCATCTAGTCCCCCTGCATTTCTGTCTTTTGTCTCAAGTCTGGCCAGCTCAGTTTCTATATTGTCATACTGGAGCCTCTGTTCCTTCTTTTTAACTCCAGCTAAAGCTTGCACGCACCCTCTAATCACTGTCTTACACGGAGGAGGAGCCAGTTCCATCATGGCTGCTCGGAGCTTATGCTCCGTGGAGGCCTCGCGCTCAACAACATAGCGCGGTGCTTCAATCCCCGCAAAACCAGCAATCTGGGCCAACTCCCGTCATCGGAAGATTGGGAGCGTCTGCCGCTGTGGCCGCCGTTCATTCTGGCTGCTGCATGGCCGTGATATCGGCTTTATTCTCCCCAGGCGATCGCGCCTCAAGATGGCGCCTGGTGCTTGAGCGGACTCGCGCTTGGTCGTAGCAGAACGGGGGCCGCGACATCGGGAGCGGGCCCCCGGTGAAACTACTCCGGACCTGTGAGGCAACTGACCTTCTGCCGCCGCGACGAAAATCTCACATCCGGACTACTGGAACCGAACACTTACAGCACTGCTCCCGCTCCTACCGCGCTCTGAACAGCCTAATCCCTGATGCTGAGTCCGTGCTCGGGCCCCCAGGGCGGGCGATCCCGTTGAAATTGGGTTCTTTGTAGTAAGCGCATTTGCTGATCATTAAGGGAACCACCAAGCAAGCGCCAAAGGACTTCTAAGACATCATCACGGCAGCCACTCAGGTTTATGAGGTATGTCGATCTTGGACCAGGCTATGCAGCTCTGGGCAAGATAAATGCTAGTACTTCTTGCTCTGCATAAGATGGCTTCTACTGTGACACTGGATGACTCTGTCCTTTCCACAGTCCCAAATGCCCTGCACGTGACAGACTTCCAGCTCTTCCTCGCTCCAACTCTTTCTTCAACACTGGGCTGTGACTGAAATGTTATTGTTAAGAGATAGGAGAGACCCAGAACACATTGTGGGGGAAGAGCACAGTCTGTTGTGTCAGGTACCTCCCCCACAGTACACCTTGATATTTACCTTTCTGCCGGACCCTAATTCCCATTTCCCACAGTACTGGATGTCACTGTACTCATTATTGGGGACCGACTGAACTTAACACCAAGGTCACAACCCCCCTGCCTGACCTCAAGATGGCCACCTCAGTTGGTCTCTCCATGATGCCCCACCTCTCCTGGACAACAGAACTGGTCTTCGACCTGATCGTAACCACATCCCTCACCTGACCTTGATCCTGCTCTCCCTCTAGGACATGTACTCTTCAAACTTTCCCTCGACCGTGGAGACCCTGCCATTTGACCGATGCCCGGTGGAGCTACCTGTTAGCTGAAGAGGAGACGCGCTGTGGATCCCCCCTCGGCCGTCACCTACCCAGCTGGACCTTGGGCAGACTTTCCCTTCGTCTCTCTGTTGTATCTATACCCTACCCCTTTCTCCCATACCCCCTTACCCTTCTCACTCCATTTTCCTTTTCTTCTATGCTCCTTAAATGTTTTTACTGGTATCATTGGTAATATGTAACTGTTGTAAGTTTGCAACTATGTGGAACCTTATGTAAAGCGCTCTGATACCTTCGGGTCTAGCCAGCGCTATATAAAACTCTTTAAATAAATAATATGCTTGCCGGTGCTGCTGCAGCACCGCCAAGCATATTCTGAGTTTCCCCACTGACAGCCTTTTTATGGCGATGAGCCCACTATGAAAAGGCTGGCGGTGGGGAAACAAAGGGGGCATGAAGGGGGGCACATGATGTGCAGGAACTTGCTTTGTCGTTCCCATTGCAGTTCCTTCGTGGGAACACCAAAGGACCACCCGCCAGACCTGGAGAAAACTCCTAATCTGGCTGGTGGCTGGCAGTCGACCTTGGTGGTGTGGGAGCAGGGTGGTGGGGTTCCCCCAGCTCCAACACTCCCAAAGTCGTAATCAGCCCCTTAGTTAACTTCCCACCCTATGCCCCTACAAACACAACAACTCACACCTAAAATATAACATACAAATATAATCTTTACACAATTTACATTATTAATTATCAGTTAAACAATTAATAATGAATTGAAAATTATTAATACATTATTACTTAATGAACCACCCACCCTATACCCCTACAAACTCAACAATCCGCACCGAAAATTTAACTTAAAAAATATAATATTTACACAATTTACATAATTAATTACCAATCAAATAATTAATAATAAACGGATAATACATTATTAATCACTTATTACTTAGCTTCCCAAACTATAACCCCACAACCCACACCTAAAATATACCTTTAAAAAATGATTACACAATTTGCATAAATAATTAGCAATTAAACAATTACGATTCATTAAAAATTAATTATTAATTCATTATACTTAATTAACTTCCCACCCCATACTCCTGCAAATCTCACAACTCCCTACAACACTATAAATTACTATTAGCAATTAAATTTAAATTATATATAACGTAAAATTACAATCTTTATTTAAGAAGATAACAATTATAAAAACAATATATAACAGTATTTATTTATTTAAAAAGTTTTCTATAGCGTGACCATGACCACAGAGGGCATCAGAGTGCTTTACAGCTTATAAATCAAGAAGGATACAAGGGGTAAAAACAGAATAACCAAACGAAAAACAACGTTAACAGTCTTGTAGAGCTGGGCACCCTAGGGAGCCTTGGAAGCTAGGAATCGAAGGCAGAAGTTTCTTCATCCGTATAGTTTGCTTCCTTGAAAAGGCAGTGGAGGGATCAAGTCTATGTAGTGAATAAGGCCACATGGGTGTCATGGCACAGTACAGTATAACATTTGCAAACGGAATAAGTGAGGTAACAGAGGACCAACAGATCCACAAAACAGAGATCACAGATTCAAACCAGCTAGGGTGTCCTCTAGTGCCTTGGAAGGTCCCTTTCTATGGCAAAAATGTCTTAATCAGTATCACTTTAACTTCCTTTTCGAAAAGGGCAATAGAGGGGTTCAACCTGACTTAAAGGGGCAAGGAGTTCCATATCCTCGGGGCTATACCTGAAAAGGCTCGATTGTAGTTTTTTTTAAATTTAATTTTTGTGGTTTGAGCAGTAATGTGCTGGCACTTCTAGAGGATCTCGATCCACCTGAGAGCTCCAGTTTTTGAGCGAGGTACATTGGGCTGTTGAAATGAATGGTTTTATGTGACATACATGCTATTTTTAGTTGTATCCTAGCTTCATATGGAGCTAATTTAGGGATATCAGATCTGGCGAGATATGACTGTTTCTTTTAGCGTCTGTTAAGAGCCTTGCAGCAGAATTGAGAGCGGCCCTGAGAGGAGCCGTCTTCGATCTTGGAAGGCCGCAAAGGGTTGCGCTACCATAATCCAGCTTCAAGATCAATAAGGCTTGATCGCAACCTTTAAGTCATGTGAAGGGAGAAAAGGTTTTATTTTCCTTAAGATGCTGAGTTGGAAGTTTGCTCATTTGGTGACTGTACTAATGTGCTTCTGCATGTTCAGACTCTAGTCTAGCATTATTCCCAAAGAGATTGTGGAATCAATGATGTGTGGTGTGCAATTAAGAGCTGTTAGTTGATTCATCCATTCTTTGATGACTAGAGACTACTTGGGTGGTGCAAATAAGAGGAATTCCGTTTTAAGAGCGTTTAACTTCAGGTGGTTACATGTCAACCAGCTTTGTGTTTTCAGTAAGACTGAGTTGAGGGACCTGATGTCCTCAGGGGAGGCGATCTTCAGGTAAAGTTGGGTATCATCTGCGTACATGTGATAATGAATGCTGGATGATTTCAGAATTTCTGTTAAAGGCTCCATGAACAGGTTAAAGAGAGTGGGTGAGAGCGCAGATCCCTGTGGAACCCCCAGAGTGACCAGAGAAGGATGAGATAAGGACTGGTTCACCTTGAAGCTTTGGGTTCTATTGTGGAGGAATGAGGAGAACCAGTTTTGTACAGGACCAGAAAGCCCCATCCTGTGCTCCAAGAGGTCAATTAGGTTATCGTGCTTAACAGTATCAAATGCTGACGAAAGGTCGAGGAGGATCAGTAGGCAAGATTCGTTTGGATCTAGCGCATCATCTGCAATGTGAGTGAGAGCGGATTCTGTGCTATGACCCTGGTGGTAACCGGATTGAAACTGGTCCAAGAGTTGGAATTGATCAATGTGGTTACACAGTTGGACGAGCACACATTTCTCCAGGAGCTTTGCCAACGTGGGGATGTTAGAAATTGGGCGGAAGTTGTGTAGGTCAGAGGGATCTGCGGATGGTTTCTTTAGAATAGGGGTAACTTGCCCAGATTTTAGGCAGTCCGGAATAGCACATTGCAGAAGTGAAGCATTGACAATCTTAGTTTAAAGTGGGAGTATGGAGGTTCTGATTTCAGAAAAGAATTCGATGGCAAGGGGTCGTTGAAATGATTAGATGGTTTCAAAGTAGCCAGCGTTTTACGTATAGTGCTTTCATCCAAAATTTTGAATATGCTCCAAGAGGCGTTGTTTTTGGGGGGCAGAGCTGAACAGTCAGGAAGACATCCGATCAGGGAGGAAGGAGGGTGTTAGGAGGTGCGATCGACAGGTGCTCCAAGGCTGACCGTAGTTCAGATTCGATGTTAGCAGTCTAATCAGAGAAGAAATCAGCAAATTCTTCGCAGTTCGGCTGTGGACCTAGGCCCAATGAGGAGAGGTTAGGATGACTGCTTGCTTGATGCTTGATGAGCTCGAACAGTTTTTTGGGATGTTTTTTTGCTTGCTCTAATTAGTTTCTGAAAAAGGTGGCTTTCAAGCATCTGATGCATTTGTTAGAGATGTTTTTTAAGGATCTCAGCTGGTTGAGATGTTCAAGGGAGGGAGAGGATCTCCACAGTCTTTCCGCTATTCTCAAATTCCGTCTTCAGTATTTAGACTATCGTTGTACCAAGGTTTGGAGAATTTGGAGAACAATCTTTTTAGCTGTAGAGACGCCATTGAGTCTAGAACACTTGTCATAGAGCGGTTATAATGGGCCGTAAGGTCATGGACATTAGACATGTCCACAGGAGGGGGCAGGATGTTATCGCAGAGAGCAGTCAGATCACGCAAGTTGATGTTTCGTAGACATCTTTTCCAGTGTCTGGGGTTCTTAGGCTGGACTCTATTAACTCTCACAGAATCAGAGATGAGGAAGGTGATGCAGTGGTGGTCTGTCCAGTCACACGGGACGATAGATTTCAGGTGAATGGAATTGGGCTTACCTATGACTAGATCTAAGGCAGCTCCTTTAATGTGCGTAGGGCTGTCGTACATTTGGATTAGGTTGAGGTCTATCAGGAAGGATTTAAGGTTATTGACTCCCCCATCATTCACATCATTTCAGTGGAGGTTGAAATCTCCCAGGAAGATCTGAGTGCCATGAAGATCTGCGTTAGATGAGATAATATCCATGATCTGTTCTATGAAGGAAAGGTTGTTGCGTGGCAGATGGTAGAATGTGTGCAATTTGCATAGGTGTTTATTGCTGCAAGCAACCTCAATGCAAAGGTATTCGCAAGATGGCAGGAGATCCGATTGTGATTGTTTGACTGATAGATTGCTACGATGTATACAAGCGATACTGCCGCCTTGTCGGCTTGATCTATCCAACCTAATGATGTCATAGTTAGGAGGCACTAGTATGTCCAGGATGGGAGCAGATGAGTTGTTTAGCCAGGTTTCAGTCAACATTAGGTCAAGGCCCTGTGCAAGGATGAGGTCAGCAATGTCAGCAGCGTGTCTTACTGCCGATCTGCAGTTGAGAAGCACTCATTTAAGTTTTGGATTGGTGTCCAGTGTGGTAGAAAGTGTGGTGGTGACTATCATGAGGTTGTTCTCATTTAAGGCTCTGGTGTTTACCCTAGGTTCCCTGAAAGGGTCCGTAAGGATTGCTTCAATTTGGTGCAAGTTTTGTTGTGGTGGAAAAATGTGTAGGATCATATGAGAGTAGGAGGGAATGAATATCCTTGTCAGACAGTGAATCTTTACATCTAGAGGGCCGAGAGGGGTCATTAGGGTGGGGTGCGGTTTTACAACTTTGGGGCGGGGAAGCCATGTATGGTGATGACCTATATATTGGGGGGGAAGCAGGTAGCCTGGTGCCCCAGTTAGATGGGCAATTAGTCTTTGTGGACCAGGTTAATCTCGGATTAACTGACAACTCCAAGGTGATATGTAATAGGCTTCGAACCTCTGCCTTAAGTTGCTGGAGGCAAAGTGTGATCTCATCTAGTCTGGCTTCCAATGAAGTGTGGGAGTGGGATTGCGAAGCTTGGAGCAGGGGACCATGCGGTGGGGGAGAACTAGTGGATGAGGGGATCAAGAGGCCCGGAAGAGACTGTGTATGCCAGGTGGGGTGGGATTCAGGGACTTGGGGCTGGGGGCTCGGAGGGGAGGGTGATTTAGGGAAAGAAGAGTTAGACAAATATTGACCCAGAAGAACCTGCGGAAGCAGGGCAAGATTGTGGAATGAGTTGGGGGATGGTGTCAAGGGAATATCCGTGGCGATGCTGTGACCTATGGAGCTTGGGAAGTCAGAGCTAGCTATTCTAGAGGAGAGGTGAGCATGCAAACTAGTATGGTGGCTGTACTGGAGGGGCTCAGTCCCACCTGGAATGGAAGGAGAATTGCTATTATGTGTAGTGGTAACTAAGTGGGAACCCAGCGGGGCCAAGGTAGGGTCAAAAGAGGAGTCGAGGATGAGAGAGGATAGACTTTGAGGAGACCGGGGTACCTCTGAGGAACTGGCGGCTCCTAGGGAGGGAGAGGATTTGATGTTAGACACTGTGTTCATAATGATGGGAAAAATATTGTCAAACATGGCTAGGTTGCGGTCTGAAGCTTGGATAAGGATATAGTCCCATTTTTGTAAAGGGAGATGGTGGCTTCTGCTCTATATGCCAGAGAGGGCACATCCGTCACTCTAAGACCATGTAGAGTCTTCAAGGAAGTGGAGATCTGGGGCAGTGAGTAGAGGGCCTTCCTCCATTACGCATGTCGTTTAGTGTAACGCTCTCCTTTGTGGTTGTGTGGGTGACCAGTTAGGCTTATCAGAGGGTAGTGCTAAGCATTTGTTGTACTCACAGCGGCAATAAATTAGACACACCCTCAAAGAATAAATCCGAGAGCAAATTGGAAAAAGAAATCTTCTTTTTCTATATGCCCAAAACCAAGAACTTAGTTTACAGGAAAGTACAGTTTTGGATAGCAATATTCACAGGTAAGTAAAATGTTCAAACCTGTGTGCTTTTATGCACAATGCAATCCTATAGGAGGAAAAGTCAAAGATGCATAAATGTAGGTAGAGTCGGTTTCAGGGGTTCACCTTCAGGGTTCGGAGTTGTAGTGGGCCATGGTCCAAAGTACTACCAGCAGTTTTTTGGGAGCCATTCAGGTTTCACTAAGAGCAGGGTCCTGGTGAGGCTGGTAGCTGGAACGCTATGGTGAAGGGGGGATCCCAAAAACAGGCTGAATAGGGGGACGTGCGGACAAGTCCGAGGGCTCCCAAATAGTGGCTTAGGTTGCAAGGGGTCTTGGAGCAAGGGGGCACAGCCAGTTTGTTGGGACCCGAGTCGGGTGACTTGGGAACAGAGTGGTTGTGTCGGCTGGGCTGGGTGCGCAAAGATGCACCTCGTGGTCAGGGACAAACAGCTGGTAATGGCAAAATAAAAGCAGCGAGGCCATTTTCGAAGTGGGTCTCAGTGATATGACATCCCTCGATGGCTACTTGGTCCTGGTGCCGTGAGAACCGGACTGGACTCTCACTGTTGGTGTTTGGTGCAGAGCGTCCGGTACCCCGGGGGTTGGTGCTGCACGGCTCAGGTTCGTCCTAGTATCTTCCCACTTGGTGGGGAGACCGATCTGACCTTCAGGCCACGAGTACCTTCTCCTGGTCATCTGCAGCGGAGATTTGGCTAGGGAGCTGCAACGTGGTGGACCAGAGCATGCTTGTCGGTGCCTGCGGACTGGAGAGGAGTAGCTTCTATATTGCAGGGGAGACTGTCAGTGATTTTCAAAGTTCTGGCAGGCTACCCAAAGCTTTGGTAGTTCTCCAGGTCGCAGGATGAGTCACTCTGTCGCAATTGTCAAGAGAGGGCTGAGGTCAGCAGGGTTTCACACCAAAGTCCAAAGTTCTGCTGCAGTTCTCGCCAGACAATGACTCTTCTTCATCCTTCTTCTGTTGATCCATCGAATCTGAGCTCTTGGGCTCAGGGGAGCCACCTAAATATTCAATTTTGGGCCGCTTATGGCGAGTGACAGGTAGTAGCCAATAGGCTACCTACCCTAGAGTGTCTACACCCTCTATATGAGCACTTCCTGTGGGAAGGGGGCATACCCTGACCCTAGAATGCTAATTCCATCCAAAAAAACATGGAGGAATCTTAAAAAGTGGGGTCAACTTCAGCTTGCCCGCCGAATGGTGGTGCTGGCTGAATGTGAGCACACCTCCTAATCTTACTAATTTTCCTGCCTGTCTTGCCACCAAAACGTGGGGTCAGGGCAGGGTGGTAGGCACCTCTACTATCTGGAGAGGCCTGGAGTCGCATAACAAAGGCGGCAGGGCCTTTGAAGCTTCCGCACTGGAATGCCCATCCTGCTTGGAGGAGGTGTGAATACCTCTGCCCAGAGCAGGCTTTGTTTCTGACCTCAAAGAGCAAAGGCTCTCACCTCAGGAGGTCGAGAACCTGCCTATAGTGGTGTGCTGGTTGAGACCAGTCAGTCAACATGCTAGTAGTGGGTAGGTTTTCAGGGAGCACCTCTAAGGTGCTCTCTGGGTGCATTTCTTAACCAATCCAGCCCTGGCCTCAGTGTGGGTTTATTAAGACAAAGTGTTTGGTGACAAACACCTTGGGATACAGTGAAGCCATCATGTAGCTGGGGAACACGTAATGACGAGTGTCCAGCCCATATACTCATTATGGCTTCCATGTGCACATGTAATATCTAAGAGTGAACTTAGATATCACCGGGACATATATCCACACCCGCAGATATGCCCACACATGGGTATAGTGCACCCAGCCTTAGGGCTGTAAGGTCTGCCATAGGGGTGACTTACCCTTACCACATGTAGTGCAGGCAGGCATGGCACACAGGGATGAGTTCCATGTTGACTCTTCAGTTTTCTCTGCACTAAGACACCCAGGCTGCAATGGCAGTTTGCATGAGCTTGGTGAGGGGTCCCTTAAGGTGTCACAATTCATGCTGCAGCCTTTAGGGACCCTCTTTAGGTCCAAGGCCCTAGGTACCAGCGGTACCACTTACTAGAGACTTACAAGGATCCTAAAGTGGTGCCAATTGTGGAACAATCATACAGTTTAAGGAAACAACACTGGTGCTGGGGACCCAACACACTTTCAAAGTTGCACCAGATACCAGGCAAAAGGTGGGGGCTAACCATGTCAAAAGGAGCACTTTCCTACAATATACAATTAAAATATAAATTAAAACACATAAAGATAATTAAAATATTATCTTTTTTTAACTATATTATTGAATGACAAACGGGGGCCTGTGTTGCAGGAAAGTAGCATATTGTTGGCCAGTGCAGGGAAAAGACAGGAATGCACAATATAATGTTAAATACCGCACATTCCTGCCCTTTCCCTTTCACGCTGCACAGCAAGGTGGCTTGCTGCATTGCACTGCGTAAAAGTATGATAAATCTGGGCCCAGGTTCTTTAAACTAGGGAGTGTTTATTTGTTCACCGAGAAAAGACATATTCACTGACGGCACTCCCCCCTCTTAATTCATTCCTCTTGATGCACAGTAGTGAGTCTCTTTAGTTTTAAGGGAGAAGTAACATTCTGGCAATATGCAATATTTTCCCTTCAGGTATAATGTCACAAGGATGCCCTACTACACCTTCTATTGACCTCACATCTGAAAGTGTAGAAGAGTATGTTTGTTAGGGGAAAGTTAGACCTGTATTGGATAATGCGACCCAGAGATATGTACCAAATCAGTTTTTACCTCCATTTGACCCACCAACTCAAAACCTTTTGGTCATTGCTACCTGCACCTGACCTTCCTGCCCCTTCCGCCCCAGGGGGCTGATCCTTCACCTCGAGGTTATAGACCTCACCCAAAACCAGGAAAAAGAATTCAAAGGCAGCCACCTCTGATAATCTAAAAACAGCCTATTTAGATTCTCTGCCCAGGGGATCTCAAAAGGTTGAAAAGTAGATGTATTCTGATGAAATCCTGTCTGATCAGTAACACCAAGGTGATGGCATGGCTAATTTCTCTTAGGAGGACAAAACCGGTCCTGGCATCCATTACCCAAGCGGCAAAGATTTGAAGACCAGGATGTGGTCGCAGGTCAATCCAATTCGAGTTTTACCTCTGACCTATTAAAAGACAACTTTGTTGCTGAGGAAATAGTGCACCCACCATTTTCATACTGGGTTTCTTCAGCTAGGACTGCTCTCTATATTCAGGCTATATTAAGAAAACCCTTCCTGAAAGAAGTACAAAATCACCTAAGAGTGGAATGCCCTCATCCTACATTGGATGGTCATGTTGTAGATACTCTGGAGATTGATCCCAAACTTTCTACTTTTTTAGTTAAGTATATTAGAAATTTTAAAATGGGCATTGACGCTGACAATTCCTGGTGGGTTGCCAAGATAAATTGGTGGATCTTACTGGCCCCCTTTGAAAATTTTAGACATAGCCTTTTAGATTGCTCTGGACATCCCATTGTTTTATAGCTGGAGACAAGACCTGTTAGAACTGTTGGTGGATGTTTTCCTTCAGGAGTAGACAGGAAATAATTAGGCCTTCCTCCATTTGCTATGACCCCCAGAGCCACAACAATCAGCTGAAGTAATTTTGATCACTCTATTGTGGAGAACACAGTTTTGATTTATAATTTCCAGTACTGCTGAATCTATCTTTCTGATCGCCACTCCTTTTTCATGTTTTCCAAACATTCTTTTGGGCCTGATAGGCCAACCTCACCCTCTGGTCATCCACAACCAGCTCCAACTTGTAGCATGGAATCTTTCAGGGCTTATTGGCAAGTGCCAGACATTTTGAGCAAAGCTCTCTTTTTTATCAGCAAACCCTGGTCAGTTTCTACCCACAAACACTATCGGTCAGCTTGGAACAGATGGACACACTGATGCATTGAACGGGATCTGGATCCAGTGGGGGATGAGGTGAACTTTGTAGTCAACATTCTGGCCAGTCTGGAAGTGTAGAGTCTCACTTACCTAACAGTTAACACATACCAATGTTCCATTTCAGCAGGCTACATCCCAGTGGTGAAACACCTCACAGGGAAACACCCTCTAATATCAAAGCTCCTCTTGGTCTCAGAAATGATGTTGTTTGGGACACTTCAACTATACTAAGACTCTTGTAAAACTGGCCACATAATGACTCCTTGTCTCCCAAACAAGTGTAAGCAAAATTGACACTACTTCTCTATTTTCTAATTGACATTCCTTCTCTGTCTTGGATCTTACTAGAGGGTTATGTGTAAGAGCTTTGGATTCAGCAAGTAGGTTCTTTACACCAGTGAGGCACTACCAATAGAAAAGGAAACCTTACCTGTAGAAAACACTGGTGATTCCACAGTGACTTCCATCATGGCTCGAAGGGTCCTACTGAGCGACAACAGACTAGTAAACAATGAGACAAGGAAATGAAGTCAGGAAGAGAGGGGGAGGAGTCATGAACCTCAAGGACTCCTAAAACTAATGGAGGACTCATCTAAGGAGGAGAAGGGGTGGAGCCTGGAGGAGAAAGAACAGGGAGAGGAGGAGGCAGTAGAGATGCAGAGGGGACAGAGGGAATAACAAGGAACAGACAGTGGAGGAAGAGATGAAGAGGAGCGGAGACGGAGCCCGAGCGGAGGGAAAGGCTGTGACCACTTTGCCCAACCTAACGAACCCAAAGCCGGAGAACTTGATTATAAGAGAGGTGGTGAAGGGTTAAAAAGAAGCAATATCCTAAATGCTAAAAACTTACCTGGGTGAATTTCTCTTTCATCAGGGGACATCGGGGACATCAGCGGCAAGTCCATGAAGATCTAGAAGGAAGAAAGAGAAAGCATTATCAACTTTTCCAACCTTTCCAAGACGTTTGGATTTTTTTTCACACCCTTATAGGCCAACCCTCATTTGCTTTTGTTTATGTTATAACAAATAACCATACGTAGAACCCCCCATATCAAAGCTTGTGAAGCACTTTTTCTGCCTATCCCTCCAAAACACCAGAAGGTGTTATTTTTGTCCAAAAGGTCACAGGGCCTGATTATGACTTTGGTGGTGTTGCGCCGGCTCTCTGCCGGCACAGCACCACCAAAGCCGTGCAATGACCGCCTGCTTGATTACGAGTTCAACTCGTGCAGGCAGACAGTCCTTTTGCCTTTCCCACTGCGGCGCCCTGAAAAAGGGCATTGCAATGGAAATGGCAAAAATGTTCCAGCACAGCATGGACTGTGAAGTCCATACCATGCTGCAACTGGGGGTGCAAGCAGATAGGGGGGCACATGTTGTGCCCCCTGAATGCATCCCCATGGTGGGGGGGCATGGGGGCACTGTAGGGCCCCCTTTGCTCCCTCACCGCCAGCCTTTTCGTGGTGGGCTCACCGCCATGAAACGGCTGGCGGTGAGAGGAACTCATAATAGGCTCAGCGGGACTGCACCAGTCCCGCTCAGCATATTGCATTGCCCCTCTGCCGCGCCACCACCAGGTAACAGCGGTTTCGTGGCGCAGCTGGGGGCCACCGCCGGAATGACTCAGAGTCCTAATCCAGCAGACTGAACACTGCCACTGCATGTCTGGCAGTCCATGGACCGCCAGAATCGTAATCAGGCCCAAAGACTTTTTTCAAGACAGATTTCATATTCATCTTTTCCAATAGAACCCAAACTGTATGTTGTTGATTGTCTTCATACTTTTGAATGCAGCACATGGGATCTGAGAGAGTTCCAGTCCAGTGTACTCCTCATTTCTATTGTAATTTCTTATACTCCAGTGTCATCGCCCACGTTGGGAAGGTGGGCGAAATCAATTTTATCAGAAGCAGACATCAACACCATCCTCTTTGGAGCCATCACCACTAAATCCTACTGCCTATATACAAGCCTACAGCATATTATGAGCACGACCGACTGCTCTTGGAATCTGTTTTCAAACAATTTTTTTATAAACCATCAGGTAATATTATTTCCATTGTAATTCAAGAGTTTAAAAATGTCATAACATGAAGCTTCTGGCTGTCATAGAATCACAATTGTATAGCTATCAAGCAGTATTTTGTTGCTTTCCCACCCTTTTTGCTATTCATGTATCCACTTTGGTTTACTGAATGTTCTCCTTTGATTACAGCGACAGATCAAAAGCCAGATTAACATTTCAAGGGGAGTGCACTTTAATGGGTCCTTGAAGCAAGAAGCGTTGAAGCTACGCGTTTTAAGACTGTTTCTACTGTTGGCTGTAATGTTGCTGTTACTTAAACTTGCTGATGGAACTTGCAGTTTCTTGTCAAAGAACCATGGTCGTTGTAGCTATTTGCTGTGCTTTGAACGTAGAGATAGATATACAAAGCCGTTCGTCATTCCTAAAAGGTGAGATTTTCAGAAACTGGCTGCTTGCGACCCCAAAAAAGCCTTTTGGAGTGTAACAAACCCAAAGTGCTATTCAGTACCACGTCACCGAATTGCAGTTTGAGTTTGTGACGAAATACTGATCGGTATATGGAAGTGGAATGTTTAGGTCGTCCCTTCCAAATACCATTTTGGAATGATATGTATTAATGTTTTGCAACTGAAATCCAGTAGCAAAACAGAAATCCTTTACTGACTACCCATATGTAGTGGTAAGCCATTTGCAAACAGGAAGGGAGAATGTTGACAATGTTGACAAAACATTTTTAAGAGTAGGCTGTGATCCTTAGCCTATTCCTAAAAAATGTTACTTAACCATTTCTTTTTTTTTAAATGCATCCCCTTTTCCTTTAAAAAAAATTGCTTTATTTAAAAACAATTACAGACCTGGTGGTCTACTGACTTCAGCAGGCCACCATTCCTTTAATGGCTGCATTTCATAATGGGTTGCAATTCGTGATCTACCTCATTAATATTCATGAAGTAGGTCGAATTGCAACCCCAGACAAATATTTTTTTGCGAACTGACCTATTAGTATATAGATTGGTTCTCAAAAACAGAATGGATTTGGTAAAGTTTGGTGCGCAATGCTTTACCGCATTCATTCTTAACACATCTGGCCCTTGGTATTTTACTAACTGAGCATGGCTACTGTAGAATTAAAGCATTAAAGATAATGCGTAATCCTACCTTCCATGGCTTTAATTGAACAGAAATATTTTATATGGTATAAAATGTTAGATTCCTGCAAAATTGTCAGGATTCTTACATAACAAAGTAATAAGTTCTCTGTTTATTTTATTAATCAACCGAAAACTATTTTGGCAGCTCTGAACACGTTTTTAACACTTTTTCACAGATTTCTTTAAGTGGTTTCTGTTTTAGATTTATGTTGCAAAAAACAAAACGACATGTTCCTAGAATTGTTTACTGGCGAGGACTTAAAAACACAGACCAGGCAGGTAAAAAAACGGCCAGATGGCAACAATACCTAGAAAGAAATCATTAACTATTAATTGCCTTCATTTTAAGCCTTTGTAAGTCAAAAATATGTAGTGTGGACAGATGGCGACAGGAGAGCCTGCTGTGAAGTGATGAGTTAGTGATTGAGGTCTGCAGGTGTTAATATTTATTTAGTTATGTATGGAGTTTTCTTCAGCGCCTCGTAAGTTGCTTTGTGACTACTCGAAAGCTCTGTTGTAGGGTAGACACACATCTCTGCAGATCTAATACCAGATATAGTATTATTTCAGTATTTGTTCACATTGTCAAAAAGTCTTCTTGCATAAATTCTGGTTCAGCCCATCATGGTTGTTTGACTATTGTTTTAGTTGCTTTTAAATGTAAATAGTGGACCGTGAGTGAGCATTGTGAGTCTGATTATTTCGCATTATTCAGTGGCAGCATCATCAGTTTACTCATTTGAAAAATCGGACTCCCCTGCTTACCTGATTTTCTGTCTGCTGACTCAGGAGCTTATTTAACAGGCCCCTTGCGCCTCCGGTGCGTCACTTTTAATATGAAAAAAGTGATGTACCGGAGGTGCAAGGGGCTTGTAAATAAGCCCCTCAATGCCTAAGAAATATTTGTTTGTGCTGTCAACACGGGAACATCCGTTTCAGGTACTCCCTTTGCCTGCCGATAATAGTAAAAGTTGCCCATTTCAGAGATTTCCATGGCGTGGTGGTGCTGAGTCAGATTACTTTCATTTTACTACCCTTGTAACTAAGGGGCTGATTACGATGGCGGGCGGACATGAGGCCGCCCGCCATCGTTGCGGTTCTGCGACCGCCCGCCGGTAAGGTGGCGGTCCCGCTGTGTGTATTAGGATGTGCCCGCCACTATGGCGGGTGCATCCAGGGCCCTGATCATTGCGGACGGTGCTGCTGGCTGCAGCACCGTCCGCAATGCCAAAATGTCACGTAGTGCATTTCAGTGCACAACGTGGCAGGCACCACGCGGTGCCTGCCACCATGTGCATGGAAATGTAGGTGGTACAATGAGTACCCCCCAGTGCACACACACCCTCCCCCCACACAGAGGGGGCCCGCAACGGGCCCCCGAACCCAGCCTCCGCCGGCCTTTCCATGACGGTTCCACCGCCATGGAAAGGCTGGCTGACGCCAGCATTGTGACGATTGCCTGTGGCGGAAGCGTGGATGGCGGTCTTTGTGACCGCGGCGGTCACAAAGCGATTCCCCCGCCATCCTAATGTGGTGGGGGAAACGGGAGTCAGATGGCGGAGGGACCGCCACCGCCGGCCCGGCGGTGGCGGTCCCTCCGCCATCCTAATGAGCCCCTTAATTATGAGAGGCTTCACCTTTAGTTTCCATTTTACGATTTCTTGAAATGAGATCAGGAAAAACACGTAAGCGTTATGCATAGCTTTAGCTGTGCCTGCCTTTTGAAGACGCGCTAAAGTGTGTGTGCTAAGCTTCACAGCACTAGACATATTTTTTCATTTGTATTAAGTCTGAAAAAAGGAACATTTTTATACACAAACACGTTTGGGCAGATACCGCCAATGACTCAAAAGGCCTGCAATCCACAGGAAGACCCGACTATTGAACTCTCTCACAGCCAAAAATTCTGTACTCCCTTTTCCTGATGTCCAAATTTCCAATGGTCTTCTTAGGCGGTCTTTAGTCTTTCTGTATAGGCAAACTGGATTTTTAAAAGGGTAAAGACAATATGCATAGAATGTGTACTAAAGAGTTTTTAAGATAAGGAAATAGAGGAGAAAAAAGAAATATATGTAGGCGTACAGAAAACATAGAATTAAGCTGCTGCCTTCATATATATTCTTCATGGATGTACAAGCCTTGATTGAAAAACATTTTGCGCACCTAAAGGTCACTTAAATTGAAAACAATTAATTTGAAGGTATCATTTTACATTTTGGTAGTGGAGACAATTGGAGAACACTTAGCAGCAGTGAATGTGTGAATTGTTTCCATCAAGAGCCTGCCAGATCCTGCCTCCTACCAGGGAGAGCCTGAGAGGTCTTTACACTGTAGAGCATCAGTAGCGGCTGCTCGGAATCAGAAGCGGTGAGCCAGCAGGAGGTGGGGTACAAAAACAAGAACAGACAAAAAAAAAAAAAATAGAACTTACCTGCCGCTGCGGTCGCCGCATTGTCCTCTCCTGATCCTGGTCTGGTCCCAGGGTGGTCACACTGCGCAGGCTCCTAGATGCCAATTCCTGATGCGTCTCTCATGCTGGCAATACTATTCCCAGCATAAGAGAGGTGCTGGGATTGGTCTGAGTGAACCTGGTCGGAGCTCAGACAGGGACTGGGAGCCTGTGGCTTTTCTCCACCCAGCTGTACAACACAGCCAGGTGGAGAAATGCTAACTGCGCATGATGGTTTGGCCGGCCAAACCGTCATGCGCACTTAGTAGTGCCCATCACCCCTCCTCCCCACTGTTGTTGCACATAGAGTGCATGGCCCTGCCCTCCATGACATGCTTGCTGCCAGCAGCAGGTAAGAAGAAAAATAAAATGATCATAAAATTGGTTTATCATTTTATTTTTCAAGTGCTTAACTCTGCTGCCACCTAGTGGGGCAACGCTCCCCCGCCATAACGGAAGAGACGCCCCTGTAGAGAACATGAGGCACATTGACACTAGAGAATGCTTTAGACCAGTGGCTTTTAACCTGTGGTGCGGAGACCCCAGGGGGTCCATGGAACCTTCTCAGGGGGTATGTGACTGCTTAGAAAATTAAATAATATTAGCAGATAAATAAAGTTTATACAAATAAAGATGCAAGTGTAAAAGTGAAAAAAGTGAAGTAATTTGAAATTTGTAGCAAAAAATTAAGTTGGTAGCCCCAGATGGATTTGTGGCAGCAGCGCAAGTGCATCAAACAGAATATAGTATGACGATGAGTGACCTCAGTTGAACTTAGACAAGCTCCAACCTTCCAATTAAAATTCAAAATGTACTGTTGTTTTACGTGTGTTTGTAAATTAAATTAAATATTTCCTCAAATGCATATTTGTTTTATGAATGCTTGTTTCTGTATTTTTAGTGTACTGTTTTGCTGTTCAAGTCATTGAAAATTCTTAGGCTGGGCTCCCTGGCTTTCAGTAAAGACTCAGTGGGGTCCCTGGAATCCAATAATGATTCATTAGCGGTCGCCGGGTTCCAGTAATGATTAAGTGTGGGTCCACCAACGACAAAAGCTTAAGAACCACTGCCATAGACACTTACATCAGAGAGACACTGATACATCATGGCACAAGATAAAGCTTGACAGACCCTGTTATGAGAGATAGCCTGACATGTGCTGCTGTAGAGTGAGCATGGGTTGGCGATGTGACCCATCCTGTGCTACTGGATAATTGGCTGAATCTTGTGGGGCCTTAAATTGTGAGTTTTGTAGGACATGTAAGAGCACTCCGCTATACAGGAGACAATACATATGAAATCTGCATAACCTGAACTTTGCTTTGCTGTGTGAGGTATGAGCCAATGATCAAGTCTGATAGCCCAACGATGGATAGCTCTGCCGCCTAGGTTCAACAGCTGTTTGTCTGTGTGCCATAGTAATGGTATTCTGCCTGTGGACTTAGAGTGTCATATCTGAGTTACCTTAGTTACAGCATATGCCTCTTGACTGCATGTGTAGTGTATACATGCATCTATACATACCTCACAACTTACAGCCTCTATAACAAAGAACATATTCACTTAAAATAGCCATGACAGCCAATAGGTCATGGCTATTTTAAGTGAATATGTTCTTTGTTATAGAGGCTGTAAGTTGTGAGGTATGCCAGTGCCTGTTTTATTTTGTATTCAGCACTCCGCAGTAGTGCATGTGTTTCCTTTCTCTCTCCACCGGCTTTCTTCTCTCCATGTTATTGTTTTACTACTCACCACCCTGTTCGTCGGTGCTCGCACTCCAGCTACCCAGCCTGCATCACATGTCAATTTTTATGTATTTTTTTTTTTTAACTAGGGCCCAGCAGCTGCAAAGTGCACTGGGCCACACACTTAATTTTTTGCACTTTAAAGGCATTTGGTTTTTTTACATTTTAATTTGCCGTTATAAAATGGCCATCTACCATGTTTAAAAAAAAAAAATTAAACATGGATGCCATGCTTAACTATGCATGTGTACGCATCGGCGGCTATTTAGGAATGGGTTTTCCGTCATAGAAAACCTGTTGTATGATTGACGGTCGTGAGGGCACATTTTGATGCGCGCACACAGGTGCAATTGGTAAAAGGAATTGGCAAAGCCAATAGCTTGGCATTTTACTTGGGGGACATGTATTTTATTTGTGCATGTTTCCATATGCAGGAGGGATTAGGAAGTGACATGCTTTTTACTGACAACTTTTGCGCCCTGCAGCTTAAAGTTCAAACAAAAACAACACCAAATCAGCCTTCTATCCTTCCAAGGTCAGTAAATGCATACCATTAAATTAGGTAAATGTAACATCTGGTACCTACTGCATGATTAGCATGACTGCAGTATCATCGGCTATATTCATGAGAATCCCCTTTAATTGCAAATCCTCCAGTTTTGTAAGAGTTTGCCTCTTGCCCTCTTTCCTGAGAGTTGATTCAATTCAAGGAAGGCATCTCCTTTTTTCAGAGGCTCCCCGGTATTTTGAGATTTCACGTGATTAGATGATCTGTTTCAAGAGGCTTCAGCAACTGAACTCTCAAGAAATATCCAAACCAGACACCAGGGACCTGATGTTCTAAGAAGCAGGTGGGGAAAGATCGTCTCTGATTTTGTGATGTGACATATGTACTTTTAAATTGCACCACAAAATCTCCAGTTGCAGGGGAGGGGGGTCACACAATTAACTGCCTAATAAACAATAATTAGGCAGTTCAATATTTGCGATCCCCTGTGACAGGCGACAAACACAAGGAGGGTGGACTGCAAGAACGGCGTGCCACCATTCATGTGTTCGTATTCCCAAACCAATCAAGACTCTTTATTTTTTTTAACGCGGTCCACGTTCCTTAAAGGACCAGTGCTTGGTCTCCCTAAAGTTGTCCGACAGGATTTACAGAGCAGAAGGTGGTCCAAGGGGACTCCTTCCCCTCTCAGAATCACTTACCACTTATCCTTTGAGGTGTGAGTAATTGATCGATAGTTTTTAACAGCAATTGCTGTTGTAAACCATTGATACAAACCGCTGTGATATACATGTAGGAAGGGACGCCTTCCCCTTTCAGACTCACTTACCACCTCCTTTGAGGTGTGAGTAACTGATCAATAGCTTTTAAACTGATACAAACCATTGTGATATATAAGTAGGAAGGGATGCCTTCCCCTTTCAGAATCATTTACCACCGCCTTTGAGGTGTGAGTAACTGATCAATACTTTTTAACAGCAATTGCGGTTGCAAACCATTGCTTCAAACCATTGTGATATACAAGTAGGGAGGAACGCCACTTTTATGCCCCATCCTACTTGCAATTCAAAATGGTTTGCAAAACCCTTTTGCGAGTCGGAAACCGATTTGCAAAATGAGTTTAGTACAAATAACACATTTGCGTTTGCAAAGCCTGCGATTTTGAGAATCACTGGGTTTGTGAACTCAAACGTGTTTAGTACATTATTTGGATTCAAACGTGTTTTTTACGTGCTTGCCTCATTATTATGCAGTACAAACAAGACCTTTGTGCAAGGGAAGTATTTGCTCGGCCGGTTCCCTGAGCTGGCATAACTGCGGGGTTTTACAGCATTGTCTACAATATCTAAGGACACTTGGCTTACATTAGGAATTGAAATATTGCCACATGTTTTATTTTTTCTTAGAGTCTGTCCTAATCATAACATTAAAATATCAACAGACTCGTAAAAAGCTCTATTGCTACTTCACGTTTACAAGAAGCTGACCTTTACCTTGGCTACGCATGAAAACATGCATGGGCAAAGACATACAGTTTATGTTGCGTTATTGAACACGTTCTTATGTTATATTAATAAACTGTCCTGATAACAAAAGGCTAATAAAGCCATTCCCACAGCTGCTGCTTGGTTTGCTTTTGGCGAGCTATGAGGTCTCCTCCATTCCCTTACATGGGCCCGAAGCCTCGCCGCCATCGCAGCTCGAGCGTGGTGAGGAAAGGCCTCTCGCGTCGTGCACTCATTCCAACGGCATGCTGCTCACAATTTCTGGCATTTCTCAAGGTTTGGACATTGTCTTGCAACAGCGTCATTAAAACCACTTGACCAAGTACCAATGGGAAAGGAAACAGTTTTCAGAGGAGAGGTCTGAATGGCCCCGGGATTCGCCGTTTTCGTGAAAACAACCACGACTGTTAAGAATTATGGAGGTACCCAAAATTCCGACGTGACGTGTGTGTCGCTGATGGTCTGCAGGAGCCTATCCTTCTCCAGTTCTTGCAGTTCTTCCATTTCCTCCTCTGCTCCGGCTGCACTGACACGGGTTTTCGTTGCTTTATCTTTGGGTCCAGGATCCTGCGTTTTATGCAGTTCTGTTCTTGTAGTAAACACAATACCTACACATCACTGCATTTGCTTGCTATTTAGGGCCACAAGTATGAAGCGGTTTTTTTTGGTCGCAAATGGTGCGGGCCGTTTGCGACCCCAAAAAATATTTTTCCTATTTACAAAACCCTATTTAGCGATAGCGAGTTGGTATTAGGAAGCAGAGTGTTAAGGGTATTCCTTCCTAATAGCGACTTGCAGTGCTATGTACGAGTGTTTTGCAACTGAAATGCAGTCGCAAAACATTCGCTTTTTAACACCAATTTCATTTTGGTGCTAAAGCATTCGCAAAGGGGACCCCTTCCCCTTTGTGAATGCATGCGAAAACGTGTTTTTTAAGAGCAGGAAGTGTCCCCATAGACCACTGCCTAATCTCAAAAAATGAAAGGAATACTTTTAATTTTTAATTTTGAAATGCATTAAGAAAAACGGACTGCATTTAAAAAAACAAACCTTTGTTTTATTTAAAAGCAAACAGGGACATGGTGGTCTGCTGTTCCCAGCAGGCCACCATCCCTGTGTTTTTTATCGATTCCCAATGGGTTACAAATTGTGATCTACCTCTTGAATATTAATGAGGTAGGTCATTTGAGACCCACTGGTAATCGCAAATAAAACTCAGGGGAGTTTTGTACATTTGGAATTGTGACTTCCTTATTGCGATTCGCATGGAATCGCAATTAGGAACTCGCACTTTCAAACATAAGTACATGAAGCCCTTAATCTTTTACCATTGCAAACAAAGTTAAAGACATTTTGGAAGCCATTTGTAATCAGGCAATCAGGCAAACTGCACAGAAATGTGATTTTATTATTTTTAGCAGATATTAAGTTTATGGAGCGTTGCTTGTAGGACATGGCACCACAAGGTTGTTTTTAAAAAAAAACAACCCTCACACCAACCTGGTTGGTGTTATGCTTCATCATAGAGTTCCCAGCTGGGTAGCCGAATGCTACCCAGCTGTGCTGCGACACCTGATTACAGTGGAGCTGGTTTTTTGTTTTCATGTGATGGTGCTGAGGTGATGTGAGATTAAAAATACCTCTGGGAAACTCACTAACCGATACTTTTATTCCCAGTGGCCCAGGGTATGTTTAAAAACAAATGAGATGGATAATGTTTCAGAACTATTATTTGTGTCTGATTTATCCCTTGGTCAACATGTTTCAGCTCTCAACAAAAATTTTTACACAGAGCTTTCTTCAGGACCTCTCTATACTTAATGTGGTGAAAAGTGAAAAAGTGAGTGGTAAAAATGTATAACCACGTGTTAATGCATTTTTGCACACACGCTAAGGTGTGCATTTAATGCTAAGTGGACTGACCGTGACTCCGGGTCCACTGTTGTTAGAGTACCTGTGAAGAGAAATTGGACAAGACGATACAACATATAACATATAAAAACAGTGGTTCTTTTGTTTGTTGTTATCAATTTCATTCTCTTAATACCCATGTGGTTACAAAAACATTTGGTGTCACTCATACGTGCATAGCCACTCATACATATGTAAAATATTCAGCGTAAAACATGCTCAATTGCGACTTGGTGAGCATGCCTGGGTTTTTAAATGATCATAGACGCGCGCTGCACCGCGTGTCAACTATCGCTGTGAGTGAGTGATAGTGACCGCTGTTTGACTTACATGCTTATTGCCGATTTGGTGAGCATGCCAGTATATCTTATTTAGAATACGCGCTGCGTGAAGTGTCAACTATCGCTAAAAATCAGTGATAGTGACTGATAGTGGCGGTCTACGAACCGCGTGAGATTCACTGGCAAGCGCGCTGCGCGTACTGTGTTGTATGGGCTATCAATTGTGATACTGAAAAAATGGGATCACTAGATGGTATTTACGTAAATCACGATTTTCTCATAGCCCTTCGGTTCCAGGGAGGGGTGAGCCCCTATTATGTGCTCTAGATGAGGATTAAAACATAGATGAGGATTCTGCAATGCAACAGAGTTCCGAGGTGGCAGATTAAAAAACAACAGAGTTAACTTCTGCATGGAAAGGTCTTACTTTGTCTCGGTGCTCGCCCGCTTTTCAACCTATTCTGGCATCCACTGGAACTGGATGTGTCCCGGGCCGGTATCCTGCGGGTATTTAATGTTCTTGAGCGAGTGCGCTTCCTGATAGACTGCGTCACGCATTGGTGCGTGACCATGTGTTTAGTAAGCTAGACCGCTCACCCACAGTGCGCGGCGTGCGTGAGGAGGTCTAGTGAGTACGACGTGACGTGACGCACAGTCTTACAATAGTCTGCTTACGTACATGTTGGTGTTCTTGACAGTTATCGGCACACTTGATTATGGAACTATGTACGCAGAGGCCATGACGAAAGACTATTCTGGCTCAGAATAGGTGCGTAGCCTAAGTTTACTTAGATGATCATGACACTTTTATCAAAATTAAATAATAAAGGCACAGATGGCACGTGGGAGATCTGATGTATACTACGCTCAGTACAGAGCTCATTACAGAGCGTATTGATGCATATCAATAGGATGTGACTCAGAATTGGTACAAAGCCTGCATTCAGTGACATGATCAAAGCACACTTTAATACTATTACCAAGGGCATTGATGAGAGCGCGTAGGAGATGTAGTGTACAGATCGCTCATTGAAGAGCGTTCACTGCACAGTGCGTGGACTTTCATTTCCTCCTTGTGTTCCGCGTTCATCAATAACAGGGTGGGGTGCTGCTGTTTTGTCTGAATATATAACCAAAGGGTATTATAGTATGGTTATTGAATGAGGAAATGGCAGGAATTCTGATGATATGCATTAAGATTTGCCATTCAGATTAATAACGGTAGAGTATACACCAGTGTCAGTGTCTCTATCTGCTTAAACTGTTCCACGGTATATTATCGTTCAGCCCCATAGTATGTGTGGACAGGCGATAGATCCATCGTTGCTCCTTTTCTAACAATTGTTGTTGGACATTGCTGCTCGCAGTTTCTAAATGTTCGACCACCACCTATTCCATATCATTGGTTGTGTGGCCTTTTTCTAGAAAATGATTTGTCATGCGAGTCGTATTTCGTTTGCAAAGAATTATGCTTCTGTGCTCACAGATCCGTGTTTTTACTCTTCGGCTGGTCATTCCTATATACCTGAGCCCACATGGACAGGTAATAAGGTAAATGGCGTTGTCTGTGTTACAGTTCGTATGTTTTCGAATTTCCCATACTTTTCCTGGTTCAAGGTTGAGGGTCTTTGTTGGCTTGGTTAAGTGGCACACACTGCAGTCTCCGCAAGGGTAATGGCCAGTGACCCTTCGGAGACTCCATGCAATATGTATGGTGTTCTTTTGTTTTGTAAGTTGCTGTGGTCTAGTATGTACTAAACTGTCCTTGAGACTTCTACCCTTTCTGTACGAGAATAGGGGTTTTTCCCATTGTTGGTTTCCAGTGTTTAGTATTTTCCAGTGCTTTTGGACGATTTTTGACACTTGACATGATACAGGATTGTATGTGGTCGCACAAGTCAGGGGGATTGGGGATTCTTCTTTTGGTTTTTGTTCTAGTAGACTCTCTCTGTTTTGATTGCGAGCCCTCGTCTTGGCCTTATTGGTAATCCTGTCTGGGTATCCTCGTAGTTGTAATTTAGTAGTTAACCCCTGGGCTTGTTGCTTGAAATCTGATAGATTGCTACAATTTCTGCGCAGTCGCAGGTACTGCCCATAAGGTAAGTTCTCCCTTAATGTATGAGGATGGAAGCTCGTGTAATGGAGTAGTGAATTCTTATCAGTTCCTTTGAAGTGAGTTTTAGTCTCCAATTTTCCATTGGCATGAGAGACATCAAGATCCAGGAATGTGATGTTCTTTCTACTAATTGTACTGGTAAATTTCAGGTTTATGTCACATCCATTTATCCAGGTAAGGAAATCTCCCAAGAACTTCTCCGATCCTTCCCAGATTAGGAAGACATCGTCGATGTATCTTTTGTAAAAACTAATGTGTGAGGTCAATGGTGTGCCGGGATTGAACAGGTAGGTTTTTAAAAAATTAAAAACATACAATCCTGCCACGCTTGGGGCAAAAGTGCTGCCCATTGAAGTGCCGTACGTTTGAAGGTACAGCTGGACTTCATACTCAAAATAGTTCTCCTTTAATGCAAGCTCAGCGCATTTCAGGATGAATGATTTTGGTGTTAAGAAGTCCCAAGTGCCCACATTGAGTGAGGATTCCAATACCTTTAGGGTGTCATCTTGTGGTAGACTAGTGTAGAGGCTTTCTACATCTAGACTTACCAGGAAAGACGTGTTTGGATTGAAAGGTAGATCCTTTGTCTGCCCCAGTAAGTCTTTTGTATCTTGTAGGTAGGAGGAAGTGGCCTTAACTAATGGTTGTAGGTAGAAATCACAAAACTTTGAGAGCGGTTCAAGCACCGACTGTGAGAAGTTGGCCTGGCATATGCTGTCCACTAATTATAGTGGACACCTTGCACCAGTCCAAACAACCCCTTATTGGAGATAGGTTAAAGACAACCTTTATTGAAAGCTATCCTAGTGGTAGCTATGGAGAGCAGCCTTCAGGCTAAGTCTTGAAGGAATGTAAAGCAGCTTGTTTTACCAGTCTATAATCTCTTGAGTGACCAAATGAAAGAGGACCACACCAGGTATATATTCAAAATATATGTATTTATTACTAAACACACCCCTCTAGTCTCTTTATGAGGCTAGAGTTCGAAGTAAATAAATTATAAGTTAGTTATCTACAGTAATAGCACAAATACACGTTTGAGCCCCAGGGGCGTACCAAACCATATACCAATAAAGTGGTATAAGAACCACGACTCAGCTAGACACAAGGCCTAGAGCCTGTAGAAGTGCTTGGACCACAAGGAACCACCCAAGGCAGTGACACAGGGGACCCACGGGGGACGCGTGCAGTGTATGAACACAGCCGCGAACCACCGTTAACTTCTATGGGGAAAGTCGCGATTAGAATTTAAAAGAAAAGGGACACTTAGAGGAGGACTTGGAGCAAACCCTTTGAGAACTAGCCTGTTTTAGTGTCAATACCCACGGGAGCACCGGAGTACTCGAGTTACCTCACCCAGGGGAGCCGGGTGCATAGGTGTCTTTCGGGGTCGGGTTTCGTCGTCGCTTTCTATGGCGATCTGCTGCAAAGTGCTGCTGGCGACCAAGTCGAAAGTGTTCGGGTGGATCCAAAGGTGGATCGAAGATCTGAAGAACCTGAAAGCAGAGGGAACAGAGTCTGGGTCACTAGCCAGTGACCAGGAAGGCGATGAGCAGATGCCCACCGATGTCGAGTGCTTCAGGTAGGTTGACGGTCGTCTTGACTCTTCAGCCACGAGGTCCAGGAGGCGTCGACGATGACCAGGAGCTGGATTCGAGCTGTCCCACGACGTCTGTCGATTGCAGGGGTGTCGGCGACCGGATTGGACCCAACAAGCCTTGGCAACGGCAAGTCTCGTGGAAATGGAAGAAGGACGATGTTGCAGACCAGCAAGGTCTGTGGGACTCACCCAGCGAGGATAAGTCAGGGCACACCTGGAGCAACCAGGGAGCCCAAGCAGAAAAAGATTGGCCTTCGGGAGGGCCTACTAGCCAATGGACTAGCGACCGCGAAGGAGCCTCGAGACGATGCACGTGGAGCTGGCTCACAGGACACTCGTGGAGTGGTGGCCAGTGATCTTCGGTGCAGCTGGTGCTGGAGGCTGGGGCTACTCGGAGCCCAAAGCACGACTTCGTGGGACACCCAGAAGAGGATGCACTTGCAAATGCGTTCGGTGTCCAGGGGTCATGGTTCCACGTTACCCACGACAGCTACGGGCCTCAGCTTCGCTGGGGACTCAGGGCAGCCTCGGGGAAGTCTGGAAATCCACCTCTGGTGATGCAAAGACTTCGGCGTCCGACGGGAGCTTCAGCGATGCAGACCGGACAATTGCTTCTTTGGTGCCTGCCAAGCAGGGGAGTCACTCCTTGACCCCAAGGGAGATTCTTCAGTCCTCTAATCTTGAAGTAGAGCGTCGAAGGTCCAGGATTCTGTGTCAGAGTTTCGTCCAGGTTAATCTAAAGTCCTAAGGACTGGGGTCCCCTACTTATACTAAGGTAGGGGGTTGGACATACTCTGTGGCCCCACCTATATGAGGGTCAGGGCAGAGGGGTGGTTACACCCCTTTCCCTTTGTCCAGTTTCGCGCCAGAGCAGGGGCTGGAAGCCCCTGAGCCGGTTTGAACTGGGGTATGCACAGGGACACCAAGTGTGCCCCCAGTGCAGGACTTCAAAGCACCGAGAGTGCTCCCGCCCAGCCCCAATACACACTATCCTGTCTGGGGAGGTGGTCACACCTCCCTGGGACAGGAAACCTATTGTCCAGGCCTCCCCTGCCGGAGTTTCGGTCAGCAGCAGGAGGCCAGACTCGTGTCTGTGGCAGCGGCATCCATTTTGTGATGCCAGGGCTCTGGAAAGTCAGTACCGGGTATGCCGGTGTGTACATGTCTTTCCCTCTAGAAGGGTGGAATGCTACCCCCGCCGCCAGAACTGGCGGGGGGGTAGTATTCCAAGATGTTTGACACCAAACACGACATGTTTCCGTGCAGCCATCCCAAAGTTAGCATTTAACGCGAGGTTATAATGCGCTTAAGAGTATATGGTCAGGCTGCACTACAAACAGCCTCAGAGAAGGGTCTCCAAACGCTGCAGAGGGGCCCAGCTCATGCAGGGGCACCCTCTCACATAGGAACCACGCACTCTGCCTTCAGGATTGATAAGGCCTGCCATAGGAGTGACTTATAGGTTTATATGTGTGTATGTAGGTAGTGATATAGGTAGCCTATTATCACAGTAAGGGGTGCATGCACCACCTTACCCAGGCTGCAGTAGCAGACCTGTGGTGTCAGTTTGGATGGCCTTCCAGGGGTGGCACAATACATGCTGCAGCCCCTGGTAGGCCTCTGAGGTACCTATGCCCTGGGTACATAGTATACCATATACTAGGGACTTATAAGGGCACTCCAGATTCCAATCAGAGATGTGCCTAAGGCACATGGAAACCATTTTAGAGAGGAAGCAGCTAGGCTGGGGTTCTGATTAGCAGGGCCCCAGCCAGACTAAGGTCAAAAAACAGTGAAGCATCAGCAAAAAGTGGGGGTACCCATGTGAAGCAGATCCTACTCTCCTACACAACCACCCCCCCAAACGTAGGGACATTAAACTAACCTTGCCCAGTTAAGTCTTCATGTTCTAAGTGGAAGTACCTAGAGAGTCCATCTGCATTGGCATGGTTACTCCCAGGTCTATGTTCCACTGTGAAGTCCATCCCCTGTAGGGAAATGGACAACCTAAGCAGTTTGGGGTTTTCACCCTTCATTTGTTTTAGCCATAAGAGGGGCTTATGGTCTGTTTGAACAAGGAAGTGAGTACCAAACAAGTATGGCCTCAACTTCTTCAGAGCCCAGACCACAGCAAAGGCCTCCCTTTCAATGGCTGACCAACGTTTCTCTCTAGGGGTCAGCCTTCTGCTAATAAAAGCTACTGGCTGATCCTGACCTTCATCATTCAATTGTGACAGTACAGCCCCTACCCCCAATTCAGATGCATCAGTTTGAACAATTAACTTCTTGGAGTAATCAGGACTCTGTAGAATGGGAGCAGTGCACATGGCCTGCTTTAGGTCATCAAATGCCTTTTGACAGCTAACTGTCCACTGAACCTTTTTGGGCATTTTCTTGGAAGTTAAGTCATTCAGGGGTGTCACTATTGATCCATACCCCTTGACAAATCTCCTATAGTACCCAGTCAGGCCTAAGAAGGCTCTCACCTGAGTCTGGGTAGTTGGAGCAGTCCAGTCCATGATGGTCTGGATCTTGCTCTGCAGTGGTTGAACCTGGCCTCCACCCACAAGGTGGCCCAGGTACACAACCTGACTCTGCCCTATCTGGCACTTGGTGGCCTTGATAGTCAGGCCTGCTTTCTGCAGGGCCTGTAAAACATTTCTGAGGTGGACCAGGTGATCCTCCCAGGTGGAGCTAAAGACAGCAATATCATCTAGATATGCTGCACTATAGGCTTCCAGACCTGTAAGGACTGTATTCACCAACCTCTGAAAAGTGGCAGGTGCATTCTTCAGACCAAAGGGCATCACCACAAATTGATAATGCCCACTAGGGGTTGAGAATGCTGTCTTTGGCTTTGCATCATCAGCTAGTCTGATCTGCCAGTAGCCAGCTGTCAGGTCAAATGTGCTTAGATACTTGGCTGAGGCCAAAGTGTCTATTAGCTCATCTGCCCTTGGTATTAGATGGGCATCAGTCCTAGTGACTGCATTGAGACCCCTGTAGTCCACACAAAACCTCATCTCTCTTTTCCCACCATTGGTGTGAGGTTTTGGCACAAGGACCACTGGACTAGCCCAAGGGCTATCTGTGGGTTCAATAACTCCCAAATCCAACATCTTCTGGACTTCTGTCCTGATACAGTCCCTGACATGGTCAGGTTGCCTATAAATCTTATTTTTAATAGGCAGACTGTCCCCAGTGTCCACTTCATGAGTGCACCAGGTAGTCTGACTGGGTGTCAGTGAGAATATGTGTCTGAACTGATTGAGCACCTGTCTGCAATCAGTCTGCTGCTGGGTAGTGAGGCTGCCTGCCAAGGCTACACCATCCACTGACCCATCACCAGGGTTCTGTGAGAGCAGGTCAGGGAGTGGGTCACTCTCTTCCTCCTGTCCCTCATCAGTAGCCATGAGCAAGCCCATGTCTGCCCTGTCCACATATGGTTTTAACCTGTTGACATGGAGAACCCTGTGGGGACTCCTGGGTGTTCCTAGGTCTACTAAGTAGGTAACCTCACCCTTCTGTTCAACAATGGTATGGGGTCCACTCCATTTGTCTTGGAGAGCTGCTGGGGCCACTGGCTCCAACACCCACACCTTCTGTCCTGGCTGGTAAACAGTCAGTACAGCCTTTGGTCATGCCAGGCTTTTTGATGTTCCTGGCTAGCCTCAAGGTTTTTAGTTGCCTTTTTCATATACTCAGCCATCCGGGAGCGGAGACCAAGTACGTAGTCCACTATGTCTTGCTTTGGGGGCTTGAGAGGTAACTCCCATCCTTCCTTCACCAAGCACAGTGGACCCCTGACAGCGTGACCAAACAAAAGTTCAAAAGGGCTGTAGCCAACCCCTTTGAGGCACCTCCCTGTATGCAAATAAAAGGCAGGGCAAGAGTATGTCCCATCTTCGCCTAAGCTTTTCTGGGAGCCCTTTAATCATGCCCTTCAAGGTTTTGTTGAATCTCTCAACTAAACCATTGCATTGTGGGTGATAGGGTGTGGTGAACTTGTAAGTCACTCCACACTCCTTCCACATTGCTTTTAAGTATCCAGACATAAAGTTTGCATCCCTGTCTGATACAACCTCCTTAGGGAAGCCCACTCTTGAGAAAATTCCCAGGAGGGCCCTTGCCACCACAGGTGCTGTAGTGGTCCTAAGGGGAATAGCCTCTGGGTACCTGGTGGCATGATCCACTACCACCAGGATAAACCTGAGCCCAGATGCTGTTTGGGGATCCATGGGACCAACAATGTCAATCCCCACCCTTTCAAAGGGAACCCCACCACAGGTAGTGGTATCAGGGGGCCTTTGTAGTGCCACCTGCCTTGCCACTGGCCTGGCAGGTTACACAGGAGCGACAAAACTCCTTGGTGTCTTCAGACATGTGGGGCCAGTGAAAGTGAGGGACAATCCTGTCCCAAGTCTTGTTCTGGCCCAGGTGACCTGCTAAGGGAATATCATGGGCTAGGGTCAATAGGAAGCCCCTGAACTTCAAAGGTATAACCAACCTCCTGGTAGCACCAGGCTTGGGGTCTCTACACTCTGAGTACAAGAGTCCATCATCCCAATACACAGTATGGGGACCACTAGCTTTCCCAGCAGCCTCAGCAGCAGCTTGCTGTCTGAGGGGTTCAAGAGAGGGGCAGCTCTGCTGCTCCTGGCTCAGATCTGCCCTGGAAGGACCCCCTGTCCCCAAGAACTCAACCTGGTCAGGTTCAAGCTCCTCTGGGACAGTTCCTTCCTCAGGACTGAGATCATCCCCCTCAAGGGACTGATCTTCCTTCTGAGCCAAGGGGGAAGGCACTGCCTTTACCCTACTACTCCTCTTCTTGGAGGGCACTTGGTCCATTATTCCAGAATCCAAGGCCTGTTCAGTGCTAGACATTTTGGCTTGTGACCTGGTCACAGCAAACACATCTGCAGGGATCCCCAGCATTTCTGCATGGGTCCTGAGCTCCACTTCTGCCCAAGCTGAAGTTTCTAAGTCATTGCCAAGCAAGCATTCAACGGGTAGGTCTGCACTTACCACAACCTTCTTAAGGCCAGTTACCCCTCCCCAGGAGAAGTTAACAACTGCCAGAGTATGGTCTGTTCTGACGTTGCTAGCATTGGTCACTTGGTACATTTCACCAAGTATTATCTGCCCAGGATTCACAAGGTTTTGTGTCACCATGGTGACACTTGCCCCTGTGTCCCTAAATGCCAAAGCCTCTCTTCCATTGATTAAAGGCTGTTGTCTGTACTTGCCCAGATTATTGGGACTCACAGAGGAGGTCATATCCATGCCTCCATCACAGACTAGGACAGCCTGAGTGAGTTCTCTGACTAGGTCAGAGCTCATCTCCTTACCCAGGGTCAACCCTACTAAACCCTTGGCTTGTGTAGTCCCACCACCAACTGTAACTGCACTAGGGGGAGCAGGTGCCTTAGGGGCATTGGTGGGGGCTGGAGTAGAGTCTTTGGACTTGGTGCAATCACTGGTCCAGTGGGTCTTTTGCTTACAGACCTTGCACCATGGTTTCCTTTGGCCTTTCCCTTTGGTAGACTGTGAATCCCCACCTGAAGAAGATTTTTGGGGGCCTTGTGAAGACTTTTGATCTTTACCCTTCTCCCCACCCTTATCAGAGGTTTTCGAATCTTGCTTCTTAGGGTCACCACCTTGGTTCTGTACCTTCTGCTTCACCCTGGTTCTGACCCATTTGTCTGCCTTCTTTCCCAATTCTTGGGGAGAGGTCAGATCAGAGTCTACCAGGTGCTGATGCAACAGCTGATTTTGACAGTTATTAAGAATCTGCTCCCTCATTATCAGATTGTACAATCCTGTGAAGTCACATACCTTACTGCCCAATAACCAACCTTCCAGAGCCTTGGCAGAACACCCAGTCTTGAGTCTGTGCTTTTTGGGTATCCCTGAACTTTAACCTGTATTGTTCAGTGGTTAGGCCAAACCCATCAATTAGAGCACTCTTCAAGACTTTGTAATTATCAGCATCCTCCTCTCTAACAGTGAGGAGCTTGTCTCTACCTTTGTCTGCAAAGGAGAGCCACAAGATTGCTGCCCACTGCTCCTGAGGGACCCTCTGTACTTTACAGGCCCTCTCTAGAGCAGTTATCCATTTGTGGATGTCATTCCCACTCTGGTAGGGAGGGACAATCTTGCTCAGGTTTCTATGGTCATAAGACCTTTCCCTATCTTTGGGGAAACTGCTGCCACCATGGGACTCTAGTCCCAACTTTTGTCTCTCTCTATAGAGATCTAGGGACTCCCTGTCTATAGCCAATTGCTGTTTCCTGATTTCAAGCTGAGTTTGCTCATATTGAATCAGTCTCTTTCTCCTCTCATGAGAGGATTCCCACCTATGAGAGGAGACAGAGGTCCCTATTGAGGTGTCAGAGTGGTTAGACTCCTGAGAAGGAGACCTAGACCTTCTGGGCACACTCAGAACTCTTCCTGGGGGGACAAAGGGGAGGTCAGTCTGATCCTCTCCCTCCTCCTCCACAGGAGGAATTGGATTTTCCAGGACAAGGTCATTTTCATCTTCCTGGCCAGTTTCAGGGGGGGGGGGCTGGGTTTCTTTACCCCTGGCCCCTTCCTCTTCTTCTGCCCCACCCTCTTTGCCTACCCCTTCAGACCCTAGGGGCCTGCTGAGATCATCAGCTAGTAACACCTCCCTGAGGTGTTGGGTGCTGGCACTTTTGCCTGCCTTCAACTTCCTAGTATTGCATAATGCTCTCAATTCCAAGAATGGGAGTTTATCATACTTGGAGGGAAGAAGCCCACTGGCTTCTGGCAAGGACTCACTGTGTCCTGGCTTTGAAGACATTACTAGTGAGGTGTGGTGTATGCACTACCTACTCTAGTGTGGCCTACTAAACTCTCTTGAGTTGTAGAAAGGGTGTGCTGTCCCTTAACACACAACTCTAAGTTCAGTAGAACTTACTGTATTACTAAGCTTGATTTATATGTACCTTAGGTACCCTTAGTGGTTTCCAGTTGATCAATTCAATTGAGATTATCTGGTAAAACAATAGCAAGCTGGAATCCCACACGCTGCACACCAATGTGAGAAGTTGGCCTGGCATATGCTGTCCACTAATTATAGTGGGCACCTTGCACCAGTCCAAACAACCCCTTATTGGAGATAGGTTAAAGACAACCTTTATTGAAAGCTATCCTAGTGGTAGCTATGGAGAGCAGCCTTCAGGCTAAGTCTTGAAGGAATGTAAAGCAGCTTGTTTTACCAGTCTATAATCTCTTGAGTGACCAAATGAAAGAGGACCAGACCAGGTATATATTCAAAATATATGTATTTATTACTAAACACACCCCTCTAGTCTCTTTATGAGGCTAGAGTTCGAAGTACATAAATTATAAGTTAGTTATCTACAGTAATAGCACAAATACACGTTTGAGCCCCAGGGGCGTACCAAACCATATACCAATAAAGTGGTATAAGAACCACGACTGAGCTAGACACAAGGCCTAGAGCCTGTAGAAGTGCTTGGACCACAAGGAACCACCCAAGGCAGTGACACAGGGGACCCACGGGGGACGCGTGCAGTGTATGAACACAGCCGCGAACCACCATTAACTTCTATGGGGAAAGTCGCGATTAGAATTTAAAAGAAAAGAGACACTTAGAGGAGGACTTGGAGCAAACCCTTTGAGAACTAGGCTGTTCTAGTGTCAATACCCACGGGAGCACCGGAGTACTCGAGTTACCTCACCCAGGGGAGCCGGGTGCATAGGTGTCTTTCGGGGTCGGGTTTCGTCGTCGCTTTCTATGGCGATCTGCTGCAAAGTGCTGCTGGCGACCAAGTCGAAAGTGTTCGGGTGGATCCAAAGGTGGATCGAAGATCTGAAGAACCTGAAAGCAGAGGGGACAGAGTCTGGGTCACTAGCCAGTGACCAGGAAGGCGATGAGCAGATGCCCACCGATGTCGAGTGCTTCAGGTAGGTTGACGGTCGTCTTGACTCTTCAGCCACGAGATCCAGGAGGCGTCGATGATGACCAGGAGCTGGATTCGAGCTGTCCCACGACGTCTGTCGATTGCAGGGGTGTCGGCGACCGGATTGGACCCAACAAGCCTTGGCAACGGCAAGTCTCATGGAAATGGAAGAAGGACGATGTTGCAGACCAGCAAGGTCTGTGGGACTCACCCAGCGAGGATAAGTCAGGGCACACCTGGAGCAACCAGGGATCCCAAGCAGAAAAATATTGGCCTTCGGGAGGGTTTACTAGCCAACAGACTAGCGACCGCGAAGGAGCCTCGAGACGATGCACGTGGAGCTGGCTCACAGGACACTCGTGGAGTGGAGGCCAGTGATCTTCGGTGCAGTTGGTGCTGGAGGCTGGGGCTACTCGGAGCCCAAAGCACGACTTCGTGGGAGACCCAGAAGAGGATGCACTTGCAAATGCGTTCGGTGTCCAGGGGTCACGGTTCCACGTTACCCACGACAGCTACGGGCCTCAGCTTCACTGGGGACTCAGGGCAGCCTCGGGGAAGTCTGGAAATCCACTTCTGGTGATGCAAAGATTTCGGCGTCCGACGGGAGCTTCAGCGATGCAGACCGGACAATTGCTTTTTTGGTGCCTGCCAAGCAGGGGAGTCACTCCTTGACCCCAAGGGAGATTCTTCAGTCCTCTAATCTTGAAGTAGAGCGTCGAAGGTCCAGGATTCTGTGTCAGAGTTTCGTCCAGGTTAATCTAAAGTCCTAAGGACTGGGGTCCCCTACTTATACTAAGATAGGGGGTTGGACATACTCTGTGGCCCCACCTATGGGAGGGTCAGGGCAGAGGGGTGGTTACACCCCTTTCCCTTTGTCCAGTTTCGCGCCAGAGCAGGGGCTGGAAGCTCCTGAGCCGGTTTGAACTGGGGTATGCACAGGGACACCAAGTGTGCCCCCAGTGCAGGACTTCAAAGCACCCGAGAGTGCTCCCGCCCAGCCCCAATACACACTATCCTGTCTGGGGAGGTGGTCACACCTCCCTGGGACAGGAAACCTATTGTCCAGGCCTCCCCTGCCGGAGTTTTGGTCAGCAGCAGGAGGCCAGACTCGTGTCTGTGGCAGCGGCATCCATTTTGTGATGCCAGGGCTCTGGAAAGTCAGTACCGGGTATGCCAGTGTGTACATGTCTTTCCCTCTAGAAGGGTGGAGTGCTACCCCCGCCACCAGAACTGGCGGGGGGTAGTATTCCAAGATGTTTGACACCAAACACGACATGTTTCCGTGCAGCCATCCCAAAGTTAGCATTTAACGCGAGGTTATAATGCGCTTAAGAGTATATGGTCAGGCTGCACTACAAACAGCCTCAGAGAAGGGTCTCCGAACGCTGCAGAGGGGCCCAGCTCATGCAGGGGCACCCTCACACATAGGAACCACGCACTCTGCCTTCAGGATTAATAAGGCCTTGTTAAAGATTGCAGGAATCGCTGTTAGCATGAGCTGAAAGCCATTTTGTACTTGGCAGCCATTTTAGTTAGCCATGTGCTCGCCATGTGCTTTCTCCCTCTTCCAGAGTCTTGCACATGCTCAGAGAGGCCTAGCTGGTAGAATGCACCTGCTCCTAGTATAGAACTGTCAGGCTATTCTTACTGATGTAAGCAGTTTAGTCTCCCCTCCCACTTTGTGGAGCAAGCAAATTTTGTATACCCATATTAGTCAATAAGCATGCTTGTATGTGCTAGGACCTCCCCTTGATTTTATGCTGACTATATAACAAATGCATATATAAGGACCCTGTTCTCTGCACTCATTAGAATGCCTCCTACAGTGGCCTGCGGGTACCGTAAGATGCAATCTCCCTCATCTGAGGTTAATAAAACATGTTTTTTGATATTACAGCTTCTGTGCCAATCTCTTCTTTGTTGGTCTTAAGGACCAGATGTATCAGTGAACCCCTAAGAAGGTTTTTATTTCTACAAATGGCGCCCGAATAGGGACCTCATCGGTGAAGCGGCTATCCAAGGGAGTGGTCTTGAAGGGAGACAGGAATCTACTGAGGAGTACAGGACAGGAATCTACTGAGGAGGTACCCTGCGCACGGAGATTGTTTGTCTTCCAGCCCAGTATATTTCTGGTCTTCCTGATCTGATCCTCCAAGTGTTTGCCGCTCCCGACTGAGAACTTCTTTGGCGTGAGTATTTTAAAATGACCGTTAGGTCACTCAGAACTTGGCAGTTGAAAGCTGGAGACTTTGGTTTGGTAAGGTTGCTGAAGCAACACTTTTGTTTGGAATGACTTGGCCAAGATTTTGGTTTGTTTGTTTGTTTTGCTGCAGCAAAAGAAGGCAGGTAATGAGGAGATTTTTCTCTAACTTTGAAAACTTGAACGGCACACATTGTGTTAAGTGTCACTTGGAGTATAATATTATATATGCTATAATATTTTTGACATGCCTGCTTCTAGCACACTTTGTTGAAAGTGTTGCTGTCTTGGAGGTACCGATATGGATTTAGGAAGTACTCAGCTGACTCCCTCAGAGGGGATACCTAAATAGGTTTAGGTATAGTAAAAAGATATTTCTTCCTTGGTGACTAAGTACCCCATGGAACTAAATATGTACATAAAACGGATCCGGATCTGCGCACTTAGTAACATTCATAAGTGGTGATATGCAGAGCGCTTTTTGAGTGTTCTACCAGCCAAAACTGGCGAATTTGGTGTATTTTGGCTTCTTGACCATGGAACAGTTTTTTGGGCTACTTTTGAGAGCTCTTCTTGTAAATATGACTTACAATTAGTATTTACAAATAGTTTGGTCTTGCGTACAGTTTGTAAGCTGTCTTAAAGTCCTAAGTATTGATTTGTGGGTTAAATGTGTGTTTAACTGTCTATGTGGGGTTTGTGGTTTGACATTGGTAATATTTGTGTGAGTACTCTTTGTGTAAGAATGGCTAGCTTTAAGCGCGCTGTATTGTGTGCTCTGAGTATATGACCCCCCTTCTGTAACTGTCTGGAATGAGCTCAATGAGTTTGTTTATGTTTTTTTGCTGTCATCATTCTGTTATGCAAAATGTCATTTAGTTACTTACATATTAAATAAAAATCCAGAAATGAATTATATGACATATGCTAAACAGCTGCATGTTACTATTTAAATTGACAGAGTACGACACTATACATGTGTGCAAATTGCCACAATGCTAAAGATAAAATTAGAATTCGTATTAAATAGGATTAAAATAGGCCTCATACAGAGGAAGGAAAACGAAATTGTGTGTTTTGTAATCAATAGGCTAAAATACACGTTACAGCATTTTCCTTAAATACATTGTATTAGACATTAAAAGGCATGCACATCATTTGAGTGAATTTGGTCGTTGCTGAACTAAATACACATTATAGAAAGATAGATTTGACTGCATTGAAATGCCTCAGTTTTAAATAGACTGTGACATGCTTTTCTTTCAGCACCCGAGGAAAAAGCTTTCCAACAGCTGTGTTTAAACTGACTAACTGAAAAGAAACTGTTTGACACAGCAAATGGGGATTTAACTCTGTCAGGGTATTTCAAATAATAAAGGTTTTTTTTTCCCTGAGAAAGGCGTGAAAATTCGACGCCTGCTGACAAACAACAGCTGCATAAATAGCATATGGCTATTCCTGATCACGGCCACAGACAGGAATGCTGAGTCAGCGAAATTTTAAGTCAGTGTAAAACTGGTATAAGGGCCTGAATTATTTTAAAAGTTTCAAAACACCAGTTTCATTATTTTGGATAACAGAGAACAAAATTGAAAGTAGGGATTTCCTTTCTTAATGCCTTCTTTACATAAGTACATCTGTGGTTCTGATGTTAAATGATAACTGTCCTTTAAAAAAGTGGCGCAGACTTTTCCTGTTTCAAGTAAGGCTTCTGTGCTTAGGGTTATGAATGAATGTGTTTAAATATGATAGGCTACGAATGAAGCTTGCTTTTCAAATGTGGAATCATCAAAATGGTTGGTTTTGATTTTAAAAAAAAATTAATTATATGAAAAAAATATATATTATTAAAAATAAATGCTTTAATTCGTTTTTTCATCTTTATAAAGCCTAATCATCATACTGTGAATTCCTAGCATCAAAGTTGGATCTAAGCAGTGCTGTACCGCATTAGCAGGAGCCTTAAATGTGAACTGTCACTTTACCCAGCCGTACAAAACTCATTTTTATAAGGGTATATCTTATACATTTCTGATTTCCCATTCCTGGGCTATCTAGAGAACACTCTGGGGGTTCCTATTATGCAAAAAAATTGTAGGATATTCATTTTTAAGTGCCCCTACCACCAAAGTCGAAATTGAGCTAAATTCACAATTTTACAAGCAGTTCTACCACTCAAGGCAGTTTTAACGTGCTCTCAGGCTTCAATAAAGTATATGCAAGTATAAAACAAACAGCTGATCTCTGTATTACTAGACTGCACACCACACACTATACACAAATGAAAATAAGTATACAGAAACAAGCAGACGTTATTATCCTACCTTTAAATTGCTGGCAAACACATCGGACAGGACTGCCTTTGAGCTGTGATTCTCCAGAGTTGCTTTGCATTACGAAAACCGCATGGCAAGCCTTGCACACAAAAATGAGCAGCTGCTGAACGGGTCAAAGGTCGGAGTTCTGCATTTAGCAACTTAGCAGGGTGAAGGGTAATGTTTGCTGGGACACTTCGACCTTCGAAAAGTTTTTGAAAGACGAGATGATAGCGCAAAGAGAGAAAGAGAAGCTTTGCTTCCTATTTTTGGCAAACACACGTTTTGCGCAGTCATATGAAACGAAGGAAAGGCAGCCTTCAGTTGAGCATTGATCTGCCATGTATATAAAAATAATGGTTTTAGTTTAAAGAATACTGTGTAGGGGCTACGATAAGGAGGAAATGGATTTTAGTTTGCATTCATGCGCCCTCATGTTAATCTAGTACAATTGCTCAAGAAATTGATACATTGGTTTGTTTGTGCCCAGTTGCTACAAATAGGGGTTGAAAGTGTTGACAGAAGTAAAACCTGTTTCAGGTTTTCCTACTGTCAAAATGGGGGAAGGAGGCTAGCTCCTCTACAAATTAAGGGTAGGCAAAATTATGTTTTCTCTCTTCTTTTTCTTACTTTTTTTTAGTCTGTCTAAGCTGTCTGTGAAATAGCCATGAGACATTTCATTGGCTATTCAGTAATACTGTTTTAAAAATTGTTAGCATTAATAAAATGATAAAATCTATGTTATGTTACTGCCCATCCTGTATGAAAGAATGAGTAGAACAGATTGATGTTCCCTTATTTGATCTTTAAGGAGAACTGTATAGTGAGGGTTTCTGTTCAAAAATCTCAGGTGGCAACACTATTATTGTTTATGTTATTCTCATGTTCTATACAGTTTTGCAAGGGCATTGCTAGTCTTTTATTAGCTAGTCTCTGTCAATAAGCTGACAGCCCTTATTAGAGCTGGAGATAGGGTTTTTTTTCCTTTTGAAAATGATGTTGCATAGTCCAGATCGTGAAAAGTACAATGCAGGAAAGACGCTCATGTGATCCTTAGCAAACATTTTGAAGGAAAATATTGTTTTATAGGAGTTTGTTTGTCATAATATGTTCTGCTGGAGAAAATGTACTCACTATGTTGAAGTTTAGTTCTTTTTGCAATAAGAATCCCTGTTAAATTAGCAGTTTTAGATTTTCCTGCTGCACCTATAACATGAGAGCATGGTCCTAAGCATAACATGTAAGAGAAATTATTTTACAAGTGTCTGCAGTCCTGTACAAGTAATGTAAAATCTATGAGTAAAAGTGTAGAACATTTCCTTTTTCTTGAAGGTTCTTCAGATTGGTAATATAGGAATACACCAATGTAAGTATTTGGAGTATGTCTGTATTGTTTTTCTCTTTTCCTCAGAATTTAGTAAATGAACACAGACTTCCTTGGCTGTTTGGGATTGGGTGATGTATTACTCTTGTCAGTTCACCAAAACGTTCCTTTTATACTTGCCAATAGGTCCAGGGTTTTCTACTCTCAGATAGATGAAGTGGCTCTTGGGTGCCTTGCTAATGTATGGGGCGCCCCGAGACTAAGGAAGTATTCTGAGACTATCCTCTCTGTTGTTCGATTATTTCTGTGCCTTGTCTAAAGACCTCTTGTTCTGTCCACCAATAGATATTTGCTGCCTTACAACCATTGCCAGAGGGGCCCGGACATCAGATCCAGCCTGGGAGTCAGCACCAGTCCAGCCTACAGTCAAAACAAAAGGAACCAGCATAGGCGTTGCCGGCAACTAGGACCTCAGTGAAGGCGGAAGCACTGGGACGTGAAGTGTGTACCCCTGCCACTGTCTTGGGCGAAAGACGGGGTTACAAATCAGGATGGAGAAATCTTTGTGTGGATCCAGTTTTTGATGCCCAGCTGAGAGAGTCACAGAACGACAAGGACGGCAAGGAGGCTTTGCTTGAGGTGACCCCCTTTGAAACAAGGGTTGCTTCAGGCCTTTGAGTCCTGGTCCCAAGTGAATGCAAGTCTACGCCTTTGTTTGTTGATCAAGGGATGCCTGAGCACACTGGGTACAATTTGTGGCCCTAACAAAAGAGCAGTGCGCCAGAGGTGCAATACAGGAGTTAGGGAAGGACTTGAGTTTAGGGTACAGGTGCTATGCCCTTGGTGCCTGTTAGATTAAAGTGAAGAAAACTGGTGCACTGCCTGAGACACTGGACAGGATCATTGAGGGTATTTGCCCTGGGGGGTGATTGCCCTATCCTGAAAGAAAGACTTTTCCTTCTCCGTGATTCTTGAGTTGCGAGTTGTGCAGCTCCACCGTGGGAACAACAAGAGCCTGCCTGTGAGGCTCAAACGGACACAGGGAGAAGACTCCCCTCTGGCTGGTTGGTTCTACAAATTCCCAAGGACTCTTTTTTTTGTTAGTAATGTACCCCTTTGGTCGTCCCATTTTTTTTGGAGGAGCAGCCCTTTGCGGCTCCTTGTCCTAATTCCTATGGCCCTGTGTGGTCCTCCTGGTCCCCCGGAGCCAGGATTGTTTTTGTAATAATATGTCTGATTGCTTTAATATTTTTTAAGAGTAATGTTTATTCTGCACGAGAAAAGTTCATCTGAGCATGTTACTTTACTCTTTCCTTAAGTATATTAATTGATAATTTAGCCCTCATAAAAAATACTGAGAAAGTCTATTGAAAATGTTTTTATTAGGTATGTGCTGTTGGCTATTTTGAAATTGACATAAATAGTCACTGAAATACATCAGAGCCCTGAAACTTAAAATTAGACTAGATGGTTTTGGTATTTGCTTTCTGCTTAGGATTGGAAAATATTGAGATTTCTGTTTGAGATAATAGTCATTATTCTCTCTTGCTACCTGTATGACCCAATGCTCTGTTCACTTTGTACTCCTGCTTATACCTTGTATACCTGCTTAATGAAATGTTTAGAATGTAAATGCCCACCTAGCATAGGATATTGATGAATTTATGAGAAGAAAATGTGCAAAATATTTTCTATGTCTCTACTAGATCATGGGAATGTCTTTAGCTCATGCTAAAAGGATCATCTGTTAAAGATTGCAGGAATCGCTGTTAGCATGAGCTGAAAGCCATTTTGTACTTGGCAGCCATTTTAGTTAGCCATGTGCTCGCCATGTGCTTTCTCCCTCTTCCAGAGTCTTGCACATGCTCAGAGAGGCCTAGCTGGTAGAATGCACCTGCTCCTAGTATAGAACTGTCAGGCTATTCTTACTGATGTAAGCAGTTTAGTCTCCCCTCCCACTTTGTGGAGCAAGCAAATTTTGTATACCCATATTAGTCAATAAGCATGCTTGTATGTGCTAGGACCTCCCCTTGATTTTATGCTGACTATATAACAAATGCATATATAAGGACCCTGTTCTCTGCACTCATTAGAATGCCTCCTACAGTGGCCTGCGGGTACCGTAAGATGCAATCTCCCTCATCTGAGGTTAATAAAACATGTTTTTTGATATTACAGCTTCTGTGCCAATCTCTTCTTTGTTGGTCTTAAGGACCAGATGTATCAGTGAACCCCTAAGAAGGTTTTTATTTCTACAGCCTGCCATAGGAGTGACTTATAGGTTTATATGTGTGTATGTAGGTAGTGATATAGGTAGCCTATTATCACAGTAGGGAGGGACAATCTGCACCACCTTACCCAGGCTGCAGTAGCAGACCTGTGGTGTCAGTTTGGATGGCCTTCCAGGGGTGGCACAATACATGCTGCAGCCCCTGGTAGGCCTCTGAGGTACCTATGCCCTGGGTACATAGTATACCATATACTAGGGACTTATAAGGGCACTCCAGATTCCAATCAGAGATGTGCCTAAGGCACATGGAAACCATTTTAGAGAGGAAGCAGCTAGGCTGGGGTTCTGATTAGCAGGGCCCCAGCCAGACTAAGGTCGAAAAACAGTGAAGCATCAGCAAAAAGTGGGGGTACCCATGTGAAGCAGATCCTACTCTCCTACACCGACCCAATGCCCGATACTATGGGGCGTCCAGGTGGCGGCACTTTGTTTTTGTGGACTTTCGGGATGGTATAAAAATATGGTACTTTACCGGGGGTGGTCGTGAGGAATTGTGCTTCCTTTTTACTGATGTTCCCTTGGTTTTCAGCATTGCTCACCAATTCGTGAATGGTTGTTTTTAGCCTGTTAGTTGGATCCTCCTGTAGGGGTTGGTAATTGCGTCTATCGCTTAGTAGACGTAGACATTCTTTCTGATATTCTTCTTTGTCCTGGAGGACTATTCCACCCCCTTTGTCCGCTGGCTTGATCACTATTTTGTCGTTGTTTCTCAGTGTGGACAGTGCTTCAAATTCATTTTTGCTCACATTATTGAAGAGCTTTTTTTCTTGGAGATTCTCTATATCTTTGAACACAGCCTGTTCAAAAGTAACTAATTCACAGGGAACTGAGCTTGGAGGTGGTATAAACCTGGATTTGATTTTGAAATCTGTGACTCCATCCCTTTGTTCTTGAGTGTCCAATATAGCTGATTGGTTTGCAAAGAAAGCTTTTAGTTTTAATTTTCGAAAGAATTCAGCCATCTCCTAATGTAGGCGAAACTTGTCGAGATTGGCCGTGGGGACAAATCCTAAGCCTTTATTGAGAAGGTCTTTTTCCGTTTGAGTCAGGACATGTGTAGAGAAGTTTGTGACTAACTCCTGCTTGTGCTCGGTCCTGGTTGCTGGTCCCGGGATTTGCTCCTGGTGTGGGCTCCTTGATTCTGCTCATCCTCCCAGTGTACTTGGGGTTGTCTTCTTCGTCTTCCACGACCTCTGCGGCCATTCCCTAAAAAAGGAAATCGTTGAGTCTGGTTCATATATGGGTTCTGCATCGGGCCGAATTGGGGGTTCCAACCAAACATCATCTGTGGGGGCATCTGAGGGAAACTCTGTGGGAAATGCATTTGGTTCCCTGCTGGTCCTTGTGGCCATGGTTGTTGCCAATTACTAGGTCTCCCTCTCCCTCTCTGCCGGTTACGGTAACTTCCCGTGCTGGAGCCACTACTGTCTGAGGAATCATCTTCGGAGCCACCTGAAGAGTCATTGCGTTTTGGTGGTTGATAGTCAGCCTCAGCATATGGATCATGTCAGTGAACGCAGGCTTTGTACCAATTCTGAGTCACATCCTATTGATATGCATCAATACGCTCTGTAATGAGCTCTGTACTGAGCGTAGTAGACACCAGATCTCCCACGCACCATCTGTGCCTTTATTATTTAATTTTGATAAAAGTGTCATGATCATCTAAGTAAACTTAGGCTACGCACCTATTCTGAGCCAGAATAGTCTTTCGTCATGGCCTCTGCGTACATAGTTCCATAATCAAGTGTGCCGATAACTGTCAAGAACACCAACATGTACGTAAGCAGACTATTGTAAGACTGTGCGTCACGTCACGTCGTACTCACTAGACCTCCTCACGCACGCCGCGCACTGTGGGTGAGCGGTCTAGCTTACTAAACACATGGTCACGCACCAATGCGTGACGCAGTCTATCAGGAAGCGCACTCGCTCAAGAACATTAAATACCCGCCGGATACCGGCCCCGGGACACATCCAGTTCCAGTGGATGCCGGAATAGGTTGAAAAGCGGGCGAGCACCGAGACAAAGTAAGACCTTTCCATGCAGAAGTTAACTCTGTTGTTTTTTAATCTGCCACCTCGGAACTCTGTTGGATTGCAGAATCCTCATTATGTTTTAATCCTCATCTAGAGCACATAATAGGGGCTCACCCCTCCCTGAAACCGAAGGGCTATGAGAAAATCGTGATTTACGTAAATACCATCTAGTGATCCCATTTTTTCAGTATCACAATTGATAGCCCATACAATACAGTACGCGCAGCGCGCTTGCCAGTGAATCTCACGCGGTTTGTAGACCGCCACTATCAGTCACTATCACTGATTTTTAGCAATAGTTGACACTTCACGCAGCGCGTATTCTAAATAAGATATACTGGCATGCTCACCAAATCGGCAATAAGCATGTAAGTCAAACAGCGGTCACTATCACTCACTCACAGCGATAGTTGACACGCGGTGCAGCGCGCGTCTATGATCATTTAAAAACCCAGGCATGCTCACCAAGTCGCAATTGAGCATGTTTTACGCTGAATATTTTACATATGTATGAGTGGCTATGCACGTATGAGTGACACCGAATGTTTTTGTAACCACATGGGTATTAAGAGAATGAAATTGATAACAACAAACAAAAGAACCACTGTTTTTATATGTTATATGTTGTATCGTCTTGTCCAATTTCTCTTCACAGGTACTCTAACAACAGTGGACCCGGAGTCACGGTCAGTCCACTTAGCATTAAATGCACACCTTAGCGTGTGTGCAAAAATGCATTAACACGAGGTTATAATTTTTTACCACTCACTTTTTTCACTTTTCACCACATTAAGTATAAAGTGGTCCTGAAGAAAGCTCTGTGTAAAAATTTTTGTTGAGAGCTGAAACATGTTGACCAAGGGATAAATCAGACACAAATAATAGTTCTGAAACATTATCCATCTCATTTGTTTTTAAACATACCCTGGGCCACTGGGAATAAAAGTATCGGTTAGTGAGTTTTCCAGAGGTATTTTTAATCTCACATCACCTCCAGCACCATCACATGAAAACAAAAAACCAGCTCCACTGTAATCAGGTGTCGCAGCACAGCTGGGTAGCATTCGGCTGCCCAGCTGGGAACCCTATGATGAAGCATGACACCAACCAGGTTGATGTGTGAGGGTTCTTTTTTTTTAAAAACAACCTTGTGGTGCCAGGAACTACGGTGTTGACCAAGCCACTTTCTAGTGGACCGTCTTAGTTGATTAATTCATTATTACACAGGGACAAGGGCGGCCTACATACTGTCCTAACTCTCTCTTTTGGTTTGTAGAAGCGTTGCTTGTAGGCACATTGATAAATGGCAAAATATTTGCAAGACAGGCAATTAAGTTTTATAAAGGGCCATGTGAAGAGGAAAGCATTGACAATTTTTTACCAGTTAATGAGCTTGGGGCCTCGTTTACAAAGGTAACCCTACACTTTTGTTTTGCTATTCACAAACTGCGAGTTAACAGTAAGGACTCGATTACAACTTTTTGCGCAGCGGGAGTGCACGGTACACCACCACCATGCTCCAGCAGTGCCAAAGCCGTGATGAGGCAGCCCGCCAGATTAGGAGTTTCCTCCTGTCTGGTGGGCTTTTTTTGGGCATTCCCAAGGCCGTGCCTCTAAAAATGGGCACCACAATCGGAACGCCAAAAACAGTTCCTGCACGGCATGGACTGTTAAGTCCATGCAGTGTAGGAACTGGTGTGCATCCATATTGTGCCCCCCTGTTTGCATCCACATTGCGTGAGGCACCAGGGGGGCCTCGTCTACTCTGAACCGCCATGAACACTGTGGCGGAGAGGAAACTCGTAATATGCTTGGCGGGACCACGGCCTTAGGACTGCCACACCACTGCCAGGGAACGGCAGTTACCTGGCAGCGGTCCCATGGTTGTCTGACCACCTAAGTCTTAATGGGGCAGTTGGACCGCCAATGCAGCGGTGGCTGGACCGCCACTGTCGCACCTTCACGAGTCTGGAGGTCCTCAGACAGCCAGACTCATAATCTGGCCCAAGTTTGTGACTGCGGAGACTCCACAGTCGTAAACATACTAATGACTCACAGTTTCTGAATTAGCAAAAAAATAGCACACCTACACAAAAGTATAAGTTTACCTTTGTGAATCACAACCTTCGTGAACATTAAAAAAAGATGGTGGCTGTTCAACCGGCTGTTGGGGAAATCGTTAATTTTCTCTGCTATTTACTAAGCCGCTTGATAAATAGTAGTAATTATTTACTGTTTGGCTGGCAGCCATGCAAATAGCAAAGCAACTTTGCTATTTACTTGGTCTGAGACTAACTAACAGATATTATGTACTGCTTGACCAACTGTCAAGCAAACAGCACAGAAAGTTCACTTATTACTTGGCTACTGGCAAAACAGCAGATTTTAAAAACATTTGGCCAGCAGCAAAGCAAATAGAAAAAACATGTCAATATTTATTCATCCATTATTTACCTGGCTCTTGGTTAACCCTTTCTGTGCCAAGGATGTAGCAGTTACATCCTATAAAACACACAAGATGATGGACGGAATGCTGCACATTGGCAAACATTCACCCCCCAGTCACAGATCTGGGTTTAATCCATCGTTATTTTGCTTCACCACGCCACCCCAGTTCAGACATAGCCATATGCAAATCAGTCTTGACGCTGTGCCTCATGGGAACAGTCCAGACCGAACTGCCAAGCCATGTCTTCCCTGGACCGGAATCAAGCATCCTAGGACCGGTTTCAGGCTATCAGCCTTCATCAGCCAGGATAGCTTGACTCCAGTGGCGTAGTGAGCACGGGACCCACGTCTGGGCATACCCTTCCCACTTAGGGCGAAATAGCAAAACACACAAGATGATGGACGGAATGCTGCACATTGGCAAACATTCACCCCCAGTCAACAGATCTGGGTTTAATCCATCGTTATTTTTAGCTTCACTCACGCCACCCCAGTTCAGACATAGCCATATGCAAATCAGTCTTGACCCTGTGCCTCATGGGAACAGTCCAGACCGAACTGCCAAGCCATGTCTTCCCTGGACCGGAATCAAGCATCCTAGGACCGGTTTCAGGCTATCAGCCTTCATCAGCCAGGATAGCTTGACTCCAGTGGCGTAGTGAGCACGGGACCCACGTCTGGGCATACCCTTCCCACTTAGGGCGAAATGCAAAACACACAAGATGATGGACGGAATGCTGCACATTGGCAAACATTCACCCCCCAGTCACAGATCTGGGTTTAATCCATCGTTATTTTGCTTCACCACGCCACCCCAGTTCAGACATAGCCATATGCAAATCAGACTTGACCCTGTGCCTCATGGGAACAGTCCAGACCGAACTGCCGAGCCATGTCTTCCCTGGACCGGAATCAAGCATCCTAGGACCGGTTTCAGGCTATCAGCCTTCATCAGCCAGGATAGCTTGACTCCAGTGGCGTAGTGAGCACGGGACCCACGTCTGGGCATACCCTTCCCACTTAGGGCGAAATGCAAAACACACAAGATGATGGACGGAATGCTGCACATTGGCAAACATTCACCCCCAGTCACAGATCTGGGTTTAATCCATTGTTATTTTGCTTCACCACGCCACCCCAGTTCAGACATAGCCATATGCAAATCAGTCTTGACCCTGTGCCTCATGGGAACAGTCCAGACCGAACTGCCAAGCCATGTCTTCCCTGGACCGGAATCAAGCAACCTAGGACCGGTTTCAGGCTATCAGCCTTCATCAGCCAGGATAGCTTGACTCCAGTGGCGTAGTGAGCACGGGACCCACGTCTGGGCATACGCTTCCCACTTAGGGCGAAATGCAAAACACACAAGATGATGGACGGAATGCTGCACATCCTATGCCACGGTGGCCGTGTGCGGAGGACGTAACCGCTACGTCCTTTGCGCACATCCAGGAAATCCCTCTGCGGTACACAGCAGTGGGATTTCATTTTTAGGTCGAGCCTCGAGTAGCGCGCAAGCGCTGCTTAGAGGCGAAGACTTTTAGTAAGCGAGTTTGAAAAGCAGTCCAAAAAACGCTCGTGCGTCGTGGCTGGCCTTTTTGGGATGGGTACGCGCGGCAAACATGTGTTTCCAATTATCGTGCCCAGACGCGGGCGCGATAATTGTAAACACATGCCGGCAAAAGGCCATGACGCACGAGCGTCTGGTCAGCTGAGCAGGGTGCAGCGCTCCCTCCTCCCCCCCCTCCGCTCCTCTGTGGTGCGCGCGCACCACTGTTTATTTTTATTTAAATTCCTAAGCATGCTCTGTCTTCCGCCCAGTTTGGGGTTTTTATGAGATAAAGCTTCCTTGTGCTACCATGGCATGCAAAAGTGCGGCTGCTACCAAGGATTATTTTTCTGGGTTCAAAATTATCATGTAGGTCAAAGTCTGCTCTACAATGCACTCGCTAATCTCAAAAATCTGAAGTAAGCAGCACCCAGACATATGAAACAAGAGGACAGTCAGTCCCTGAGTTGCGTCTGATCCCCATGGTTGTGAAGACAGTCAGAGGAATTATTCTAATTGACTAATCATGCTGTTTTCATTTCCTATTCACCTGACAGTCGGTAAGAGTGTGAGTTTGCGTCTATATGCTTCGGGTCGTTTACCCCAAAGCATATCATTTGAATGTGCCATCTAATTCATTCACTGGGAGCTCGGCGTGGAACTCAGACCTCCCAGTGTTTCCCTCAAGTCTGTTCATATACCTCCTCTTACGTATATTCTGGCAAGATGGTTGCATTTCCTTACTTACCAGCTGGGATCCAGCAGATATGATTCCCCATCCTCGGTCTCCAAACCGATCTGCACTTAAACTATGTGCCTTCTGCCCTACCTTGATTATCGACCCGTAACTCACCGGAGTCTGCCTTTAGACTTTCTCTGACCTCCGCTCTCACCCATCTGGTCCCCACTTTGCTCATTTGTCTGGATATTTCTTTACAACTTCCTTGGGCCCTGTTGTAAGAGATCTACACACTCTCTTAGATATACTGTCCTTTTACTTTGTATCTAGCAGTACAGCACGTTAGACACGGAGCTCTGCTCTCCCTATACTTCGGAAGTGATTTATAAACGTGTAAGAAAGGAGCACAGCTTTAAATATATCAACATTGTATATATGTATGTAGCGATCTATGCACCGACATAACTTGATATTCCGGTCGACTGTTTGCACAGGTCTTTACCTTAAAAAAACAAGCATTTGCAATGAAACAGGTCTTGCAGTTACACGAGTTTAAGCTATTGGCATTGTAAATGACAATGCCTTTTATTTATGTTTTTAAAACGAAAACAAAAATAAAAGGCATTGTTATTTGCAATGTCAATAGCTCAAACTCGCGTAAATGCGAGACCTATTGCATTGCAAATGCTTGTTTTTTCAGCCTCGGGAGCAGGGTGTAGGAAGCTGGCTGTGTATATACTTAACCAAAGTAAGGTATAGTGTGCAGAGAGTCCAGGGAGTCCCCAGAGATATAGCAGAGGCTAAATTAGGTAAGTGCTATCAGCTCTCATTGTGGTAGTGTGGGCGAGCAGTTAGGCTTATCCAGAGAGTGTGTTAAGCATTTATTGTATTTATTCAATCAAGACTGGTGGCACACACTCAGAGACAGAATCCAGACCAATTGGGTAAGTATAAAAAAGGTATAGTTATAGTTTATTTCTAGAACCAAGCAGGACTTGGTACAGGTAGGTAAAATATACTTTCAATTGTAAACCTTTACACAGAAATACAATTGGGAATGGATTTGCAATTGTTACAGGTTGGTATGTTTTCAAAAAGCAGTTTAAATTACACAGTAATTACTTTTAGGATACTTTTAGATTACTTTCAGATTACATCGACTACTTGGGGTGGTATGACTAGATACCACACAGAGGGATCTGACAATACAACTTTTATAGCTTTGCAGTTTAGTTACTCTTTCTCCATACAAACATCAGTTCAACACAAAACGTTTTAGGGTCAAAAACACATAACATTGATCACTATGGGAGAAACATGGTTATCGGTTTCACAGGTAAGTATTCGACTTACGAGTGGGAGTTTTGGGGGTTAGGACCAAGGTTCCCTGAGGTCTAGGTAGGCCCTCAAGTTTCACCACCAGTGGCACTGGGGCGGCCAGGTGCAGAGTGCAGGGGCCCAATGTTAGCCAATAGGACTAAGGGGTACTTTGGTTAGGGGCTCCTTGCAAGCAGGCCACTAATGTGTAGGAGCAAAGATCCTGGGGTTAAGGTCAGCACTGCAGGGGCCAACAATCAGCACAGGAGCTGCACCACCAGCGGCACAGGACGCCTGGGTGCAGGGTGCCAAATAGACGTCTGGGGCCCTGAGGTTTCCAAAGCAGACCTTCGGTTCGGCAAAGTTGCTGCAGGCTCCAGCAGGGAGACTTCCTGAAGGTGACCACTGGCTGGAGAGGTAAGATGGGTTCTTGAGGGATGCCTGGACACTTGTCTGGTTGGTTGTGCCACACCAGGCCATGGGGTGTCAGGTGCAGGGGTTTCTTTGGGCGTTGGGTTTCTTTACCAGCTCCGTTCTCTGTCAGGGGGACCCTTCAGGTTGAGGCTGCAGGCGTCGTCTTGGAGCATGAGGGAGGTTGGGGTCAACAGATCCCAGGTCAGGATTGCTGGGGATACCTCCTTGTGGTGTTGGGCCACTCGAACTCGGGCCATGGGCGTCGGGTGCAGAGTGGTGTAAAATTGCAGACCCACCTGTATCCGGATTTCTTTGGGTGAGTCTTGGCTTGAACAAATCCAGTGCTCACGGGAGACAGAGTCAGTTAGTCAAGTGCAGGCAGGTACTCCTGGCTCTAGGGGTTACTGGCTGCTGGACTCGCCGGGGTTCTCACTGTAGGCAAGTTGTAGATGGGACAGGCCGGTAGGACTGGGACCAGAGCAGTTGGTGTCCTTTCTTCCTGGGTAAGCACAGCTCTTTGGTCCTTCTTCTTTCTCCCTCAAATCTGAGGAGGCAAGGTTCATGGTTGCCCTAAATATTAAATGTAGGGGCGTTAAAGGGGTGTGCAGGTTGTGACCAATGGGCCCCTTCCTTGGGGTGGGTACAGCCCCTATTATGCCACCCTCCAGTGGTAGAGGGGCATGAGCCTCTCCTTAATTGTTTGGGTCCCCTCATCTTCAAGATGGAGGGGACTGAGATGTGTGCTTCACCTCGCCACCCCCACCTGAGGGGTGGGGTTGGCAAAGGAGGGCATACCTCTCTACCTAGCTTGGTTTTCCAGCCGATTCTCCCACCCAAAGTGGGAGCCAGAACCGGTGGGAGCCAGTTGCTGGGGGCAGCAAAAGGCAGGGACAGCTTCCAAAGGCAGCAGGACTTTGAAGCTTCCACTTCGTGGACCAAGCCCCTACTGGGGGATGAGGAATGACACCTCTGCCCAGGATGGACTTTGTCCTTGGACCCAGAGAGCAGAGGCTGTCTACCCAGGGTTCCAGAAACCTGTCTGGTGGTGGCAAATGGCGGGCAGCCATTCAGGAACCATACCAGGGCTGGTCGTCTGCATCTCTAAGATGCCCTCTGAGTGCATTCTACATTAAATCCCACACTGGCATCAGTGTGGGTTTAAAGTACTGAGAAGTTTGCTACCAAACTTCCCAGTTTTTAGTAAAGCCATTATGGAGCTGTAGAGTTTGTAATGACCAGCTCCCAGACCATATACTCTTTATGGCTTTACTACACTTACAATGTCTAAGAATGGACTTATGCACTGTAGGGGTACAGGGCTAATGCCACTGTACCCTCACCCGAGGTCTAGTGCACCCTGCTAGAGGGGTGGCTTACCTAGGCCTCAGGCAGTAGGTTGCATGTATTGCCATGTCAACTCTTCACTTTTCTCTGCACCAAAACATACATCCTGTAATGGCAGTGTGTGGGTGTTTAAGGTGCAGGGCCTCTAGGGGTGGCACAATAGGTGCTGCAGCCCTTAGAGGACCTCCCTGGTCACAGTGCCCTTGCTACCCATGGTACCTTTTACAAGGGGTTTACCTGTGGCCAGAGATGTGCCAATTGTTGGTACAAAGGTACCATTTTGGGAAAGAACACAGGCCCTGGGAACCTGATTGGCAGGGACCCAGGGCAAATACAGTTAGGTTGCATCAGATGTCAGCCAAAAAGGGTAGGGTAACCATGAAAAAAGGGGTACTTTCCTACACAACCCCCCCCAAACAAAAGAGGATGAGACTAACCTTTCCCAAGAGAGTCTTCATTGTCTAAGTGGACAAATCTGGAAAGGCCATCTGCATTGGCATGGGCAGTCCCAGGTCTATGTTCCTGTAAAGTCCATTCCCTGTAGGGATATGGACCACCTCAAAAGTTTTGTGTTTTCTCCTTTCATCTGCATCAGCCATCTGAGAGGTCTGTGGTCAGTTTGAACTAGGAAGTGAGTACCAAGCAGGTATGGTCTCAACTTCTTCAGGGACCAAATCACAGAAAAGGCCTCCCTCTCAATGGCACTCCAACACTGTTCCCTGGGGAGTAGCCTTCTGCTTATGAAGGCAACAGGTTGGTCTTGTCCTTCGTCATTTCTCTGGGATAGGACTGCTCCTATCCCTAGCTCAGAGGCATTAGTCTGCACTATGAACTGTTTGGAGAAATCTGGAGCCTCGAGAATAGGTGCTGAATACATTGCCTCATTTAGGGTGTCAAAAGCCTTTTGGCAGCCAACTGTCCAGTTCGCTTTCTTGGGCATTTTTTGGAGGTGAGTACTGTGATTCACAATGGACCCATATCCCTTTACAAACCTCCTGTAGTATCCAGTCAAGCCAAGGAATGGAGCTTCCCGATGCAGAATGGTCTGGATTTTGGGCAGGATGGGTTGGACTTGGCCTTCACCTACAAGGTGGCCCAAGTACACAACAGTTCCCTGCCCTAGCTGGCACTTGGATGCCTTGATAGTTAGGCCTGCAAAACCTTCCCAAGGTAGACCAGGTGATCCTGCCAGGAAGAGCTAAACACAGCAATATCATCCAGATAAGCTGCACTAAAGCCTTCCAACTCAGCAAGGACTTAATTCACCAACCTTTGGAAGGTGGCAGTGACATTCTTTAGACCAGAGGGCATCACAGTGAACTGAAGTGCCCATCAGGTGTGGAGAATGCTGTCTTTTCTTTTGCTCCGGGGGCCATGCCAATCTGCCAGTACCCTGCAGTTAAGTCGAAGGTTCTTAGGCATGTGGCAGCCCCTAACTTATCTATCAATTCATCAGCTCTGGGGATGGGGTTTGCATCTGTCTTGGTGATAGCACTGAGGCCTCTGTAGTCCACACAAAACCTAATTTCTATCTTTCCACCCTGTGGAGGAGGTTTGGGGACTAGGATCACTGGTCTGGCCCAGGGACTCTCGGAAGGCTCAATGACCCCCAACTCCAGCATCTTGCTGACTTCAGCCATGATGCTTCCCTGGACTTGGTCAGACTGGCGATAGATTTTGGTTTTGACAGGCAAACTGTCTTCAGTGTTCACATCATGGGTACACCAGGGAGTCTGACATGGGGTCATAGAAAATAGCTGTGCATACTGTTGCAGAACCTGTCTGCAATCAGTCTGCTTTTGGGCAGAGAGGATGTCTGAGTAGACAACTCCATCCACTGACCCATCTTGGGGGCTGTAAGAGAGGAGGTCAGGGAGAGGTTCACTCTCTGTTCACTCTATGAATCCTGTTCCTCATCAGCATGGTCACATCAGCCCTGTCACAATAGAGTTTGAAGCGGTTCACATGTATCACCCTACTAGTGCCCAAGTCTACCAAGTAGGTGACCTCACTCTTTTTTCCTAGGATAGGATAAGGGCCACTCCATTTGTCCTGGAGAGCCCTCGGTGCCACTGGCTCCAAACCCCACACCTGTTGCCCACGTTGGAAATTTACCAGTGCAGCTTTTGGGTCATACCAGAGCTTCTGGAGCTCCTGGCTGGCCTCAAGGTGTTTGGATGCTTTCTGCATGTACTCTGCCATCCTGGAACAAAGCGATACCAAAGGGGATGATGGACGGAGCATTTGAGCTAATCAAACACTCACCCCCAGTCAACTGATCTGGGTTTAATCCATCATCATTCTTTAGCTCACTCCACCACCCCAGTTCAGACATGGCCATATGCAAATCAGTCTGACCCTGTGCCTCATGGGAACAGTCCAGCCCGAACTGCCAAGCCATGTCTTCCCTGGACCGGAAACAAGCATCCTGGGACCGGTTTCTGGCTATTCAGCCGTCATCAGCCAGGCTAGCTTGAATCCAGTGGCAAAGTGAGCAAGGGACCCACGTCTGGGCATACCCTGCCAACTTAGGGCGAACAAAGCGATACCAAAGGGGATGATGGACGGAGCATTTGAGCTAATCAAACACTCACCCCCAGTCAACTGATCTGGGTTTAATCCATCATCATTCTTTAGCTCACTCCACCACCCCAGTTCAGACATGGCCATATGCAAATCAGTCTGACCCTGTGCCTCATGAGAACAGTCCAGCCCGAACTGCCAAGCCATGTCTTCCCTGGACCGGAAACAAGCATCCTGGGACCGGTTTCTGGCTATTCAGCCGTCATCAGCCAGGCTAGCTTGAATCCAGTGGCAAAGTGAGCAAGGGACCCACGTCTGGGCATACCCTGCCAACTTAGGGCGAACAAAGCGATACCAAAGGGGATGATGGACGGAGCATTTGAGCTAATCAAACACTCACCCCCAGTCAACTGATCTGGGTTTAATCCATCATCATTCTTTAGCTCACTCCACCACCCCAGTTCAGACATGGCCATATGCAAATCAGTCTGACCCTGTGCCTCATGGGAACAGTCCAGCCCGAACTGCCAAGCCATGTCTTCCCTGGACCGGAAACAAGCATCCTGGGACCGGTTTCTGGCTATTCAGCCGTCATCAGCCAGGCTAGCTTGAATCCAGTGGCAAAGTGAGCAAGGGAACCACGTCTGGGCATACCCTGCCAACTTAGGGCGAACAAAGCGATACCAAAGGGGATGATGGACGGAGCATTTGAGCTAATCAAACACTGACCCCCAGTCAACTGATCTGGGTTTAATCCATCATCATTCTTTAGCTCACTCCACCACCCCAGTTCAGACATGGCCATATGCAAATCAGTCTGACCCTGTGCCTCATGGGAACAGTCCAGCCCGAACTGCCAAGCCATGTCTTCCCTTGACCGGAAACAAGCATCCTGGGACCGGTTTCTGGCTATTCAGCCGTCATCAGCCAGGCTAGCTTGAATCCAGTGGCAAAGTGAGCAAGGGACCCACGTCTGGGCATACCCTGCCAACTTAGGGCGAACAAAGCGATACCAAAGGGGATGATGGACGGAGCATTTGAGCTAATCAAACACTGACCCCCAGTCAACTG